>OX402054.1:15362500-16562500 GCA_947859365.1 Archips crataeganus
AAACGGATAACCTCGTTGAAATGGCAATGGGCAGGCTATATAGCACGTAGAACAGATGGCCGTTGGGGCCCAAAAGTTCTGGAATGGAGACCACGGACTGGCAAGCGTAGCGTTGGACGTCCACCAACGAGATGGACGGACCATTTGGTGAGTGCCGCAGGTTCAGGGTGGATGCAAATCGCTTCCAATCGTAATGATTGGGCATCAATGAGGGAGGCCTATGTCCTTCAGTGGACGTCCTACGGCTGAAATGATGATGATGATGATGATTATATAAAAATCTCGTGTCACGGTGTTTGTTATCAAACTCCACCGAGACAGCTTGACCAATTTTTATGAAACTTTTTCTCTGTATTCGGTAGGTCTGAGAATAGGTCGTAGGCTATTTTTTTATACCTACCCCTATACTGCGCGGACGGAGTCGTCAGCAACAGCTAGTAAAATATAAACGAAATAAAGCCCAGGAGAAACTCAAAATAAATACTTTTTGATAATCAAAAGATATAAGATCGAAAAATATTGGAGGAATATGAAGAATATAAATAAAAATAAGGTAAGCATTTCAACGTGTACCTAGGTAGAGATAGTAAATTGAAATGAATGTCAAATACTTGAGGCTATAGTCTCTTGATGCAGTAAAACTGTAGCGACTACTAGCGCCATCTAGTCATCACATAAGTAATTAACAACTACAATCCTACATCAAGCTATCGAAGTTTCTCAACTCGGCTGCATAAATACAACTTCCAACTTTCATCCATTGGACTTCGGTTCCCAGGCATAGCATCTGCCTGGAGAGAGATCTCTCCATGGTAACTACTCCCAAATTGGTGACCCACGACATTGGACAAAAATCGCAACCTTCAGACACACAAGACGATGACGCAGTCTCACAGCAAGCCATACTCACCGCACTGTGCACCATTAGCATGTATCTATTATCTGCCTGGTGTCTACAGTTCGCAAATCCTCCTCCCACTACTTCCACTTGCCAATAAATCAACCAACGCTCGCCAACAAGGCTCTGAGCAATCACGCAACAGGCATGCATCTACAAGTAGCAGAGGAACAACAATGCTCGCCAACGAGGCTCTGAGCGACTGGCCCTTGCAAGCGCCCACATGACGCACAGACTGCACTCCACTGCAATTCGTATCGACCTCCGGTCTAAAAGGGGGGCTGATGTAGCGACTACTAGCGCCATCTAGTCATCACATAAGGAACTAACAACTACAATCCCACATCACGCTATCGAAGTTTCTCAACTCGGCTGCATAAATACAACTTCCAACTTTCATCCATTGGACTTCGGTCCCCAGGCATAACATCTGCCTGGAGAGAGATCTCTCCATGGTAACTACTCCCAAAAAACAATTAAATAAGTTTTTTTAAGTTCACGCCATCAAAGGATACAATCTTTTCAAAGTGTATTTTCATACAAAAACTCTGAGTATGAAAACCTATATTTTCCATCGAGAGTTTTGAAATAACAAAAATATTAGAAATTGAAAATAAGTCCTCATAGGACAAATATAAAGAAAAATCCCAAAATCACTGGCTACAAATAACTGTTCAGTCAAATCTTTCTACCTTCTAGGCCCAATTGCATAAAAAATTACAAGCTAATAGCTATTAAGCTATTTTGTATTGAAATTCACTAATAATATTTGCTTGTATTTTGTTATGCAATTGGGCCCTAATTGTACGATTGTTTAATTGGAATGCTCATCTGATGCATGCACACCTAAAAGTCTAAAATAAAGGTTGGTACTCGTACTTTTATCTTGCCCTGTATTTTTGTGCAAAATGTACTATTTTTTATGCTTCCCAGCAAATATGATATGCCAAATTATATAATAAGATAATAATTTATTTAAAAAAAAGTTCAAAATAGTTACTTGAATTCCTTTTTGACCGGTCTCACCCGTGTCCCCCTACAAAAGAAAAAAAAATGTATTAGATCTCAATCAAAGCGCTCGTATTTTAAATACAACAGTAGCTCCAATGATTCTTTGTTCTAAATTTTTAGTTTACAAAAATGATTAAGCTATTTTTAATGTTAGCTGAAATACAATCAATCCATTGAATAACCTTTTCGCCTGTTGGTCCTTCCAAACCATCGCTGCCGGTTAGTCCTTGCTCACCCTGGAAAAATAAAAATGTGTCTAGATAATAAAATAAGTATTGAATATAACAAAACAAATAAACTACCTACCTATTCATTTTCATCCAAGAACCAACCAAAAAAAAAATTATTAAGAATTTACAAGATGAGAAATGTAATGATTTATGAGGACGCATAAATATCACAAAAAAAT
The DNA here is from genome assembly GCA_947859365.1 of Archips crataeganus. Lineage (NCBI taxonomy): Eukaryota > Metazoa > Arthropoda > Insecta > Lepidoptera > Tortricidae > Archips > Archips crataeganus. Next base: position 15,364,819 of record OX402054.1, read on the forward strand.
ATTTTTTAACTACTCTTTGGGTTGTTGACTCTGGAGATGATTAAAGAAGAGTTGGTAGTTAATACTATGTAATAATCACACTATGGAAATACGGTTTACATAATGTTCAGAAGGTTGGGGGCTAACCAGGCGGGAGTCGGGGCGCGTTGGTATGCGCCTATATGGTAAGGTGGCTGAGTACCGACTAAAGACCGTTGGCCGCGAGTCCTGCGTGGCTAGCTAAAACGCTGAGTATACATTATGTGGCAGGCGTGTCGCCACAATTTTTCTGAGTACCTACGCTACTAAACCTTTCGCTGAGGTTTTTTTTTTACGATCTATCTTTTTCTATTTTTATTTAATTTTTCCCATGAAAACCTATACGATAGCTTAATAAGCTTCATACTGAATTAAGTAAGGAGTAGTTACCTTGTTACCTTTATGGCCACGTTCGCCTTGTTCGCCCTGTACAAGAACAAAAGTTATTCATTTTCTTAAAGGATGGACCACACCGTTGTTAAAAATACGGCAACTCGCAGGCAGTTAAAGGCAGTTTGCATTGATTCGCGGTGCGTCAACGAATTTTGAGCAACGTGGAGGATGGTACGCAATAAAACCGTAACGCCTGAGGCAAGTCACTAAGGTATTTTCAGCACCGGTGTAGTCGATTCTTTAGATAGTAATCTATTTTAACCCTTTCGCATATAGCGATCACATAAATTTACACAAAGATTCGACCTTGCTCCCTTTACAATATGGTAGAAAATCAATTGAATTTCTTTAAAATATGCTTTGCTTTTAAATTAATGATGCATAGGTAAACAATATACAAAATGATTAGTTTTGTAGTAGCACATCTAAAACTACGGGGCCTGGAAAAGGGTTAGGCCATTTCACAAAAAGTTGGTTCAATGAATGGTGTAGTGAGCACGTATCTGATAAGATAATCAAAGGTGAAAACATATCGAATGGGTATTATTCTAATATTGAAAAGTAGTTTTTTTTTATTGTTAGAGGGAGGAAAACGAGCAAGTGGGTCACCTGTTGGTAAGCAATCACCACCACCCATGAGAACCAGAAACCCCAGAAGGGTCACTAGTCCATTGCCGGCCTTTAAGGGAACAATACACTCTTTTTTTGAAGGACCCGATGTCATAGTTAGTTGGAAACACCGTAGACGGGAGTTGATTCCACAATTTTACTGTGCGTGGAAGAAAATGCCGACGGAAACGCACAGTTGTAGATGGATATTCATCAAGGTGGTGACGGTGGAATGCAGACTTACGGCGCGACGTGCGATAGTGGAAGCCAGTAGCTGGTAATAAATTGAATAGCTCCTCGGAGCACTCCCCGTAGTAGAGCCTGTAGAGCGCACAAAGAGAACCTACGTCTCTTCGCAAGGAAAGGGGATCCAAACGACCAGAAACTAGCGGGTCGCCGACAAGTCAAGCTGCGCGACGTTAGATACGGTCAAATGGAAGGAGAAAGCATTAAGCATTATACTGAAACCTTATTTTTTTTAAGATTGTTGGGTATATATAACTATCTTAAGTCTCCAATGTGTTTTTATTATCATGAAAATTATGTTTTAGTAATTATATCGCATGACATTCACATTGGTTTGTGCACTTAATCCGAAAACACTATGCTTAGCTTAAGCAAAAACAAAAACCTTTATGCCTGGTACTCCAGAAACACCTTGTCGACCGTCTGGTCCCTGTAAAATATTAATAATAAGTATTTAAAATTTGCGAACAAAATCAAAATAACAAAAACTTAATTGCCCTCCCATACACAATTATATTGAAACTCAAACTTTCCTTTTACAAAAAAAAAACCTTTCAAAAACAATTAATTGTTATAATTATTATAATGTTACATTGTTCCATTTTGATGATAAAAATTATTACCTGTTCGCCTTTTTGGCCGGGTTCGCCTTTATAACCCTGTAAAGTGTACACAATTTTTGTATTTCAGAAAATATTTCATTTTTAACTTCAGGGACAAAAAAAAATAGCGACTGTAATCAACGTGGTTTTATCTGTCGAAAAAACTTTGCATAAATAATACCCATTTTGATACTAATTCAAGGAAAATGAGTAATGTTTTTGGTATTTTAATTGACTGTGAGCAGGAAGTGAGCATAATAGTCTAAAATCCGAGTATACAATGACCTTCACCGAACTGGTTAATGGATGAAAATTATTTTATATTAACTTAATTATGTTAATAAATATATTGCAAGTGGGTTGACTAAAAAAATCAGTCCAATATATTTTTTTTTACATTTCAACGTTTCGGTTTAAAGACAAATGAACAGTGGGACATCCAATAGGCTATTATAAAAATGAAATGTTTAACTAATTATATAATATTAATTATATTCAAATTATAAAAAAATACCTGCTTTCCAGAAAACCCACGGTCTCCCGTGTCGCCCTGAAAAAAAAATGTATTTGAGCAAAATTGTCATATAATTCTATTCATATTACTTTTGTATGGGCATTTTCATCAGCAGAAAATCAATTAGATTATAGATAAGTACTCTATAATACATAAAAAAAATCTTATCTGTCGAAACCAAAATACTTTACCACTTAGGTTAAAATGTTCTCTTTCAGAACAAAATTCAGTCAAAAAATTTAATTTTGCTACAGTCTGAATTTTTTAAAAGAACTTATTATTCTTTGTTGGGTCCTTTTAGACTGACCTTTGTGCCATTTATTCCATGCAAACCACTCGTGCCATTAATTCCATGAGGACCCTGTAAGTGCGTAATACTTTATTAGAAGACATTATTAATCGTTGAACAAGTATAGATAGAATATTCATTTAAAACATAAAAATGGTTTAAAAGTAAAAACTGAATTAAAAATTCAAAGAACTGTCTTAAAAAATAAAGTAGTTAAAAAAACTAACGTACTTAACAAAAAAAAAACTTACCGTGTCACCTTTTTCACCTCTTTCACCAGTGTCACCTTTAGCACCCTACAAAACATTGAAATATAAAACTCTTGTTAGTATATTTAAAATAGCTTGATGGTATTATTGGCAGAGCATACTTTAGGTTCCAAGCAATATTTTTTTTTTTTTATAGAAATAAAAAGAAAAATAAAAATATTATACATTTTGGAAATTTCAATATTTGTTAAATGTAATCCAGCATTGTTTGCTAAAGCTACAGACACACACAGGCAGCCTGCTCGTCCACAGTACCAGCATAATATGGTGCGAAACATAAAGTGCAATACTGCGCCAATGCGGAAAAGCGTACAAGGAATGGCACCTCAAATTTATAATAAAATTCCGGTCCACTTAAGAGCATTGGACATTAAACCATTTAAGAAAAACCTGACGAAATTATTAATTGAAAAATGCTATTTTTCTACGAAACATTTTTTAAATGACGCTGATTTATAACTGTATTATTATTATTATTATTAGATTATTACTGATGAATTGCATTTATTGAAATATACAAAATAATGATTGTTACTATTATCGATTTAATTATTGATTTTGATTTGTTTATTATTTTTAATTTTTTTATTGGTTGATATTACTGATTTTTTTTCCACGTTTTATTCGCTTGTTATTTTTAATGAAATTATTATTACATGACATTTGATATTTGTATGCCAACAGGCAAAACATAGTGATACACATTGTACCTTCTTTTTCCAACTGTAACTTCTACCTATGTTTTACAAATAAATATTTCTGATTCTGATTCTGATTAAAATTTGAGAATAAATCCAAAATTCCAAAAACTTAATTGCCCTCCCATACACAATGATGACTTATTTGATATAATTATAAATTAAATTATATTAAAACTCAAACTTTCCTGTTACAAAAAAAACCTGTCTAAAACTACACAATTAATTGTTATAATTATTATAATGTGACATTGCTCCATTTTGATGATAAAAATTATTACCTGTTCGCCTTTTTGGCCGGGTTCGCCTTTATCACCCTGTAAAGTGAAATAAAATACACATTTTTTGTATTTCAGAAAATATTTCATTTTTAACTTCAGGGACAACAAAAATTATCGACTGAAATCAACATCACCAAGTGGTTTTATCTGCCCAAAAAAGTCTGCATAAATAATACCCATTTTGTTACTAATTCAAGGAAAATGGGTAATGTTTTTGGTATTTTAATTGACTGCGAGCAGGAAGTAAGCATAAGGAAAAATATTTTTATCCCGTTTTGTGTGCTGGGGAATGTGCTCCATATCTAAAGCTAGCATTATCCTTACCTATACCTTTTTTATTTTTTAAATGAAATGTGGCCAGAGACGGATGGAAAGAGAAAGGGAAGGCCTTTGCCTAGCAGTGGCACATCCAATAGGCTATTAAAAAAAATGTGAAACTAATTATATAATATTAATTATATTTAATATATAAAAAATATCTGCTTTCCAGAAAACCCACGGTGTCCCGTGTCGCCCTGAAAAAAAATCTATTTGAGGAAAATTGACATAATAATTCTATTCATATTACTTTTATATGGGCATTTTCGGCAGCAGAAAATCAATTAGATTATAAATACTCTATAATACTTACATAAAAAAATTGCTTATCTGTCGAAACTAAAATACTTTAGTACTAAGGTTAAAATGTTCTCTTTCAGAACAAAATTCTGTCAAAAAATTTAATTTTGCTACAGTCTGATTTTTTTAAAAGAACTTATTCTTCTTTTTTGGGTCCTTTTAGACTGACCTTTGTACCATTTATTCCATGCAAGCCACTCGTGCCGTTAATTCCATGAGGACCCTGTAAGTACGTAATACTTTATTAGAAGACATTATTAATCGTTGAACTAGTATAGATAGAATATTCATTTAAAACATAAGAAATGGTGGGTTTAAAGTAAAAACTGAATTAAACATCCAAACAACAGAACTGTCTTAAAAAATAAAGTTGTTAAAAAACTAACGTAGGTAACAAAAAAAAACTTACCGTGTCACCTTTTTCACCTCTTTCACCAGTGTCACCTTTAGCACCCTACAAAACATTAAAATATAAGACTCTTATTAGTAAATTTAAAATAGCTTGATGGTATTATTGGCAGAGCATAGTTTAGTTAAAAATATTGTAATTTTCTTTCTCTTTTCCAGTGGAATGAAAAATTTTAAATTCAGAAAGTAAGTAAAGTAAAAAAACAGAAAACAAGGAAAGTGACCAAAAAGTACCTGCTGTAAAATAGGAAAAAATTTAATTGAATATATAAAAACGTACAATAGTTAACAACAGAAATGAAAAACGATAAAAAACTAGGCGATTTAAAGACCAAAAGAATAAAAATTTAACTATACCATTTCACCTCTTTCGCCTTTGTCCCCTTTGGCACCCTGTGCAAATAAAAAAAAAACTAAATTAATTCCGAATGACGTGTTTGTATACTTAGTTGGCAGATCTCGATTTAATTTTCAATAAAAGCAATATTTATGGATTCCTTTATAGTCTAAACCTTAGTAATTTTGACATATCAGTCTGACTGTCTTATCCGTAGCTCAGATCAGAGACTCATAGTTAGTTTTTTTATCTTCCTTTGCCCCGGCTTGCTAAATTTTTTCAATAATATTTTTGAACAGTATTATGAAGCGAATGTGTGTTACACGTTACTAAATTTGTAATTATTTAATGATAAACAAAAAGTTTTAAAACAATTTTAAACAATGATATGGTCACCCTACATTCACTAGATAAACTGTCATAACTAAAGTAAATAAAAGACAAACAACCAATTTGACGTTTTTGGGTTTTTTCACCTTTTTGAATCTGTCCAGTGAAGCAACACAAAATGTGCCATTTTACTACAAAATGAAAAAAAATAGTCATTAAAATTACCATTGCGCCATCAAAACCATTTCTTCCGTCGCGTCCGCTTGGTCCCTGTACAAAAATAATACAAAGTTAAATCTTTTTTTTAACTTCATGCTGTGTTTGCAACTATTAAGAATGAAATACAGAGAATTCGAGTCTTGCTCTGATGGGTACAGTCGGCAGATTACGTATTAAGTTCCAACTGCGTTGTATTTTTCTCCTTTTCTCTCTTCTTAGGCGGAGCGGAAAATTTTAAATTACGAAAGTATACCTGTGAACCTTGGGAACCATCCGTGCCAGCTGGTCCTCTTGGTCCCTGGTAAAAAATAAGGATATTATAATCTTCAGATGTCAATATTGAATTATAAAATATGTAAAAATGACAATATTGAAATACTGTCATACCAACGTTTGCCTTAAAAATGTACAACCATGCTATTTTCAGGATTTTTGAAGTGTCATCTAATATAATAGAATGCAGTAAGTAGGTTATGTTAGTTTAATAACAGTTAACATTGTATCAGAAAAAAAAAATTAAATACATACTATGACAATTAAAATTATAAAAAATGATACATTATGGCATAGGAAATTCGGGCCAATGATACAGAACCCACGATGAACTATGATTCTGTTCTGCATTAGTCGTTTGAGAGTTCAAAATGTTGCGCGGAAGGTAGATCTAAAGTCTACCCGCATTTAAACATTTAATTACTTTCAGTACATTTTGCTTATGAAAATACAGAGTTATCAATATTAACAACAATAATAAATATCGAAAAATTCTTACCATATCACCTTTCTCGCTTTTTTCAATTTTTGCAATCTGGAAAAAGTTTTAAGATATTTATAAGCATAATTTGTCGATTTCAAATCGTCACTAATTAAAAAAGAACGGTCGTATTTCAAAATCGATAATCTAGCCAAGTTAATTTTTTTAAGTGTCATCAAGACTCAGTTTGGTTTACATAATTATTGATTTGAGATAAACGTTTTTAAAAGCTTTTAAGTATTTAACTTGCAATACGAGTATATCAGTATATACATATGTATGTAACTACGTTTGTTTGGGTGAAATCTTGCAACTGAATTTGAAAACAGTTATCATCATTCATCATCATCATTTCAGCCGAAAGACGTCCACTGCTGAACATAGGCCTCCTCCAAGGCTCGCCAAACAGATCGGCCCTGCGCGATCCGCATCCAATGCGTTCCCGCCACCTTCATCAGGTCGTCGCTCCATCTTAAAAGCAGCATCATAATATAAGCCAAAAATTATAAAAACAGTTTGTTAAATTCCACTACCGCACTTCGAGGAACCGTTTGTCTTTCCATCCTCACCATCTCGATGATTGGCAGTCTAGTGGGTACCGTGCGTTTTAAGCGGAACTTCTTTCCTCGCACGACAAAGATCTGGAATCAGCTTTCTGCGGCACCATTCCCGGAGCGTTACAACTTTGAGATCTTTAAAAAACGAGCCTACCAATTCCTAAAAGGGTCGGCAACGCACCTGTGATGCCCCCCGTGTTGCGGGTGTCCATGGGCGACGGTGATCGCTCTCGATCAGGTGACCCGTCTGCTCGTTTGCCACCACTTATATATAAAAAAAAAGCCAGATCACAACACCATATTATGTGGTACCATGGTCTGATGATGGAGACGGAAGGTGCCCATAGGAACTCCTCCACAACTCAACGTGATCCCTTCATATTTTGGGCTCGTTTGAACGTTCTTGATGAGTAGTTTAAGCAATAAAAGCAAGTCAAAAATTACATTTTTGATAAAATACTTTTTTTCCAAGTACTGATGGAACGTGTGTGACAAATTATGACGAGCTGAAATTGATTGTAATGTTATACTTTTAAATGCGCTCTTCAGGGCACAACAATCTCGAAAATGATTTTGACGATTCCGGGAAAAATATAAGACTATAATACAATATTATAGGTTAAATTAGTTTTAGGTAGATATTTTAGGGGACATGCAAACATATAATTTGCTTACCGGTTTCACTTGACATTGTTCTGTAAAATAAATATAACATAATTAATAAGCTCTACATTTATAACTATATTTATCAATTAATAGCTTTTAAGAATTAAGAAACTTACTTAACTTTACTGCACATTGCCCCTTTTCAACGACACCCTGCAACAAGTTTAGAATACTGATTAATCTACATACATCTTCTTCTTCTAATATATAAAAATCTCGTGTCACGGTGTTTGTTATCGAACTCTTCCGAAACGGCCTGACGGATTTTTATGATTTTTATGATTTTTATGATTTTTTTTCTATATTTGGTAGGTATGAGAATAATAATAGGTCGTAGGCTATTTTTTATAGGTACTCCTATTCTTTAAAGACGGAGTCACGGGCAACAGCTAGTTTTTTCCAATGTCACGCCATAACTTAATGTCTTTTAATGTTTTGTAATGCTTTATAGAAGAGTTCTACGGCAAGAAAAATAAGAAAATCGCACAGAAATTTGGAAAATTCCAGAAAACGCAACAACATTATAAACTTTTTACAAGCTTTATTACACGCTTCATATTAGCTTCACCTGTATGTTTGTTTGTATGTTTGTATGTTTTTGTATGTATGTTTGTAACCGACTCCTTAGGGCGCGATTTTGACCCACTTCCCGGTTTCCGATAGAGCTGAAATTTTGCACATATGTGTAAATTATTGCCTAACGGTTTTTCAAGAAAATAAAAGTCTTATCACGAATTATTATTGCAGTAGACACATTAACTTATATATTAGAACAATTTGTATACAAAACATTTTTAATTTTCATTCAATTTTTATGGAATAATCGAGAAAAACTAACAAAAATGCAACGTTGCCAGCTCAGCAGGTATAAACCCTCTTAACTCGTGACCACGGCTGCTGCAATATGGCCGAAACGTCGAGGTAAATATTATTTGCGTGATAAGTCCCGCTTAGTTATAGTAACAACGTGTTCTGTATTCACTATCTCTTTTTATCGCCATCTTTCTATCGATCATAATAAAAGAATAAAAGCATAGCATAGCTTTTATTCTTTTATTATGATCGATAGAAATATTGAGTGCAATTGTAATTTCGAGAACGTTCAATGGACTAAAATTAAAATTTGCTCAATGATAAGAAAGATACAGAGATCATGCTCCTCTCCCGGCCTTCCAGCAAATGGCTGAGGCAGGACACTATGGGTAGATTAAGTCCCCTCCCTACCCTCCCCTCCTCAAAATTTAAAGCACACGTTTTTGTTTTGATAACCAATAGAGAAGGGGACTTGTGACCGGGTTTTTTAGTCCGTGCAAGTCGGACACTGTATGGGCCCTCCATTCCCAGTTCGTCCGAAGGGATTTTTCCCGAGCACAAGTCACCCTTCCAATCCTTAAAGTAAAAAACAGCAAAGACTTCGCGTCTTTGGCCCCTCTGGCGACTCATTCAAAAAAAAAAAAGATACAGAGAAATTTAATAGAGACGACTCTTACCTTATTTTTTTTATTTATCGGTTCACCTGAAACAATGGTTTAGATTTAAAGACGTTTATTCTCATATAAGATATTACAATCACTTTCATGAGAACATAGCAAAAATATAAGTTTATATAATATGTCGCCGTCAAAAAAATACAGGAAAAAAAGAATAAGTAGGTATACATGCATAATCAACTATAAACATAATTTACGTTAATATTAAGTACCTACATCTAACTCATTCAACTCATTTTATAGGAAAAATAGTGATTATAATTGGGCAAGTTGCTTTTTGAGTGAGTTGAACGAGCTTACATTTTTAATTTCTGAAGGTATCTTGTTGTACAGGCGCGCTCGCTCAAATGTAACCATCTTTTTTACACGCTTTATATTAGCTTCACCTGTATGTTTGTACTAGGGGCGTTCAATAAAAAGTGAGAATGAGTATGTTATAAACAACTTTTACTAAATGTCATTTTATTTTTCGACATAGTCACCTTTTAGCATAATACACTTAGTATATCTTTTTTCTAAACTTAAAATTCCATTTTAAAAAAAGGTCTCATCTTGAGTAGGTACTTAAAAAATCTTGTACTGCAGCGACTACCGCGTCGTCGTCTTCAAATTTCTGGCCTCTCAGGTATTGTTTCAATCTCGGAAACAGGTAGAAATCACTGGGAGCGAGATCTGGTGAATACGGAGGATGCTTAAGGATATCGAACCCAGCATCACGAATTGCAGCCATTGCAACGGCGGACTTGTGTGCCGGGGCATTGTCCTGGTGGAACAGCACAACTTTCGAGAATTTACCTCGCCGTTTTTCGCGGATCTCATTGCGCAATGTTACTATTTGTTTGGCGTATAATGTGCCCGTAATAGTGGCTCCATGCTCGAGATACTCAATCATTAATACCCCTTTATCATCCCAAAAAACAGAGCCCATGACCTTACCGGCAGATGGGCTCACCTTGAATTTCTTCGGAGTTGGAGATGATGACCTTTTCCATGTCATAGACTGCAGTTTCGTTTCTGGGTCGTAATGATGGAGCCATGTTTCGTCCATTGTTATAAATCGCGCCAAAAAAAGTTCCCGGTCTTGCTGCATCAGGTTCAAAGCTTCTTGACAAATCTCTAGTCTAGTTTGTTTTTGCGTGTCAGTAAGCATTCTTGGTACCCAACGCGCAGATACCTTTTTCATACCCAAGCGTTCATGTAAAATAATATGCACGCTCCCCGTTGAAATCTTTACATTTTCAGCAATAAAACGAACCGTGACACGACGATCCGCCAAAACTGAGTTTTCGACTTTTTTCACAATTTCTTCAGTTACTGCTGTAGTAGGGCGTCCGGAGCGGGGGTCGTTCATTGTCAATGTTCTTCCACGTCTAAATTCGGCGCACCAACGTGCGACTGTCGAATACGGAGGAGCATTAGACCCTAAAGTGTCCCGCAAATCCAAATTGACTTGGTCCGTAGAAAAATTTTTCAAACACAAGTATTTGATAACGGCGCGCAGTTCAATTTTCTCCATTTTCGCTAACGTACTCAATAGCATTGCAAAGAAATTACCGTATATTTTTTTAAACAAAAGACAGTTACTTTTTTATTTCATAGCAATCAGCTAGATAGATTAGCTTTACCGGCCAGTATTTAATTTCGTAATATTAAAAGAGTTTGCATCTCATTCTCACTTTATATTGAACGCCCCTCGTATGTATGTATGTTTGTTTGTAACCGACTCCTTAGGGCGCGATTTTGACCCACTTCCCGGTTTCCGATTGAGCTGAAATTTTGCACATATGTGTAAATTGGATGACAATGCAATATTATTGTAACATGGAGCTGATCTGATGATGGAGCTGGATGGTGGCCATAGGAACTATGTAATAAAACAACACAATCCCGTCGAGTTTGGGCTCGTTTGATTCGTCTTGACGAGCACTTTGATCCCAGATGGTAACCAGGGTCTGATGATGGAGCTGGAAGATGGCCAAAGGCACTCCACAATAAAACGACACAACCCCATCGAGTTTGGGCTCGTTTGATTCGTCTTGACGAGCACTTTGATCCCATATGGTAACCAGGGTCTGATGATGGAGCTGGAAGATGGCCAAAGGCACTCCACAATAAAACGAAACAACCCCATCGAGTTTGGGCTCGTTTGATTCGTTTTGACGAGTACTTTGGTCCTAGATGGTAACAAGAGTCTGATGATGAAGCTGGAAGGAGGGTAGGTGGCGGGTTGGGGGGGGAATGGGGTATGGGGTAAGGGGGTCGGGGGTTTAGAGGGTTGGGGGTTAGGGTGTGGCGGTTGGGGTTAGGGGATGGGGGGGGAGTTTACGGGAAATAGGGTGGGGGTGTTGGGGGCTTCGGGGGTAAGTGATTTTGGGGGGTTGTGGGAAATGGGGAGGGGGTAAGAGGCCTAGATGGTAACAAGGGTTTGATGATGGAACTGGAAGGGGGGCGGTAGGTGGCGGGGTGGGGGGAGGGGTGGGGGGGAGTGGGGTGGGGGGGAGCGGGGGTTTCCGGGGATATGGGGGTTCGGTGTTAGGGGGGTTGGGTTTAGGTGGTTCGGGGGTTTGTAAAATGAGGAGGGGGTAAGGGGGGTTTAGAGGATTGGGGGTAAGGGTGTAGGGTTTGGGGGGGTTTGGGGAAATGGGGTGGGGTATGTTGGGGGGTTGGGTTTAGGGGGTTTTGGGGTTGCAGGTGAGGGGGTAAAGTTAGAAAGAAAAAAATGCAACTAAAAAATAGAAAATAAATAATAGTTTAAAAAAACTAAAAAACACGCTTTAAAAAATAAAAAATAAATTTTAATAAATTTCAATTCACTATTCTTATAGTGCAGTAAAAAATCTTAATAAGCAATTATTATATTGTTATATCCAGATCAAAACTTGTAAACAATTCTAAATATTGATAAAATAAATAATAATAGTTTAAAATATTTTATTGTAAAAAAAGCGTGGGGTGCTTTTTAAGATGTTATCAAAATGATAATCCTTGACAATTGACACCATACACCCCACGCTTTTTTTACAATAAAATATTTTAAACTATTATTATTTATTTTATCAATATTTAGAATTGTTTACAAGTTTTGATCTGGATATAACAATATAATAATTGCTTATTAAGATTTTTTACTGCACTATAAGAATAGTGAATTGAAATTTATTAAAATTTATTTTTTATTTTTTAAAGCTTGTTTTTTAGTTTTTTTAAACTATTATTTTTCCATAGTTAGTTCGAACTTTTGGCACGACAAGGAAACTAACGCGGCGGCGACAGAGTTTGGTCACTATAACTTTTTCGTTTTGTCAATAGCAAATTTGTGTGAACATTTTTGTTAATAGTTTTACGTATAAAAATACAAAATGTTGTAAATCGTCCGTCACTACTTTGAAAAAAGCGCGTAATATCTCAATATCGATAATCTGGCTAATTGAACTTTACTGAGTGTGCAATAAAGTTCAGTTTGGTTTACATATTGTTTTGAGATACGAGATTTTTTCAAAGTAGTCACGAAATGTATAGTTGATAAATATTCATTAATTTTGTGGTGTTGAAGACTTTTTCTGTTGGTGTAAGATAGTGAAAATTACATAACTTCCTAAACTTAGGCATTGCCTCTATGTGTAATTTAGTCATAATTCATAAAGCCAGAATAGAGTCACTAAAATGCATGACCATTCGTGAACAAGGAGAAGTGAGTACCAGTGTACAGCCAAGGCCATATAATAATATGTACGTTACTAAGGCTTCAAAAATGCCACTTATCATAAGGTTGGTAAAGTATAAATCTTCCCAGGAGAATTTTTCGCTTGGAGCCATTACATTAAATTTGAACCTTAATACTATGATGATACCGTTTGTTTTGAAAGAAAAGGGCGCGAAGCGAAAAATCACCTGGGAAGATTTATACTACACTGACGAGCAAAAATAAAGGGTCGGTTACAGAAATAACGATAACTACAAAACCCGCTGTGATAGCTTCTTCGAGTAAAATGAGTTAAGTAAAGAGTTTTATTCTTTACAAGAAAAAGTTTAATTGAGAATAAAACTCTTTACTAAACTCATTTTACTAGAAGAAGCTTTCACAGCGGGTTTTGTAGTTATCGTCATTTTTGTAACCGACCCTTTATTTTTGCTCGTCAGTATATAAACACCATACAATGGACGCGATGGCTGTATAGATATTCGACTATAAATTGCTTACCTTATGTGCCAGTAATTTTATTAGCTATTTTACTCTCTACGCGAGAATACAATGCATAATTTTATACTGCTGCTTAGTGACAGCAGTAACGAGTAGGTACGATGGTATAACGATCTTGACGGCCCTTGCGCAACTGCCTACAATCTGCAACCAAATACTTACCGAAATCTCCATTTATACACTCACATATATACACTAAAACAATAACATAACTAATTAATTTAAATGACATAGTTGCAAAGCGTCTCATTGCAAATATCATACTGACATCAAACAATAAGCTATTATGGGTCAGTAATTTTCCTGTTGTACTTCCTCATATGTCATCAACTTTTATATATAGGATTAGGAAAAATATAATTTACGAACGGGGATTTTCAATGTTAGATACATATTTTAGTTTATATTTAGCACTAGCTCGCGGGTTCTCCCGCTTTAGAAATATCTTCGCGAGGAAAATTTAGTCTTAAGGCCCTACCGAGCTTTTGACGCATTTATTGCATTCATTTAATCTCGTGCTGTATCATTGCTTAGCAAAGCTTTAGTCCTGAAAATCATGTGTAAGATAATTGAGGATTCACTCTAATGGCCAGTGTTTATCGAAACACGATTACTTGTAGTTCGCTCGATAGAAAAAAAATCCAAAGTCGTCTCTAAAAAATAAAATAAATTCGTAGTACGACGTAAATACTGCACGGCATGTCATGACTTTTCAACCGACGAAAACAAAAGGAGGAGGTTCTCAATTCGACGTGTATATTTTTTTTTTGTTTTTTTTGTTTTTTTTTTTATGTATGATCACGCATAACTTTTTACAGAGTAGTCCGATGTTGATGATCCTTTTTTTGTTGCAAAGCGAATTCCCCGAGAGTGGTCCCATTTAAATTTGGAAACAATATTCCTACCCTAAGGGTAGAAAAACAGGGGATGATTGATTGTTCAGTTACTGATTGCACTATATGACCATGCATAACTTATTACAGAGTAGTCTGATTTTGATGATTCTTTCTTTATTGGAAAGCGTATACCCCAAGGGTGGTCCCATTTAAATTTGGAAATAATATTCCTACCCTAAGGGTAGGAAAACAGGGGATGATTGACTAACTTTTTACAGAGTAGTCTGATTTTCATAATTCTTTTTTATTGGATAGATAGGGTATACCTTGAAGTTGGTATTACAAATTTGGAAAAAAAATTACCCCAATGATGGAAAAAAAGTATAAAATAAAAACTTTTTAACAAAAAATTAAACCGCCGAAAAAACTGTAAAGCAAAAAATAATACCTTTTTTGTTTGACCTTAATCTAGGTACCAGTTTGAAGTCGGTGCCTCAGCACGAGCCAGGAGGAGTGATAGAAGCCAATCAGGTAAACGATTATAGGTCCACTCCTGCTGGCTAAGTGCTGAGGCACCGACTTCAAACTGGTACCTAGATTAAGGTCAAACAAAAAAGGTATTATTTTTTGCTTTTCAGTTTTTTCGGCGGTTTAATTTTTTGTTAAAAAGTTTTTTGAATGTTAATAAAACAAGATGTTTTCTAGGGCGTAGTGTTGCTACATTTTTAAAATATGTTCTTGTTTTAGTAATACGATGAAAATATCTAAATACACGTGCAGTCTAACCAACCTATTTTGAGTCTTTGATAGTCAGTTGCGTCAGTTCTCCTTCGATCATCGGACGGGGAACTCGTGTCGCTTGCGCTTACACACGGCACGGCTTTGATTCTAGCCGCTCTCACGCACACATACATGAGAGCATAGAATACCTAAAATCGTTTAGCGCCAAAAGTTCGGTAGGGCCAAAATTTGGCGTAAAAATAGGTTACGACTAGCTTTTGCCCGCGACTCCGTCCGCGTGGAATTAGTAATTTGGGCAGCTTATTTTTTTTTTAATCCAATTTGCTTTTTCATCAATTATGGCTCTCCGTAGTTCCTCGATTTAAAAAAAATTACCCGCCCCCGCACCCCCCCGAACCCCCCCGCACACCCGCGTTCACATTCAACACCGTACTCCCAAGTCAAGCGTGCCTATAGAAGTTTTACTTCAAAAACCCCCCCATTTTGTAACATTCTTCCGCTCCGCTCCGCTCCTATTGGTATTAGCGTGATGATATATAGCCTATAGCCTTCCTCGATAAATGTGCTATCTAACACTGAAAGAATTTTTCAAATCAGAGCAATAGTTCCTGAGATTAGCGCGTTCAAACAAAAAACCTGTTCGATAAATTCTTAAAATAGACGTATCTTTCTTATTTGTGAACCGATTTAAATGAAACAAACACTAAATGTTAATGCAAGAAAATACCAACATATCAGTGAAAACCGCATCCTTCTAGGTTAAGCCGTTTCTGAGATTAGCGCGCACAAACGCACAGACAAACAGACAATAATTCTAAAAATCATTGTTTTGGGTTCTATTGTGCTAATAAATAGCCCTAGTGACAGTTTTTCTCAAATATCTTCAATGTACAGACACCGACTTGTTACAGATTTTTATATGTATAGATAACGTATTTAAAGAATAAAGTTCGCTAGCACAACGCCATCTATTGATTGCAGACAAAGTTAACGCGATATATTCAAAGGCGAGGTATCTACCGCAACTTACTTGGAAGGCGTCCTCTATACTTGTTTAAAGTTCAAATGTTATCCCTAAGGGAACGCCAACACATTACCGCGATATTTAGTATACCTACGACAGGGATGATATAGACTGGATTGGCAGTCGCCATAGTACGGATCGGCCGCGGTTTTTGTAGTACGATTATTAAATCTAGATGGCGCTGAAATATATCCAGAGGCTTTGAAGGCAAAACAATAAGACTAGGTACAGATGTTTCATATTACTACAAATGTATTATTTTTCAAAAATATTGCATAATAATACATTTACAGTGATATGAAATATCTGTAGTCTTATTGTTTTGCCTTCAAAGCCTCTGGTTATATTTCAGCGCCATCTAGATTTAATAATCGAACTAAAAAAACCGCGGCCGATCTTTACTATGGCGACTGCCAATTCAGTCTATATCATCCTTGGTATACTATCACAAACTTTATAATATTAATAGGATAGAATAAGATAATCAGCAAATTTTTGCTAGAAACATATATTATTCAGATTTAGTGTTTTTACAATAAATACAATTTATTTAACTTGACGTTTTATGAGTCAAATCTTGCAAGTCGAATTGAGCTCAGTGGTCGGATAGACGTGCAATTTTGAACTTAAATAAGTTTTGTTAAGAAATAAAATTTTAATACAACCTTTTTTGCTGACTGTACTGTGTGACTGTGTGACTGTTTCCCCCTGGTTACTAAAGTACTCGTCAAGATGAACCAAACGAGTCCAAACTCGATGCGGTCGTGTCGTTTTATTACAGAGCCACCTTCCAGCTCTATCTTCAGATCGGCGTCATCTTCTTCTGATATATTAAAAATCTCATATCACGGTGTTTGTTATCGAACTCTTTCGAAACAGCTTGAACGATTTTTATGATTTTTTTTGTCCGTATTTGGTAGGTCTGAGAATTGGTCGTAGGCTATTTTTTGTAAATCTACTCCTATTATTCGCAGACGGAGTCGCGGGCAACAGCTTGTGTCATCCAATTTACACATGCATGCAAAATTTCAGCTAAATCGGAAATCGAGAAGTGGGTCAAATTTAACTTGCAAGATTTGATGACACACAGACAGCGGGACAGGTGAAGGTAAATAAAAGCTTGTGTAAAGTTTTGTTAAAAATGTCATCTTTAAAGCAAGCTTTTTAGCTGACTGTACTTTTTGTTGACTGTACTCGCATTGTCAATTTGTCATCCAACCTACATAATTAAGTATACCAAATTTCAGGTGAATCCAACCACTGGAAGTGGGTCAAATTCGACTTCTAAGATTTGACCCAAGAATAAAACAAACGGGGTGAGCTAAATAAAAGCTTGTAAAAATAATTTAAATGACAAAAAACATTGTCAGCAAAGAAGGTCGTATTTTTTTACAAAAGCTGTAAGGATTTTTATTATGAAATTAATAAGTTGCGTTGTATCATTGAGTCATAGCTATAGCATAGGCAACTACAAACATTTTAAAACCTAACCTATCTAAACCTAACCTATGTTGTACCATATTCTAAGAAATAAATGATTGATTTGATTTGATTTGATTTAAAATGATGAAATAATACCTCTTTAGTCCCAGCTACTGATAATAGTGATAACCATATTATTGTTAACTTTATGCTTTTCATAAAAACAACCAAAGCATAGCGCCATCTATCTTTGGGAGATGAAACAAGTGGAAGCAATATTTAACTTCAGCTGTCGGCGGAAGACTTCATGAAGAGAGCGACATCTTTTGGAAAAACGCCGAAATAAGGTGTTGCTGTCTGTGAATGCTGGCATTCGGTAAAAACAGTTGACTCTACCTTCATAATGGTAAGGGTAGATGGCGTTAAAACTCGTTTCTAAAGAATTATAAATGGGTGAATTAACTTTTTGTGTTGTCCGGTTGTCCAAGTGACACTTCATAATGTTTCATAAAAAAATGCTTAGGTTATCCAAGGGACAAAATTTTTGTAACCATAGCAACGGCTGGTACTAAAAAGTGGATTCACCCCTATAAGTTTTTTTTTTAAATTTTATTTATAGTTCAAGCTGAGTGTTATTTTGTTGACTCTGCTTGCATTGTCATCTAAATTACATAAATATGTACAGTCGCGGAATGAAAAAGTTCGTCACTTTTCAACTCTATGCCAACGAGTTAAGGCCGAAAATTGCCGAACCTTTTCATTTCACTACACCAAATTTCAAGTTAATCCGACCACTGCAAGTTAAATAAAAGCTTGTAAAAAGGAATAAATACTTAGTTAATGTCATTATATTAAGATTTCCAACAAATTATACAAATAAATAAAAAATAAACATGATGAAAATGTTCAACCATACTACGTATGGTTAATTTTACTTTTTTAAACGTTATAGACTTAAATATTAGTAGGTTTGACTAGGTCATGACTGCACCCAAAAGCCAGAGTACTGGATTGTATAGAAATTTTGAGAAAAAGAAATCGCTACATTATTATTGAATAATCGTAATTATAAATTGACAATTTTTTAACAATTATTGGTGGGCCAACGTCATAAATAAGTGATCACTTTTTTACTTTGTCACTTTAACGTCATGTTTGACAAGCCATACGAAATTATATAACGACTGAAAGCGACAACCATACACCCACATTACATGGTAATTAAATGGATTGTTCACCATCATAATAATGTTTATCTACTCTCATATCGTAAAATTTGAATTATAAAATTCAAAAAA
This sequence comes from Archips crataeganus, assembly GCA_947859365.1. Lineage (NCBI taxonomy): Eukaryota > Metazoa > Arthropoda > Insecta > Lepidoptera > Tortricidae > Archips > Archips crataeganus. The sequence goes on from OX402054.1 coordinate 15,383,639, forward strand.
AGTTTATATTAACATACTTTTTAAACACAATACCGAAATATTAAAAAAAAAACATATTAGAACACTTTTCTTCTAACGAAATAATGTTATAATACAATTTTTTTTACCATTACGATACAGGGCAAATCCAAAAAGTTTATATCACCAAGTTTTGATTCCAATTTTCACTTGTCTGTGGCAGCGCCCTAAGTAAAGTTTTTTGAAGAGATGCTAATTATATATTTTTTCGACAGTGGTCGACTTCAACACCAAGAAACTGCAGCTGTTTTATTTTTATCTCCTTTTATTTATTGGAAATATTTTTTTAAGTGTTCGAGATGACATTTGTGAGATTTTATGGCTGACAAGCGGTTCGTGCTCAGTACTTAGAAGAAATAGAAAAAAAAACGAATTCAACTGTCGCTTCTGTCAATGTCAAATGAAATCTAACCGTTTGCGTTTCGTTTGCTTTGCGTTGTCCAAGAAGCAGTTCCAAAATAGTGATCGAAAGTATTCAATAGTGATCGAAAGTATTCAATCGTGATCCAATTATTGTGCATAGGTCGTGGAGAAATGCGGTAAAATTGAAAGTCTGGATTTTATGCGGAGGTCGATAAAAATAGTCAAAAAATCAAAAAATCACACTGAGTACACCAAAACGCAAAGCAAACGAAACGCAAACGATTTGACATTGACAGCAGTGACAGTTCACTTCGGTTTTTTTTCTGTTTCTACTAAGTTCTGAGCACGAACGGCTTGTCAACCATAAAATCTCACAAATGTCATATCAAACACTCAAAAAAATATTTCCAGTAAACAATAGGAGATAAAAATAAAACAGCTGCAGTTTCTCGATCTCCAGAACGCCGACTGTCGAAAAAATATATAATTAGCACCTCTTCAAAAAACTTTACTTAGCCAATTCCTAATGGTATCCTCATTTGGTCCGACGTCACAGTTTCCAGCACCAATTTAGTATCAACTTATGGACTTACTATTTTATTACTTACTATTTTTAAAAAAGCTATTTTTGTGTTTTGTTCTTCCATTATCTTTATTTCTATCTTCTTCCGTTTTCGTTTACCATTTAAAATCACTTTACGTAGCGATTTAAAAAGTTTTTTACTACTGTGCCCTTTTCATATTATTTTTAAAGTCATGCCTTGGGACTATGTAAGAAAATAATACTGGTTAAATTCTTCATAAACTCGGGTAGTTTTGAAAGTACTTTGCAGAAAAAAACTTATGTATTAAAAAAAAATACCTTTGAAAATTTATGAAAAATTTTAATGTATTCAAATTATTGAGAGTTTTATTTTTTGTTGTAAAAGGTATAATGACACAAGCTAAAAGCACAAGCTCTTATTTGTTAGACTCGCTATCTCAGTACTTCCAAAATTTAATAGTTTAGCTACCACTAAGAAATTATACCTGAAATCCGACATTTCTGAAATTTTCACTAAAATGCTCATAACTCTGAAACAAATAAAAATCGCTGAACATACATGGGGGTCGATTCGGTAGCTCCTGAGGTCCCAACCTTTGGTCTTCGTTTGATTCATCCCCCCAACCCTCCCACCCCCCGTATACATTCATATATTTTTATAATAAATGATTATTGTTAATGTTAAGTAGGTATTTTAACAGTAGAGTGACAATGCACTTAAAAAAATTATCTCACTAATAATGATAATAATAATAAATATCACGGGACAATAAAATTCACACCAATTGACCTAGTCCCAAAGCAAGGCTAAGCAAAGCTTTTGTTATATAGCTAGATACATACTTAAATACATATTAAACACCCAAGACCCGAGAACAAACATTCGTATTTTCATAGAAATATCTGCCCCGACACGGTAATCGAACCCGGGACCTCAAGCTTCATTAGTCAGGTTCTCTAACCACTAGGCCATCTGGTCGTCACTAATACTGGTATTTACTTAATTCGGTAAGGTTGGTTCTGTTCAGCTTACGTCTTCCACACCAACCTGTATGACATATATACCAGTCTGTTTATTGATAAACTTTGGTTAAGTTTCTATACGTGAAATATTAGTTATAAATACTTACTTATATTACCTCTGCCTTGAAACTGTAATCCATAGATAACCAGAGTTCATACATCGCCCCGTCAAACTGCTAAGTTCTTCATGAAATCTGTTTGTGGCTGTAATCATCTATTAATAGTATTCAAGTGGACGACCTTTACGCCAGTTAATTACTCCATCGGGAGCTAATCGCGACGCGCGGTAAAGTTTGTTTGAATGGCCTTTGAGTTAGATATTTCTAGCTATCGTTTGGAGTCACAGGTAAAACCATTGGAACTAGTAATGATGCTAATATTATATTTTGTTTTGTTTTATAACAAACCTAAAGCGTGACTGATAAGTGAAGACATGAGTGGTTGAAGGGGGTATGTCGCATTTTTTTAATTTTCGGTTTTATGCTATAGATGAAAGCATAACGCAACACCGAACGCCTTCAGTTCTCATGATTTTAAGCTTATACCAGCTTTAAACCCAGTGTATGAAGGACCTATGTACAAGAATAAGTTACGTTTCGTGAATGAACGTGCTAAGGGCACATGACTCTAGAAGTGGTTACCAGTTTGCGAGTGAATTGTAACAGAAGAAAGTGTTATGTACGCACTTAGCTCCTTCATCCATGTTATGAAACAAAACTTTTATTTTCTCTTATTCTGACATATCCAGAAAACATTAGGTATCAGCTGAAATTTATAAATCCTGAATGCAGGTATTTTTACGAAGAAATTCTTCTAAATAAATATATTTTTTTTACAATAAAAACTTTAATTTATTTAACTTCTTTTCTTTGCAGAACAACCTAAAAGAGAAAGAAGGGGTTATGTACCTTTTTATACAAAAAAATGTTATTTAAAAGCATTTCTTAAAAAAATAAATAGATCAGGCTATTTGATTGATTTATATAAAAATAACAATATCCTATTCAATTTAAAAACAAAATTATTTATAACTTTATAAACCTTTCACTGCGATTTACTCAAAATAATGTTTTTGTGACAATACCCCCTTCATCCACTCATGTTTTCAAGTGTAGACCAGAAGTTGGGGCACCCAATGTCCGGTACCGAGTGAGTTTTTCCTCGTTTTATAGAAAGACTTTCTCACTACTTTAAATTATTTTCCGGGTTGGACATGGCATCTGTCAATATAAAAGAAAGTTAGAGCTCCAGGACAGAAAAACCTATTACATTCGAATAAAATGTTTTCTCTTTTCGAAAGACATTAATCAAAGATCGAAATGAAATGAGGTTTTGAGAAGAATCTTTCTCGGCGTTTCCTATCTACGATAGTTAAAAAAAAAATACTTTGTTCAGGTTACTATGTTTGTGGCTCTCATGCCTCTTCTAAGAAATAAAGGAGGAAATCTGAGGAAATGTTCACTTATAATCTGTAATATAAATTGCATTTAAAGAGTAATAAAATGACTGTCTCCAGCGTATACAGTATCCCAAAACTCAATGATAACGTGATACCGAGCATGAGGTCAAGTATAGCAGTTCTGGAATAAATAATTAAAAAAAAACATGTTACTTAACTAACGTTATAAAAAGTCGTGGTGTCCGGTTGATTTGTAAGTTCAAATCCCGGCTCGCACCTCTGAGTTATTCGGAATTTATGCGCGAAATTACATTTGAAATTTACCATAAGTTTTACAGTGAAGGAAAAAGAAATTCAATGGTGTGTGTGAAGTTCCCAATCCGCACTGGGCCCGTGTGGGAACTCCGGCCCAAGCCGTCTCATTCTGAGAGGAAGCCTGTGCCCTGCAGCGGGACGTGTATAGGCAGGGATGATGATTATGATGACTTAATTAAGCATTTAGCTAAAAAAAAAAATCTTTTGGTATCTTTTATCGGTTAAATTATGTGACATAGACTTTTTTTTCACGAACTGTTAAAACGTGGTCTCTCTGCCGGTACCAGATTATCATTGAGTATTGGGACATCCTTTATATGTATACAGCTCAGCACTGACCTCACATAAAAAAAAAACATCTAACCTACTTTGGACAATTTGCCTTCGATCTTGGCCCACTCAAACAGAATCCTTCCACGGTCAAAAAAATCGCCGTCATTTAGAAACATTTTGGAGGTTTACGTACTCAAATATATACCCATTTCCTGACTCCCTTTCCTGCGGAACCCTGAAATGCCTCAACTTTTCCCGAGAAATACTTTTCGCAGTCCATTAAAGGCCATTTTGTATTCAGTCTGTCCTGTATTTTATGCAAAGGTGTTTCCGTCTAAGACGTAACGCTTAAGCGGAGAAAGGTTGTAAAATATTAAATTCGTTAATTTACAAATAATACATTCATTTGGTTTTAAAATAAGAAGTTACCTGGAAAGTTTTCCGAGTTTTTGTTTTCAGGTAATATTATAGATTAGGTACTAGATTACGGTGTATTCTTTCCGAATTCAAATGGTGCCTAAAACCGGTTTTTGTCAATGTCTAATTTGCGTCACAATTTACGGTTTCCAAACTGCTGTAAAACTTAATAGGGGAAACTTACCAAATTGGTTAATAATAAATATTGGGTAAAAATGGTAATGTAATTTAAACAGATTATATAGTGTTTAATCACAAATATCTTAAATATTTAACACTTCCGTCGGCAGCTTCGCCCGCGATAAATTAACTTTCCCGTAGGAAAAGGTATTTTCCCGCAGTAAAAAGTAGCCTGTGTCACTCAGTGCTAATGTAGTTTTCTAACGGCAAAATATTTTTTTAAATCGATCAAGTAGTTTTTAAGTTTATTCGTTACATACTCATACAAAAATACAAATCTTTCCTCTTTATAACGTTAGTGTAGATGTAGATAACTATTTTCTTAACACGCTAGATCTGCTATTTGGAACTGGGATCCAGGGTTTGTTAATGCGGTTCGAAATTAGGTATTTCGAAACATGTCCATGTAATCATCAATTTTATAATACGCCTTAGATATTACTGTCGACTTCCGGGACTTAGCCACTCACATGCTTTATGTAACTACGGCTACCAATTTTGTTTATTTATTTCAATCAAATTTATTCCTTAAGACAATAGTGACATTGTTTGAAATCACATGTCAAAAATTTACAGTAAATTTATAAAACCAAGTGAGTGGTCACGCAATGACATTCTGTTTGCAGCAACGGGACTGGAATCTTTGAGATAAACTCATTAGCTACCTGATTAAGTCCTGGGAGTGGTTTTAGCTATTAGACAATTCCTATAAATTTATTCCTTAAGACAATAGAGAAATTGTTTGATATCACCATGTCAAAAATTGACAGTAAATTTATAAAATCAAGTAAGTGGTCACCCAACGACATTTTGTTTGCTGCAACGGGATTGGAAACTTCGAGATAATCTCATTAGCTACCTGATTAAGTCCTGGGAGTGGTTTTAGTTATGGGACAATAAAATTCCTATGTTTATGAGTATAAGTGAATTATTACGCTAGTTCATAACCGTTGTTTGTTCAGTGAGGGGAAGGTCGCCGGTCGGTTTAAACGTCACAGGGATGAAGAGATTGCCGTGACAAATGGGCCCTGACGGGAACTGCGGCAAACCCGTACACTAGGTCACGAAAATAAAGATAAGTCTAGTACATAGCCTCTGGACGCCAAATGTTAGACTTTCAGCAAGTAACTTGTTTTGGTAACAATCTGTAGTAGCCCTGATGTTTATGTATCGATAAGATTTCTGGACGCTTAGTGTTGTTGCACTTGTTGAGATTTGACACCGAGATTTTAAGGCTCCAAGGAAAATATGAAGTAGATCACTTAGTAATTTATTGAATCAGGCGTTACTTTGCGGAGCATCTTCTAATCATCCGTGGCAGCATAAACTGGCTGCTTTCCATTGTTATGTTAATAGATTGTTGACTGTGCCTCTTTCTAAGGAACATTATGATTTAGAGTTGAGTACTATTTATCAGATAGCGATCTCAAATGGTTATACAAAATCAATGGTAGATAGTTTAGTTCAAAAGAAGCAGGCACGGTTAGTAAATAGCATGCTTTACGCTGCGTTACCTTCTCAGTCTACTAACAAATATAGATCTAGCATCTCTTACGTCGGGGGTTTGTCTGATAAGATTTATGGCATTTTAAAATCAAACAATATTAATGTTGCCTTTAAGACTAACAACTCTTTGTACTCTAGGCTATGTAACCACAAAGAACAGGTAGATAAGGGAACTAGATCGGGGGTATACAAGCTTACTTGTAATGACTGCAATGGGATATACGTAGGACAGACAGGCCGAAGTTTTAATACTAGATTTAAAGAGCATGTTTCGGCATATAGGAATGAGCATCCAGATAGATCGAATTTTGCAAAACATTTGTTGGAATCAAATCATTCATTGTTAGATTCAGATTCTTATGAAGTGTTACATTATTGCGGCAAGGGGTTGCGTCTGGATGCTCTGGAATGCATGGAAATAATTAGGTACAACACTATGGGGTCTATTATTAATGAACAGGTAAATTTAGTATCTTCTCCTTTACTGCGGCTTGGGTCGAATTTGAACAGTTAGTATTAATTAAATATGCCTTATAAATAAATAAACAAAAAAATTCAAGGTAGTTTTAAATATGTCAATAAAAGTTAATTTTTGTGGGGTAGTTTGAGAATAAGAAAAATAAAGTGGGTACTTGAGAAGTTACAGTGACAAGTTAAAACATTTGTTTTGGTTTGTTAGTTTAACGTTTGGTAGCATAGCATACGGTTGTGGTAACTCTGAAGATGAGCTCTGGTTGAGTTCGAAACGCGTCAGTGTAGCTTGGTGGTGGTGATGGTTGGGTTTATGTGATTTGTGTGTGTTCGTACAGTGTGGAGGTGGAGGAACTGCATGAACGCACATTTCTTGCATAAACGTAACTATTGTAAGGTCGCGGGTGAGCAAAGTAATTGTTTTAGTTCATTAGATCACTTAGATCAGTAATGTTTAAGGTTTAAGGAAATGGTCGAGAGCAACCGTACCTATTTAAGATTGATACTGGCGTTACTTTGCCAAGATCATTTGGCAGCGGAGATGCTAGGTAAACACATTTTCAATCAATGGCCGTGTTTAAATGACACACGGATGAAGAAATTGCTGTGATAAATGGGCGCTGACGGGAAGTGAACAAAAGATAAAGTTAAAATATCTTTATTAAATTTAGGCTAAAACAAGCATTTATGAACTCTAATGTTTGCCGTTATAAATAAATGTTTTTCTTTCTTTCTTTCTTTTCTTAAATATATTAATGACCTCAATAACATAATTACACGTGAAATAGACGACGTGGTTAAACTACTAGGTAGTAGTTTGACTTACAACGTTTCAAGCTGAGGATCGAAAGTTCAAACTCGCACCCGAAAGTTTTTCGAAAGTCACGTTCGTAATACATTAGAGATATACCACGTGCATTACGGTGAATGAAATACATCTGGAGGATAAGTGTCCACACAAATGGTGTGAAGTTTCCAATTTTCATCGGGGCTATGTGGGAACTGGTGGGATAATGAAGTTGTTGAATAGACGCGTACAGTGGTTTCTGGTTTATTCCGTAACTAGGGCTTCAATATGTGTTGAAGATTGTTTTACACCCACGCGGTGGTTAAAGCGCCAGTTTAGATTTATTCGAGGCTTATTACGTCTAGCCTGACAGTTATCTCAGGTTTATAGACACTTTATCTAAAATACCGTGCTATCACGCCATTTTGCTACCCGAGTAAGTACTAGTTAACGGCCATGGACGGGTTGGAAGTCGCAAAAACCCTCAATTCTAACTGCAACGCAAACCATAACGTTTTTAGGGAAATTTTACGAGCTGTGACAATTTTGTGATTCCGTCAAAGTATTATAAAGGTGTTCACATAATTATTGTATATTTTGCTGCTAAGGAAATTCAAGAAATGTTGATAAAGTACTATACTATTTCGTCTTGTTAATCCGCAACTTTTATTAACATGCGAATAAGGTAAGTAATTTAAAATTAATCCGGAATATCTCAGCAGATTCTGCCGTGTCATGACAAAACACTGTAACTCGAGTTACAGTGTTTTGTGGTAACACCGTTAAATTAACTATTCGGACCCTAATCTATATATGCATGCTTAGAGTAATTTATTGAATCAGGCGTTACTTTGCGGAGGTCCATATTAATGAACTAAAACAATTACTTTGCTCACCCGCGACCTTACAATAGTTACGTTTATGCAAGAAATGTGCGTTCATGCAGTTCCTCCACCTCCACACTGTACGAACACACACAAATCACATAAACCCAACCATCACCACCACCAAGCTACACTGACGCGTTTCGAACTCAACCAGAGCTCATCTTCAGAGTTACCACAACCGTATGCTATGCTACCAAACGTTAAAAAAAAAAAAAAAAAAAAAAAAAAAAAAAAAAAAAAAAAAAAAAACTTTTGAGTTTTTTTAACGTTTGGTAGCATAGCATACGGTTGTGGTAACTCTGAAGATGAGCTCTGGTTGAGTTCGAAACGCGTCAGTGTAGCTTGGTGGTGGTGATGGTTGGGTTTATGTGATTTGTGTGTGTTCGTACAGTGTGGAGGTGGAGGAACTGCATGAACGCACATTTCTTGCATAAACGTAACTATTGTAAGGTCGCGGGTGAGCAAAGTAATTGTTTTAGTTCATTAGTTCATGCTTAGAGTAACTGATTTTCTATCAAAAACATTGAAAAACGTCATTGCAATTTACACTGTAACTCTTAAAACGTAGGGTCTTGATTGGACTAAACACTGTATTATCTCCAGATACCGTGTTTTGCCAAAACAAACTCACATTTTCTTAGTATAGTATCAAGAGTTACAGTGTTTTGTCGCAACAATCTCACGAGAAATTAGTCCAAGTCCTTGTTTATTGTAAGTCGGGACTTCTTCATGATGTATGGCGAAGTTCGACTGAACATCCATAAGGGTTTTGCATTTTTAGGGTTCCGTATTCAAAGGGTGCCAACGGGACCTTATCACTGAGACTCTGCTGTCTGTCTGTCTATCTGTCCGTCTGTCACAGGCTCTATTTCCTGAACCGTAATAGCTAGAGTCTAGCTATTAGCCAGACACTTGAAATTTCCATCGATTATGTATAACTGTAGCCGTTGTAATAGTAAAAATACAAATACTAAAAATACTTAAAATAAAGTTAAAAATTAAAGGGGGTCGTCATACAAGAAACGTGTTTTTTTCAGCGTTTTTAACTCCGGCGTCAGTTGGTAGGCGACAGCCGGCAGTTGCTAGGCAACACTAACGACCCTGTGCTGTTCGGATGTTTACCTACGTATAAGTTTAGTAGGTACCCGGACCTGCACTGAGTATTCGAAAGTCATGTGCAGAGGTACATTTGATTTTTACCAGGGGTTTCCTATGAAGGAAAACCTCGTGGGAACCCACAATCATGTGCGTAACAATTTAATGGGTCATGTCAAGTTCTCAATACGTATTATTTGTTACGTATGGGCCTGCGTAGAAACTACAACCCAAGCCCTCTTGTTCCGAGAGGAGGTCTGTGCCCGGCAGGACATGTATAAGCCGGATATAAGTAACAGTTTTTACGCATTTAAATATAGGTCTGTTATTACAATATCAAGATAAAATAGTAAATAATAATGTGTTTATTGCGAACGAATACGATATGAATGAAACGTTTTTATTTGGTTTGTATTTGTCAGTGTCTAGACTTTAGGCATTGCAAGCAATAAAAAGTTTTTTGAACTTTGGCGAGTGTTTAAATATTCAACAGTATTGTCTACCTGCGACTCAGGTGGCTTCACTTGGAAGAGTACCTAAATAAATATGAAATATTATAAAATATATGACATTTCAAGACATGTTTTCAAGTATAGTAGCGGAATGAAAATGTTCGTCACTTTTCGACATTAACTCGTTGACACAGAGTCGAAAAGTGACGTACCTTTTCATTCCGCGACTGTACACCGATGAAGATAAAGTCGACAGGATGAAACATAGCAAAGACTTTTGTGTATTTATTTATAAAAGATTCTCTGTCTTCAACAATATTTATTTTACGATTTTTCAACCTTCAGGGCTGGCAATAAATATATTTTACTTTTATTAATTTCTACTAATATTAAAAAAAGCGAAAAGTTGTGGGTGCGTATGCGTGTGTGCGCATGTGTGTGTACATATTTATGTATTTATGCGCGTGCGTGCGTGCAAGTATACCTACGTGGATGCGTGCTTGTTTGTGTCCATGGGTGCGAGTACACACACGTGAGTACGTGCGTACGTCCGTGCGTGCATAGGTGCGTGTGTGCGTGCAGTACATGCATGCGTGTGTCTTGGGTCATACCTTCTGCCATACTTTTTAGTTCACGCGAGCAAAACACGGGTAAATGCTAAACGTTCTTTAGTAAACTTGAAATAGAACACATTATCGTTAACTTCATTCCATTGAACATTATACAGTTACAAAGCTTTTAAGACGGTTTTCTAGCAAAGTTTATAAAAAAAAACATTATCCCTTGATTTTGATACAGTTAATGAAAAAGAAATCATTTATCCGTAATGCACGCATTTCCTTTCAGAGTTTATCTGCATTTCAATCATCATTTGGTTAATGGATATTTGTCAAACCTCAAATGTACCAACTTTGCTTTTAACGGATTCCTGAACTTTACTAAAGGTAAACGTACAAAATAAATTACGAATTCCGTGACAGAATTCTGAAAATGGCCCATAATTAGCGGAAAACTGCTTGGAAACTTAATTTTGAAAATGTTGGCGAATTATTGGAGTTACAGCAAGTTTAGAGGTCGCGACGCGTGGCTCAGTTTTCCAGGCGAGTATTTTCCGTGCTTTATTAATGGGAGTTTTAAATTTTAATACAGGGTGTAATCAAAATGGTGATACAAAATGAGCGTTTCTTACTCAGTTAATGCTGGACAATACACCGTGAAATTTTAGTGGTTGTTTTCCCGAAACGAGGTGATTTAGTATCGATTGTACAATCGATTTATAATTACTATTTTGACTAGAGTCAAAAATCCAATTGTGAAAAACGAATGTCGAAAATGACCGCAAACCAATAGTAACGCTTCGTTGGTACCTAACCTATCGTACGATCGTACGCTACTTGTACCAACGAAGCGTTACTATTGGTTTGCGGTCATTTTCGACTTTCATTTTTCACAATTGGATTTTTGACTCTAGTCAAAATAGTAATTATAAATCGATTGTACAATCGATACTAAATCACCTCGTTTCGGGAAAACAACCACTAAAATTTCACGGTGTATAATGCACTAACTCATTTGTTTAAATTAGTCTTATTAAATTTGAGGTATCCATATATTGAATTCATGATTTAATTTCAACTTAGTATGAACGTCCTAAATTTTATCAGACTAATTTTAACAATAATTGAGTTAATGCATTATGTTGCCCAGTATTAACAGAGTAAGAAACACTAATTAGTCGACTTGACTGACTATGACTTATGAAATCAATAATATTAAAGACATGGATAGGCATTTATACTGGATCAACAGTAAAATTACCCAAGAATACCGTCTCCACGGTTTTAAAACCGAATAATGATAAACAAATGCACAATGATATTCACGAGAATATTATAAAATATTGTAACATTAACTCTGAAGGCAACGTTTCAAATTAATTGTCCCTAACAACCGACGCAGTATTCAAAGTTGAGAAAAGTAATAAAAGACGAGGTCAGCCTGCACGCTTCAAGTAATGGAGCGAGTACTTGACTTTGCGAGTACTGGTATGTCAAGTCAGTAGGCAGAATATGGAATACGGTACCTTCTTATGGTAGTTAATGTAAATTTTAGTGTAATTTTTGTTTAAAAAATCTGCCAAGTTTTATGCGGCACATTCTACTGGGCAATGATGGTCTTTCTGAAGGCATTGGTACCTAGTATAATAACTATAAATAAAAAATTACAAACCCCCGACGTAATTAGGTCACATATAATGTTTGAAAATAAATAATGCCCATTATGCGTCTTAGATGCCTTCCGCAGCTAACAAAAGAGCTGATAACTTTGAAACGGCTGAATCATTTTTGATGAAACATGTCTAAGAACCATCGCCAAGAAATCTGCTTTAAAAAAAAACCGCATCCAAATCGGTTCACCCGTTTATGATGCCACAGACATACACAGATACAAACACACACACACACACACACACACAGTAATAGCGTTCAAACTTATAACACCCCTCTTTTTGTGTCGGGGGTTAAAAATAGACATGTAAATGAGCTCTTTAATAAAGCCTACTTACTTACTTTTACTTACTATAAAAAGGAGACGCACACCTACGCGCCTGCACGCACACAATCAGACGACTACCCACAGCATGAATCTGGCGCGCCTGCACTGCCGCCGCGTCGCAAGAAGAGACTCGACCATTTTTCCTGCGGCCGCGACCGAGTGTACACACACCTTAACCTCTACCATGAGTTTACACTAGTTCACAGTGACCGTACTCGCTAGCGACGGCGTAAATGATTTGTATGAAGAATTGTACTTCCGTAAGTGACCGCTAGAGGCGCTGTACAATTCTCCATACAAATAATTTACGCCGTCGCTAGCGAGTACGGTCACGTAAACTAGTGTAAACTCATGGTAGAGGTAAGTACTTATCTGTTGAGCTCTCGATTGTAGTCACGTGACTAGCGAATAAACTTGTGTTACATTTTGTTATAGCATTTAATTCTGACCTCCTTTAACATTAGGTATACTTACTTTTTTTGGATACGCGATAAAATTTGAATTTTATCAAGTTGATTTTAAACAATACCGTAGTAGATTATTTTAATAAATTGATATTAGCGATAATTGGATTTACGAGTATTTACTAATAATTATTCATTTTAATTATTTGTTACATCACAACATCCAATATTTCCTTAATGATTATGTGTCGAAGTTTACTGAAACTTAATAATAGATCAGGAAGTTTGAGAAGTAATTTAACTAATGCCTCGTAGTGCCGTATTAAATATACATCCTACTAATATAATAAACGCGCAAATTTGTATGTGTATGTGGGCGTGGGTATGTGGGTGCGCGATTTCGTGCGCAATTCGTGTGTGTGTACCTACGTATGTGTTTGTATGTGTGTGTTTGTGTGGAAAGTGGTTGGAATTAAACAATATCACTTGTCTCGAGAACCTTTTTGCCCCATCGGCCATCAGTTTCATGAGCGATGTGCCCTGCCCACTGCGCGTCTGGCGACTCTTCGATCTATGTCAGAGTAGCTCCGCAGTGTAGGTAGGCCTCCAACAAGATGGAGCGATGACCCGGTTAAGGTTGCGGGATCGCGTTGGATGCGGATGGTACGGGACCGATCTGTTTGGAGAGGCTTGGGGGAGGCCTAATGTTCAGCAGTGGACGTCTTTTGGCTGAAATGATGATGATGATGATGACTTGTCTCGAGGGGATTACAACATAACAACTATGTAATTAGCTAATTACATACGCGTCCAGTACTAATCCCAAAGCATACCAGTACTCGTTCAACTACTCGCCCTTTTAGGACCACAATCGCGACCGTGCGCCGGCCACCGCTCCTTTCACGAAGAAAGGAAGGATTATGCCATTGTAGCTGCCTCCCCACCTGGAAAATTGCACTTACACTGTTATTAAGAAAATGCCCCGGCCCAGTTTTGTACAATGTGTAAGGTTTTAGCGGTCCGATTATACATTTCCGCGGTAATACGGGGCTTTGGGTACGTTAATGCGGCCTTTTAGACGATTAAAAATTAATTGTTAAAACGTGTTTACGGGGTTTATTTTTGGTGTTGCTCATTTGTTTTTAAAACGTATGCTCTTGATTACAATGTATCGTGGATCGTGCTGCCTAAATTTATATAATGGGATTTTCTTAAATTTCCGTGGGAATTCCCAAGGATTTCATCCTGGTTTTTATTCGCGTTGTATGTAGAACATATATGCAAAACATCACGTCTCGACAGTTGGTGGTTCTGATTTTGGGATTATACATGTTTAAGAGGGTACGATGCGCACCATTTCTCCATACAAACGTAATCCCCTGTTTCCTCCCTGGATAATGGCTTTAGAGCCAATTTTTTTTACTGTGTAATCTATATCTACCACAGCTATGCCCCTATGTTTCGTTTTTTTCCATATTTCAATTAACATAAGAAATATGAGCTTTCAAAAACTGAAAAAATTGCCCAATTTTAACGTCATTTTCAGACACTCACCAGAAAAGAATTCCCGATATAAACAAAAAAAGGAAAACATAGGGGCATAGCTAAATCTGTCCTCTAATTATATTTGAAAAAAATAATTTTATTGGTCCAGTTTTCGAGAAGGAAACAGGGGATTACGAAATGCTGTTTTGATCAATTTTACGCGCCTAATAACGGTCTGAGGTGCAGTTGTCCCGCTCTCGCTGTACTGACACGGAGGGGTTCGGGCGAGACAGCGACATTTCATTAAAATACCTATTTCTCAAAAGTCTCTCAGCCATCGTACCCTCTTAAATGCCGTTCTCATTCGAAAATCGGGATAAAAATAGGCTACGTTTTTTTCTAGAGATCTGTCTATCTGTATTTACAAATTGCATCCAAGTCCGTTAGGCCATATTAGCATAAAAGAATAACATATACACTGTGTGGCCCGTACAAGTGACTAAATATTTAAAACATTTACTCTCCACATTCGTTTACTTGTCTTTGTCTTTTGCCTTTGATATACACAACCAAGCAAAAATACTTCTTTAAGTTTTTATGAATAAAGGAGGTAAATATTCACTAGTGCGAATGACAATAGTGTTTATCTTTTGTAATTATTAAATATTAATTTACTAATCCTATCATAAAAATGTTAACTAACAGTCTCATCATCATTTCAGCCGTAGGACGTCCACTGCGCTGGACATAGGCCGCTCATTGATACCAAATCATTACTGTTGAAAGCGGCTTGCATCCGTCTTAAATACTAAATCGTCTCGTCTCATTGGTGGACATCCCACGCTACGCTTGCCAGTCCGTGCTCTTCATTCCAAAACTTTTAAGCCCCAACGGACATTTATTTATTTATTTATTTATTTATTCAATTAATTTACACGGCATTACAGCGAACCAATACGCCGAGAAACCATATTACTTAGGTAATAACTAAGAATTAAAAAGAGAATAAGAATTAAAATTAAATTAATTACATCAATTATAAATAACAATATTGAGTACATACATAAACTAAAGAAAAACACTAAAAAAAATAACAAAAAATAAGTAGGCATACAAAAGACATGTGTTCTGCATGGTATATGGCCTGCCCATTGTCAATTTAACGAGCTAATCCGTATGGCTATGTCGGTGACCCTAGTTCTAATAACAGTCTATCAGATAATCTAATCTAATATATAAAAATCTCGTGTTAGAGTGTTTGTTATCGAACTCCTCCGAGACGGCTTGGCCGATTTTTATTAAACTTTTTTGTCCATATTCGCTAGGTCTGAGAATAGGTCGTAGGCTAGTTTTTGTGTTCCTACCCCTATTCTTCGCAGAAGGAGTCACGGGCAACAGCTAGTCTAATATATAACAATCTCGTGTCACTTTGTTATCGAACTCCTCCGAAACGGCTTGACCGATTCTTATGAAACTTTATCCTCTATATTCGGTAGGTAGGTCTGAGAATAGGTCGTAGGCTATTTTTTGTATACCTACCCTTATTCTTCGCAGACGGAGTCGCGGGCAACAGCTAGTCTAATATTTAAAAATCTCGTGTCACGGTGTTTGTTATCGAACTCCTCCAAAACGGCTTAACCGATTATTATCAAGTTTTTTTCTCCATACTCGGTGGGTCTGAGAATAGGTACCCCTATTCTTCGCGGACGGAGTCGCGGGCAACAGCTAGTAAATAAATAAAAAAACAAGCCAATCGTTATAAGTACATCAAATTTAACTCTAAAGTGGAATTAGCCAGCTTAAAAAACTTTCCAACAAAAATCCTGCATACGGTGCTTGGATATTCCGTATTCTATTACAAAGTTTGTTGACTAAGTTGAGGAAAAATCCATTTGGTTGGAATTTTTCCCGTTTTCATCTTATAAATATTTACATCATATTTTTCTGCGGCGAGGCACTTCGCGGCAGGGTGTTCAGGACTTCAACGCACCTGCTTCAACTATTTATTTAGAAGATTTGTGATTTTTTTTGTCCTCCCCGAGGACTGGAGGCTTGAAAAATGTCTCGTGGATGGAAAATATTAAAACATGCAAAAGACTTTTAAGTGGCTTCGCATAATTATTATTTTTATGTAAAGTTGTCTTGGGATCTTCAGTTAAGCGACTACAAGACTAAAAAGGTTTTTCTTTTTAATGTGAGTTCTTTAGTTCTGAAAAATATATGCTAAGAACAAGTTAAGTACTTACATTTTTTTTGTGAATACTTAGTAGTGGTTTTTATTAGGAGATTCAGCGTATAATTTTGTTACCTTGGCTCCATGGGGTCTCGGCGCGCACAAACTCATTAAAGAAATACAAAAACCCTTAATGAACTGAAAAAATTACTTTGCTCACCCGCAACCTTGACATAACTGTAGACCAAAGAGCTGGTAGCTCTCTCTCAACGAATTATAACCATCGCTATTCATTGATGGATTGGTGCCAGCCAATTGGGCACCATGGCACGGCGGCCTTCTTCAGAATTAATTTAATATAAGCTAGATTTAAGACTAACAATAACGTATACGTTTAATAAACGGTCGCACTTTCAATCCCAGGCGCACATTTGGCTATAACTATGATGTATGGACACTTCCATACAATTTAAACGATTTTATTAACAAATAACTAATATCTTGTGTCAAATACAACAAACATGTTTTTTTTTTTTAAGTTTGGCAATAAAATTTATTTCAACCCAAAAAGATACAAGAAAATCAGATCCGCAGCGCAGGCTTCGTCAAGCAAACATATTGTTATCCGCAACAAGCTTCGTCATAACAACAGATTGGAATCCGCAACAGGCTTCGTCAGACGTACCTATACGTAGTAACAACAATACATAGTAATTAGTTTAGAGTTTCATGTGAGTAACATTGTACCTTTTATTTTTTTAACTAGTTACACGTACTAAACACAAGTGGACTCAAATGCAGACGCGAGCACTTTAACAATGCATTCATATTTAAATAATGCTAAAAAATATTTTCTGAGCCCTCCGGGGTGTACGTCGCAGTGAAAATTAAAATGTGGAGGAAAATTTGTGGAAATTATAAACATCGTGGTTTTAAAGTGATGGCGAATTAGTTTATAGTGACACTAGCTGT
This sequence comes from Archips crataeganus, assembly GCA_947859365.1. Taxonomy (NCBI): domain Eukaryota; kingdom Metazoa; phylum Arthropoda; class Insecta; order Lepidoptera; family Tortricidae; genus Archips; species Archips crataeganus. Next base: position 15,400,959 of record OX402054.1, read on the forward strand.
TGCCCGCGATTACGTCTGCGAAGAATTCATTTATCGCTATCCCGCGGGAACTATGCAATATTCTGGGATAAAAAGTATTATATATTAGTAATCCAGGTTATAAACTATCTGTGTACCAAATTTCAAACCGTATTAGCGTGAAAGAGTAACAAACATCGACATTATCCATACAGACGGTCACATTAATAAAAATAATACCTACCTAATTTACATCCTCATTTTTAATAATAACTGTAACTTTTTACTAAGTACTTTTTACTAAGGAACATATTATTAAGTGGTTACTACCGCCATTATATATACATATTGCTGTGCCCTTACAGGGTAAATGTTGAAGCTGTACATTATTTTTAAGATCTTTACCCGGGCCATTCTACTTTTCGTTGACCAGTCTTAAGTTAGTAATGTGCTCTTCAAATATTTTTTTTACAAAAACGGTAAAGTGCTCGGTTTTATCATTAAAGATTTAAATAGGCACATAATTAAGCTTATATTTAAAATTATCACTACGCATAAAAAGTAATCATTATTATCTATAAATTAGGTAACGCAGTGGACATGCGTGTCCCCGCCATTTGTATGGAAATTGGTGTATTTTCCGCTGAGTTACCAATTTTTTCCACAAAATTTCTTTGAATTTAAAGTTTTTTTGCTTTAAAATATTAAATTTAGTTATTTCAGTTTTCATATAAGTTATTTACACTTGAAAAAAATCACCAGGTATGCCTTATATTTCACGAAAGATTAATGGTTACTTAAAAGTAGAATGGCCCACCCACAACATTTAAATGCAATAAAGAGTTTGAGTTTGAAAGATTTTTATTAACTTGCAATGTATGTATACATATATAATATGCATGCATGTACGGATCAAATCTTGGATGTCGAATTTTATCCACTTCCAGTAGTCAGATTCACTTGAAATTTGGTATACTTATGTAGGTTGGGTGACAATGCAAAAAGTACAGTCAGCGAAAAACTTGCATTTAAAATGAAAATTTTAAATAAAACTTTTTAGACTAGTCTATAAATATAAAGCTGGTTTTATTCATGATTTTAACCAAGCGCTAGTGGGCTATATTTTTTTTAATATTTTCTTTTCATAATTATTATGTTACAGTAGGTACTTTATGAACCTATTTTGACCAATACGTATAGTTAGGTATTACATGGTATTACTCGTCTTTATTATAGTCGCTAATAGGTATTAGTTTGAATTAATAATATTTTAGTTACGTTAATTGTTTTACGTTTGCGTTAAATTACTTAAACAAAAACAACAACAAATAACTAAAATATTAAATATTAGGGGGACAATCTTACACAAATCGACCTAGTTCCAAACTAAGCAAAGCTTGTACTATGGGTACTCTAGACGACGATAAACATACTTATATAGATAAATAAATACTCAAATACATAGAAAACATCCATAACTCAGGAAAAAATATTCGTGCTCATCACACAAATAAATGCCCTTACCGGGATTTGAACACAGGACCTCATGCTTCGTAGGCAGGGTCACTACCAACTAGGCTAAAGCGGTCGTTAAATACAAGAAAAAAAACAAAAAAAATACAAGTCGCAGTCGGATAATCAACTGTTATTAGCTGCATATTATGGCTAGTACTAGTAATACTGCCCTGTGATGGACATCGTTGATATTTACTGTTTTAAACTTTCGTAAACTCATAACTAATTACACTAAACGGGACTCATTACGCAAACAATAATTATATGCGACGTTTCGATTTGTTCCTGATTCGTCATATTCCTAATAGGTCATAATTCCCTAACTCGTCATATTCCTGACTTGTCATATTTCTAACTCGTCATTGTACAGTAAAATGAAATCGTGAACACGTGTTTACAGGATTAATAAGCATTAGGACAGTACCTAGTTATGCTTTGTACTACGGTTATAAGACAGTAATTTATTTAATGCGGAGCGGATGATGAATCAGGAATATGACGAGTTAGGAATTGACCAATTAGGAATATGACGAATCAGGAACAAATCGACGTTTCGGCCACATTGCAGCAACCGTGATCACGGCCGCAATGTGGCGCGTGTTGAGTCCCGTTTAGTGTAATTAGTTATCATTGAGATTTATTTAAATTGATCATTTTGTCACTCTTAGGGTACGTAACCTTAAGAGCAAAAGCCGGTCTTAAATTGACTGCAATTAAAAAACAACAACCATACTTTTCTGCAGAATAAATTGAGCAACCATCCGCAATGAAATTTGTGCATTAGAGTTCGGCACTAAAATTTCACCCTGTGGTATGAATTTCTAAGGAGGTCATAATTAAAAACAATCTTCTTAGCATTCAGTATAAAATGAGTCAAGAGTTGCTTTTATTAGATTTATTAACGCAATCATAACCAGAGGGCAAAGATTAATGAATGCAATCACTTGCAGACTAGCGCATTTACTTACATTCTTCTCTCAACGTTTCTCATGAATAATACTCTTGAATTATTTTAGTGGGGTTAAGAGGAGTGTAGTGCAGATTAATTCAAGTTTATTTACAGTCTGTGGTTAAATATGAAATGGTTTTACAAGCAGAGCCGTCTTCTAAACATTCCGGGTGCCGTGGACACCAGACCCACACCAATGAATATCTAGGATCCTAGAAATACGATACATCCACACAAATTTTCACGTTTATAATATTTGTGGGATGGGATGTTTTCTTGATTTCTCAAAAACGCCTTTTTGGTTTATCCTGTCTGTAAGATGAGACTTTAAACTTCCCTTTGTTTCTAGTATTAGTAAGAAAATCACATATATTTTTTCTTAGAGACATGATTATTTCAGTCTGAATTTATGATTATTATTGTTAATTATAGCAAAATCGATACAAACAGGGCCGACAACACACTGGTATCGCGTAAGGCGCTGCGAGTGTCTATGGACAGTGGTGTCCATTTAACATCAGGTGACCTACTAGTTCGTTTGTCTGGCCTCTCTAACATAAAAAAAAAGAAAAAACAATTATAAACAGGTACAATAGGTAGGTTGAAAATAAATTAAATTCTTTTTTTTTTATTTATTTGTTATACATATATATTTTAATTTCGTAAAAAAAAAGGTACTTATTAATTATCAACAACAGTCTAAGAACATAACTTTTATCATTGGTGATAATGGGAACTTCCTTGAGCCAAGCGAGAGACTAAGTTACTCGCGCTTCATTTATTTCAGTCATTAAACGCGACTTTACCGAGGGTTTTATCATAAACAGAGAAATATTAAGGGGTCGAGTTTTATTGGCAACTTTATAGTTTCCTCTCCATCATTAAGGACGTGCATTGGACGGCGAATAGCTTTTTAGTCCTAGTTCTATTTCCTTAAGAGTTTGTTTTTTATGTCTTATGCCATAGATACATTTTCTACTGTCAAACGTGGCAACTTACCTGCATTAAATAACTTGACAAAAACAATTAGAGTTTCAATCAGGCAATTTCATTTAGCACCAGAATCTGACACTAAAATAAATTAAAATTTAAAAAACCCCCCCAATTAAATCCAAGATTCCTTTCAAAAGATACAAAAGAGCTGATAACTTTGAAACGGTGTTTAGCGGTCAAACTACTGTGTCGGGGGTTAATAATCATCATTTGAAGTTATTGACATATAATTTGACATAAACAAACATTTCAAGTTAAATGCAAGCATATACAATCTTTGGCTGACCCACCAACGCCCAAGTCAAACCCTTGCACTTAGAATTACAATAATTTTCTTAAAAACTCCTTTTTAACCCCCGACACAAAAAAGGGGTGTAAAAAGTTTAACCGCTATGTGTGTGTGTGTGTGTGTGTGTGTGTGTGTATGTGTGTGTGTCTGTCTGTCTGTGGCATCATAGCTCTTAAACGGGTGAACCGATTTGGATGCGGTTTTTTTAATAGAAAGCAGATTTCTTGGCGATGGTTCTTAGATATATGTTTCATCAAAATCGGTTCAGCCGTTTCAAAGTCATCAGCTCTTTTGTTAGCTGTGGAAGGGATCTTAGACGCATAATGGGACATAGGAGTGACATAATTGCGTTGAGGGTTTTTTAATTTTTTAATTTATAGTTATATAATATAAATGAGAAGCAAAGTGGATTTTACCTTTACCATACCTACACGTACCTTAACGCAAGAAAAAACATTTAAAACAAAACTCATTAGCGTCAACCTGTTACTGGTGAGACTTTCATTAAAATTAAAAATTTAAAAACCCCCAATGCAATTAGATAACACATTATGTTTGAAAATAGATTAAATTCTTATTGTGCGTCTAAGATCCCTTCCGCAGCTAGCGAAATAGCTGATAACTTTGATACGGCTGAACTATTTTTATAAAATATGCATAAGAACCATCAGAGTAATTTATTTTTGCACAAAAATATAAAATAAAATTGTTTTCCACTACGCTAAAACCCCAACTCTATTTTCATGGTATTATTTTACCCGCTATCTTGCTTTCCACAAAGTGCATATTCTATTCGCTTGCGGAGCCGTTCCGAAACTTTTCTATGATAACAATAAAATAAGTAGGTATTATAACAACATTTTATATTCCAATTCACGCTTTTGCGAAACGTGAAACGTACTTCATACGATGTGAGAAAGTTATTTTGCTGTAATAATTTCAGTATCACAATAAATAAATAAGGTAAACGTCCCTGTGCTCGACACTGTCCCAGCACATGGCACCTTCAATCTTGTGTCTTAGTAAGAGAGGTGACAGATGGGAGCCATCTACTGGGCGTTGAGGTGTCGAGCATTGGTACTATTACCTTACTTGTTTTCCTACGAACCCCAAAGTTTTTCAGTTTTCTCGTAAAAACAATAACTATAATAGCTTTGCCTAGTGTGATGTGATGTTATTACCAATCTTCCAATTTTTCAGTAGTTTTAGATGTTGTTTGCTGATTTTAGACGGGATATTGAAAATATTATTTCAGACGGTCAAGTCAATCAAACTTTGGTAAACAAAATCGTTAAATTCCAGCTTTTCAGCTCGACCTTTTGAACTTGAATCAAAAAGTTATTTATATTAACAAGCTTTCTGTCTATATTTCATAATGGAATCGATCTAATACAAAAAGTCTGCCGCCCAAATGTAGAATAAAATGATAAATGGGATAAATTGGATTGGATTGGATGGGATGGGATTGGGCTAAATTTCGTAGTTTTTGTTAGTACTTATTGGAATTTGTTTACTCAAAAAGTAAAGTTTCAAAATTAATATTGGTACAATATTTGACTATTACGTGTAACGTTGGTTGATAGATGGAGATATAAATATATCTCATGCTGTATGAAAAATCAGTCCAGTCGTTTCTCAATAGGGGAGCAAACGTTTGTTAACTTAATCTTAATAAGCACAATAGCTCTTTAACTTTAAGCAGAAACACTAATCGGCTTAAAAAATGTGAATATAATCAGTTTTATAATTTACTTTTCAGATAGGGGAGACTCGTCCAAAACCGAGCATGGAGGTAAAACCGGGACATGGCAATGTGGCTTCTTAGCGATGATCAAATACGCGCACACTTTGCTCACTGCAGTCGATCATCTTGATTAGTTGTTCAACAAAAATTAAACAACACTCGTGCGCGCTTGCAGAAAATAAGAAAAAAAATATCTTTAGAGTGGCTTGATATCATATTTCATGGAATATAATATTTTTATTAATCGTTGGTACATCCAGTTTTGTATTATTTGTATTTCTATCCGTTGAACCGCGATGGACAACCTTTGCACTAGAAACGACCCAGAGCGAAGGTCAAGACCTCTCTCACGAAGTCGGTGAACCACTGCTTCAAAAAAAAGTTTCGCTTCTGAACCCCAACAACCAGTCGTCTCCACCGCTAGTGGAACAATCTCGCGCCAATAATATTGACAAAAATATATAGTATAAGAATAATCTGGAAGTATTAGACCCACATGTTACATTTTACCTACTACCCAAAAGATCTAAAACATAATTTATTGAATTTGGCGTTACTTTTCGGAGGTCCATATTAATGAATTGAAACAATTACTTTGCTCACCCGCGACCTTACGATAGCTACTTTTACGTAAAAAATGCGTGTTCATGCAGTTTCTCCACCTAACTATCACCACCAACAAACTAAACTGACGCATTTTGAACTCAACCAAAGCTCATCTTCAGAATACCGCAACTGTTCACTGTGCAACCAAATGTTAGACTAAACATAACATAGACCACACAGGTTGTTTTATTTCAAGCCAACAGTGTAGTATAAAGTCAGATCGATTTGGCTTAGTTTGTGAGATATTTAATTATATATAAAATATTTTTTTATGAATACCTACTGCAGTGCAATACACCCTAATAACATAAAGAAAACAATATGTAAGTCGCGCACAAAAGCATAATAATAATAATTAATAGCTCCTACTCCCTTAAACCATTGAGGATAGAGAAGGGAGTTCGTTTAGCGCAAGAAAAGATATATTTGAAGGTCTGAATAAGCGAGAGCCACTTAACGAAATTGCTAGTAATAAGACAATCCGCAAGGAAAATAATTCCGCTATTACTAAATCGTTGCGACTGATGGTCTTAGTTTACTTTGAAAGTGGTTATCAGAATCAGAGCGATAAAGTTAGGATTTTTTTTTTGTATTTTTGTTACACTTCTTCTCTTTTAAATTTATCTTAAAGTTTTATCAAAGTCAGCCAAAGAAATAATATCGCACTGGATTTAAGATTCAAAAGCCTTTCGTATTATGGCGGTTCATTCACAAAACTTGAAGAGCTGATAAACCCTTCACATTGTCACTCAAAAGAGCAAGAATTAACTTGTATTTTGGAGCAAACTCTAGACAGGTATGTAAGAAGTACCAGATTTTGTTGGTACTGAAATTTGTGGTACATTGCGTAGAAAAATAAATTCTTTTGTAATCAATTGAATAGTGATTAACCCTTGTCTTACATAACGGAAAGTACAAATTAAGACCAAATGCGTAACATTCTAGATTTGTTCCCATATTTACGATTTCGTATATCTAAAGGAATCACGGAATCTTTATAGTCTTACTTATCTTTTGATCGCATCAATGTCTGGTGCTCTTATATAGATATACCTATAAAGGCTTAACGTGACTAAATGAATTTGGCAAACGTATAGGGGAATCCGCTAGGGGGATCCCCTAGTATAGGGGATCATACAGCTGCCCAAAGGATTTTTTTTTCGAAATATGTACGGGATAGTGAGCTACTTTTTTTTATTTGTCAGCGAGAGCGAAGCCATGATAACAGGGTGCTAGCTAATAAACTTGAGCAAATATGATTGTCTAGTTTAGCTTAGCCGAAGTACCGGTTCGGTTTTGTACCGAAATAAATAGACTTGTCGTTGTAAGAAGGTTCTACGTCACTCTCGTAAAACAATAAGTTGGCCTCGTCGCTAATGATGAGATTTTCGTCTGCTTTTGTTGAATCGGTATTATCCCGGTATGACTGGCTGAAACCGGGTCACGAGTTCTTAAGTTTACATTACGTATTATGCGTCGTTGGATTATTATGATCAGGGTTCGGATTTTTCATCGCACGGTAAGATGAAAGAAAACTATGGAGTCGAAATTAAAGTTAAAATGTAACTCATTATACTCATACTCCTACTCACTTATTTTCTTAGTCTCGTAATACTTTTATGCCTTTATCTGGCTGACAGATCGAAAATGTCAATCGAAAGTTAATCTTACTTACTTGATGTAATTCAAATAATTTAATTTCGCTCAACGCATCAGTCTTACGATCCAGCGAGGAAATGCTGCCAGCGTCTTCAGTACCATGCCACGGTTACGTATCAAAATATCTAAAATTAAAAAACCTAACGTAAAATAACCTACGTTACAAATACCTAAAATCTAAATACCTAATGATTTTTTCACTTATATTCAAAATACCGAAAGCTTAAAATGCCTACGTATTGCAATGTCTAAAATTAAAAAACCTAACGTAAAATAACCTACGTTTAAAATATCTAAAATCTAAATACCTAATGATTTTTTCACTTATATTCAAAATACCGAAAGCTTTCGTACATGTTAACCGGTATGTCGCTGGGAGCGAGCGAGCGAAGCGAGCGAGCAAGACTTTTTAAGGCAGAAGCGACTCGGATAGGTTAGGTTCAGAAGGCTAAGGCGGGAGCGAAGCGTAGCGTAGCTCCCGCCTTAGCCTTCGATGTTAGGTATTTTTTTTGTAACAGCGCAGAAAATGATTATTTCCATGAGGTATTTTTGTCTTTAACATTATGAAATGTACCTAAATGTAAATCATATACCAAATTTTATCAAACTAATTAGATTTTTCACGTGGTAATAAAAAAAATAACTAACACCAAAGGCTAATACGGGAGCTTCGCTCCGCTACGCTCCCGAATTAGCCTTTGAACCTAACCATTTCGAGTCGCTTCCGCCCCGAACCGTCTTGCTCGCTTCGCTCGCTCGCCGAAAATTAAGCGATGTTCGTTTCATTTAGGTATTTTGACCATTTGGTATTTCAAATGTTAGTGTATCAAACTTAGGTGTCATAGCTGTTGATATTTTAAACATTAGACATTTACTCCATTAGGTATTTTAAACTTAGGTAATTCGAAGGTAGGTGTTAGTTGCTTAGGTGTATAAAATCATTAGGTAATTAGATTTTAGGTATTTTGAACGTAGGTTATTTTACGTTAGGTTTTTTAATTTTAGATATTTTGATACGTAACCCATGCCACAGGGGCCATTTTTAGATTTAATTTAGTTTTAGTTTATTTAATTTTAATATAGTTAGTTTTAATTTTTAAAGTTTGTTAGTGTTTATACTTAGTTAAGTTTTATTCATTGTTATTTTGTATTCTTAGTTTCATTAAATTAATGAAAAAAAAGCATTTTTAAAAGCTTTTCCAAACTGCATATTCGTACCAAGTTTCAAGTCGATACTATAAATAAATCATTTAAGAATTCCTGCGGAAACGATCCTAGCCAGCCCACTAGATTATTATACTGTCACCGACATAAGTATGAACAATTTCAGCTTACTATTTTAATTTTTTTATTTAATTCTGATTGTAATTTTGATTTTGAAATTATATTTTATTTTATGCTCTTACTAGCATAGGTATTAAGAATGTAACTAACACATTGTATATGGGACTCCTAGTCCTGAAATAAATGATTTTTATTTTATTTAATTTAATACCAGGAAATAGTAGAAAAGTAGTTTGGGAATCTTGAAACCACGACTCACGTACCTACAGACAAACATATTGAACGTTGCAAGTTTTTTTTTATGTTAGAGAGGCCAGACAAACGAACTAGTTGGTCACCTGATGTTAAATGAACACCACTGTCCATAGACACTCGCAGCGCTTTACGCGTTACCAGTGCGTTGTCGGCCCTAAAAATAGTTTAGTTGTTAAATAAAAGCTTGTAAAAACAAGCAAACCTCTTATCTTGAAGGATGAAACGAAATAAATTCGTTTCACACCGGTCTCCTTTATTAATGTACATCGATGACATTTGACCATTTTTCCCTACGAAAGGTAACCTTGACTAACTGAGGAAAAACTCGATTTCACCGGCAAAGCGATAACGATGATAAATGGATGTTTGCCAAATCGGGGAATTTGGTCCGCTTGAGTATTTAATTTTTACCCTGTCAGTACTCTAGTAGGGAAATGTGAACTCAGTGGGAAACGGGTTTGAATCAAATTTGATTTGAAATGGAGAAAGCGTTGTTTTAGGTATGCCAATACAATATAGCGTTTTGTTTGTTCTCTCTGGCATCTGTATGCCAAATGGAAATGTGGTACAATTTTACTGTAAAGTGATTGTATACATTGGTTATTTTTTGTGTCCCTTACAGAGATTCCCAATTTTAGATATCTAAATTTTTATCTTCATCATTTTCTCGCCTGTCATGTAGATACGTCCTACAACGAGGGATACAAGCAATGAATAATGAGTTTACTTTTTAATGGTCTTCATTTAAAAGTAAATAATAAAGTAATTCTAATGGCCAACCTTCAGAATTGAAGAGGAATTAGAAGACGGAGAAGAAGAATTTAAAAGTAATAATAAAGTCCTCTTTAGAAAAATATTACAAATAGATTTAAAATTAGTTTATTTGGCCAAGTAACATCAGCCACATATAGCAAGCCATTAGAATTAAATACATGCGAACGTAACGTAATGAAATAATCCTAAGATACAATTTTTGGATTGACCTTTAAACCAGTCCATAAATTCTTTTAATAAATAAAAAGGTTATATTTGCAAAAAAAAGATAAATTGTTTTCTAAACCCTTTTATTTTTAAAGGCATTCAATTATACAACTTTATTTTTAGTGGGAGCCCTTGTTTAAATGTTTTCTTTAACTTTGATTTAAGCATTATGACAACCATAAGGCTATTAAATAGATACAATGAGATTGCTGTCGTTATTCTGTCTAAACCTACGTAGACCATTGATAATTCTTACTGCTCTTGCTCAATAAAAGCTGCAATAATCTCAAAAGCATTAATCAATCATCCATCAAAAAGCCTTAACTAAATTCGAGTTCAGATCTCAATCTGCCGTCTTTTGAGAATCCTAAAGGAAATTTGAACTATACGAACACTGTATTTTGCTCACGTATCAAAAGAGAATGGGCAACATATGAGCCGAGTTGGTACGGCGGTCACGGATACTTGGTACAGGTGAAAATATCGCTTTATATGGAAACACACAGTCTTCTTTGATCGTTCAACGCATGTATTGTTTTCAAAGATGGTTTACTAACAGATAGTTTCAGGGTGAGGTAAGTAAAACGAAAATAAATTATCGCACTTTTTCGCAGTGTTAAAAACTAGTTCACAAATTTTGATTGATTTATTCAGCCTTCTTTTTGCGGAGGTTCATATTAATGACCTACAACTTTTTTACCCAGCTCATCTGCTACCACGCGTTCACGACAGCTACATTGTATGGACACATTCATATTATTACTAGCTATTTGCCCGCGACTTCGTCTGCGAAGAATAAGGATATAAAAAAATAGCCTACGACCAATTCTCAGACCTACCGAATACAGAGGTTTCATAAAAATCGGTCAAGCCGTTTCGGAGGAGTTCGATAACAAACACCGTGCCACGAGATTTTTATATATTAGAATATAGAACCCGTGCACCTCTATTTCCACATAAATCGACACTGTCACACAGACCAAATTATCAAAAGCACAACACAAAATGTTAGAGCGATTCGAACTCAGAGTTCATTCTTAAAGCGAAAACGAGCACACAACCGTTCAAAACAAGACGAATGACGTCTTAAATTTGGATTGACAGTCTTCAATTACTCATGGTTCCTTACTTTATTTTATTACATACAAACAATGAGGGCACTGCACAAGACAGAGCCTGTTCTATTCAACTTAACATCCATCCGTAATTTCCTCAGTCATGCAACTGCGTCTAAATATCGGGAGGGCATTAAAAGTAATTTAAGGTCAATAAAAATCATTAAATGTAAGGAAGGTAATTTTGGTCTATAATTCCGTAAAAGTATTACAAAATTTTCATTGTTTCTATTTTTGACTGTAGGTAACTTTTCACCACCAACGTGCTTTTTATGAGCTGTCAGAACACTATTCTCCCGTAGATTTTATATAGCAATGTAGTTATAATATAACATCTCTTCTACGCAAACTTAATTGACTAACTATTCTCTGTTTTTCAGAGCTAAAATGAATTATTTTTTTACTAGATACTCGTATGCGTCGTGAAATGATTGTTTTTTGTGTTCTCAAGTGTCAGTCTTCGATATGTGGTTGTAATAGCTGTCACATATTGTACTCTTTTTGAAAAATTCAAGCGCCTATATAATATATTGAAGTTCAAAGACACAACCCCATGGCAGACAGCGAAGCCTCAATTTTCCTATAGGGTCCCATTGAGTCGACCCCTATAAATCATAGTAAGCGGACCGGTCCATAGAATACTCTCGTGTGATTCAAACATTTTTTTACTGTTGACAAAACATGCCGTGATTCCACGCACGTAAAACCATGTCGTTTCTATTGACAATGTATATCATCCTGTATTCCCTTGAGCGTCACTATTGCACCATCGAAGGTAAACGTTTACACATTGAAAAAACGACATAATTGCGTTGGGGGTTTTAAAATTTTTAATTTATTTCTTTGGAAGAGGAAGCCCGTTTTAGTTAATTTTATGTGTTTTTATTTTTTCTTTTGGGTTATTTAAGTATCTGAAAATACAAGTCACCAAACACAGTTCTAACTTTGCTGTTGAGTTCACAATTCCCCTTAAATTTGAGGTATTTTATGGAATGGCAAGGTTTGTTGCGTTTTGATATTGCACGAGGGATGATAATAATCTTGTGTTTTGTTATTGTCATGTATTGTGTAACTAATATTTTATTTCTTAACCGAAGACATGTTATTTATAATTATATTAGAATTATATCTTGGAAATATTGGTTAATGGTATCCACTACTTTGCTATAATCTTTAATTTTACTGCCTACTTACGCGAAAGAAAAAGCTAATTAAGGATACTAATTCGAACAAAAAATACCTATAAGTTTATTAGTATTAAAATCTGTAATAACTTCACATTGCCCAACTGAAGGGTCGAATTAGACAAAGCCATAAATTTCAAAACTGCACGGTATCTGTTTTGATTGCATGTAGGTAACTTGAGTGCAAAATGTTTCATATTTTGTTTACGAAATTTCATGGGCAAGCACATTTTATACACCTATTGGCGTTTAATGCTAAATTTATAGCATTGTCCGCTTCGACCTCGTGTTACAGTGAGTACATTAGGAGTAGTTTACAATTGGTAGTGTTTTCGTCTCGGTACGTTTATTGAATATTCAGTGAGTTTATACCCGCCCTTTGATATACAATACTTACTAAATTTATCGTTGATGTCGTAAAAAGCGACTAAGAAAATATGTTCGTAATCCTTTCAATTATGTAGTAATTATGAATGAAAACCGGAACCGGACCGGAAGACACAGTGTAGGTAGGCCTCCAAAAAGTTGGAGCGACGACCTGGTTAAGGTTGCGGGAACGCGTTGAATGCGGATGACACAGGACCGATCTGTTTGGCGAGCCTTGAGGGAGGCCTATGTTCAGCAGTGGATGTTTTTTTGGCTGAAATAACGATGATTTAATTAACTATTTGTGCTTTATGAAGTACATCCGGCAGTTATTCTTACTGTTAATGTTCTTTTTATATGTACGCGAGGACTCACGAGGTTAAATATCTATCAACCAAACTGTGAAATAGAAAAAAATTCACGTATAATTATTGGGCCTTCATGCCTTCATGTGTTCTAGAGGAAAAGGATATTGGCAAACAAATAGACTGATAGCCTACAAAGTGGGGGGTGCGGGTTGTGTTTTCCTTTTTAATGCACGAAAAAAAATCTGTATAAACACAGACCAACATTTATTCCGTTTAGCCCTACAATTTAATATTATACAGGATAAAGTTTGTAGAGGTTTGAATATTTGAGTTTGGATGTTTGTATGTTTTTTAATCATTTACGCAATTTTGTATGAAATTTGGCGCATAGATAGATAGATAACTTGATTGAGAAATAAGATACTTAGTACCGCAACAATGAGTTCTTTAATTTAAAAATGTTTAGTCATTACGTAATGTTTGTCATAATTTTTGTTTGTCATAAAAAATCCCGTCGAAATCGTAAATTTTTCAGAAATTTTTAAATGGTCATCCTGTAGAACTCTATGTTAGGTTAGGTTTGTGTTATAACAATTCTGTTTAACTAACGAATTCAGAGTAAAAAGAGTTATGACTAACAATACATTATGACTTTCAACAATTATGAAACCGATATGGACCCTCATAAATACATCATCAACTCGCTTTGCCGTCATTGGTATAGCAAAACGAGTATATCATACAATATCTAGAGCTGTGTAGGTATTATTAGTGCGGATTACAGTTTGGCAAATTTGATATCCAATAAAAAGCTCGCTGATTGCCCTGGCCCGGGTTTATTTGTCCCGAATTAAGTTATAGTTCGGACAAAGGACCCAATAAAATCATATTGTTGGTCGTCCCACACAATTTTATGTCCGCGTAGGTGAGTTTCGGTAAAAGTAACAAAATATTTTCTTTCCCTACATTGCGACGACAGATCTAAGAACGGCAGTAGCGTGGGTGAAGTAAAGTTTGTTTTGAGAATTTCGTACAAATAAAATAGCTACATCACACATCACATAGTGATGGACAAACTTAACAAAAGTAAGTACTTAAATAGAAACAACAAATGGCAAGTCTATTATTTATTTTGACAGCGCACCTAAGTAGCTAAATTTTATTGACATTTATTTTCAGAAGATGACAAAATTAAAACTAAAATGAATAAATATTTCGTTTAATTTTTCGGTTGTCATTTCTACCTCCACAATGGTGCGTGAAGCGGTTGAAATTAAAAAGCACATAAATTTCAACCAGAAGGTTGGATATTATAAGCTTTCGTCTTCATAGAATCCTGTTATAAATATATATCGGCGTCGGGATGAACGTTCGGAGGGATCGTCGTCGGACGTTGTTAAAATCGCTGTCAATTGAAATTGCGAACAATGTAAATAAACCATTTAATGAAATATCCATTTTCTAGCACTTGTTTATTGTTTTAATGGTTTATGATAGTGTTGTGGTAAGTATTGATTAAATAACACACATATTTAGCAGTATTTCATGTGGGAAAATGTAAATTAAAGACATTTTAAATACAAGGTTTGTTTACATTGTTTGCAATTTCAATTGACTGACAATTGATTGAATTGTCATTGAATTGAATTGACATTGATTGACTGACTGACAGTTTAGTGTTGTTGTCGGTGTGATAGGGTGCCGTTAAAAAATCTCAATCAAGCGCGGGTAGTTCGAAAGACTCGAGCAGCTAAACGAATATGACACCATAATACTTCAGTCAACTCGTGGCCGAAACGTCGAGGTAAATATTGTTTGCGTGATAAGTCCCGTTTAGTAGGTATAATAGTTATGAGTGAAAATAACGAAAGTTTAAAACAGTATAACTTATATTAATACAAACAAACTTACATACGAACGTTACAAGTTAAAATAAAAGCTTTTAATAATGGGGATACTGTACTAAGTATTTAGGTACAATTACCGTCGAAAGTATCTACTTAATCAACTGTTCAGGACACAGAAATAATAATAAAGAGGATAGAAGTGCCTTAGACGCGTGACCTTGGCGCCGCGCTTGTGACTCGTAGGTCACAAGCGCGCGACTTGTGGCTCAGTGCTATTTGAAACGTGGGTATGACAACAAGTGCTTTAAAATGGTGTTTTGCAGCATTAGCAATTGCGGAAACTCGTCCACACTGTGTAATTACACTAATAAGGGGATTACATTTCATTGGTATGTATTAATTTAATGTAATATGGTATGGTATGGTCATTCTTCGGAGGGCCAAATTACAGCGTCCAGGCAGAAAAAGTACCCGCAATGTACAAATAATTGGCTAGAATATTTTTTATACATTACTTTAGCACTTAATCTAACTGGGGCACGATTCCTTTTTTGTTTAAAGTAAGTATAATTAACTGTAAATAATTATCAAACCTCTAAAACCTTATTCCCTTGGTACGTCCATTGCCCATTTTGTGAACAAACTACCCCGAAAAGAACATGTTATGTATTGAAATCAAGTATTGTATTTAGTTAAATAGTTACAATATAAGTCATTGGTTTAAAAGAAAAAATATGGTTCCTAAATTTATCGCAGTTTTTAAAAAAAACGATCTTAAAGCTTTGTCCAGAGCTAAGCTATGATTCCCTTGGTGCCTCATTCAACATCCTGCTGTTCCTTACTTAAACGTCATATAACGCGTTGTGATCGCGGGGCTCGACAAACGTCAGTAACGCTTCCAGCATGGCCGGGAGAGGTCGTGACTCGACGCTGGAATTATTAGCTATGGAGGTAAATATATGATTACCTTGGCTTTGGTTCAGTGTGATTCTGATTCTCTTGGACTTACATATAAAATTTTGTGCATGCAATTGGGACATAGTGTTAAGTAAAAAGAAAACTACATTACTGCCTGCATATGTTGAATTAGTAGTAATTATTATAACAATAACAGTTTCGGCAGAATCGACAAGAAACATACATATTCTTATTCCCCTGGTTCTTATTCCCTTGGGTTTTGAACAAGGGAATCATAGTTTTCTTGCGTTTTCTTGTAAAGAAAAATAGTTTTCTTTTAATTCGCTGATTTATTCATTTACAAATGTATTCAATTGATAGCAGGTCTCAAATATTACATTCTCTTCAATGTTCTACTTTTTTATTCCCCTTTCCTTTTGTATGATTCCCTTGGCGTTTTTCTTATTCCCTTGGCGTTTTATCTTATTCACCTGTCATTTTTCTTATTCCCCTGGCACTGAAAACTTAAAGTAGTATATTTCAATACCAAACTGACCAAAATTAATGCCTATTCGATAAATCTGCTTATAATTAAATACAATTTCATATTTTATAGTAAATAGGTTTAAAAAAGTAAAAGTAAAAAACGCCAAGGGAATCAGACGGAGAATCCAATTCCGAAGAATGACCCAATAATGCGGTTTATATCAAAATACAACTTGAGAAAATATTTCATTATGAAATATTGGTTTACACGTTATTAACACCAAACTTCATATACCATTGCTACTCATGCCCATAAAAACGCAGATGGTTATGAATTATACGCAGCAATGTAAAGTAATTTTTAATACAGTTGCTCAAAAAGTGGCATATTGCAGGGACGTATAGCGTTCGGGATGTGGGCTATTACATACTCGAGCTTTTTCTTTACCTTTTCCGAACTCGTGCGTTCTCTTTCCCAACTGTCAAAATATTGTCTATTAAAAAGAAAAAACCAACCACGAAGTTTTTACTAAAAAATATTCATCGAAGTTTTTACGATTCATGCAAATATTTCTAAAAAGTAACTTCTAATTTGTTTCAATATCAGAATTAATGATTTTATTCAATGAGTTAGTTAGGTTTCATTTCATTTCTTCTCATTAAATTTCATTTTCATTTCATATCAATAAAAAAATTCTACTGAAGACTTGGCTGTATGGGCATAGTTCCCTTTGCCTACCCAGAATGGGTGAAGAAAACAAAAAAAAATCTCTGCTTATATTCTTTTACGGTTGGCGCCATTTTCCAAAAATGTTCTTTGCGAGTTTAGTTGTTTGTTGCACAAAATGAGTAATTTCGACGATATTTTATTTGAATTAACACCACTGGAACTCATTATAATTGCACAAAATGCTTCGGAGAACATTTTACCGGAAAAGTCAAAAAGTCGCTACATATCTACATACGACGAATTTATTGCGTGGAGAGAAGAGAAAAAAAGCAAATAGTTTTTCAGAAAATGTTATGTTGGCACACTTCTCCGAACTCTCAGCAAAATTAAAACCTTCTGCGCCTTCTGCTGCTGCTTTCTGGTCGAGGTTTTCGATGGTAAAAAGTATACTGAAAATAAGGAACAACGTGGATATAAGTGAATACCCAAAACTAAATGCTTTGCTTAAAACGACAATCAGACGGTTTTACAACTAAAAAGTCGAAAATATTAATATCGAATGAAGTGGAAAGGTTATTGAACGAAGCTCCCGATGATCGTTATTTAGCCACAAAGGTAATTTATTAATAAATACTTATACTTTTCTTTAGTATTCAGTTTACGAAATCGCAAAATACAGTCAATATAATATTTAAAAAAATATTAATCAAATCCCTTTTTTTGTAGGTTGCGCTGATTTTTGGCGATGTTGGAGCTTGCCGCACAGAGGAGTTAGCCAATATTACTTTAAAGATATATATGTTATATATGTGAATTATAACTTTTATAAGAAATAAATGATTGGTTACTTGAGTTTATTGTGTTTTCATTATTTTATTAAATTGCTACATTTTTTCGCAACTGTATTAAAAATAGTTGTTCAGTACACGTGCGGAACCGTCATTGCAACTTGTTCCGACTGTCAACCCTCACCTTCGGCTGCGCCTCGGCTCGGGTAGACATTTGTCGGAACTCTTTGCAATGACAGGCTTTCCGCACTCGTAATGAAATATACTATTTTGATAACCCTTCCGTCTTGCACAAAAGTTCGTGGTACGGACAAAAAACAGGTTACGACTAGTACAGACATAATGCCGACGCGGCCATTATTTTGGTTTCATGAGTATTACTTATGAAACCAAAATAATGTAAATGACCATAATGCCCTTGTTAATTGTTACAAATTTGCTGTAATTTATTTTTCAAAAGTGTTTTTCTATTAAAAGACAAGTCAAGATCGCTTATCTGCTTTCTAATGCTAAAAAAATCGAAGTATAAGCCGTCATTCATCATCAGCAAAAAAACGTCAACTGCTGAATATAGGCCTCCCCAAGGCTTGCCAAACAGATCGGACCCGTACCGCTCCCGGGGATTCTTAGCACCCCCTACGTTACCTAGGCCGCTACCATGGCCTGAAATAGCGGGGCCACCGGGGACTGGGGGCCGTTTTATTATTGGACTAACCATAGGGGGTTATTGCCTTATTCGCCACAATTGGCAGGCGGGTTGGCGACCGCAGTGGGATACCGCTGACAAAGGACGCCTGCTGCCCGTCCTCCGTTATTATTGGCCGCAGTTTTAGGACATGCCCGGGTCCAGTATAAGCCGTATGCGTATAATATCACCATGAGTCTACTGCCGCGCATTTCACTGTTGTTGATAAAACAAGAGTAAAACTTTGTTATACGAGTGACATAATAGTATTTGCGAGTCAATACTTGCTTAAAGATGCCTTGTGACAACCGTACTAATAAAATATATCTTTGCAAGTCTTTCACCGCGGCATCGTCTGCGCTGGAAATAATTACACGAGAAAAATTTTCTATTTTACAGTTTGGTTGATAGATATTATAACTTCCTGAGTCCTCGCGTACTTTATAAAGAATAAATTAATACTCTTAGTAAGCATAACTGCGGAATGTACTTCATAATAAAGCTCAATTTCAGCCAAAAGACGTCCACTGTTGAACATAGGCCTCCCCGAAGGCTCGCCAAACAGATCGGTCCTGTGCCATCCGCATCCAATGCGTTCCCGCAACCTTAACCAGGTAGGCGCTCCAACTTTTTGTAGGCCTACCTACACTGCGTCTTCCGGTTCGGTTCCGATTTTCATTCAAAATACATGAAGAACCCTAAAGGATTATGGAACATAAATTTTCTTAGTCACTTTTTACGACATCAACGGAAAAAATAGGAAGGTGTAATTCTAAGCCCGACACTATACACACGGGTAATAAAACCTTTATATTATTATAATTAAAACTAAAAAAAACTGGCTGAATGTAATAATATTATTGAAACGTCTTTAAATACCAAAAACCCTCAAAGGATCTGTGGTAGTGGAGTGTCCTAGCAAATCAGTAATAAGATTTTCCAATCAAAATACACATGGGAGTTGTAGCTCAGCATAATGAAGCGACAAATTAAGTTTATAGGCCAGGGAAAGTCCGGTACTGCATCTTCTCAAGCCTTACTTGGATTAATATACAGATAGGCAACTCTTTTGCTTGGAAGTTCATCATCATTATTATCTGATCCTATATTCGTCCCACTGAAGGGCGCAGGCTTCCTCTCAGGATGATAAGGCTTGGTGCGCAGTTCCCACGTGGGTCCCGTGCGGATTGGGCTTCACACCTACCAAAAATTGCATTCCTTTTCAGATGTTAACGACCGCTTAAGCCTAGTTGGTAGTGACCCTGCCTACGAAGCAAGAGGCCCTGGGTTCGAATCCCGGTAAGGGCATTTATTTGTGTGATGAGCACGAATATTTGTTCCTGAGTTATGGATGTTTTCTATGTATTTAAGTATTTATTTATCTATATAAGTATGTTTATCGTCGTCTAATACCCATAGTACAAGCTTTGCTTAGTTTGGGACTAGGTCGATTTGTGTAAGATTGTCCCCTAATATTTATTTATTTATTTATTTTATGTTTTCTTTCTAAATATGGTGATAATAGGGTTTGTGTGATTTGTATGTCTTCGTACAGTATGGAGGTGGAGGAGCTGCATGAACACACATTTCTTGCATAAACGTAGCTATCATAAGGTCGCTCGTGAGCAAAGTTGTTGTTAAAGAGCACTGTCTTTACTTAATTATTCTCAGAAAGCTATAATCCATCTAAAGTTCTAGTATACAGTTATCCAACAGGGATGTGAAATTTCGTCCAAACGGAAACTACCTAAGTTAGTGTTCAATTCACAGGTTAGCTTAGTTATTAACTTGTACCTGAGTCTACAAAGTAATTACTACTGAAGGCAACTTAACTGAATCGAGATGCGATGACCACTTTCCGTTTAATATAGGTGTTTTACGCTTTTTACGCTTTGATACAGATTGACATTCGTCGCAAGACAATTAGTAGATTGTACAACAAGACCATAAAACAAGCCATTGTACCCGAGACGTTCGTACCTATAGCCACCCGAGCTGGTGCGGCGAGGGTGGATAGACACGTCGAGGGGAAAATGGGTTTAATGCTCGAGTTTTACACTCTGCTTTTCACTTCGATTGCAAGGAAATTAAACAGCAACATTTGAAATTAAATTTACACGCTCTATTTTTCATGCATTGTAATTTCTATAATAATGTGCTAGATTTGTCTAGTTTTCTTAATTTCGTAATATAAAACACTAGTTTCACTTGTTCCACAGTTTGACGTACTTAAATTTATTGTTATGTATGTGTTAATATTAAAAATAAATAATGAAAAAAAACAATAAAGTCATAAATTTAATTTAATTCCTAAAAATTTAATTTCTTCTGTTTGTGGCTGTTGGCGGCTGATAGCCTTGGTCTTAGACGAAGACTCTACTTTATGCACAAGAGTTTAAAAAGCTATTTAATGCAGCATACTCTCGACAAAAAAAAAACAAATATACGAGCATGAGAAATGAAAAATAACCCAATAGAGATGGAGCGCGACCTAAACGCATTTCTATATAATACTAGCTATTCCCCGCGACTCCGTCTGCGAATAATAGGGGTATAAAAAATAGCCTACGACCTATTCTCAGACCTGCCGAATACAGTGAAAAAAGTTTCATAAAAATCGGTCAAGCCGTTTCGGAGGAGTTCGATAACAAACACCGTGACACGAGATTTTTATATATTAGAAGATTAGAAAATGTAGAATACTTAATATCCCGGTACCTATTGAGTTAAGAAGAACAATTGTACATTAACTTTGACTTTGAATTCCTGTGGGATAATATTGTTACAAGAATAGAGGGCGCTGTTTAAAAACGTTGAAGGCATAAAATTATCTATACAGGCATCAATATATTATGTATAATGCAAACACCAACCTTATGGTTAGTGACATCAAGTTATATTAGAGATATTTTTGACGCCTTGTTAACGTACACATATTTATGACCTTGACTGTACCTCGACTTTCAAGATGACGTGTTATCTTCGACTGCAATCAATAGATGGCGTTGTTCGAGCTGCTTTGACAATGTTACTGTAACCTTTTTGCATGGATTTCTGAAATAGACAAAACCACAGATTAAAGCTAGTTACAAAATAGCACAATGACTTTTTACTGAATACTAAATAAGAAATAAAGAGAATAAGGTATTTAGAGAAAATAATGCAAGGTTTTATTCGCAATGAAAAAATACTGATAACTCACATAATACATGTCCGAGACCACCTCGACATGTTTCAGGCTAATCCGTAGCCCTTCTTCTTGGAGCAACACGCCACGGCGGCTGCCAAACGAGTACACACACACAGATTAGTCCGAAACATGTCGAGCTAAACTCGATCATAGACGTGAGTTATCCGTATTCTTTTACTATGAGTGAGTGTCACAGTCGTTTCATGTTTAAAGTCTTATTCACCTACATTTTTTTATATCAAATTCACATGTGATTTACATTTACAAAGTTTATGTAAGGCGTTATAAAGTCATGCCTTTAGAGAAAGTGTCTCATAGGGATATCAACAAACCAACTTAGCTAAAGTGTGATCAATCAATGTCCCATCCACATCAGCTCCCTGAGATCCTCGTCTTAATCCCACCGAGTCTCGCGCGATTTGCCACTGAAAGGCAAGGAATTAAGTTTTAAAAAAGTTTCCTTAGTTAACACTTGGTGAAATGAAACGGAGAAGAACAAACAGAAAAGTCTTGCAACGTTTCTTAGAAGTTTGCTGGTGAAGGTAATTCGGATAAATAAGATTGTAATGAACTAACCTCTTACCTTGCTATTCCTTAACCACATTACCACACGTGCAAGATAGCTACGTGCAAGATACATAATTTACATAATTGTATACAACATAATACTTTTCATCCATTAACCAGTTTGGTGAAGGTCGTTGTATACTCGAATCTTAGACTACAAAGGATGAATGATGAAGTTCAAAAAAGAACTGTTATGTATGGAGATAGTGAAGTTGTTAAAAGGTCCTTACATCCCGAAGAAAACATGTTTATAGAAATCGTTCGCAGTAAGATTTCCCGAGCTCTTCTAAATCTTCCGCTTCTCTTGAATGAACGGATAAGTTGACAAAGTTGTAGACGCTACCTAGACACAAAGTGAATTTGTCACGAGCCCGAGACCGAGTCAATCTTACTGAAGACGCACACTTCAGATACACTTTTTGAAACTTATTGAGTTAGCTAACACTTCATTTGTTATTAATGCTAAAGTTATACTCTTACTCATATAAAAGTTAGAGGTTATACGAAAACTTAATATGTTTTGTCTGGGTCTACCGAAGGTGAATGTCACAGTGACAGTTAAGGATAATCGACTCTTAATTTAATGGGAGCTTAACAAGCATTAATGAAATAAAGAAGTAATCAACTGGGGAACCTATCGATGTTTAGAAAATTATATTTCCGAAGGTTTAGAATCCCGAAAACTTCATTTGTCCGAAAGCATTTTTTTCTGAAACTGTAAATATTTCAGGATTTATTTCAGGACCATCGTGTAGAACCCTTTAGGTAAGGTTAGGGTTGTTTTACAAAAATCCTGAAATATTTACAGTTTCAGAAAAAAATGCATTCGGATAAATGAAGCATTCGGGATTTTAAATATTCGGAAAAAAATATTTCTACATTTTGATAGGTAACCAATCAACTGGTGTAGCTCATGAAAATCAAAGTCAAAATCAAAACGTTTATTCTTTTTTTTGTCTTCTTTTATACTATAAATCGCACGACCTCGTTACCTGAAAAAGATTGCTCTGAAACGATTAAGCCGCTTGTTGTTTTTAGGTTGTGAATTTTCTCCGTGGATCTGTGTTCTGAATGTTTGGCATGTTGGTGTTCAAAAAATGAATGTAGGACTATATTGTATTCTTTACTAACAGTGCTTTCGGAAAAACCACCATTGCCAAGACAAATCTGGCCAAGAAACTTGACAAAAACTCATTTTGCAGATCATGATTCAGTTATGGAGTGGTTACTTAAAAGAGATAACGGTAAAGTCATAAGATTGGTTTTTGTTTGGTCGTCAAAGTAATGAGGAAAAAAAATGTGTTTAGTCCGGCCATAAAGTGCTCACTAAATTATGAACTTTATTTAACTGTTTCGTAAATTATATTTATTATTGTTGTTAAAAGTAAATAAAATTACTCAATGATTATAATTTTAACGATTCATTACGTATCTTATAAATCCCTTTAATTTTATAAAATGGAATCCTAAATGAAACCCTAAACAAACTCATACGTGCTTTTTGCTTTATGGCACTTTTTATTACCTTTGCTGCTGTATTAGGGCCTTTTTATTTCATTCGTATATATGGCAAATTGAATAATAAATAACGTTTTATTCCTTTAAGCCTCTACAGTTCAAAGAAATACTGCCTAAATATCATCAAAGCTAAAATTACATTGTAAAATAGTGCATATATTTGTTGGGAAAGTAGCTAGGTTCTCTTATTCAACGAGGCCCGTGCCGATGTGACGAAGGACGGTGGACTTATCATCTCATCACTATCCCGTTTGCTCAGTTTTGAAGTTCCCCATAACAACTGTGAAGTGAATTCCGGAGCTATGCATGGCTCTGGACATATCCTCATCTTATACATAGCCTCAACTTCTTCGTCGGAGTGTGTCAGAGTCAGAGCATAAATCTATACGATCTTCAAGAATCAGTTGAGGTAAATAGCAACCTCTTTGCTTGAATGTAAATAAACAATACCAGCAGGATGTATTCAAATTTCAATACTTTTATTTCAGATCCATATCGGGTTAGTTACAGTAAAAACATATATCTATAAGACACTCATTTATATACACTTAGACTTCAAAAAGAAAGAAAGAAAAACCTTTCAAAATATTCTAACTGGTATGAAACAGATCACGGCTATTTAACATATCTAACTAATTTCCTGATCTGTGCCACCCAGTGATAAAGTTTGGGAAAATTTGAAGGTATAACTGGGTAGGTATCTGCTATCACCTTCAAAATGCTGTTTCGACTATTTCTGATACGGTCCATCAACGATGCGATTTTCTTTCTTATGATCGCTTGGAATCCGTCCGTGTGAAGCATCTTGGTAGTCTCAGTAGCATTCTAAATGCATTATTGTATTGGATGCGAAGGGCGTTATAAGTTCGTTCGCGTTCGTCACTATGAAGTGCCATATATTAAAAAAACTATAAGGGTTCCTAGTTGACTACGGAACCCTAAAAAAAAGCACTTACTGCCCTTGGATTTAGGGCTTTACACCCAAGTTAGCCTACGTGACAGTGTTTATTTTACGAGAAAGTGTGATGAAAAAAATTATGATAGGAACCTTGCTGAAAGTAAGATTTTAAAAACTATAAACTAGTGCTAATTACAAAGCTATGTTCTCAATGAATAGGACCAACGCAACAATTTAGTATTAAGATTCCTAAATACCTGGCAATCCCAAGACTTGTTCCACATAGAACACGTAATAATAATAACTGAATAGTTTCCATTGTACAAGTTTTCGCAGTTCCGGTCGGAAACTTGTGTTTACTGAAATTGCTAACAAATTGACTTGTTAGTTTGTTTTAGTTATGTTATTGGTCCGAGAAATTTCATCTTACATCCATGTTTATAGGTCAGAAATAGTCTCAATTCTTGTAACAGCGCTTTTTCCTTTAAAAAAATTGCGCAGGTTCCTACAAAAGTAACCTTACTTAAAAAAAAATCATTTTTAGGATTCCATACCTGAAGGATACTAGTCGTGGTAGACAATGGCCTATGGTCGTAGGTTCGAGCCCGGGCACATTTGAATTTTTCGAAATTTATGTGCGAAATAACATTTAAAATTTACGTACCTATACCACCGCAGAGCACAGGCCTCATCTCAGAATGAGAGGGTTTGGGCCAAAGTTCCCACGCGGGCCTAGCTCGGATTGGTAACTTCACACACGCCATTGAATTTCGTTGCAAGTGTATGTAGCATTCCTCACGATATTTTCATTCACCGTAAATCTCGCGGTAAATCTCAAATGTAATTTCGCCCATAAAATACGAAAAACTCGTCTGAGTTTTTCGTATCTTTATGCGAGCCCGCGCTCGGACCTACGACCCTCTGCTTAAGAGGCTATAGGCCAAAACTCTGGCTACCTTACAAAAAATACAAAAAGTCATTTTACTTGGGAACCTACTATTAGCGCTTCAATCTCTTTGAAATTCAGCATTAATAAAATCTAAACGTCTCAGCAAAAACCACGCATTAACGTCAGCAAGGCGATATATTATGGATCGCTTTTCATTCTCTTCTAGCAAATACTCGGTGTCGTCAAAGAATCCAGGCATATTCCCCGAGCCATACGTCTTGAGAGTAAAATTTATTTATGTTATTTGCGCAACACGCCCGTTATTTGATTTCATGATTTAGAGGAAGTGTTCGATATACTGCCTTTTTCACTCTAGTTTTAATTTGCAAAAGCGCTGCGCTAAGTCTGGCTGAAACGAAACGCGGCCTACAGAGTTATTGGCTATGGTCTGCGCGCGCAATTAGTGTCAATTTGAACTCGCCAAAAGACGGCACATTATTTTTCAACATTTTCTAATAATTAATTTAAACCTACTATCTCAAGAGAAGATTTTATGTGTTATGTGCTACAGAACATTTTATTTAATGTGATGCGTGCGTACGTGTGACTTTTAAGACTTTTGGATTCTGACCTGAGCCTGGACAGCAGAAAACGTTACTGGGTTCGCTATCGCAAGGAAAGGCAAGGTGAGTGCTTTGTAATTAATCTGGAATGCTAAAGACAGTATAAACCGCAAGCCCATCCTTTTAAGTCCAGTTGCTTAGGTCGTTTCTAAACTGAGCCAGTTTTTCTCCTATATACAGTCCATTGTTTCAAACTTCTTTTACGTGGTTCCGTGACGCCACATTTTTTGGTCCTTCGAGCCGGATTTCCTCCTAAAAAGTTACTTTGTTTAGTCATTCATTTTACCGTGAATCGTATTCACGTTATATTTCTGAAAAATAAACATTTAAAATCATTTATTTCACGTGTGATATTGCACACGGGCGAGTTCATTTTTTTGTTTCAAGTTGGGCAAGTCCATTCTGTCCGTGACAGAAATTAAATATGGCGCCAATAATAGAGAGTGAAGATTGTGAATTACGATTTAAAACTTTAAATTTGAAAAAAGAATATCTGTTCAATAAGGTTCAAAAGGCTTATGATTTATCCAAAACACTTAGAATGGATAGCTTAGATTCGGTGCAGAGATTTTTGGTACAGTATTCAGAACTCGACGACGCTCGTAGCGACTTCGAAAAAATTGTTATGGATATTGTAGTACTTGAGTTACAACAGTCACCAGATTCTAGGCCCTCGACAAGCGCACTAGATAGTTTTGACGATTTATTTTATGCGTGCAAACGAGTAGCTTTGAACTGTGAAAAGATAGACCAGGAGTGGTCGGCAAATTTACGTCAAACAAATAATGATAGCAATTTAGGTAGGCCGTCATTGCCTAAGCTTACTTTAATCGAATTTGATGGTCAGATAGAAAATTGGACGACGTTCTACGATACTTTCGTGTCATTGGTACATAATCGTAGCTTCGACGATATCGACAAATTCCACTATCTGTTGTCATGTGTGAAGGGTCCCGCACTAAATATGGTGAAAAATCTTCCGATTACTGCTAATAATTATGCCGTAGTGTGGCAAAGCTTATTAGAAAAATATCAAGATCAAAGGGCATTGACCGGGAGGTATTTAGACCGAATGCTGGGTTTCACTCCGCTGACAAAGGATAGTGTCGCGAGTTTGACTTCGTTTATTGAAACTTTTGACCATTCATTGAGAGCTATTAAAGCGTTGAAAATTCGAGACTTAGATGACTACCTATTTTGTCATATTGCCTTACGCGGGCTCGATAGCCACACACGAAAGTTATTCGAAGAAAGCCGGGATCAAAATGAGTTGCCGACGTTCAAAGAACTAATTGATTTCATAAATAAACAAATTAAAGTACTCGAACATACTTTTCCGAGTACAAGCTCCTCGACCGCTTCTACGTCAACTCAAAACAAAACAAAATCTGGTTTTATTCCACACAAATTTAGTACACCGCAACCGAGTTATAAGCCTACTCAATCGAATAATATGTATTATAAACAATCGCGATCTCCCCAAGTTCCGCCTAAACTTGGCTTGACTACGACTCGAAACGACACTCATAACTTTAATAAGCTGATATGCGTGCATTGTAATTTAAATCACATGATTTACCGGTGCGAACAGTTTCGTAAACTGTTAGTTCAGGATAGGATTGACCGTGTCAACGCCTTGAAATTATGCACGAATTGCTTAAAATCTGGTCATGATTCTTCTCAGTGCAGAAGCAACATGAATTGTGGAGTATGTTCTTTGCCTCACCATTATTTGCTACATCGCGACGCGAGTGCGCCGTCAGCCGTGCTGACGCCGCAGCCGCCCCGTTCTGACGCAGGCGTGTCGTCAGCCGTGCTGACGCCGCAGCCATCTTGCTCTAACGTGTGCGTAGCCGGGATAAATCCATCACACTCCGTGAGTGTCGATGCAGGTACTGACGTCGCGGTAAAAGAATCGCTTCATTCCGTGAATGAAGAAGCAAACTATGGTGTCGTGTTAGGTACTACTCGCATACACATTGCTGATATCGCGGGTCAACCGCAGAATTGCCGTGCAGTTCTAGATTCGGGTGCTCAAAGCTCGTTTATTACTTTAGATTGTGCTCAACGTTTGGGCCTACGTCGTAGCAAATGTCCGTTTACCGTGTCAGGACTAGGCGGCGAAGTAGTTAAAAACTATGGTATTATTACTTGCGACATAAAACCGTGTAAGTCGGACGTTCCGAGTTTTACAGTGGATATGGTAGTGGTAGCAAAAGTTTCGTCTGAAATGCCAAATATTTCATTCCCGCGCGAGGTTGTGGAAGAGTATAAGCGTTTTGACTTAGCTGACCCGTTGTTCTACGAGAAGTCAGCTGTTGATATTTTGCTAGGCAACGATGTCGTGTCAGAGTTAATTAAAGACAAGCCGGTTAACATTAAGTTAAATATACCGAATGTTATTGAGACAGTATTTGGATACGTGGTAAGTGGAAAACTATACTATGATTCTCAATCAACGTCACAAAATTTCCATTTGTCGGTCTGTGAAGAAAAGAGTTTAGACAAAACGTTGCGTGATTTTTGGGAAGTAGAGGAATTGCCGTGCAAACCTGTACTTAGTCCGCTAGATCAGCTGGCAGAGGATATTTACGCGAATGAGCATACCCGCGACGAGAGCGGTAGATACGTTGTTCCTCTACCATTTGTGCCTGACACCCCGCCGCTCGGGGCATCTCGCGCTGCGGCCGAACGCAGGCTTCTAGCGACCGAGCGAAAACTCGCACGCTCGCCAGTATTACAACAAGCGTACAATGATTTCATGCTAGATTATGAGAAGCTGGATCACATGGAATTGTATACTGGTAGTGAGCCTAGTAGGTATTTAATTCCGCATCACAGTATACTCAGACCGAGCAGTACGACAACACCTTTACGCGTAGTCTTCGATGCTAGTGCGAAAACAAGTACCAACGTCTCTCTCAATGACACTCAGTTATCTGGGCCTAACCTATACCGTGATATAGGGTCCATATTAACCAACTTTCGGTTATTCGAATACTGCTTTGCTAGTGATATTTGTAAAATGTACCGCGCGATATTAATACGTGAGAATGATAGGAAATATCAACACATATTATATAGATCGTCCGCTGACGAACCTATTAAGATTTACGAGCTAAAAACTATAACATACGGTGTAAGTAGCTCTCCGTTTCTCGCAATACGGACTTTGCTGCAGTTAGCTAGCGACGAAGGTGAACGTTTCCCTTCTGCCGCTGCCGTCATAAGGCAAGGTATTTACATGGACGACGCCTTGTGGTCATGTGAGACGTTCTCACAAGCATGCGCACTACAAGACGAGCTGGTAAATATATTCCAATCTGCGGGACTTATTCTTAAAAAATGGTCCAGTAATAGCAAGGAGTTACTCGAGCGCTTACCTGTAGAACATCGCGAAACTAGCATCTCTTTTGAAAAGGATAAAAATGACGCCTCTTTAAAGCTTCTAGGTCTGAAGTGGGCGCCATTAGTTGACGCATTTAGTTTTTCCGTAAATAAACAAGACTCAGTAATGACCAAGAGATCTGTTTTAAAAATATTAGCTTCGATATATGACCCCGTGGGTTTTATATCTCCATGTACTTTCGTCGCGAAGTGCATAATGCAGGATCTCTGGAAGTTAGGCATCGGTTGGGATGAACAGTTACCTAGCGATGTTTGTCAGCAATGGTTAGAATTTATATCTGAGCTGCCTACCTCTAGATTATCAGAATTACAAATTGAGCGCCATGCCCTTCTTCCAGGGGTAACTGAATGCGAGTTAGTAGGGTGCTGTGACGCATCTTCACGAGGTTACGCTGCGTCGATTTACGTTATTTCACGGCGCGACCGGCAGGTTAAGTGTAGGTTACTTATAGCTAAATCTAAAGTTGCTCCAGTGAAGCCGGTGACCATTCCCAGGCTCGAGCTCATGGCAGCAGCGCTTCTTAGCAAACTAATAAAGTATATCTTGGGATCACTATCGCGTGTTAACGTCACTCGCATTACTGCTTTAACTGACTCGTCAATAGTCCTGTCTTGGATTCAAACTGACGCGTATAAACTTAAAACTTTTGTGTGTAACCGTGTTACTCAAATTATAGAGGTGCTTCCACCTCACGTCTGGCGTCATGTTAATAGTGAAAATAACATGGCAGACATTAACTCGCGTGGTGTTTCTCCCGCGCAGTTCATAGCTTGTAGTTCGCAGTGGTTTGAAGGTCCTACTTGGATGTATGAAGATAGGGAGAATTGGCCTATCTCGAGCCATTTCACTAAGAAAGAATCAGAAATTCCGGAAATGAAAGCTAATTGCAACTCATTTAATTTGTTAACTCAACAAGATGTCGAAGAGAGTAAGATGGAATTTTTTGAAAGAGTTTGCAATCAATTTTCATCATATTCAAAATTACAAAGAACAATAGCTCGAATTTTGAAACTATTCCGTAAATTTCGTAAAGATGCTTCTATTGAAAGTCAGGACGTTCTAACCACTAACGATTTAAACCAGGCGCATGATTGCTTAATTAAAGTAATACAAAGTGCTTACTTTAATCAAGAAATTATTGATTTATTAAAGGGCAAAACGTACATTCCTTCATTAAGGAAACTTGCGCCTTTCTGTGATTCCCGTGGATTCCTAAGGGTGGGGGGTAGAATTCCTCACTCAGATTTACCATATAATGCAAAGCATCCGTTGTTGCTTCCAAAGCGTTGTAGGTTTGTTAACCTACTTATAGAATATTTTCATGTCAAATATTTGCATGTAGGGCCAAGAACCTTACAAAGTATTATTTCACAAAGGTACTGGATTTTATCTGCTCGTAGCATAATTCGGTCGATTCTTTCAAAATGTAAAACTTGTTTTAAATGCAAACCAACAACGCTTCAACCTAAAATGGGAGATTTACCAGCGTCTCGACTGCAACCGAATAAAGTGTTTGAGCATGTAGGAGTAGACTTGGGTGGTCCATTCTACATTAAAGAGAGCTTGCGCCGTAATGCAAAGATAGAGAAGGCATACTTAGCGCTCTTCGTATGTTTTTCAACTAAAGCCGTACATCTAGAGGTTCTGTCATCACTATCCACCGACTGCTTCTTGGCTACTTTGGACAGATTTATATCGCGGCGCGGGTTGTGTGCGTGTATCTATTCAGACTGCGGTACAAATTTCGTCAAAGCTAGTAAACATCTTGTTGAAGTTCAAAACTTTATTTCTAATAAGCGCAATCAAGATGATATCTTAAGCGGTTGTGCGCAACGTCAAATTGACTGGAAATTTAACTTTCCTACTGCTGCAAACATGGGAGGACTCTGGGAAGCCGGAATTAAGTCCGCCAAATATCATCTAGTGCGCTCTGTAGGTGAAAAAGCTCTCACGTTTGAAGAGCTTTCGACAGTTTTTTGTAAAATTGAGGCTATAATGAATTCGCGTCCATTATACGCTCTACCAGCTAGTGACAACCCTAGTGAGTTCAATGTTCTAACTGCAGGCCATTTTTTGATAGGCAAGAGTCTGACTGCTGTACCAGAATATAGTCTCGCGGACGTTCCCGTTAGTCATTTGTCACGTTGGCAATATTTACAAAACTGTTCTCAACTGTTTTGGAAAAAGTGGAGCCAGGACTATTTAAATACTTTACAACAAAGACCAAAGTGGTTCACATCTCCACCTAATCTAAAAATTGATGACATAGTTCTTGTCAAAGATGATCAAGTCAATTCATGTCATTGGCCTCTTGCCAAAATTGAAGTTGTTCATCCTGGCTTGGATGGAGTTGTCCGAAAGGTAACTCTTCGGTCCAAAGGAAGGCTCTTCCAAAGACCTGTAAATAAACTTAGTTTTCTTCCATATGCTAACTGATACTTCAGTAATTACGTTAATTTATTTAGTTATCAGGGGTAGAAAACCTTTTTTCTTTATATTTATTTCCTTTTTCATTGAATGAAGCCCTCTTATTTTAGTGGGAAAGCTCCATGGTGCTTTCGGTGGGGGGTGTTCGATATACTGCCTTTTTCACTCTAGTTTTAATTTGCAAAAGCGCTGCGCTAAGTCTGGCTGAAACGAAACGCGGCCTACAGAGTTATTGGCTATGGTCTGCGCGCGCAATTAGTGTCAATTTGAACTCGCCAAAAGACGGCACATTATTTTTCAACATTTTCTAATAATTAATTTAAACCTACTATCTCAAGAGAAGATTTTATGTGTTATGTGCTACAGAACATTTTATTTAATGTGATGCGTGCGTACGTGTGACTTTTAAGACTTTTGGATTCTGACCTGAGCCTGGACAGCAGAAAACGTTACTGGGTTCGCTATCGCAAGGAAAGGCAAGGTGAGTGCTTTGTAATTAATCTGGAATGCTAAAGACAGTATAAACCGCAAGCCCATCCTTTTAAGTCCAGTTGCTTAGGTCGTTTCTAAACTGAGCCAGTTTTTCTCCTATATACAGTCCATTGTTTCAAACTTCTTTTACGTGGTTCCGTGACGCCACAGGAAGCTTTGTCATGTTCAAACAATGTAATCGGATGAAAGTTAGTGTTCCACACGCGCTTAAAGTCCGAATTTCCAGGATTCGTTGAACAATTGCTAACTTAATTTGCTTGGTTTTTCACACGTGCCTCGCTTAGGCAAAAGTTTCGCTTTGCTGCTATTTTTTTATTCAGACGCAATTAGGATCCGTTCTGATTCTTATTCTGGAAAACTTGAACAGAGAACAGAGAAAAAGTATAGTTAATTAGTATTAAGTAACCTAAAAAACTAAACACGTTGTGAAACGTCAAAACTGGCTACACCTTTTTAACTACCTCTAATTCTTCTGTATTGCGGGGTTTGTTATTTGGATGATGAATTTTCAACAAGCCTAATGTATTTATTTATCCTACAAAAACATTAATATAGCGACGAAATTTATAACTCAGCGACAGTCACCTGAGCGACTGGTTACCAAGCTATGAACTTAGGTCGCGAAGTTAATTTAACAGTCGCTCGCTTTATTATTATTCTTATGTCAATCTATTTTACATGAGAGTTTATTAGGGGTAGCTACTAGCTAACCAGGCGGAAGTCGAGGCCCGTTGTCAGGTGCGTGATACCAAAGGTAGCTAAGGACTGACTGCTGTCCGTTGGCCACGGCCCGTGATTTAACTGAAAACTTTGATGCAGTGAATGTCGGTAGGGGTGCCTTTTATCTGCCCAATCCAGTGCGCCAGGCGGTCAAACTTGTCTGAAATCGAGTTCATAAAAGCTTAATAAAACGTGAAAAAAAGTTAAAGAAAGAAAAACATTCAACTCTAGAAAAATGTACATTAATAACGCTCCATTAACAGAAGAATAAACTGCAATCACAATTACCAAAGCTATTGTTGTTTCTATTCAGTGTATCAAGGGTCATTGATATGAAAAATGTATTTGAAGTCTAGACTAGATTGTATTGGGTAAAACTTTGGCCATAAATTGTGGAAACGTTGATAGCAAGTGCGATACAGCGATCTATTTGTAAAATGTTCTGAAGATTCCGTTGCAGATAGGGAATTTCGGGTCAAGTTAGGGACGTGAAAGGGGAATTCTAAGGGCTATTCAAAATTATAAAAGTCAGAATCTAAGGTGAATGGAACGGCAGTTTGATTTTTACAAGCTTTATTTTATTTAACTTGTAAGTCGTGGTTTCAAAATTTGCAAACCGTTTTTCGACCATTTATCGCTATTCCACAAGAATTATGTAGTTTTACAAGATAAAACAATCTCCTATCTTATTTCCTATCAAGAGTCTCAAAATATCTCCAGACCAAATTTCAAACAACTCGGTTACGCAATTTAAGCGTGAATAGGACAGCAGACAGTTACTTTCGCATTTATGATCATCATAATCATCATCATTTCAGCCGTAGGACGTCCACTGCTGGACATAGGCCTCCCCCAAGAATGATATGAAAATGGTATGATTGGACGTCAATGAGGGAGGCATTTATACATTAGTATGGAAAGAGTCCGCAGTTAGTCCTCGTTCAATAGTTTATCAGTCACTATAAAGTAGCGAATTCATTTTAATTGCATTTCAATTCAAAAATTTCGACATGTATTAATTAATTACCTAACTTTTATTATGTATTTTTTAGGGTTCCGTAGTCAACTAGGAACCCTTATAGTTTCGCCATGTCTGTCCGTCTGTCTGTCTGTCTGTCTGTCTGTCCGCGGCCAAGCTCAGAGATCGTTAGTACTAGAAAGCTGTAATTTGGCATGAATATACATATCAGTCACGCCAACAAAGTGGTAACATAAAAAATAAAAAAATATTTTTTTTTAGGGTACCTCCCATAGACGTAATCCTATAGTGTGGGGTATCGTTGGATAGGTCTTTTAAAACCATTGTGGGGTTGCTAATATGATTTTTCTATTCAGTGATCTGTTTGCGAAATATTCAACTTTAAAGTGAAAATTTTCATTAAAATCGAGCGTCCCCCCCCCCCTCTAAAATCTAAACTGTTAGGTGGAAAAATTTGCAAAAATTCAGAATGGTAGTAAATATATCAAATTTACTAGGAAAATTATAGCGGCTAAGATTGCTTGGAAATTATTTGTAGTTTAAGAGTAAATAGTAGCCTAAGGTATAAAACATACCTAAACTTGGATGATTCCGTACACATACGAAATCCTTAGAAAAATATTACTTGATTTTTTTTGTAATGGCTACGGAACCCTACCTTGTGCGTGTCCGACACGCTCTTGGCTGGTTTTTTTAATGTAACATGTGTTCTGGCCTGAAATAAATTATTTTTATTTTTCATTTTTATAGCCGAAATCGGCCAGGAGTTATAATTTTATACATTAGTACGGATTATACACGGATAAAGTTGCTTTTATTCATGCGTTAATTGTTATACTCTCGAATTCTAGTTCCACCGCAACTTTTTCATGTCCCTAATTTCCCTGCCGTTCCGTACTGTAGCGTTACAGCCTCCAGAGCTTTGCAAGTGGTTAATGTAGTACTTATGGTCTGGCTGGATAATAATATTCTGTTTTCTGCACTACGTTCTAAACTAGCTGCAACATCATAATAAACGATCGTACCGTGGATAATTAAGCAGGAATATTTCCTTCGGCGATGAGAGGTAAGTTTATATAAGATTTCT
Source organism: Archips crataeganus (assembly GCA_947859365.1). Lineage (NCBI taxonomy): Eukaryota > Metazoa > Arthropoda > Insecta > Lepidoptera > Tortricidae > Archips > Archips crataeganus. Next base: position 15,436,337 of record OX402054.1, read on the forward strand.
TAAACATTTTCTTGCAATATATTTATCAGTTTTATGACTGCATTTTCTACTAAAATGATGTAAGGAAACTGACTCTGTATATTGTGCTGATGTGGAACCAAATCAGTTACGAAATATTCAGTATAGATTTACTTGGCCAATCTAGGATATTTTTTTGTAGGTATTATTGTATAGAGAGGGATTCGGTAATACACACATCAAGAAATAAAAGTTGTTTGTTTTTTTTTCTGAGCAAATTACCTACGTTGGGGTCATTAACTTTAGAGGTATATTATACTCTAAATGTAAAGATATCACTGGACATCATCACTATCAGAGGCACAGGCCTCCTCTCAGAATGAAAGAACTGGACAGTTTAGCACTAATTGACCTAGTCGAAAACTAAGTAAAGCTACCATACCGGTTAACGGACTAACATACTACACAACATACTATACAGGGTCTTCCAAAACTCAACGATAACCAGGTACCTACCGGGCAATAGGACCAATTTTACCAGTTCTAGGAAAATTAAGAAAAAAAATCCATATCATTCAGTCTTGTCGTCACTAGTCGTCATAGATTTTACAAAAAATATTGGCTGCGTCGGCCGATGGGGCCGAAAGGTTCTCGAGTGGCGTCCGCGGACCGGAAGACACAGTGTAGGTAGGCCTCCAAAAAGATGGAGCGCCGACCTGGTATATGTGACGGGAACGCATTGGATGCGGGTGGCGCAGGGCCGATCTGTTTGGCGAGCCTTGGAGGAGGCTTATGTTCAGCAGTGGACGTCTTTCGGTTGAAATGATGATGATGATGATTGGCTGTAAATTCAGATTTATTCATTTTATGATAGGGGAAAACGAGCAGGCGATTCACCTGATGGAAAGCAATCATCGCCGCTTATGGACACCCACAACACGGGTGCGTTGCCGGCCCTTTGAGAAAAGAATAGGCTCGTTTTTAGAAGATCCCCAAGTTGTACCAGTCCAAAGTTTCACTGCAAAGTTACACATGACGCATAACGCATGATTACACAAAATTTGATTATTTATTTCGCAATAGACTAGCGACATTTGAAACGGGCAACTACCCAATTTTCACGCATGACATAATTGCAAGTTAAAAGCTCGTAAAATACATAAAAAATAATAGAATACGCGAACAAAGCAAACGGTGGGTAAATACCGAGAAACGAAGCGACGTCAACGCATGTCAGTTGCAAAGATTTATATTCATTTTGTATGTTTCACCTCCACGAGAGAAAGCATTTAGTGAAAATGAATGTCTGCGAACAGATAAACGTTAGAAAACGGTATCAGCTTTGAAAATACTTTTTCATAGCCAGTAAAATTGCATCCAGTTCGACGAGAGTGCCATCTATTTGGCATAATTTTTAATGTCCAAAACGTATTACATAACAAGTTTCGCATAATATAATAATAAATGTATTTACGCCGAATTTTAGGCTTGCCGAAATTTTATTTGGCATAAACCAATATTGTCCGAATGTTTGCTTACCCGAATAGTATGTTAGCATAATATTGACATGGTAGGATTTCATTCGTTTTATAATAATAGGTTTAGGATAGGTTAGAGTGTGTGAACTATTTGGAATTCAGAAAATATGCGTAAGGTTGCGTTTCCACCAGAGATGTGCGAGGATGCGTTGCGAGGGATGTGTCTGTCATGAACCCATAGAAACACTTCATTCACTTAGGACCTTTTAAATTAAGTGTTTCTATTGGTTCATGACAGACACATCCCTCGCACAGCTCCGGTGGATACGCAGCCTTAAGCTAATTCGCGTTAAACAAATTATGCAATAGTAGCTTTTGCCCGCGGCTTCGCTCGCGTGTACTATGAGTATTACAAAGAAACAAGATATCAAGCAAGCAAACATACAGGCAAGCAAGCAAGCAGGTCCACAATTGACCGAGAAATCGGTGAACATACCTACATAAAAAAAAGTGGAATGCATAACCTCCTCCTTTTTTAGAAGTCCGTTAGAGAGCCCTTTGCGGCCTACTTACAGTATAAACTTATGAATTTTGAAGTTTTAGCTTTCAACAACCAGTAAAACGCAAAATCCCGTTTTTTCCCGTTCCCGTAAGAATTTCGGGAAATGTTTTCTTAATGCTCCCCTACACTCCCCAAGGAACCCACTTGCCAAATTTCAGCTTTCTATGACCAGTAAAACGAAAAATCCCGTTTTTCCCGTTCCCGTGGGAATTTTGGAAAGTCCTCTCTCAATGCTCCTCTAAACTCCCCAAACAACCTACCCTACATGCCGAATTTCAGCTTTCTACGACCAGTAAAACGAAAAATCCTGTTTTTTCCCGTTCCCGTGAAAATTTGGGAAAGTCCTCTCTCAATGCTCTTCTACACTCTCCAAGCAATCTACATGCCGAATTTCAGCTTTCTGTGACCAGTAAAACGAAAAATCCCGTTTTTCCCGTTCCCGTGGGAATTTTGGAAAGTCCTCTCTCAATGCTCCTCTACACTCCCCAAACAACCTACATGCCGAATTTCAGCTTTCTACGACCAGTAAAACGAAAAATCCCGTTTTTTCCCGTTCCCGTGGGAATTTGGGAAAGTCCTCTCTCAATGCTCCTCTATACTCCCCAAGCAACCTACATGCCGAATTTCAGCTTTCTACGACCAGTAAAACGATAAATCCCGTTTCTTCCTTATCCTGTGGGAATTTCCGAAAATCCTTAAAACTGTTTTTTACTATTATAATTACCTACTTCTATGTCAAATTTGAAGAGCTTAGTAATTATAGTTCATAGGATCCCGTTGAACTGAATATATAAATCCCGTTTTTTCCTTATCCCGTGGGAATTGTGAAAAATCCTGAAATTAATGTTTTAACTAATGTAATACCTACTTGTGCATCAAATTTGAAGAGTCTAGTTATTATAGTTACTGAGATAGGGTCACTCGGAATCGAATATATAAATCCCGTTTTTTTCCCGTTCCCGAGAGAATTCCCAAAAATCCTTCCTTAGTGGATGCCTACATTGTATAAGGTATCTATGTGCAAAATTTCAAGTCTCTAGGTCCAGTGGTTTGGGCTGTGCGTTGATATATCAACAGTCATTTAGTTTATTTAGACATTTCAACCCCATCGCACCCCATCCAGGGAGATGGTATTTTACGTCTGCCACGTCGGATTTTAAAACCGTTGTTGTTTTCATAACCAGCGACCCGATAAACCATAGAAACAACACCCATGTTGATTTTCAGACTTTGTTACCCCTTTCCACCCTTTTAGGGGTTGAATTCTCAAAAAACCTGAAACACGTGTTTACTCATTTATTATTAGGAGTACTTCTGTGAAGTTTCGAATAAAATAGTCGAACTAATCTTGTTTCCCCATACAAACTTTGGACCCCCGTTTCACCCCCTTAGGGTGTGAATTTTGAAAAATCCTTTCTTAGTGCACCCCTAGACCTTATAAGGAACCTACATGCCAAATTTTGAATCTCTAGGCGCAGTGGTTTGGGCTGTGCGTTGATATGTCAGTCAGTCAGTCAGTCAGTCAGTTTCTTCTTTTATATATATAGATTGAATAATTACTAAAAAATATGCCTTAATTAACCTTTTCGATGCTATATATTATAACCTATTCGATATTCAAATACGTATCCCGACTCGCGCTTGGCTACTTTTATTTATAAACAGCCAAAGCCACGAGCTATGCGATGTATAGTAAGTTTCCAATTAGCTACAGAACTAAGCAACAATTACCTACTTTACATAGGTACTCGTATTACGTGTATAATCAAAATTAGCTACACCCACTCATTTTGGTCCTGGAATTTAATTACTTGCATGTTCAGTAGAGAATAGTAATGTAAACTTGCTCTCATGTGAATGAGTTTCAGAAAACAAAAAATGCTGCTTCCACAGAATAGAGGAGGTATTCCCAGCTGTTTCAATTACTAGATGGAATATAAGAAAAGTGCACTTTCCGCAAAATGTACACTCCCAAATGGTATACTAGCCGTAAAGCTAGTATCATAGGATACTGGCTGAATCTTTTTTTAATTAAGAGATTTACTAGCGACCCGCCCCGGCTTCGCACGGGTGGAATGCTGATACTAAAATATATTTACTACAGAATGTCTTTATTACAATGTTCACATCTTTTTTGTCATTAGACCTTATAGGCACCCCCCACTTAGAAACCTCTAAAATTATCAGTGTTTCTCTACTATATTATGCATGTATTATACATAAAAACCTTCATCTTAAATCATTCTATCTACTAAAAAAAGCCGCATCAAAATCCGTTGCGTACCTAGTTTTAAAGATCTAAGCATAGGGACACACAGACAGCGGGAAGCGACTTTGTTTTATACTATGTAGTGATTATAGTACCTAGAGGTTATATAATTTAAGAAAGTTTACCTTCTGAGAAAATAATATCTTCTGAGAATGTGCTCTATCTGTAAAAATGCACTTTTTGAGAAGGTGTACCTACCCATCGCATCGGGAATTACACTTTTAGATACAATGTACCTTCCAAGACAGTGATCCTTCAAGAAAGTACACATTTAGAGAAAGTCTACATTTCGGGAAAGTGAGTTTTACAAGCCTGACCCGCCTACAACGCTGCTGGAGCTAGAGAGACTTAAAATAGGGATGTTGACACCACCAATCAACTGACGTGCTTTTTATGGGCTGTCAAAACAAAATTGTCCCATAGAGTTCGAATGGCAATAGCAACTTTATGACGTCACTTGTTCGCCAACTCAATCAACTAAGTATTTACTTATTTGTTTTAAAGCAATAATCAAATTTTGCAGTTAATCTAAAATTAATCTGATTTTCAGGGCTAAAATAAAGCAATTTTTTACTGGAGTCGTGTCTTCCAATTATTTTCTAATGGTTTTCCCTATTTCACATACATATTCCTTACAAATCATAGAGGTGCACCAAGAAAGGATTTTCTGAAACTCTCACGAGATAGTACAACCGCAAAGCCGTGCAATAAAGCTTGTTACCAATTTAAGAAGCTGAAAAGTGATGAAAATCGTACTTAAAAGTAAAAGTCACCTTCTAAAATCAGGCCAAGTTGCAAGCTAAAACCGGCTGTTCCCGCTAAATTGCTCCAGCAAAGAGCATTTGCAGTTATAATCAGAACTGTACACAATTTTAAAGGTACAGGGCACTTTGAACTCAAGCTTGAGTACGCAAGGTTCCCCGTATCTGTTTAGCTAAGATATCTTCGAGTAAACATGACAGCGGTTCGTGTAAGCAAGCACGTGTATGCGGGGCACGGCGGGGTGTTAATTTTAAAAGTTTAAAACAATGTTTCCCCAGGGACGCGTTGTGGGGAAAAAAGGGGATGTAATTTGTGAGGCACGGGAAGACTGTGTCTAGTAATTTGTTTTTAGGGTTCCGTACACAAAGGGTAAAGCGGGACACTATTACTGAGGCTCCGCTGGCCGTCCGTCTGTCTGTCTGTCCGTCTGTCACCAGGTCTCATGCACCGTGATAGTGATAGTTGCAATTTTCACAGATGATGTATTTCTGTTGCCGCTATAACAAAGAATACTAAAAATAAAATAAATTTATAATTTAAAGGGGGTCGTCATCGCCATGCAAGAAACGTTTTTTTCAACGTCTTTAACTCGACGTTGGTAATGGCTTTAACTAGACTCTTGAAATTTTCACCGAGTAGCTGGTACAACAAGAAATAATAAATAGGTATGTAATTATATTAAATAATAAGGGGGATGTCGAAAAACCAATATAAAATGATCTCACAATACTTTACTTTACTTAGAAGTAGGGTTCTACTAACACTGGATTATTATAGTTACGGCTGTTTACGGCGTATATTTTACCCAAAAATTTGTACGTAACCCTCGGTGCGCGAGTCCGACTCGCACTTGGCCGGTTTTTTGTTAAGCGATTTGCTCTTGTGCTTAGAATAGCCTGTTAGTTAATTTGGGGTCTGGTCTTATCTTGTCAGCTTCAAACTTAGGGAAATGTAGATAATATTTGTTAGTTTACTCTGAATTCGCGTTAAAAGTACCAGTTTGAGATCAAGGAAATGAAAGCTGGAAAAGTGCAAGTTAGATTCCCAAATGGGGGGCTAAATTATAAATTAAAAATTTTGCTTATATGAATACTATCCGTTGTATGAAACTTTGTCTGCGTCTCGCAGAAACTTTAGTTTCCAGGAAAGAAATAATAGCTCTATTAACATTAGTTAATGAGGGATAATCTAGCTTTCCATTCATCATTTCAGCCGAAAGACGTCCACTGCTGAACATAGGCCTCCCCCAAGGCTCGCCAAACAGATCGGCCCTGCGCCATCCGCATCCAATGCGTTCCCGCCACCTTCACCAGGTCGTCGCTCCATCTTGATCTTGAGCTTTCTGTATTTCTAAAGAATCGAAATCAAAATTAATTTAGAATAATTTATCAGGTTTTTGGGATTTTTTCCACCGATCAGAGTTACAGGGTGTTACTAAATTTGAGATTTCTTTAGGTGCCATAAACGCACATGGGCCTCCAAATGACTGCAAAACTATGACAGTGACACCAGTGTATGCGTTCCCGCAGTGAATGCCTGAAGTAAAACTAACCCAAACACCTGATGAAATTGTCCGGATGAACTTTGAAACACCTTGTATACAAACAAAAGTTTATCCCTTTGTAAATATTGGTTTACACGATGCTAGTACAATCGTGTCAGTAGCTTTACATTGTGAGACCGCGGGACAAACGACTTACAAGTTTAGTTATCGATTGAGCGGCATAATAATCCAGTTATGAGTAAGTAACTCGAGCTGCGTTTTGTTACTGAGCTAAAAAATAAAAATATATAAGTGTCGCTTATGTTTTAATACATATTTTTATGTAGGTATGTATAACCTTTTAACTACAGGTAGGTACACAAAACGCATAAAATGAGACAGAGAAATAAATAAATGTACGAAAGCGAAAATATTTCACAAAGAAATCTTTTCAGCTAAACTTTGAATAATTGACAGAACATCGGTAACAAAAGTAGACACGACAGTTAAGAGTTACAAGAGCCGAAACCTTAAATTAAACTAAATAAATATACTCCGGTCAGTAGTTAAGTACTTTTTCTGGAAAGTATCAGAAGTTAGTGGCCTTTTCTCTTTTTGTGTCGGGGGTTAAAAAATAATTGCATCACGATTTAATGGTTACAGAAAATGTTCTAAGCTTTATATGTTCTGCGTAAACCACTCCGAGTGAATTAAAAATATTTACGTTTTACTCCCTAGTGTTTAAATGGTGCGTTTTACTCCCGCTACATGAAGCTATGAATTGAAGTACTTATACAGAAAGCGAAATGAAAAGTCAAATTTTAATATTTCAATCAGGCTTCAGGCATTATTACTCATAATAATATTTACCAGTTAATCATTTTCCGTTGCTTGGTTTATACATAAAACATTATTTTAATGTCATATTTATGAATACCTATTAAATTTTACAAACATCGTGTTTTATTTTGAGCGACGTATTAATTATTGATTACCTACTAGCTGTTTCCCGCGACTCTATCTTCAAATTATTCCTATCCTATCCTTCCTATCCTGCGGGAAATATGCAATTTTTCGGGATAAAAAGTAAGTATTATATTAAATATGTTAATAATCTAAAGTTAAGTAACTAACTGCGCTACCTGCAGTTAGGGCAGCAGAGCGAAGAAGCTTCTGAGCAATATCAAGAAGTTACTAATAAATACTATCGTCTATCAGCTAATCTTTACTACTAATACTAAATTAATTATTACTACTACTAAAATAAAAACCTATAGTATGTATGTCACTTTGGTCACTAAAGACGAAGGAATTTGGAGGAATTTGACAAATACCTACATCTTATCGATCACATCATCCCAGCCTTTATACGTCCGACTGCAGGGCACAGGCCTCCTCTCAGAATGAAAGAGCTTGGGCCGTAGTTCCCACGCGGGCCCAGTGCGGATTGGGAACTTCACACACTCCATTGAATTTCTTCTCAGGTAAGTGCAGGTTTCATTACGATGGTTTCCTTCACCGTAAATTCCGAAAAACTCAGAGTTGCGAGCCCGGATTTGAACCCACGACTCTCTGCTTGAGAGGCAATAGGTCTAACCACTAGGCCCAGCAAATGGCTGAGGCAGGACACTGTGGGTAGATTAAGTCCCCTCCCTACCCCTCCCCTCCTCAAAATATAAAGCACACGTTTTTTGTATTAATAATCAATAGAGAAGGGGACTTGTGACCGGGTTTTTTAGTCCGTGCAAGTCGGACACTGTCTGGGCCCTCCATTCCCAGTTCGTCCGAAGGGATTTTTCCCGAGCACAAGTCACTCTTCCCACCCTAAAGTAAAAAATAGCAAAGACTTCGCGTCTTTGGCCCCTCTGGCGACTTATTCAAAAAAAAAAAAAAAAAAAAACCGCTAGCCCACTACGGCCTTTTTTTCATCTTATTGATACTATTGTTTTATAATCTGCAGACGATATAATAACTATATAACTCTAGAGGTTACACCACTTATTTGGACACAATCGTACACAATCGAAAGTCCAAAAAACATCGGTGCTGTTTATGATTGCGTGGCGAACTTTTTCTCTCCATTGCGTATGCTGCCAGAAAATCACTGTGGGTCAAGCACCTCGGCCGCGCAATGAACTGAACAGAGACCCCGCTCGCCACACCGCTGCCCGCTGGCATCAAGCCCGCAAACTAAAGGGTAAAGTACCGAGTTGAGACATCAACGTCACTAGGGGAGTAAATTGCTCTGGTTCTAGCCAAGCGGGCCCCCTGAGGCTCCACTAGTACTATTGTAGACTATTTTATTGGAGGATACTGATTTTGGAGATCCTAAGAAAGCTAGAAATATGTGACGTCTAGAAATACAACGGCGTAGTAACTTTTTAAAAGGATTTATACCTACTAATTAAATAATACTAAACTGAGCTAAACCTAAAAAGTACTTTATTTTTGGAAACTTGATTAAAATAAAGTTTTATATAAATAAATAAATAAATAAATAAATAAATATTAGGGGACCATCTTACACAAATCGACCTAGTCCCAAACTAAGCAAATCTTGTACTATGGGTACTAGACGACGATAAACATACTTATACCTATAGATAAATAAATACTTAAATACATAGAAAACATCCATAACTCAGGAACAAATATTCGTGCTCATCACACAAATAAATGCCCTTACCGGGATTCGAACCCAGGACCTCTTGCTTCGTAGGCAGGGTCACTACCAACTAGGCTAAAGCGGTCGTTAATATAATTAGAAGCAAGTAAGTATTAATCAATTATTTTTAGTTGATTTATCAACTAGCTTTTGCCCGCGACTCCGTCTGCGAAGAACTCGTTTATCGCGATCCCGCGGGAACTTTGCAATTTTCCGGGATAAAAACTATCCTATGTCCTTTCCCGGGTCTTAAACTATCTCTATACAAAATTTCACCTTTATCGGTTCAGCGGTTTAAGCGTGAAGAGGTAACAGACAGGCAGACAGACAGACACACTTTCGCATTTATAATATTACTATGGGTTAAATTACAACGCTTTTGCTTCTTTTCGCCAATTTTTCAATTTATTGTTTAAAACAATAGGCTTAGTACTGGCTTAATTGTGTTAATTTTGCTAAAGACTACTTAGTGTACAAACGTTATTCAAAGTCAAAATCAAAATTTCTACATTTAATTGAGACCATAACAAGAACTTATGAATATCGAATAATCTTCGACCGAAAAAACCCTGCTCTATTGAGAACAATTCGGCAAGACTCAACAAGGTATATTTTTAACCCCCGACACAAAAAGAGGGGTGTTATAAGTTTGACGGCTATGTGTGTATGTATCTGTCTGTCTGTGTGTCTGTCTATGTTTCATCAAAATCGGTTCAGCCGTTTCTAAGTTATCATCTCTTTTGTTAGCTGCGGAAGGGATCTTAGACGCAAATTGGGAATTTACTTTATGTTCAAACATACGTGTGACATAATTGCGTTTGGGGTTTTTTTTAATTTTTAATTTATAGTTATATTTAGATAAAACTTTCTAATTACATACGAGTGCATCAAAGTAAGTTTTTAATAGAACTATTTTTTTAACACAATTGATACGCGATACGAAACTAGGGATCGCCAATTCCTAAAGTCCATGTTTTAGCAATAAAAAATCACAGAAACAAAAAGCACTTTGACCTATTTGAAAACAAACCGCACTCTCGCGAAGAAATTGTTTCAGACAATCCCCTAAAAGGATATATCATAATTCCGCACAAAAATAAGACAAGCCCACTATAAATCTTTGTTAAGCGTTGATAAGTGAGCTTTGGGCCCTACGCCTCATGGCAATGGATACTATAACTTACAACTTACCGTCTTGACAAATTTCAACCATTCAGGACACTTAACGTGGCTTCGGGTTTTTATTGGGCCGGCTTTGATGTTAAAGTGGTCTTTATGACTGCCGTTTTGCTAGGCCCACACCCACAAATGTACGAAGTAGGTATGAAAGATATACGCGTATTTGAACAGGATTTAGGAAGCATGTTTAATAATGCTGCACTGGGATTCTAGGCTGTAAATTTAGGCATCAAATGACGATGACATTCTGAGAGCTTATGCTAATCTTGATGTATTGTTGTGCAGGTTTTGGATAGTAGATTCTACAACCTATTAAATATATGGCGACCAAGCGGAAAATGTCCGGTGGGTCGCCCTAGATACCGCTGGTTGGACGAAGTGCAGAAAGACGTAACCGCCCTCGGCGCAGCCAATTGGCGCGAGGTGGTGCAAAATAGGGAAGAGTGGCGCTCTCTGGTGTCGGAGGCCAAGAGCCTCTTTGGGTCGCTGAGCCAGTGTAAGTAAGTATTAAATATATTCTTAACCAGCATTCCGTCCGCAGCTGCGCCCGCGATAAATTAATTTTCCCGCGGTAAAAAGTAGCCTATGCCACTCAGTGATAATGTAGCTTTCTAACGGCTAAAGAATTTTTGAAATCGGTCCAGTAGTTTCGGAGCCTATTCAATGCAAACAAACTAACAAACAAACAAACAATCAAATCTTTCCTCTTTATAATACGAGGGGCGTTCAATATAAAGTGAGAATGAGATGCAAACTCTTTCAATATTAGGAAATTAAACACTGGCCGGTAAAGCTAATCTATCTAGCTGATTGCTATGAAAAAAAAACTAACTGTCTTTTGTTTAAAAAAAATACGGTAATTTCTTTGCAATGCTATTGAGTACGTTAGCGAAAATGGAGAAAATTTAACTGCGCGCCGTTATCAAATACTTGTATTTTAAAAATTTTTCTACGGACCAAGTCAATTTGGATTTGCGGGACACTTTAGGGTCTAATGCTCCTCCGTATTCGACAGTCGCACGTTGGTGCGCCGAATTTAGACGTGGAAGAACATCGACAATGGACGACCCCCGCTCCGGACGCCATACTACAGCAGTAACTGAAGAAATTGTGAAAAAAGTCGAAAACTCAGTTTTGGCGGATCGTCGTGTCACAGTTCGTTTTATTGCTGAAAATTTAAAGATTTCAACGGGGAGCGTGCATAATATTTAACATGAACGCTTGGGTATGAAAAAGGTATCTGCGCGTTGGGTACCAAGAATGCTTACTGACACGCAAAAACAAACTAGACCAGAGATTTGTCAAGAAGCTTTGAACCTGACGCAGCAAGACCGGGAACTTTTTTTGGCGCGATTTATAACAATGGACGAAACATGGCTCCATCATTACGACCCTGAAACGAAACTGCAGTCTATGACATGGAAAAGGCCATCATCTCCAACTCCGAAGAAATTCAAGGTGAGCCCATCTGCCGGTAAGGTCATGGGCACTGTTTTTTGGGATGGTAAAGGGGTATTAATGATTGAGTATCTCAAACATGGAGCCACTATTACGGGCACTTTATACGCCAAACAAATAGCAACATTGCGCAATGAGATCCGCGAAAAACGGCGAGGTAAACTCTCGAAAGTTGTGCTGTTCCAGCAGGACATTGCCCCGGCACACAAGTCCGCCGTTGCAATGGCTGCAATTCGTGATGCTGGGTTCGATATCCTTAAGAATCCTCCGTATTCACCAGATCTCGCTCCCAGTGATTTCTACCTATTTCCGAGATTGAAGCAATACCTGAGAGGCCAGAAATTTGAAGACGACGACGCAGTAGTCGCTGCAGTACAAGATTTTTTAAGTACTCAAGATGAGACCTTTTTTAAAAATGGAATTTTAAGTTTAGAAAAAAGATATACTCAGTGTATTATGCTAAAAGGTGACTATGTCGAAAAATAAAATGACACTTAGTAAAAGTTGTTTATAACATACTCATTCTCACTTTTTATTGAACGCCCCTAGTACTAGTATAGATTAAGAAGTAGGTATTATGATTTTGAAATGATGTGTACCTACCTACCTCTCACTACAACACGTTTTAAAGGACTTAAGTTTAAATTATGGTTTGTATGTAACTTATCTGAATGGCACGGATTAAACAAACTTCAACTATTTTTAACTAATATTTTACGGGACTTAATCACTTAATCACTAACTAATTATTGCTAAACTATCTCGACGTTTCGACCACATTGCAGCGGCCGTGGTCACTATTTTAACACAAAATGACAGTTGAATATTACCTAATTTGTTCTGTGTTTAAGCTGCTGCGACGATTCGCTTAATTATAAACAGTTTGAAGCCTTGCTCGCAAAAGCTCCATCTAAAATGGAAAATAAGCGGAATCTAGTGAATTTTGTGATGGCGTAATTAAGTTTGCAGCTTTATGGTGTAACTTTTAATGAGATGCCTGGCATTTAACTCGTGACATTAGTCTTCGAGCTAAGTCTGAGATAATTGTCGTCCCTCTGTCAGCAATTTACAAGAAATTTTGTTTATTAAGCGGCAAAAATGTAATAAGGGTCGTTTAACGAATAACGTTCGCCGTACGAGAGAAATTTATTTAATAAGAGCACTTCTTATACTTGTTTTCTGTGAATGTTCTGAGCGTCTAACAATATGAGAAATATTTTTATTAGTATCCATTTTTATTTAGCTTTTTTGTCTCAGTGCTCTTCTGACTTTTACTGTTGATTTCGGTTCATAACAGCGATTTGGCCAACGCGGGTCTAAAGTTAAGTTTTCCTCCACTAACGGCACAACCATAACTATTGCAGTGTCAAAATGTCGCCGCGTCGTCTATATAAACCAGCTGATGCTGTGGTTTCGTAGAGGCCGAAATTTTTATTTTTAATTGGCAGAGGGCACAAGGGGTTCATCGCCACCCATGACAAACCAGTAATCTTAAGAGTCGCTAATGAGCTACCGGTATTTAAATCTCTCATTTACCGTAGGAAACACACTATCAATATACTAAATCACATCGATATTTTTAACCGACTGTGGAAGGACGGTTAATTATGTTTTTCGAGCGTATGTATAGGTATTTATCTATGTACGGTGTACGCCCTGCAGCCTAAATAAATCGATGAATTTCAAAATGTGAGGTGTCATTGGATTCGTCTCAGTTTTGCGAGACATAGGATCTATTATTTTCTGCTTAAGAGGCCAAAGGTCAAACCACTAGGCTGCTTTTTAGGGTTCCGTACCCAAAGGGTAAAACCAGGACCCTATTACTGAGACTTCGCTGTCCGTCCGTCCGTCCGTCTGTCACCAGGCTGTTCTCACGAACCGTGATAGCTAGACAGTTGAAATTTTCACATATGATGTATTTCGGTTGCCGCTATAACAAAAAATACTAAAAAACAGAATAAAAAAAATATTTAAGGGGGCTCCCAACGATTTTTTGCTCGTTTTTGCTCGATATTGATAAGGGCAAAAAAATAAAGCTTGAAATATAATATGTAGTTATATATATACTTTAAAAATAAATAATTCAATTAAAATAAAATAAATATTTAAGTGGGGCTCCCATACAAGAGACATGATTTTTTTGCTGTTTTTAAAGATAACGTTCCGGAACCCTTCGTGCGCGAGTCCGAATTACACCTGGCTGGTTTTACTTATTGTAGGTATAAAATAATTCAGATAATCAAATGTCTAATTTTAAATATCAGACACAGAGCGAGAATTCATATAAAAATCCATTGTACATTTTCGAAACCACCAATCATGATTCTGCGATAAATAACATACATCGTTTTCCATTGCATTTGGGAATCATAAAAAGTTTTTGTAAACCAGTATCGTGCGAAATTTATCACCTTTGTTCTTGATAAAATCAGAAAGCTTATTGGCTATAAATCTGGGTAAGGTGTCACGTGAGGTATATATAAAGTATTTATAATAAGACTCTAGTTTATAGTTCTTGTGCAGTCTTCGGTAGCAGCATTAAAATTGGTTAAGTGCGAGTCGGACCCGTACATGAAGGGTTCCATACCTCCGTAGGTATGTTTAAAAAACAGTTCAGTAAAAAGTCGCCAAATTGTAAGCACTAAATAAAAAAATATCACGGGACAATTTTATTCACACCAACCTAGTCCCAAAGTAAGCAAAGCTTGTGTTATGGGTACTAGTGCCTAGGCAACGGATAAACATACTTATATATATATCAAACACCCAAGACTCGAGAACAAACATTCGTATTGTTTATACAAATATCTGCCCCAATGCGAGAATCGAACACTGAACCTCAAGCTTCGTAGTCAGGTTCTCTAACCACTAAGCCATTTGGTCATCAAACTACTTACTATATTACTAAAATCGCAAACTTATAGGTAAGTAATCCGATCCAAAAAAACATACGGTCGCTCGCGTTGCCTATTAATTGCCGGCTGTCACCTAGATCGCCTAGCAATGCCTAAGGCCGGGGCCGCACTGGTAAGGCGACCGGCGACGCGACGCGACGGCGACTAAATCAAACATAGTTCGGGTTATGTGAGCGACCGCAGCGGCCGCAGCGGCGACGGCGACTAAATCAACTATGTTTGATTTAGTCGCCGTCGCGTCGCGTCGCCGGTCGCCTTACCAGTGCGGCCCGGGCCTTACAAGACCTAGCAACCTAAATACGCTGAAAAAAACACGTTTCTTGTATGACGAACCCATTTAATTTTTTAACCGACTTCAAAAAAAAAAGAGGAGGTTCTCAATTCGTCTGAATGTTTTTTTTTACTTTATTTATTTTTAGTTTTTGTTGTCATAGCAGCCATAGTAATACATAATCGGTAAAAATTTTAAATGTCTAGCTATTAGGGTTCAAGACATAGAGCCCTGTGACAGACAGACAAACAGCGGAGTCTCAGTAATAGGCTGCGTTTCCACCGGAGCTGTGCGAGGATGCGTTGCGAGGGATGTGTTTGTCATGAGCCAATAGAAACACTTCATTCACTTAGGACCTTTTAAATGAAGTGTTTCTATTGGTTCATGACAAACATATCCCTCGCAACGCATCCTCGTACAGCTCCGGTGGATACGCAGCCTTAGGGTCCCGTTGGCACCCTTTGGGTACAAAATCCTAAAAAGGACGTAGGCACACTTGCCATTATAATAAAATTAATTGTGAACAACGAAAGCCCACACACACACACTATCCCACTTTAAGGGAACAATCATGTTAGCAACAAAGTGAACCGACACGTTGTAGCCAATTTATTCGTTAGCATTTTCACACTGTCTTAAAACCCGTTTCCATGCCGCGAGTCATTCTAGCTTTGCATAATAGACAAAGTTCTGTCAAACTTGGCCGAGTTAGTTAACTACGGCCTGAACGGTGACAGGGCATAAAATTATTCGCCGAGAAATCGGCTGATTCGCTCTTATTATATTTAGAGACCATTGGGAGGCTGCTGGGGAATTTTAGATTAGTTCCAGATTGATTGATGTGACAAAATTAGTTTTGGACAGGCTTATTTAGATTTTCATGAATCTTTCGAGAAGATAGAAGTCACTACGTGTCTGAGGCTATACAGCTGTAGGGAGTGGTTTAAATTGAAATAAGACGTATTTCGCCACCCATTCATCCTTCGATCGCGCCCTGCTCTATAATGACGAAGCATGGAGCGAATAAAAAAAGTTGGCTGTCAACTGTGGCAGCTGCATTCATTCAAGATTATAGCTAAACCGTATAAATGAGTCCTCGCCCGCGCGGTACAGGGGCTGCGGGGTATGGCAACAAAGGGCCATACCCCGCACTAGGGTTGCCAGGTGTCCGGCTTTAGCCGGACATGTTTGGCTTTTTGCGGTCGCGTCCGGCCAAATATGTGCGTGTTCGGCTTGTCCGGCTTTTGTCAGGCTTTTTGTCAGAGTGGCGATTCGTACGACGATGGGCGGACAAGCGCCCGAGCGGACAAGGGCGAGCGGAGAGCAAACTGTCTTCCGCCCGCGCATCGCGCCGTCCGGCTTTCGTTAGGTTTTTTATTACTATCGCACTGCGCGCGCGCACGGTCTTGCCCAGTCTTGCCACGCCGCCCCGCCCGCATCGGACGGACACATACATACACTTAAAAATCCCTTTTTTTAGCATCCGGCTTTGGAATTCAAAAGTCCCAGTTTTAAATGTGTGTTTTATTCGATATTTTTGTCAAAAATCCCTAATTTTTCTTAATGTCCGGCTTTGGGACCCAAAAGTCCGGCTTTTTTGACGGGTAAGTTCGGCTTTTTGATTTTTAGAGATGGCAACCCTACCCCCAGCCCATACCTCTCCCCCTCCTATTCCCTTTCCTTTTTCCTCTCCCTTTTAGGGCCGACAACGCACTGGCATCGCGTAAAGCGCTGCGGGTGTCTATGGACAGTGGTGATCACTTAACATCAGGTGACCCACTAGTTCGTTTGTTTGGCCTCTCTAACATAAAAAAAAAAAAGATTCCGATACACGAATTCTTTGCAGACGGAGTCGCTGGCAACAGCTAGTAAAATATAAATCTACCTCTTTCGTTTCATCCGAAAGGCTTTTGCCAGGTGATGTTAAGTGCATTGAAAAATATCGGCCCTATTTTCTGTCCCTTTGATCATCGTAGCCAAGCAACGTTCTTTCTCGGTGCGCGTCTTGACCACTTCCTTGTAGAGATGGGAGAAAAATAATGTTAGGATGAAGTAAAACCGACCAAGAGCGTGTCGGGCACGTCTAGGATTGGTCGGCTGCCGTAAAAAAATCCTTGCACATCTTATTAATTTTACTATCCGTATTAAACAAGTCATATTTTTCTAAGGAATTAGTATTTTGTACGGAATTTCCCAAGTAGGTACATATATTTTATAGGTCAGGCTTCTATTTACTCTTAAACTACTAACAATTATCAAGTAAACTTAGCCACAATAGTTATTAATTAATCTTTGTTAATTAATTGACATATTTACTCGTATCGTGATTCTTTTTTTAATTTTCCAACCAACAGTTTAGTTTTTAGAGGGGGTGGGGACGCTCGATTTTACCAAAAATTTTCACTTTAAAGTTGAATGATTCGCAAATGAATCACTAAATCGAAAAATAGTCTTCACAACCCCGTAATGATTTTAAAAGGGGAACCTATCGATGTTTAGAAAATTTTATTTCCGAAGGCTTAGAATCCCGAAAACTTCATTTGTCCGAAAGCATTCTTTTCTGAAACTGTAAATGTTTCAGGATTTATTTCAGGGCCATCGTGTACAACCATTTAGGTTAGGTTAGGGTCGTTTTATAAAAATCCTGAAATGTTTACAGTTTCAGAAAAAAATGCATTCGGATAAATGAAGCATTCGGGATTTTAAATATTCGGAAAAAAATATTTCAAAATTTTGATAGGTAACCTTTTAAAAGCTATGCCACACTATAAGGTTACAAGAGAGAAAAAAAACACCCCCACTTTGACAAGCGTGACAGTCACGATTACTTTTTTGTAACTGTAACGACAGTCACGGCGAAAGGAAAGTAACGTCTTTAGCCAACACAACTTCCTTGGAATTCGCTGTATTGCCTCCACCGGCTTTGTACTAGTGGATAGTAAACATACTCAAGTTTAAGGCAACAATCCTGACTGCAAACAGTCTTAGATACACTGCGCTATATTCCGTGAAAGCTTATTCTGGAAAGCTTTTGACCAGAAACAGGCTATCGGCTAGATTATTAATGTTGGCAAGTGGCTTACCATTCTTATTCCATTGGTGTGAATGTATCTAAATAATTTTACTAATATTATAAACACGAAAATTTGTATAGATGGATGTATGGATTTTGTTACTCTTTCACGCTAAAATGTTATGACGGATTTTTAAAAACCTGGATTAACATGAAGGTTACTTTTTATCCCGGAAAATGGCATAGTTCCCGCGAGATATCAATAAACGAATTCTTCACAGATGGAGTCGCGTGTCTCTAGTCTGTTATTAATGTTAGCTGATGTGTGTAGAAATGATAACTTCACGATGTGTTTGTTAAAAAAAGTGTAATATATCATGAATCAGGACGTGAAAAAAAATCCAACGCAAAAAGAAAAGCGTATATTTAGTAAGTCAGAAATAATACTTATTTGAGCCTTTAAATTCAATTGAGTTACTCCTGGTCCTGGGCATTGATTCTCTTATTTCTCTATAGTAACTTCGCTAACAGCCTCGAAAAGTAGTGACACTTCGATACTATCTGTAGCGCCATTTTAACGAGCCAAACAAACCTTATCGTGTCAACCATAAATTTCCATAGTTAAAATATAGTAAAAAGTAAAATGGTGTTATTCTCTGAGATTTCATCGTGGACTTAATACCTAACCAGGACTGAGTACTAACTTTTATTAGCACCCCGTATTACCAAGCCATACAGTTTCATAATGGAAAATAGAGACAGCGGTCCGAGAGATAACAACAAATTAGAGAAACTAGAGAATCGTGTCCCACTCGCACCAGTACTTGATCACCCTAATTATTTAGAACGAGATGCAACTCACTGGTTTGTTTTTTTTTCGGCCTCACTTTTTTGCCGCAGTACTTAGTCCTGGTTAGGTATTAAGTCCATGGATTTCATTATTTCTGTTTTAGCGTGTAGTGTCTAGCTGTCAGATAGTATGGAAAAGTAACATTAGCGTTTGAGGCTGTGAGCAAAGTTGCTTTACAGAAATTAAGGAATCAATGGTAATGTAACTCAATCGAATTCGAAGGCTCAAAAAGATATTATTTTTGACATTTTGGATTTGGCTTTTCTTTTTTTAGGTTGGGGTTTTTTTAACTTTTAATTCAACTATATTTATTTCAAACTAAATACAAACTGAAATATAGATGCACAGAAAAAACCCCAGAAAAAAGACCAATGCTGGGAATCGAACCCAGGTCCTCAGCGTTCCGTGCTGCGTGCTTACCCCTACACCATCACTGGTCTAGAAGTTAGCGACGAATCTTTCCCATACATCGTACACTTCAGTCTGTTATAATCACATTTAGGCAGTGATACCAGGCCAGTGATGGTGTAGGGGTAAGCACGCAGCACGGAACGCTGAGGACCTGGGTTCGATTCCCAGCATTGGTCTTTTTTCTGGGGTTTTTTCTGTGCATCTATATTTCAGTTTGTATTTAGTTTGAAATATATGGTTTCACGGGATGACCGTAAAAGTAATAAAAAAATGAAGTTGAAGAAAATAAAAAAATAAATAGAAAAAGATACTTCATACTTAACTTGTCAATTATACTTGCGCCTCGTCCTCGAGATCAGTGTAGATAGTATTAGGTATAACACATGTAGTAACACATAAGTGACACCACTCTTACCACTCTAGTTGAGAAATCTTTTTTTTTTTTTTTTTTTTACGGGTACTTTCAGCCAGTATCACTTTATAATCTAGTAACGATCCGCGCTCGCGTCATTCACATTTTAGTGCTCAACCACTCAATACCCGTTATTAACTAAAGTAACAGAAGTGTTCAGACGCTAAAATAATGTCGAAACGCAAGCAAGAATATAACTATAAACATCTTTTAAATAAAATTAAAAGATTAGAAAAACAAGTGATTCGTAAAGGTACCATATTTTCATCATCAGATGAAGATGAAGATGATTTAACGTGTCCATCACGTTTGTGCTCATTGGGTAATGGATCCGAAAATTCAGGTATGTAACAGAAATAATAAAAGTTATTGATAGCAGTATTATAAACAAAAAACCGATACTTGCAATCCGTATGCATGCACCTACCCACATTCGTTAATAATACGAATTTCTTTCTATGCGCAAGTGTGTATAAAAAGAATTAAGTCGTGTAATCTGAGCTAACATTGGGGCTGACCCGCCGCACGCTCTCTTATGTAGGTACATATTTAACATAATAATTAATGTCTTGTATATAATTATTTTTTGAATGTGCAAAAACGTACTCACGTTTGAATTAAGTCGTGCAATCGCAGGCTTTTGTATGCACATTGACAACATGCTGTGTGTGTTGTACATATTCAATTATTTTCGATTGTGCAAGAACGTATTCACGTTCTGATTTAAATCGTGCTACATGGGCTGACCTCGGGGCTGACCCACCGCACGCATTTATATGCACGTTAACAACATTTGGTGTTGTACACATTCGATTATTTTCGAATATGCAAGAACGTATTCACGTTCTGAATTTAAATCGTGTAATATGGGCTGACATTGGGGCTGACCCGCCGCACGAAGTTTTTTCTATACACCTTTAAAACATTATGGCCTTGTAAATAATTAATTATATTATGTACATAAACGTATTTACGTTTGGAAGTGTATAGGTATGTGTGAACTGTCACTGACACCGATACGATACACACTTTTTATCCACCATAAAGGTTTTGAATCTTACATTTACATATTAATCAAATATGTATGTAAATTATACTGATTGCAGTACGAAAAACTTTTATAAGTAGGTACTTTTGGAATACAGTGTTTATTATTATGTTTTCACTTTTACTTTTCCAGTAATGGCCGCTCTCGGCCCACAAGACTGGTTACAGCAGGACTCACAAAACTTTGAAGAGTCCTTGCTGGTTGACACGGAAGTTATAGAAGGCGATAATAATCACGAGATGCTCCAGAACGAGTCCAGCATTGCGGCTAACGTTTCTGAACAAAACAACCTGCAGCAAAACGAGGCGGGCACGTCTTCAGCTGCAGTTGAGGAACAAGATTCAGAGATCCAGTTGGAAAATGAGGTACTAGAAATACTAGGTGACGATCCCTCAAAAGAGATAAAATTCGCCCCTAACGTGCACATTGAAATTGCAAGGCGCTTTGAGCACATAGCTACAGAAGGCCTCACCAAAGAAAAGCGTAAGGAACTAACAGCCAAATATCTGACGCCAGAAAATTGTCCTTATATTTGTGCCCCGGGATTAAATCCTGAAATAAAAGCCGCGATGCTAGAAGCGAGTGTCAGTCGAGATAACGGCATCAAATCAAGACAGACTCAAATGGCAAGCGCTATTTCTTGTTTAGCTGAGGTGCTAACGTATCATTTAAATTGCAAGGTAAATAATAATGACATGTTATCCAAACTAATGGATTTGGGACGTCTGCTTTGTGATGCTCAGCATTGCGATTCTGTAGTTCGTCGTAATCTCATCACACGTGATTTGAAAAAGGAAATGAGAGAACATTTATCGAATACAAAAATTGATAAATTACTTTTTAGTGAGAATTTATCTGCGACCTTAACGTCAGCAAAGGCGGTATCGAAGTCTGGGTTGGAATTGCAACCCAATCCGAAGAGAGGTCCCAAGAAGTCATCACTGAAGCCTTTAAACCAGCGGGCTCCCGCCCCCGCGCGCAGGGGTCCGGGGCCGCCGCGCAGCCGCGCGCCCGCAGCGCCGCGTGCGCAGCCGCCGCGGACGCCGCGCGCCCCGCCTCCCCCGCCGCCGCGGACCCTGCGCCCCCCGCCACCCCCGCCGCCGCCACAGAACTACTCGAACGCGTCGTCGCACTATCAGCCGCCAGCGACGCGCTCCTGGCGCCGTTAGATACAGTTAAGTACGCAGGCAGATTGGCTCATTTTTACGATCAATGGTCTCTCATTACGAATGATCGCACGATCCTTTCTTGGATAAGAGGCCATAAGATCCTCTTTTCGCAAACGGTTAATCAAGTTTCAGTGCCGACACCGCCTATTCTTACCGAGTCAGAAAAATCACAATTTTACGAAGCGATCGATAGTTTAGTTCGAATAGGGGCAGTTTCACAATGTGAACCTTGTACAAATCACCTTGTACATCTCAAACATATTTCTTGTACCTAAGCCAAACGGCAAGATGCGTTTTATATTAAATTTAAAAAATCTAAACAACTTCATTCAGACAGAACATTTTAAATTAGAGGATTTGAGAACTGCTACCAAACTTATAACCCACGAATGCTTTATGGCCACCTTAGATCTTAAAGACGCTTATTTTCTATTAAAGATTCACGAAGATTCGAGAAAATATCTCAGATTTTTGTTTGATGGAGTGTTATATGAATTTAACGTCTTGCCTTTTGGCTTATGCACTGCCCCGTTTACGTTCACGAAACTAATGAAACCTATTATTAGGATACTGCGAGCTGCTGGTTTCATCTCTACTCTATATTTAGACGATTGGTGCCTCATAGGTCCCACTTACGAGCAATGCTTAATTAACGTTGAAATGACTAAAAAATTTTTGATCGCGTTAGGCTTTATCATAAATGAGGAAAAAAGTGAGTTGAAACCATCCACAACCTGTAAATTCCTAGGTTTAATATTAGACTCTAAGCGTTTTCATGTGAGCCTGCCCTTAGAGAAAAGATTAAGAATTAAATGCCTAGTCAGTAAATTCATGACAATGCAACGCTGTAAAATAAGAGCATTTGCACAGTTAGTTGGATTGCTAGTGTCCGCGTGCCCTGCGATAGAATATGGCTGGCTCTATACTAAGGAACTAGAACGCTGCAAATTTTTGAACCTTAACGGAACTAACGACTATGACAAGTTCATGTCTTTGCCAGATTCTCTACTTCCTGATTTGCAATGGTGGTTAAACAATATCGAAAGCTCAGTTCACCCTATTAGAAGTGATGATTTTTGTAGGGAAATATTTACTGACGCTTCAACTACTGGCTGGGGCGCGGCCTGTAAAAACGAGACCGCGAGCGGCCAGTGGTCACAGAGTGAAATAGCGAAACATATCAACTATCTTGAACTATTAGCTGCCTTTATAGCACTAAAAATCTTCGCTAATGATCTTTATAACTGCCAGGTCATACTAAGAGTCGATAACTCAACGGCAATTTCTTACATAAATCGCATGGGGGGCATACAATACCCCCACCTAACACAAGTCGCAAGAGAGATCTGGCAATGGTGTGAGAATAGCCGTATTTTTGTATTTGCTTCATATATCAAATCAAGTGAAAACGTGATAGCAGATGCAGAATCACGTCGTCTTCACCCTGACATAGAATTCGAAT
Source organism: Archips crataeganus (assembly GCA_947859365.1). Lineage (NCBI taxonomy): Eukaryota > Metazoa > Arthropoda > Insecta > Lepidoptera > Tortricidae > Archips > Archips crataeganus. The sequence goes on from OX402054.1 coordinate 15,459,702, forward strand.
TAAAAAACTGGGCATTCCAATCTCTAATAAATCAATTTGGTAGACCACAAATAGACCTATTTGCCAGCAGGATAAATAAAAAATGCACAAAATATATATCCTGGCACAGGGACCCAGACGCATTTGCCATAAATTCGTTTACTGTAAGATGGTCTAATTATTTCTTCTACGCTTTCCCGCCTTTTTCGATAATTCTGAAAACCTTAAGAAAAATTATTGCAGAGAAAGCAAGGGGAATCATGATTGTATCCTTGTGGCCTACACAGGCTTGGTTCCCCGTATTCAATTCAATTCTCGTGTCAAACACAATTACATTCAAACCAGAAGAAGATGTACTTATTTCTCATTGCAGCACCAGGAGAATCCGGTCGACACTTACCCTGGTGGCCGGAGTATTATCTGGGAGTCGTTTGTGCGAAGAGGAATACCGGTAACCGCGTTAGATATCACCGGCGCCTCACTATCTGAGAATTCATTTAAACAGTACGATTGTGCTATTAAAAAATGGTGGGTGTTTTGTAAGACAAATTCTATTGATACATTTGAAGCGCCAGTTCCAAATATTATAAGTTTTTTCACTCAGCTTTTCCAAGACGGCGCGCAATACGGAACACTGAATTCATACAGATCCGCTCTATCCCTGATTATGGGAAGTGGTGTAACAAAAGATGATAGAATAACTAGATTTTTTAAAGGAGTTTTTCGCTTACGACCACCTTTACCAAAGTATGATTGTACCTGGAACCCAAATTGTGTATTAAACTATTTAAGTACCCTGTATCCAAATGATAATCTTTCTCTAGAGAATCTGGCAAAGAAGTGTATTACACTATTGGCCCTCACTACAGCACACAGGGTTCAAACATTTTCAAAAATCAATGTTAAAAATGTAGAGATTTTGACAGAAAAAATTCTAATTAAAATTCCTGAATTATTAAAAACATCACGTGTTGGTTCAGTCCAACCTATACTTTCATTACCGTTTTTTGAAGATAAACCTGAAATTTGTCCCGCGAAAACTTTAGTGGCGTACATAAACGTAACGAAAAACCTTCGTAAATCTGATATCCTATTTATTGGTTCAAAGAAACCACATAATGTTGTATCCACGCAGACACTCAGTCGCTGGATCAAGTGTGCGCTAAGAGCGAGCGGCGTGGACGTGTCGGTGTTCACTGCGCACAGCACGCGGCACGCGAGCACTTCGCGCGCGCGCTGTGCGGGAGTGAACATCGACCGCATTAGGAAGACCGCTGGCTGGAGCGGAGGCTCCAACACATTTGCCAGGTTCTACAACAGAGTTATTGTCGAAAATGATGATTGTTCATTAGCTAGGGCTATTATTAATTAGCACCCAAGAATAATAGAGCCGATTAATAGGCAGATGAGATGACTGATATAGTTATTGGTATTATACTCGTATAAGTTAAATAATTATATTCAGTTATTTTTAAGAAAATGTAATTTTATGTTGGATTCTGATTAAAAGTATTTAGATACAGAATTCTTGCAGATTGGTTTATTGATATTCCCGAAAAACAGCTCTCAAAGTCTACATGTGTTATACCTAATACTATCTACACTGATCTCGAGGACGAGGCGCAAGTATAATTGATGATTAAACGAACTTACCTTAAGTGAAGTTCTATCATAATTATACGAAGCGCCTCGTCCGAAGAGATCAGTGTCCCGCCCGCCCAGTTCCCTCTTTAAGAATTTCGGTAATATCAACCACAGTTTGAAATTTGAACTCTAAACTAAATGACGCGAGCGCGGATCGTTACTAGATTATAAAGTGATACTGGCTGAAAGTACCCGTAAAAAAAAAAAAAAAAAAAGATTTCTCAACTAGAGTGGTAAGAGTGGTGTCACTTATGTGTTACTACATGTGTTATACCTAATACTATCTACACTGATCTCTTCGGACGAGGCGCTTCGTATAATTATGATAGAACTTCACTTAAGGTAAGTTCGTTTAATCATCAACTATATTTCTTAAGCAAACGTATTGTAGGTATCACTATTTCTGACTCTTAAACTTACTTTTCGTCGCTCCCTAACTAAATTTTCTCCTTATCCACTCAAAGGTCCCTACAGGGTCTAAGGTGTAGGTACATGTATCTCAAAGTTTGTTAATGGTATTTTTTTCTTTATTTTTGTACAATAAAGGGTTTACATACACACTTTTTCGTAAGTTTTTTTTTATTGCTAGTAGTTTAAAGATAGATAGGTAACTTCATATATGCGGCTGTATTGAGCTTATTATGACCAACTCCAATTGAGTCGTTAAAGTTAATAATATACACAATCCAAGTCCTCATAACCGTGTAGATTGTCAGTAACCCCCGTAAAACAAAACCATAAACCCACGGCAAAGTAGTACCGTTTTATTGACACAATATTATCATTCCACTGTAGCGACATAGTAATGTTTGTGCGTAAGGGAATAACTGCTGAGAAAGCAAAATTGGATTAAATAAATCAGGCTTGTCTGTGTTACCTATTGTGTAAGCTAAAGCTAAGCCTTGATAATATTACCTAACTCATTTATCAGAAAAAAACTACAAGTAAAAGTGATGTACAGTCAACCGATTTGATTCCTAGGCCACCTAGGTATGGTAGTTCAGTGATCACTTTTGTACCTGGTCGCTTTCAGTCGTTACATAATTTCGTATGGCTTTTTAAACATGGCGTTAAAGTGACAAGGTACAAAAATGATCACTTATTTATGGCGTTGACCCTAGAACTATATCATAATAAATAATTTTGCTCTGTCTATTAGGTACAAACGACCAAACGAAACGTTAACGACCGCTTTAGCCTAGTTGGTAGTGACTCGGATCTGCCCACGAAGCAAGAGGTCCTTCGAATCCCGGTCAGGGCATTTATTTGTGTGATGAGCACGAATATTTGTTCCTGAGTTATGGATGTTTTCTATGTATTTAAGTATTTATTTATTTATATAAGTATGTTTATCGTCGTCTAGTACCCATAGTACAAGCTTTGCTTAGTTTGGGACTAGGTCGATTTGTGTAAGATTGTCACCTAATATTTTTTTTACTATTTTTTTTACAGTACTTATAGAATAACTTAAAATTAAATGTCACTGACTTATACGTACATGCAGCATTTTACAAAAATAACCTAAAAGCATAAATAGGATTAAAAATAATCCCTTGCAAGCAAATGGCTGAGGCAACCTTGTGGGTAAAAACGTACCCCCACTTCCCTACTTAAGCAAAAAAAAATCAAAATTAAAAACATTTTTATTTTTCTACGTAGATAAAGGCAAGGAGTTCGTGTCTTTGAAGCACAGAAGAGACGTGGGACGCGGGGCGTGTCTCGCAGGCCACTCCATCTTTTCTGTCTGCTTTGGATCGCGACGCTTCTATGTATTTAGTATGAATTTGATTCAAGGAATTTGAAATTGCGTCAAAAGACTTGGCGATATCAAAGATGCCGGAAAAATGTCAAGATAAGCCGAGACTTTAGTATTTTATTTGGCCGTCTACTAAATTTACATTTAAATATAACGCGCCTTCCGTTCGCACCGGGTTTATACAAACATTTCGGGGTTGACGTAACCTGGAAAATCTGGTCCCATCAAAATGGCATCTACATATAAGATGATTCAGGACCACTGGTTTTATAGGGGTTCAACATAATATTTAAATGAATTGAATGGGGAACGCCGTTTCCTGGCGTTGCAGAACACAAGTGTGTCGTTGTTTTTGAATTTCTTGCTATGAAATATTTATGTTAGAATACATTCATATCAGAACAGCACCATAGACGAGTTTATAATCGACTATTACCTACTCATTGACCTGTAAAGACTACTAAACTGCGATAGTTCTCCTTTTAAATTCGTTATTATTTGCTATCATTCATTACAATTGTTTTAGTCCTACGTCCTACCTATCCAATGATATCCCAGACTATAAATTTTGACGAAAAGAATTATACAATCTTTACATGTAAGGGAGGTGCATAACACTTTGTCCGCGTTGTTAACATTATATTAGCTGTCCCGGCACACGTTGCTTTGCCGTTTAAAATAGCCCACGAACTATTCTTAGACCTACCAAATTTAGACAAAAAAATCATAGCCGTTTCAGAGGAGAGGAGTCCTGTAACAAACACCGTGACACGAGATTTTTATATATTAGAAAATTTATTTTATATGCAAAATTGCAGTTTTCTAGCACTAAACTTAAACTGTCTCGAAGCTAAGCCCAAGACGGACGAAGATGAGGAAATTATAAGGGTTTGCTTCACGGGAACCCTAAAAACATTAACCTAAAATTTAAACCTGGATTGTACTACCTCATGCATCAATCACGCTACATATCTACCAAAGTTTTCACGCAAGTAGGTAAACCGCCAGTTCCTCAACTATACAGCTACAATACAACAATGTATCCTAACATTTGCCACATAGTTCACAGGTAGACCAATTTCATGGGTCACCGATCTTGCCACTTCTCGAGATGGGATAGGCTATTATTACAACTGTGGGAAGTCACGCGGGTCAGTGCTCTTCGTCTGATACTGTACCGATGTGAAATGTACAAACAACTTATAACAGGAGTTGACCCTCACTTTACACTACATCGTTTCCGCTTTTTCTCGATGTATTTACCTATAATATCTCATTCCTGGGCACTGACGTTCTCTAAGACTAAAAGGCTTAGGCAGTACTTCCCGTGCAACTTAGCAAGTAGATTCGATTTAATCCATGATGTTTTCCTTCACTGTAAAACAGATGGCAAAATTCAAATGATATTAAAAAAACCGGCCAAGTGCGAGTCGGACTCGCGCACCGAGGGTACCGTACAAATTTATATGTATCTATGAACATCCAGTCTTAGCATAACCCTGCTCCTAAGCAAAATGTGCGCAGTGTGGGATCATTGTAGATTGGTTACTGATATAGACAGACAGACAAAAAAATGTTTACTTTTCGCAATTTTTCCTTTATCTGTGCTATAAGACCTTGCTTCGTACCAAATTTCAAGATTGTGAGTTCACGGAAAGTACCCTGTAGGTTTTGATTCCCTTGCGAGTGTCGACAATTTGCGGAAAATTGCGGCATAAAAGGCTATATCTTTTGATTGCGTTAAAAATTTATGCTTTTCGCCATTTTTCCTTTATCTGTGCTATAATACGTTGCTTCGTACCAAATTTCAAGATTCTGAGTTCACGGGAAGTACCCTGTAGGTTTTGATTCCCTTGCGAGTTTCGAAAATTTGCGGAAATTTGCGGCATAAACGGCTGTATCTTTTAATTGCGTTGGCTTAGAAGTTTGATTTTTTTACAGCTCCAAGGTACCGTAGACTTGAGTATTTGATATAAATTTCAGCTTGATACCTCCACGCGCTCCTGAGAAAAAGGGTCTTGACAGACAGACGGACGGACGGACAACAAAGTGATCCTATAAGGGTTCCGTTTTTTCCTTTTGAGGTACGGAACCCTATCTTATCTTACTAATAGGGATCCTAGCGGATACACTTCGACCCGTAAGGATCTTTTGTGTAATTACCCCTCAAAAAAAAAAAAAACGGAACCTTAAAAAAGAGTGGAACCTTCGAAGTACATACGTGTATTTATACGCATTACACGCTCATTAAAATTTGGTTACGTACCGTTCCAACCCAAAAGCGTATCAAAAATAAACCGTCACATAATATCCTCCTGAATCCAGGCTTTTTCTAATCGATGTAGAACTTAAAACCTAGATAAGAGTCATACGTTTTGTGATTTTGGACTTATTTAAGCGTCTTTTAAGTTCTTTATTCATTGAATAATTTGTACTTTATATAGTACATTCTGCCGTTATTCTTCCTGATGATTTGTTCTTTATAAAGTACCTGGACTCACGAGGATATATTATGCGAAACGACACGTTTGCTCACTAAAGGAGGAACGTTACTTATCCGGTAATAAGTCCTTCGTGGTGATACGTGATAATGCTGGATTTCGTAGGACGCAGACTTTGACGTAGCTGAAGCGATTGGGAACAAGATATTGCAATCAAATTGGTTGCGGTTTGTACAGGTGATACTTACCTTTGTACTATTTTGTAAAATACGAATATATCCACTTTAACATTCGGCAATTGTCGACATTAATTTGAAGAGATCGGAAGTGCAAATGACACGAAACTTATTGCTGCATATTTGTAATATCATAGCTGTGTTCATGTAACAGTCTTAAAGTAATGAATATCAACTGCCACAATGACGTTACAGTAGACCTTTGCATAACAGAGATGTGCCTTGATTTAAATTATTTCAACCAGTCGCAACCGTCACATTTAAGGCGTTTTATAAAATTATAGTTAACTAAACAATAAAAAAAAAACAATAAAAAAAACTAAACAAAACATACTTAAGTTCTTAATGCTTAAAATTGCATAAAAAATACGTAAATGCAACTGATATAGGCAGCTGATTATCTAGATTCTTGAAAATATAATATACCTAATTGTAGTTGCAAACTAATAAAATTGTTCGATGCAGCGCCATCTACAGTTCATTTGCTGAACTAGATGGCTTGCTAATTACAATGATCGATGCTTGTTTGACAACCATGCACCTCATTAGTTTCAAAATAGAACACAATTTGTGGTGGTGCTAGCATCGCACATCAAAATAAATAAGGTCGTTTAGAGTATGTATCTCTGTTCCACAGAAATCGGCCTCGAAATATAAGATTCTAAAAATCAAATCTTTTTCTCATTTCGGGCACCCAATTTTACACTAAGAAAAAAAAAACATAATAATAGCATTACTCAATAGAAATCTAAACAATTCGATGTCCATGTCAGTTGTCTAGAAAAAATATCAACAAGATTCTATGGAAATAAAGTTTTAGACACTGGCAAAATTGTCTTCTGAATGACGGAGCTATTTTTTTAAACTGAGATAGTTAACTTTGTGTCAATAGCATTGTTTTGCTTGTTGTTTCTTTTTTTCTAAGCTAATACTCAGCCACCAATCGACTAACAACCAGGGCCCAGTTGCATAACAAAGCACAACTTATATTACAAGCGGAACTCTCGCTTCAGTTGTATCAACTAGAAAGGGAGTTCCGCTTGTAATCAGTGATGCAACGATATCTCTATTACGATACCGATACAAATACAGATAATATCGTATAAGCTATTACGATTACGATATATCTTTACGATACGAATACGAATACAGATACGATACTTTAACTAAAAACTAAAAATCTCTTTGAAATCAACATCTATTATAGTTTTTAATATACTTTTTATGTTTAACATCAGGAAACTTACCAAATTATTCATTCTATCTAATAATACTAGTAGCGAACAAATAAATGTCTTGTTTCAGTCTGTTTCTGATATTGCCTACTTAAGTGTACATAAGGTACACTTAAGTATACTTAAACACAGAAAATCAGATGGCTAGTGCTAGTGTTGCCAGTGCAAAATTTAACACCGAGTTGCGTTTCGTTTCAAGCAAAACATGTATGTTTTCTTTCAAATATCGTATCGTAAAAATCGTATAATGTGCTTACGATGCCGATTATCGTAATAAAACACGATAATCGGCGGTATACGATAATCGGTATCGGCATCGTTGCATCACTACTTGTAATATAAGTTGTATTTTGTTATGCAACTGGGCCCAGGTCTAGACAATGTACTTTCTTTATCAAAAACCAGATCTAACGAGTTACCGCATACGGGCCTGTCTGTTCATTATCACTTCTGTACCTATCGTAGATTAGAGATTTAGGTCAACGAAGGGAGCATTTGAAGGCTAATTAAGATCTTTCATTCTAATTAAACACCTTGAGAAGTATGCAAGTAGTAATGAAACAACCGTACTGGAGCGATGCTAGTTTATTACTGCCGTGTTGGTACACAAATACACTTCATTCCTTCACCCTTACTTTGGAAATCTGTTGACAACAATATCAAATTAAACCTTATAACTAATATTTTTATTTCTAGGTCTTAAACTAATTCGTGGGTGAGGTAGAGATCGTAAGCTCGGTACAGGTCCTTCATTTGTGTTTACCGAATGCCTTGGCGGTGATAAGGAGTCTTGGACACTTTCTACTACTGGCGGCTCAGCTACCATTTCCTCCCCAACTCTCCCCTGTTCCCCTTCCCCCACTATCTCTAACGGCACCTCACTGGTGTGTTCACTGACCGCGAGGTCCTGCAAAGTACTGGGGGCTGGAAGGGATACTGTCTCGGGCGAATAAACAACAGAGTGTGTTGTTTCCCCGACCTAGTCATCAGATTTATTTACATTATTCGTATATTTTATCAATTGGTCGATATGCCTTTTACACTTCACTTGTTGTTTTTCTAATTTTACTAGATACATTCTTTTACCCAATTTATCACATATTTCTCCCCTAGTACAAAATGGTTTTCGGTTTTCATAACACCTAGCCCAAACCAGTTCTCCTGTCTCAAAAGATCTGCTGGTTGTATCGCTTTTAATTGTGTTTGAATCAGCATTTTTTTCCTTGGGCGGTAACAGTAAATACACACAGCACAATATCAGAACTTTTTTTAAATATTTTTTTTTTAACGCGCGGGTAAGCAGGTGAAGTCGCCACTGAGAAGTATGCAAGTAGTAATGAAACAACCGTACTGGAGCGATGCTAGTTTATTACTGCTGTGTTGGTACACAAATACACTTCACACCTCCTTTTATTTCACACATCCATCCACTTTAATTTCCGTACCTTCATCTTTCCCTTTGATTTCCATTTGAAGTAACTAACACTCAACAAATATAAACTGTCACTTTTTCACGGAATTCTATCGTCAACCTTTCACAGATTCAAAAGAGTGAACTGAAAAGGGGATCCCTTCCGATGATTCTCGCACAGTCAGCACAGTTAGAGCTACGAGGGCTATGAACTGAAGAGATACACACGACTCTATGGGGTAGAGATTAAGAGCTTTTGTTGAACTTTTTGAGCTGTTTGCCTTTAGATATATTTGCTGCTCGTTGTTCAGGATGAGATATGACGTTGATGGATGGAGGACAACGAAATATTTTGTGTTCCTGTGATTTGTAATTCTGCCACAGATACGCTTATGGCAGGAAGGGTTTCGATTATGGTTATAAGTACCCTTGCTTGGTTGGCAGTACAGTATTTTCTATTGCTAAAACTATGTGTATCTTAAGATTATTTACGACGACTATTTGCGTCCCAAGATGACCAATACATATAATTAACATTGTAATGTTGTTAAGCTGTTGCCCGCGACTCCGTCCGCGAATAATAGGGGTAGGTATACAAAAAATATCCTGCGACCTATTCTCAGACCTACCGAAAACAGGGAAAAAAGTTTTATAAAAATCGGTCAAGCCGTTTCGGAGGAGTTCGATAACAAACACCGTGACACGAGATTTTTTATTAGATACACCTACATATTTTGCAAAAATATGACACAAAAATACGGCGTATACCAAGTGTTAATTTATGTGATTTTCATAAAAAAATTAATAATGAACATACGATGAATCATCATCATCGTTGGGCACAGTCATCCTCTCAAAAATAGATGACTCGGGCCGTAGTTCCCGCGCGGATCCAATGCAGGTTGGAAACACACACATCAACATCACACACTTATTTCGAATCGAACTAACAAATGTTATTTCATAAATTGATTCGTAGAAATTCAGAGGAGCTAACCCGAGCACGATACTCTACTTAAAAAACCGGCCAAGAACGTGTCGGACACGCCCAAGGTAGGGTTCCGTAGCCATTACGAAAAAATCAAGTAATATTTTTCTAAGGATTTCGTATGTGTACGGAATCATCCAAGTTTAGGTATGTTTTATACCTTAGGCTACTATTTACTCTTAAACTACAAATAATTTCCAAGCAATCTTAGCCGCTATAATTTTCCTAGTAAATTTGATATATTTACTACCCCTCTGAATTTTTTCAAATTTTTCCACCCAACAGTTTAGATTTTAGAGAGGGGGGGACGGCCGATTTTAATGAAAATTTTCACTTTAAAGTTGAATATTTCGCAAACAGATCACTGAATAGAAAAATCATGTTAGCAACCCCGCAATGATTTTAAAAGACCTATCCAACGATACCCCACACTATAGGGTTAGCCGAGAAAAAAAAATCACCCCCACTTTACGTCTATGGGAGGTACCCTAAAAAATTTTTTTTTACTTTTTTTTATTCAATCACTTTATCGGCGTGACTGATATATATATTCATGCCAAATTACAGCTTTCTAGTACTAACAGTCTCTGAGCTTAGCCGCGGACAGATAGACAGACAGACAGACAGACGGACAGACATGGCGAAACTATAAGGGTTCCTAGTTGACTACGGAACCCTAAAAAGCATCGGTCAAACCACAAGGCTACCACAACCGTGGACTTAATACCTATCCTGGACTGAGTACTAACTTTTATTAGTCAATCAAAAGTGACCCATATTACCAAGCCATACAGTTTAATAATGTCAACTAGAGACAGCGGTCCGAGAGATAACAACAAACTAGATAAACTAGAGAATTGTGTCCCACTCGCACCAGTACTTGATCACCCTAATTAGAACGAGATGCAACTCTCTGGTTTGTTTTTTTTTACAGCCTCACTTTTTTGTCGCAGTACTCAGTCCAGGTTAGGTATTAAGTCCATGACCACAGCATTCAAGTCGGTATAAACATTGTTATGAATAAAATAACTGATATATTTTAAATCAATTTCTATTTTATTTTTATGCAAACCTTCTTTGGAACAAAATTTGAAAGTCAAAGCTCCCGCACGCCTGTAACGTAATCTTATTAAACTCATTACAAAAACCACCAGTTCAACCAATAACATTTACAATGCATATGCTCGGAAAGTGCCTCTTGACGCGAGTCAACATATCTATAGAAAGTTAGTCATCCCAGCACACTATCGCATCTGTGAAAAAAAATTGTATGGATTTTACTTTCCACACGCGTGCGGAAAAGTAACTTTTTAAATTGCCAATTCTCGAAAAGTTGTGTCCAAACTAGTGTTTAAAAAATAAGAGTAGAGAGTTGTGTCTTCATAATTCAGCTTTGCACAAATAAGAAAATGTTTGATGCAACCAAATGAATATTTACTGATAAAATAATAAAACAGATTGTTTTAATATTAAAACACACAAATTTTAATTTTGTCAAATGTTTTGAAATAAAAAATTTAGTACTAAAATAATTTCTTGAGTCCATTTCGGACTGTACGACATCTGCGCTTTCAGTGCGCGCGCATGGCACCAATCATGTTTACCCGTTCGCGCCTTTCAACCAATGAGCTTTCAGTGTGCGCGCATGGCGTAACACGAACCAATCACGGTTACCCGTTCGCGCCTGTCAACCAATGAGTTTTCAGTGCGCGCGCATGGCGTAACACGAACCAATCATGGTTCGTTCCGTTCGCGCCTGTCATGAAAACCCGCTACAGTAATGTTCATGAATTCAGTCCGGAGAATTAATTTAAGTTTAGTAAATTAAAATGGAGAGTTCAAGTGATGAATTTACATAGGACTTAACGCCGCCTGACGACAAAGTTAAATGTGATAGCCTCCTGCTGACTAAACCGATGCTGAAATATGTAAACATCTACGAGACTTTCCCTCAATGAAAGGTAAATAAGAACGCAACATTTTTTTCCGAAAATGTTTAAAAGCGCGCGCAGACAGAGAGCGGTCTGGAGTTCCGAGTTCAGAGTTCTGCGTTCTTTCGAATGTACTGAGTCTCTTACGATAACGCACACAGCAGGCGACTGGAACTCTCGAGCGATGAAAACACAGAACTCTGAACGCGGAACTCGGTACTCCAGACCGCTCTCTGTCTGCGCGCGCTCTTAGCCCCAATTTTTTTCCTCGCTTAATGCATTGTAAAATGTTGTATGATATACGTGTCGAAAGTAGGAAATTCCCAACTCATGTCGGCTAAACCAAACTCGCTTCGCTCGTTTGTTTAGATCTCCGCCATTCGTTGGGAATAGCCTACTTTCCGCACTTGTATCATAAATAACTATTCTTCTGCGACTCCGAGCCCACGTTTACTTTTCCCTTTGCCTTAGTACCTGCATTCTCAAGCCGTGGTCTCATCTCAACCGTAAAATTGAAGACGCGTGACTAGAAAATTTTAACAAGCCCGTCGAAATACGGCGAAATAAATTCCCTGAGAAGTTCAAAGCACGCAGTTTAGGGTTAATGTTCTCTACCTCTATTTAGAAAAAACTTGTACTCTTTACTTTAGAGTGAAGATTTTTTTATAATAAAATACGGGGTGTCTTTAATTGGTTCTGGAATATTTCAGGAGATGGTCGGATGCCACAGTGAACACTCCTGCAAAGGTTTCACATCGAAATTTTTGATTCAACATTAAGTCATGCCTAGACAACAGAATTAGAAATTCCTAGAAAATATTTATGAGGGGGAGTGTTCAGTCAAACTAAATATATAAAATATGTAAATTGTAATTATTAAATACAATTATACATTAATTTCAGGTCAATAAATAATTAAATTACAGCAAATAATACTAAATTGTAATTGGTTTTGTTGAAAAAAAATGACGACTTTCTGCTAAGTTTCTTAGACACATTCTTTTTGCCAAATTATGATGTTCTTTCCGAAAGCGCTGATAGTACAAAAAATACAATACAATACAATACAATGACTCTTTATTGTACACCACAAATAATACAATACAGAAAAATAAGTACCTACATGAAAAAAAAGAAATAAGGTAAACAATGGGCGGCCTTATCGCTACGAAGCGATCTCTTCCAGGCAACCTGCAAAAATAGTCATGTAAAAGATCCAATTCTGACCGACTTACAGAATAAACGTTTTTATTTTGTTTTCTTTTGTCGGGCCCAACCATCTACGGGAATGTGGATAAATTTTAAGGCACATTGTTATAGAGGTAAACTTTGTTTATATTACCTACGTTTGTGTATGGGGACAATCGTAGGAAATACTGAACCAATTCCGTAAAATCTTTTGCTAATTGAGTATTTCACTATTCCCTGATTCGTCATCATCATTATCATCATCGTCCTGGCCTATATATGTACGTCCCACTACAGGGCACAGGCTTCCTCTCAGAATGAGAGGGCTTGGGCCGTAGTTCCCAAGCGGGCCCAGCGCGGATTGGGAACATCACACACACCATTGAATTTCTTCTCAGGTGTATGCAAGTTTCCTCACGATGTTTTCTTTCACCGTAAAGCTCATGGTAAATTACAAATGTAATTTCGCACATAATGTCCGAAAAACTCAGAGGTGCGAGCCCGGACTCGAACCCACGACTCTCTGCTTGAGAGACCATAGGTCAAACCACTAGGCCACCACGGCTGATTCCCTGATGGACATTGGTTAATTCTGATGCTAGGTAAGTGCAAATTTCCCGTAGAACGCGGGCAAATTTGCAGTAAACAGCCATTTTTTAACACGCTTTTATTTATGACTAGCTTTTGCCCGCGACTTCGTCCGCGTAGAATTCCAATTTGTGGTAAAGGTTCTTCATCTCTTTCATTGTATAAAACAAAAAACCGGCAACGGCAACATCCATCATTATTATCAATTCATCATTTCATCATCATCACATCAGTATCAGTTAGGGAATGTAATAAATCCCGTTGATTCTCTATCCCGTGGGAATTTCAACAAATTTGTCCTTATTCTATGCAAATTTTCGCTTATTTTTATCTCGCGAGAATTTTGCATTTTCCCCGAGAAAAAGTAGCCTATGTCCTTAAAGGAGTAGCTTTCTACCGGTAAAAAAGTTTTAAAATCAGCCCCGTAGTTGAATTCAATTATTTTTTTCCCGTGGGAATTTTGCTTTTTCACGGAGAAAGGTAGTCTATGTAAATAATGGTTGGTGTAGCTTCCTATTGGTAAAAGAAATTTTCAAATCAGCCCTCAAGTGATATTCACTTCTTTCTATCCGACGGGAATTTTGCATTTTACCGAATAAATAGTAGGTAGCCTAGCCTATACCAATAAAGGATAGTGTAACTTTCTATTGGTCATTTTTTTTTAAACTCAGCCCCGAAGTTAAATTTACTATTTTCCATACCGCGGGAATTTTGCATTTATCCGGAAAATAGCATCCTATGTTAATCAAGGACAGTGTATCTTTTCTATTGGTGAAAGACATTTTAAAATGAGCTAAGAAGTTGAATTTTTTTGTCTATCCCTTGGGAATTTTGTATTTTCCAGGAAAAAGTAGCCTATGTCAATAAAAGATAGTGTAACTTTTTACTGGTAAAAGATTTTTTTTTTAATCGGCTCGGAAGATTCAGATATTATCTATCCCACAGGAATTTCCAAAAATCCTGCAATAAGTTTTTTTGCTGTTACGTATGACCATTTACGTTTATACTCAATTTAAAAAAAATAGTAATTCTAGTTACGGAGATAGGATCCAGTTGATTTGAGTATATAAATCCTGATTTATCCTTATCCCGTGGGAATTTTGAAAATTATTGAAATTAGCTTTATACCTATTCTAATAGTCTACTTGCATGCCCAATTTGAACAGTTTATCTTCGTTATGGGGATAGATAGGGTCATTCTTGATTGATGAAATATATACGTCCCGTATATTCCTTATCCCGTGGGAATTCCGGAAACTTCTTTCTTATCGGATGCCTACGTCATACAAAGAACACATCCTCCAAGTTTCAGGTCCCTACATACAGCGGTTTAGGCTGTGCGTTGATCCGTCAGTCAGGACAAAGGATTTTATATGTATAGATGATGTACGTTGGTGTAATGTAAGCTGATAACAAAGCAGTCACATAACAAATGCAATATTATGATGTACACGCATCATTAAATAATTCTCAATCCCCAAGAGGCAGAAGAGAAAATGTAAATAATAAAATACGGTTTAAGCAGGCATCTCCAAGCCGAGTAAATTTATATTAAACGTGAGACTGATATAGCTTTCAAAAATTCATACTTTAATCTCGTCTTTCACAATAAAACGTCCATGATTTAATGCACGTTTTGTTCTACATTGTGTGCTTAGAATATAAAAAGGAACGCTTATTTTTACTGGTAATCTTCATTCTTGGATAAACACTCGAGGCAAGAGGTTAGGCAATTATAGGCGTTTTAACCTGGTGAGTTCTAGTGTACTTGCTTTATTATCTACAAACCAACATTACTGTAAGTATAACTGCCGGCCGAATGTATATTAAAGTACAAATTATTCCTAACTAGGAATGCTCAGAATTTAATGTAGTTACAAAAACCGGTCAAGTGCGAGTCGGACTCGCGCACGAAGGGTTCCGTACAATTATCTATAAAAATCACGTTTGTTGTATGGGAGCCCTCTTAAATATTTTTTTTATTTGAATTTAATGATTTATTTTTAAAGTCAATACATAATTAAATATTCTGTGAATATTTCAAGCTTCTACCTGTTGCCGTTATCAATATCGAGCAAAAACGAGTAAAAAAATTACGTTTGTTGTATGGGAGCCCCCTTAACGACCGCTTTAGCCTAGTTGGTTGTGACCCTGCCTACGAAGCAAGAGGTCCTGGGTTCGAATCCCGGTAAGGGCATTTATTTGTGTGATGAGCACGAATATTTGTTCCTGAGTTATGGATGTTTTCTATGTATTTAAGTATTTATTTATCTATATAAGTATGTTTATCGTCGTCTAGTACCCATAGTACAAGCTTTGCTTAGTTTGGGACTAGGTCGGTTTGTGTAAGATTGTCCCCTAATATATATATTTTTTTTTATTTTTAATATTTATTTTATTCCATTTTTTAGTATTTGTTGTTATAGCGGCAACCGAAATATATTATCCGTGAAAATTTCAACTGTCTAGCTATCACGGTTTCCGAGATACAGCCTGGATACGGACAGACAGACAGACGGACGGACGGACGGACGGACAGTGGAGCCTCAGTAATAGGGTCCCGTTTTTACCCTTTGGGTACGGAACCCTAAAAAGGCATAATTTTCGCCCTACCTTCGGTCCTTCTCTGTCCTTCTCTGTTCTTATTTTGTTTCGTCGTTTGTTTTATGTGTGTTCTTCTTTTGATAATTGTTTATTGTTATTATTGTTAGATAATCAAATTTTAAATATAGTACGATAAAAAAATAGGTACTGAATTAAAATTTTATATGCAATCATAATCACAATGGCAATATATTTTTTGCAGTTTTTATTATTTCTAACGAAACACTGAAAGCTTTTAAAGGATTACAACTTAACAATGTGATCGTGGCTAAAACATAAGTGTCGTTTGGCAAAAAAGGTCTCACACTCCATTGAATCTCCGTGACTTTCACAAATTTTGCTAATGGTGTTTTTATGGTTCCCTTGCCTCGCGTATGTTGCGTTTACTACTGGATTAGGGTTTGCTTTTTTGTTCGACCGTAGCTGACCCTAAATAGAGGGTTACAAGAAGGTATAATTAGGTAGAGCTTGTCTAAGCTAAAATGACGCGCGCCCCTCTACTGAATCAGTTGATTTGGACGAGTGCATGCAAATATTAATTACAACTCTTCATCTATTTGGGAGCGTCAACTATTCCGTTAACTATGATCAGTGTGCAACATCACGATTGATAAATCGCATGAAAAATCCTGTGCGTAAATGCGATGGTGGGGCGCGTCATTTTAAATTAGACAAGCTCTAACGTAGATATGATTACATTTCATACGAGTAGGCACAATAAACGTGGTTTACATCTTATTTTCTACATCCTACTACGTTATAAACGGAAAGGTTTGTGAGTATTTGCGTGCGTGCGTGCGTGCATGTGTGCATGCGTGCGTGATTGTGTTGGTGTGTGTGTGTGAGAGAGAGTGTTGGTTACGTCTTCGCGCTAAAATGGCTGGATGGAATTGGATGAAAGATTGCAGAAATCTTGAATAACACAAAATAAAATTTCAACCATACCTAATGTGTTTAGAGACATGCAATTTTCTTTATATAATTTCGATTAAAAAAAAACAAACGGTTTTTTTAGGAATACCCGCTGGAATTTTTGGGAGATTCCAGAATTTCAATTCGACTGCACTGATGAAATTACGAAGCCTTTCATGGTTAGGCTCAAAATATTTAATGGTTAAATTAATAATAATGATTTAGTTGTGCCTCAAATTAATTTAATTACTTACCTACTACAAACTTTATTACGTGAAAATCCGTAATTTTTGCACACACTTTTTCAATAAACATTTAACAAGATTACGAGTTATTAACCATCGAATAATTCAACTTGTCTTTTCATGTTTCGTATCACCAATATCACCTAGAAAACTTTATCTTTCTTTACTGTTATTATTGTTTTTTACTTATGTTTTAAAATTAATTGCACTTCCAACACGAACATTCTGCATAATGCAACCATTAAATTATAAATTTTAATTTCTAAGTTTTCGAGTGTATGAAGTACCAATACAAGTTTTTCTCACGTACTTAGATACACCGCGAAATTCGAGTTACTCTTTCTTCTTACTTATTAAGGGACGTTTTGACTAACTTCTGTTCTAAGTTAGTTTTAGTTGACGAAACTTATGTTAGTGTCAACGACGTTGAAAGCCTCAAGAGATGCTCCCGCAGATTTAATTATTGTTACACCGAAATATAAGCAAGTTTTGTAAACAAGCTTCTCTACTGCAAATTGCTTTTTGAGACCGTCTCTGTAGTTATTAGAAACATAATAACTTTGTACTTTCAACATTGTTTCCAAAACGCGAAACTAGTTTACTTAATAATTAGGTAAATCAAAGATTAGTCCAAAGTAGTACAAAGAGTACCTAAGTAATAAAATTGTAGCGACTACTAGCGCTATCTAGTCATCACATAAGAAACTAATTTCTACAATCCTGCATCGCGCTATCGAAGTTTCTCAACTCGGCTGCATAAATATAACTTCCAACTTTCATCCATTGGACTTCGGTCCCCAGGCATAACATCTGCCTGGAGAGAGATTTAACATGTGAGTGACTATACACAGTATATTCTGCTCTGTACCATAAAAGCGGAAGATCTGACTTAACTAAATACTTACTTTTTATTTTAATTTTATTTTATTTTATTTAAATAAATACTTTTTATTTTAATTTTATCTTTATTGTTCACCACAAAGAAAACAATACAGAAAAACAAGTAGGGTCAACAGCATAAATAAGTGGTAATTTCTGTACCTTGTCGTTTTGAATCGTTTGACAATTTTGTATGACATTTCAAACATGACGTATATACTAGTATATATACGGTAAGCAATAGGCGGCCTTATCGCTTCATAGCGATCTGTTCCAGGCAACCTTTTTACAAAATAATGAACAGCAAGGAATATATATCTAAGTTTCATATAATTTTCATGTAAACATAAATTTAAAAATAGCCAAAGAATGTTTTTGCCTGCCATGTTTTGACACTATTCTGATTTGAAACCATTTCGTGACTAGGGGAGTACCTACAATACAATACAATACAAATATTCTTTATTGATCACCAAAAAAATACAGAAAAAAATATCCATAACAATAAAAAGAAAAACAGGCAGACAATAGGCGGTCTTATCGCTCAAAAGCGATCTCTTCCAGACAACCAACTACCTACCTACCTACTTTTTTCCCTTTTTTCTTTTTATTAACTATCACGAATAAAACTCTTTTTTCTTCCTTTTTCGTTCACACTCTCATGATCATTTTGGCCGAAAGACGTCCACTGCTGATCATTACATAGGCGTTCCTCGCAATTGGTCAAATAGACCGGCTCTGCACCGTCCTCATCCCACACTAAAACGCTTATATTTAAGCTATAAAATAAAAGTTCTAGTTTAGAGATACCCCAGACAGGGGATAAGAATGTCAAAGAAGGTTCAGCAATTATTGTTATTATACTGTCATACCTTCACTATTAATATTTTTTTTAATCGTACCGAAACCACATTTCAACGGCAGCACCCGGTTTGAATGGGATCGTGCATATAAATTAGAAAGACCTCAATTCAGGGTCAAGTATCCTACTCCTGTCTTTGACTCATCTCAACTGCATAAACTGCGAAAGAAAAAACAGTTTACATTTCCTAGGTTCTTATGCCAAGCAAGCGTAGTATGACGGAGACCATAACGGTTGCGTTGACACTTCTCTCATTTAGAGATAGCACTTAGGTATGTTTCATTAATTATTGTGATATAGTAATAAAAAAAATACGGGGGAAAGACCAATTGTAGGTGTGTATCGTAGTTTTGCCCACAACACGTAGTTAATAAAACCCTTTGATTGCGTTCAAATAAATAAGCCAATAAATGCTTGAGGGCCCGTCAAAATTAAACGAACCAACTCGCTCCCACTTTCATAAGCCTTATTCGTTCTGTTGAATCACTGACTGAGCTTCATGGCCTCATTGAAACGCATCGAAGTGTAACTTTAAAGCCAAACCTTCATTAACTGAAACACTGTGACCTAAAAAAAGCAACGCTTTTAGGAGATTTGCTTTTTTTCTACCAACAAAGCGACTTTGAAGGAACCTTTGCTGCTCAACTCAAAAGAAATGCGTTTTAATTTAGTTAAAGCAACGCGATACGTGTAATTGTTCCCACTATTTAGATATTGGAGAGTTCTTACAAACCAGTGATGCTGAAGAGTTTATTATTAGTGAAAACATTATCATGAATCAAAATACGGTTTGGTTTCTTAATGCGATTTAAGTGATGAAGAAAAAAAATCGGCCTAATGCGAATTAACCCGTCGAGCGTCCTGTGCGCACGGGTGTGCACACAACAGGTTAGGATTTCTAGAGCGGGACGCTCCACGGCACCTAATTTGGTAAGGTCAAGTGCAAAAGCATGTATCGATTTAATCCTCTTATAATTATGTGCCGATACCTTATTTCGACGACATAAGATGTATGGGATGTGTAGGATAAGATGTAATTTATGAGCAAATTGTATGCACCCATATTTTTACACTTGACTGTACCACTTGTACCACCGTACCACAAATGTCATATTAATGTTCTGTTAAAGTCATTATTTAATGTTGTTAATATAAGTTCGAGTGCGACTTGCTCCCGCCTGTCTTCAGGTCTTTCCTGGTATGCCAAGATCCATCCTATCAAGATCACAATCAGCAGACATACTTATTATCTGACGCGCTGACGCTTGCTTACGCAGTCACTATTATTTAATTTTCTTTCTGTCAAACTGTGTAAGACGGTGACAGAAAGAGATGGTGAAAGCGAAGGCAAGCGTGAGGATAGAGACGTGGCGTTATCTGATGATGAATGCCAAGAAATAGCACGAGTAGAAACTCGAAGCGCTGAGTCGGTGAAGCAAGTGACTTAATTGTATTCAAAAAACTTTATCAGAAACTTACCAAGTGGATTAATTCTTCCATTAAGGAAGTAAATCCTTCGCAAGCGCTCGTGATAAAGTCATGTCAGTGGCTGACAGTGCAAATTGCCAAGTTCAACTATAAAAGGCTCAGATGAAAGATAAAAGGTTCAAGCTACCTACATTAATTGCTGTTCCTAAGTCTCGTGGCTGAGCCACAGATTTGTGACCAGTTAGCTCACTAGAAAGCGCTAGGAAAAAACTCTCTCTCGTGATTATCCTAAAAAGCGACTAGATACACTGACTCCGTAATCTAGTACTGCGGAGTGGAAGCCAAAGGAAAACCACCAAACCAATGCCCCAAGAAGGCCGTCATGAAGTGTTGCTACTAATCCTCAACCGACGAACACGACTACTCTGTCAAAATTGTAACGTCTTAGAAGGGTGTCCCGGAACTCCACGATAACCTGGAACAGGACCAGAGGACAATACAAGAAAATAAACCATGTCCATAGAGATAGAGATGTTTTAAAAAATATCTTGTGCTAAAAGTTATTTATGTGACTCTATTTCCACTTAAATAAATGACATAGATTTTTTCTTATTTTTTCCAGAACTACAACTTGACCTTAAAAATTAAAAGCCCGCTGGTATCAAAAGTGGATTTGAAATAATGCAGAAGCACTCACCTGTTTCGGAGATCCGGCGACGATGAGGATGCGGCAATGCGATATACAAAGAAGCGATGACAGGAAAGATAGAATGACAGAATTGTTAAAGTAATGATTTGTAACCTCTTTACTAATAGCTTAAATATCTATGGAAGAAGAAGATGACGTCGTTATATTTGATTTGTATGTCACAGGAATGATTTGTGTTGTGTATGATGATTGTGGGTAATAAATATGAATCCACGGTAATCCATCGCATATTATTTAACTTATATATATTTGCACTGTCATATCATTTAACAAGAATTTTTGTTCTTTATGAGCCATAGAGCACCTCTGCACTATATTAAGCCAAAAGGAGGTTTTAGTGCACGATTATATTTATGATTATGTTCTTCATTAATTTTTATACAAAAATATTATTAAGGTTCGCCATCTGTGCATTTCTGATCTGATTTTATCGTTTGGAAAAAAAATAATCAAGACTGAGGCAGCTACTCTCAAGTTATGACAAAGGCTTATCTTCGCGAAGTGGTCATTTGTCTGGAAGCAGCCAAGTACACAGTCTGCACATCGCTCCATACTATATGAAACAGGAAAATGTATTTGCGAACAAAACAACTCTTCAAATATTGTGAAAGGGATATTTGGAAAAATGACAAGGTTCGTTATTTTTTCAGAAAGTTAGGACCACAAAGGAGAGTAAGGAAGTATTGTTTGTAAATTAATGATTTTTTATTCTTGTTCTTTGAATGGTTTTTATAACGTTTTAAGTGATTTCACATTGTTGAGAAGTTTTTAATCAAGATATAAGATATTGTAACAGTTTTCATTCATTTATTATTTCTAAATTGGCCATTGCCAGCTTCGTTTGCGTCTAGCGGAAACTTTGCACTGTCCTAGGATGATGTAGCCTTTATTAAAACAAAAGTGCTTTTAAATTCATTTCAGAACTTCCAGAGATTACCTCCTTTACATACAAACCCACTTACAAATAAAGAAACAAAGCTTAGGCTCTTTAATATATTTATTAAAAAGTACGAAAAAAATATTCTGATGCCCGAATTTACTTTTGCACAAGCGTGTGTTGTTCATACGAAAGCAAAGACTTCGAATTCTTGTTTCGTCAAATCGTTGTTTCATCAAATCGTTGTTTCATCGAATCCTTGTTTCATCAAATTCTAGTTTCATCAAAATTTTGTTACGTTAAGTTCTACTACTGCTACTTATTGTTTCGATATTGCACATCACATAGAGTACTGGTTAATGTACTGCATCTAGGTATGCTATGTTTTTAAATTAGCACAAAACTGCAAATAGTTTCCCGCGAGCACACAAGTTCTATAAGAACAAAGATTAGCTTCTCTCTGGAATATTAAGTTTTCTAATGCAGACAACTTGGATGATAATGAAATGAGTTTGCCCAGTTTCATAGAATGCATAGAGGTATAATATTAGTGTTTCAGTAAAAATGAGATCATGGTCTGATTATTACGGTACTTTATTGCACTTTAAAGACTAACCCATTCATTTTTACTATAGCAAGCTTTTATAAATTTTCTCTTGTCCGTATCTAAGTTTGATACCTACTGTAATTTTTCATTACATCTTACGGCAGGTTTTCCTTTATCTTTTTCATGGAACGTAACCATTTTAGTCATTGGATTTATTTATGCGATGACAAAAAATCTACTATCGATATAAAAATTATGTTGGGCAATATTTTACTGTCAAACTTCTAGTGTCATAACCTTGGATTGGTCAATCAGAGTGAAGCCATTTGATTGCCGTAGTGGTTTGCCAAATATTTGAAATTAAATGAAATTATTTATTTGCAAGAATATAGATACGCAGGTGTACAGTATTTGCATGTTAGAAGAAATTTTGATATGTCATGCATGTTCTGCCACAATATTTGGCATGAAAAATCTATATCTAATTGCAAAGTAATTCATTATCTTATCCATATAATTTATAAAAATATTCATTCAAGTTATAAAATGGTCAATTAAACAAGTAGGATTTATATTTTCCAGAAAATTCATTAATGTTTTATTGTTTTATGTCCTCATTTAAATAATTATAAATTTAAATGACGCTTCCACTCTATTGGATATGTACGATGCGTTAGAGTGAGTATGAATTTATATGCGTCCCTTGATAACCGATGCTAGCCGGTGTGCTGTGTCTGCTTTTATATAATATACCTACTAGCTGTTTCCCGCGACTCCGTCTGCGAAGAATAGAGGTAGGTATACAAAAAATAGCCTACTTCCTACCGAAAACAGACAAAAAAGTTTAATAAAAAATCGGTTAAGCCGATGAGTTCGATAACAAACACCGTGACACGAGATTTTTATATACTAGATTTTTAATTATTTACTTTATTTACACAAATAAAAACAAAAGAAGGTACAGAAATACTTATCTCTACATACCTCTTCCAAACTGCATATCGCATACCTAGTTCGAAAGCGTCTAAATTCAAAATCAAGTAACCATTTTAATCTAGACCTTTCTGGAATTAAATGACGGATCAAATGTCAATCCCGTATATAAATCGGAATAAAACTTAACCTATGGTATTCCTGAGATCAGCTCGAATTTCAAACACATTTTATGTAGCCGGTTCAGCGTGAAAGAATAACATATTTACACGCACACGTGCAGACACACAGGCACATACAGTTACACACGCGTGCACAGACACATGCACACCGATACACACACACACGCACACACACACACACACAAACGCGCGCGCACGTACGTAATTACACACGCCCACATGTACACACCCAAGCACGCACACACGCATGCATAAATAATACACTTTTGAATTAACAATCCATTTGAACACCCAACTTAAACCGTTAAATTTTTAAATATAAATATCATGATTCACGAGAGTTTATTAATACATATAATTAATAGTGGGTAATTGTGTTCACAATATTATTAAATATTCTGAGATTAAATTAATGGAGCTACAAGAAACATCCCACACTAATTTCAATCATCCTTTGTTAAACTAATATTAATAAAGTTGTCTTGTCTTTCTAGATAAAACGATAAACATTTAAATAAGATCTATCAACGAACTCTCTTTACCGTATAACAATCAAAATGATTCGAATTTGATTTCAAATGCCAAATTATTCACTTTTGTTAAAAAGATTTGCTTAATTCATATTTTTTCAACTCCGCATTTTAAAGACAATTTAGTTTTTCTCGGTATTTTCTATATAAGGTCATTAACACCATCATCGCGGCCTATAAATGGCAAAAGCTTCTTCTCGGAATGAGAGGGTCTGGGCTGTAGTTCCAACATAGTCAAGTTCCAAGTCATTAACATAATAATGAAAAAAAAAACCGGCCAAGAGCGTGTCGGACACGCACAAGGTAGGGTTCCGTAGCCATTACCAAAAAAATCAAGTAATATTTTTCTAAGGCTTTCGTATGTGTACGGAATCATCCAAGTTTAGGTATGTTTTATACCTTAGGCTACTATTTACTCTTAAACTACAAATCATTTCCAAGCAATCTTAGCCGCTATAATTTTCCTAGTAAATTTGATATATTTACTACCATTCTGAATTTTTTCAAATTTTTCCACCTAACAGTTTAGATTTTAGAGGGGGGGGGACGGCCGATTTTAATGAAAATTTTCTCTTTAAAGTTGAATATTTCGCAAACAGATCACTGAATAGAAAAATTATGTTAAGAACCCCGCAATGGTTTTAAAAGAGCTATCCAACGATACCCCACACTATAGGGTTAGCCGAGAAAAAAAAATCACCCCCACTTTACGTCTATGGGAGGTACCCTAAAAAAATTTTTTTTACTTTTTTTTATTCAATCACTTTGTCGGCGTGACTGATATATATATTCATGCCAAATTACAGCTTTCTAGTACTAACAGTCTCTGAGCTTAGCCGCGGACAGACAGACAGACAGACAGACAGACGGACAGACATGGCGAAACTATAAGGGTTCCTAGTTGACTACGGAACCCTAAAAAGCTAATCGTAATGTCTTTTAAATTGATGATTTAAATTCCGTCGCTCGCTATCGCTCGTTTCGTGAATATATAACAAAACAAAATAATAATAGCCACTGCAGGATACAGGGCTCCTCTCAGAATGAGAGGACTTGGACCGCAGAGCCCATGTGGGCCCAGTGCGGATTGTCAACTTCATAATATACCTTTGAATTTCTTCGCACATGCCTGCACGGTACACACATCTGTGAAGTTTTCCTTCATCGAAAAGCTCAAATTTACATGCTCGTAAATTTAAAATGTAATTTTCCATATAAATTTCGAAAACTTAGAGACGTGAGCCCATACGGCTACCACAGCTTTAAAAAAAAACAACCAATCAGTAACAAAATGTGCCAACAAAAATAAAAATGTAGAACGATTCCAGAGGGGTGATTAGGACCACTAACCAACACAGTTAATTGTAGGCTAGCCTATTTAGTAACAGTGCTTAATTAGTGAGATTATAGTGTGTTTTTTGTTTTCAGTTTTTTCGACGTGAGAGGCGTACCTACCTAGATCAGTCTTTGACATTCGTTTGACATATCACTCCAGTTATGATCATTCAACATTTCAGCCGAAAGACGTCCACTGCTGAACACAGGCCTCCCCCAAGGCTCGCCAAACAGATCGGTCCTGCGCCATCCGCGTTCCCGCAACCTTATCCAGGCCGTCGCTCCATCTTGTTGGAGGCCTACCTGCACTGCGTCTTCCGGTCCGTGGACGCCACTCGAGAACCTTTCGGCTCTATCGGCCGTCAATTGTACGAGCGATGTGCTCTGCCTTCTGCCACTTGAGTCAACTTTAGATCTTGCGCGGATTTCATCATTCCTAATGCGATCCCGCAGAGAAACTCCGGTCATAGCCCTCTCTATCGCCCTCTGAGGGACTTTGAGCTTTCTCATGATTATTTATGATCATTTAAATCCAATATATGTAATTTTTACTCGTAAAAACGATAGCGAACGTCTGTGTAGGTATGTTATTTAGAGATAAATGGACCTATTTAGTAACCATTTCGATCTGCATCATAAAATACGGCATTTTATTTTTGTCGCATTTGACCGAATTCGAGTCCCGACTAAGAAAAGCTATTTTTCAAAAATGCATAATTGCAGTATTATTCTTTTTAAAAAATAAACGAATGCCTCCTTTGTATAGAATGTGCTATTTCAAATATTTAATGTAGTTGCCTTCCATGCGGCGTACTTGGATTTTACCACCCTGTATATTTTCTAAAAGGGATCTGAAGAAAACAAGCGGTATATCTTGTAATTTACCGTTGCTCGTCTGTTCTCATTGTTACGGGCATAGTTTTAAGACATAACTCGCCTGAGCCAGCTAGGGCCGCCCAAACCATGTCTTAAACGTTAGATGCCCTAGAGTAAAGCGAAAGGGATCACTTAGCTTTAATTTTAGTCAAAAGCTTTTGTTTAATCACTAATATCTTATTTCTTACTAGCGACCCGCTCCAACTTAGCACGGGTATTGTTTTAAAAAAATGTTATAATCAATGGCATTATATGTACATTTATTATCATCTCTTTTTATTTTTAGTTACACCCGTGCGTAGCCGGTTCGGTCGCTGTGAATTTTTGGTGAAAAATAATGTAACTATAGTCCGACAAGCTCATGCGCGACACTCCGCGGAACCCTGTCGCAGTCAGCGTTTGCCGCACTTATTAAAAACAATCTTGTTAAGGACAGCAGAGGCTCCCTGCGACAGGGTTCCGCCGAGCGCCGCGCACGAGCTTGTCAAGGTATAATACTGAACTCATTAAAATTTAGCTAGCGGATATATAGCGGAGTTAGCGGATATATAGATAGACAGACACGGAAAGCGAGTGGTTTTATGCTACATGTAGGTGTAACTGCTGGCTGCAGTGGCATATTTTTAAACGTGCCGGATATCCGGTTCCACCAAAGCTCAGTGCGTAAAGCACTTCTCTCCCTCGATATCCATAAGTCCAATGGGCCTGATGGAATCCCTCCGGTAGTGTTGAAGATGTGCGCTCCTGAGTTGGCTCCGGTTTTAACGCGTCTTTTTCGGCTCTCCTACTCTTCTGGCGTAGTCCCGTTCTCATGGAAGTCTGCTCTGGTCCACCCGATCCCTAAAAAAGGTGACCGCTCTAATCCATCTACCTATAGGCCAATAGCCATAACTCCCCTGTTCTCTAAGATAATGGAGTCCGTTATCAACCGCCAGCTCCTTCGATACCTTGAGGACCGACAATTGCTCAGTGACCGTCAATATGGTTTCCGTAGCGGCCGCTCGGCCGGCGATCTACTGGTTTACCTGACACATCGTTGGGCACAGGCGAATGAGACAAAGGGTGAAGCATTGGCTGTTAGTTTAGATGTGGCGAAGGCCTTCGATCGGGTTTGGCACAAAGCGCTCCTCTCAAAACTTCCGTCCTTTGGGCTTCCTGAGAAATTATGCGGATGGATCAGCAGCTTCCTAACGGACAGAAGCATAAAGGTTGTAGTTGACGGTGCATGCTCTGATTCCATGTCTGTGAATGCTGGTGTCCCTCAAGGCTGTGTGCTATCGCCTACACTCTTCCTTCTGCATGTCAATGATATGCTGCCATCCGGCGGCATTCACTGTTATGCGGATGATAGTACGGTTGATGCCTCTTACACCGGCCGCGCCGGTATTTCTCGGGTAAACGTTATAGAGTGCCGAAACAAACTTGTGTCTGAAATTGAGACTTCCCTAAAAGAAGTTTCAGAATGGGGTCGACTTAATTTAGTCCGTTTTAACCCCACTAAGACACAGGTTTGCGCGTTTACCGCAAAAAAGTCTGCGTTTGTCGCGTCACCTCTTTTCGAAGGCACTCCCCTTGCTACCACAGCCAGTATCGGAATCCTTGGTATTGACATCTCGAGTGAAGTCCAGTTCCGCGACCACTTGGAGAGTAAGGCTAAATTAGCCTCGAAGAAGCTCGGCGTGCTCAACAGATCGAGACGGTATTTCACTCCAGCCCACCGCCTTCAGCTTTATAAGGCGCAGGTTCGCCCACATATGGAATACTGCTCTCATCTGTGGGCGGGGGCTCCCCGGTACCAGCTTCTCCCTCTGGATCGCATACAACGGAGAGCGACTCGAATAGTCGGCTGCCAACGAACTTCTGATGGGCTTGATTCCTTGGCGCTGCGTAGAGATGTAGCTTCACTGTGCATCTTCTATCGCATGTACAACGGAGAGTGCTCCGAGGAGTTATTCGGGTTGATCCCTGCCGCATCCTTCCGCCACCGCCCTACGCGACAACACTTCCATCCTCACCATCTGGATGGTTGGTTGTCTTCTACTGTGCGTTTTTCCAGAAATTTCCTGCCTCGCACAGCAAAGCTCTGGAATGAGGTTCCTGCTGCGGTATTCCCGGACCGATATGACCTTCAAGCTTTCAAAAAAAGAGCGTACTCCTACCTAAAAGGCCGGCAACGCACTTGTGACTCTTTTGGTGTCGCAGGTGTCCATGGGCGACGGTAATCGTTTACCATCAGGCGATCCGTCTGCTCGTTTGCCCCCTATATCATAAAAAAAAAAAAAAAAAAAACGTCAAGTTAAATACGAATTTAAAAGTAATTTAAATTATGACATTGCTACTTTTTTATATTGTGTTTTACTACCGATAAATAATAGACAGTTTAGGGTTAATTAATGCGTAATTAATAAATAGTTTACTTTTTTAAAATTGAACTCATACAATAGAACGACTCAATGTATTTCCTGCCACAAATCGTAAAGACGCCATGAAAATATTATCAAAGGGGACGGACAAAAAGATCCGATATTTGGAGTACTTAAATCTTTTCAAGAACGTCGTATGTAATTTTGCAATATAATTCAAATTCAGACCTTACCATGCTGTTCATAAACTACAATTTCGAAGTGTGACTCGATTAGGACAAATCTTTTTGGAAAGACGCTTCTCATATCCATGTTTCGTACGGACCTAGTTAAGCGAATGGTTCCACGAACGTGACTAACAACCGATGTTGCAAAAACCCCTAAGTGTGGACGAGCCATGCCGCCGGTAACGAGGTGAAAAGCCAATACTGACGTTTAAAGGATCTTAATGGGATTTGTAACAATTTTTGGGGATTATTCTCCGTTCCTTTCTAACCTTTATTGGCAGGGTTGATTTTTTAATTCAAGTGAGTTTACCGCAGTCTTGAGCCAAAACGAAACGAAATTGAGTTGCCAGTGATGACTTATGGCACTGAGACGTGGCCAGTAACGATGGGCCTCATAAGAAAGCTCTAGGTCACTCAGAACAATAACTTAAGTTTACGTTAACTTAACACTTTTGTGTCTTTTTCTGCCACAAAACATATAAGTTCTTTGGAATGTTGTAAAATTGTCCCATCATTGGCCAGAACTTTTAATTAGTGAGATAATGTTCTGAAGTGACCTTATTTATAAAAAAACCGGCCAAGTGCCAGTCGGACTCGCGCACGAAGGCCCCCTTAAATATTTTTTTTATTTTAATTTAATGATTTATTTTTAAAGTCAAATTAAAAAAAAATATTAAATATTCTGTGAATATTTCAAGTCTACCTGTTGCCGTTATCAATATCGAGCAAAAACGAGCAAAAAAATCATGTTTGTTGTATGGGAGCCCCCTTAAATATTTATTTTATTCCATTTTTTAGTATTTGTTGTTATAGCGGCAACAAAATACATCATTTGTAAAAATTTCAACTCTCTAGCTATCACGGTTCCCGAGATACAGCCTGGTGACAGACGGACAGACGGACGGACGGACGGACGGATGGACGGACGGACGGACAGCGGAGCCTCAGTAATAGGGTCCTTTTACCCTTTGGTATTTGGATACGAAACCCTAAAAATGACTTCGTCACATGAAATTAGGCTATACCATACATTATGCATTAAAACACATCAATTCAATTCATTTTCAAAAACGTCACTAGGGATTGATCATCTTAATAATGAGATTCAAGCTGTAATTTTATTGTGTTGATCCACGTAATTACGTAATACGTGTGTGCCTCGGGGCCGAAAATAAAGGGGTCAGGAACATTCCCACAGAACGTCAATGTGTCTTTCTACTTCACCAAGCTTTGCTGGGGTTAAATTTAACCTAGTCCGTTTTAGTACCTATAACGCCAATTCGGGAAGTATAGTGAGTGTGAGTTCTAAATATGAAATACTATTTTAAACCGGATGATATCTCGTTTCTGTCGAAGTTTTAAACTAAAGAACTGCAACTTAGTTTTGAAGACCGTATCACGAGCCTAGCCCCGGATCTACGATTTTTTCGAACCGCGGCAAAAACTTGATAGTGGCGCTCCCTCCCTTCACTTGTTCGATATTTCGAATTCTTGCCTCAAGGATTTGGCGCCCCGATGAAACTGCCGCCCGGGGCAAGTGCCCCGGTTTGCCCCCCCTTAGGTCCGGGGCTGCACGAGCCTTTGATAGAGTACGACTTAAAAAAAAAAAATCTTTGAGATTTTGGCGGCTCCCAAAAACCGAAATAATGTACTTGTAAATAATTAAAAAATATATATTTCAAAATATTAGGGTTTTAAAATGGAAACTGAGAACAAAGTCAAAAATGAAAGTAAATTGTTTCGACTTTTAAATATAAAAACGAAACCTTTACTAAGGAGAACAAGACAATGAAAAAGTTATGGACGCAAAGCCAACATTTTGGCATGTTCTATTGAAAACACTACACTATTTCGTGTTCTAGTTCAGTGTGCCAATATTGAAACAAAAAACAGAAGAATAAATGTCCTTCGCTTCGGTATCCTACATAAAAACTGTAGGAAAATCATTTATTTCTAATATATTTTGTGACGGACTTTGGTATTGCGAGTGAAATTACGAGAAATGACATTATGGTACACGAAATGATACCATTGCTTTTTCGTTTATTATCTACAACTTCAAATGTTTCTATTTAAATGCCCCAAACCAACCCCTTAAACCTTTAACCTTTGTTTTAAAGGTTCATAATTTTCACTGATTATTACTACTAATACTTCGTGGAACTATATCGCATAAGAAAATGCTGACCATGATGACCATGGTCGTTGCAATGTAACCGAAATGTACTTAGATGATATTTAAACAGAATTTCATTAACTGACTCACGGAAAGAGATAATACAAATATCTACTACCTATTTACGAGTCTCTCGATTTAAGTATTGAAGAAACAGACGAACTGCTACATGCTATTTTGTTCCTCTCAAAACAATAAGATCAAAACAAAGCTACGGTATTGTTTCTACGTTAAATGAACCAATTTTGTATTTAATAACGTTAAATAAGCAAAAACGTAATAAGTGAAAGACGAGATCGCATTACTGGCGGAGTTTTGCTCCATTAAACCACATATAAGAGGATTGCTAACAATTTCCATCGCACTCTAGTTATAGGTATATTGTTTGAGAATATCGTCCTGGATTCTTCTGAAGCTGTGACTTAACCCGTGGAGTGTCCGATGGACACCATTTGATTTGTCCCTCAACTTTTTATGGACTTTTTGTGGTCAATTTTTTCGAGAGGGCGAAAGTTTTATTTGAACTATCAAAACGTAACAAATTAGGCCCTATCTGATATTACTATTGCAGTGAATTGTCAACAAATCCACTAATTTTGATATTGTAGCGTGCACTGCAGCCCTACGTACATTATTTGTGTCAATCGTCGCGTAGTATCTTCTTTCTCACCTAACTCATGTTCCCACAAAGCATTGGCGATCCAATACCTACCTATATGCAGCGCACTGTTACAGCCCCAGGGTTTAATCTAATCGACTCTGCACGAGACACGCGTGTAATGGAACGCGACCATTCTTTGAGCTGTCGTTAAATACGGGAAACTGGATAGCCTACCTGAGGGAATGCGCCAAATCAGAGGCAGTACGTTTTACTTGATGTGTCGCAGTTTGTTTTTGTTTTGTATATTTATGTAGTAGGCACGATAAGTCGCAGCAAGTTGCAGCTTAGGGCCGGCGCTCACTGACGGCATGGCACGGCATGTCATTTTATTACTATCGAGTTATTTTTAATCTTATTTCAATGAGTTTAGAATTCATGTTACTTTATTTCGATACCACGATCCCGCGATGTGCCGAGAGATGACGCAACGCATAACCAATAAAGTAACATGAAATCTAAACTCATTGAAATAAGATTAAAAATAACTTGATAGTAACAAAATGCCATGCCGTGCCATGCCGTCAGTGAGCGCCGGCCCTTAGTGGTTTGACTTATGCCTTCTCAAGCGGAGGGTGAGTTTTGAGACAGGGCACAGCCCTCGAAGTTTTTTTTTTCAGAATTTATGTGTGCAATTACATTACATTTGAAATTTACCATGAGCTTACACACGTGTAAAAAGCTCAATAGTTTGTGTGAAATTCCCAATCCACACTGGGCCCGCGTGGGAACAAGTCCGCGTGGTCCAAGTCTTTGCATCTTAACAGGAGAACCATATGCATGCAGTGGGACGTATATATGGCTGAGATGATGATGGTGATCAGCTTCATTGTTTTAATAAAGTAAATGTGTGTTTATACAGCGGTGATCCACCGTAGAGAAAAGAGAACATTTTGTTAAATAAAAGTTCAAGCATGCAAGCAAGAAGCAAGTTATGTTTAAGGTTCACGAAAACAGCGCATCGCAGATGCAAGCTTACGTTTGCACTCGCATCAAATGCTGAGTCTGCTCCATTTGCCATTTTATTACTTTTATGTTACAGTGCAAGTTTTTTTTTAGTGACGATAAACGATTTCTTTCTTTCATGCAAAGCTATCAGAAATAACTGGACTTTGTCGAGCGACAGCGAATGTCTATTGGCAAGATTACTATTGAGATACAATATTCGTTTGACATCAGGTGTTCAGCGGCTGTCTTGCATGACAATATCCTCCTCCTGGGGCGGTTCCTCATGTCAGAGGATCGTGTCAGTATCAGCGTTGCATCTGAAGCAGATAGTCTGCCTCCACCGGTTTCTGTCCAGCGAGTCTCTTACGACCGTGTAGAAATTAACGAACGAGCCTATTACTTGATCAGTCTATCTCGTTGGTGAACAACCGCATGATCTTCTGCCTTCAATGTGTTTCCAACCACAATGAGTTGTTCTAGACTTTCATCGCCTCTCATGTGTCTGTATTATGTCTTATGTTATGTCAATATACCCTGTCAATTTCCGTTCGGAGATCTGTCTCCGATATGAAGATATCAGTTTATAAGTAACGACAAGCCGTAGTCCATTTTCGTTTTGTGTTAAGTTTCCTGCCATTTACGGCTTTGTGTTATCCGTGCAGTACGTTCCCCGCTGGGAAATCATAAAGTTTCCGTCCTCTACCTACTGAAGTATAAAATCAACTGTGTGACATATAACTCGGTTTATCTTTATGAAGTGATTCGTGTTTTTGGTTTAAAATACCGCTTTAGTCTATATGATCAGTCAGGAACGAAAGTCCATGAACACTTCCAAATTTTATAAACACCGGTGTTAGGAATATTATTTTTATTTTATTAGCAGTACGGCTGCTCACCGAATCTAAGATTATTTAAAAGCGAAAAAGTTTTTCGGGTGCGCCGGTGGGATTCGAACCCACGTCTCCTGGGTATGCGCCCCAACGGGTGTTCTACCAATTGAACCACCCGCGCACCCGAAAAACTTTTTCGCTTTTAAATAATCTTAGATTCGGTGAGCAGCCGTACTGCTAATAAAATAAAAATAATATTTGAATAAAAAGATGTGGTACATCATTTCTTACGCATTTCCAATGTAATTTGGAACGTAGGAGTCGTAGCTTCTAATAGTTGCGATGGATGTTACCACACGCCACTGTTGGCGTATGTAAGCGATTAAGAATTTCGGGGGAGTCGGTTGGATGCGACGTGGTTCAATTGGTAGAACACCCGTTGGGGCGCATACCCAGGAGACGTGGGTTCGAATCCCACCGGCGCACCCGAAAAACTTTTCCGCTTTTAAATAATCTTAGATTCGGTGAGCAGCCGTACTGCTAATAAAATAAAAATAATATTTGAATAAAAAGATGTGGTACATCATTTCTTACGCATTTCCAATGTAATTTGGAACGTAGGAGTCGTAGCTTCTAATAGTTGCGATGGATGTTACCACACGCCACTGTTGGCGTATGTAAGCGATTAAGAATTTCGGGGGAGTCGGTTGGATGCGACGTGGTTCAATTGGTAGAACACCCGTTGGGGCGCATACCCAGGAGACGTGGGTTCGAATCCCACCGGCGCACCCGAAAAACTTTTTCGCTTTTAAATAATCTTAGATTCAGTGAGCAGCCGTACTGCTAATAAAATAAAAATAATTTTTGAATAAAAAGATGTGGTACATCATTTCTTACGCATTTCCAATGTAATTTGGAACGTAGGAGTCGTAGCTTCTAATAGTTGCGATGGATGTTACCACACGCCACTGTTGGCGTATGTAAGCGATTAAGAATTTCGGGGAAGTCGGTTGGATGCGACGTGGTTCAATTGGTAGAACACCCGTTGGGGCGCATACCCAGGAGACTTTTTCGCTTTTAAATAACCGGTGTTAGGGTTTTCATTATATGTTGCTGAACGTGATATGATACAAAAGCTATGGATGTTTACAAATAACAGGAAGCGACATTATACTTAGCCAAGTAAGTGTAAATTCCTCCATCAAAGTAAAAACAATAAACCTGATTGTCACATCGACTTGTGAGTGAAAACGGGCAAAATAGCCTTTTTACTTCTCATGCTCGTAAAGTTGTTCTTTATGTCGAGAGAATGCTGATGCTGCTTTTAATGCTCTAGTGCATAAAGAATCTTCGTCTAAGACCTTGCCTTGGCAAACAGCCACAAACAGTAGAAAATTAAAAAATAAAAGTATCTTATTTTTTTATATAACTGGTGTTAATAAATCTACGCAAATCTAGTACAATATCATAAAAATTAAAATGCATGAAAAATAAAAGTTTGTACCTAAACGAACATTTATTTTCAATTTTCCTGTTTCCTTGCAATCGAAGTGAAAAGCATACTCGAGCATTAAACCCATTTTCCCTTCGACGTCTATCCACCTACGCCGTACCAGCTCAAGTTGCTATATGAACGTCTCGAGTAAAACGGATCGTTTTATGCTCTTGTTGTACAATCTACTATTTATTTATGTTTTAAGCTATAGAATTTACAGACAAAGACGCGGGAAACAGCTAGTATATTGATAAATCGAAAAATTATCTTAGCAAACCTACTATATTGACAAAGACGTATCCAGCAATATCCCATAGTATGAGTTTAGATGAGAAAAAGAAAACATTTGCGCTTTTCGTGTAGGGGAGATACCCTAAAAATTAACCTATTAAAATTATTCATCCTTTTACGGAAAAATAATTTTATTAAAAGAAACCCACGGCATATTTAATGAGTAATACGCGAAAAGGTCAGAAATTCTTGTAAATTAAAATAAAAGAGAAGCTTCAAAACGGTTGTTGTCGTAAATAAATTAACCGAATGAAATGAATTTTAATGGTTCCGAATTTAATGAATATTTAATGTATGAAGAGTATTCTATTTGAACCAAAAATAGTGTGGTCTTGACTCTTTTCAATACCATCTTTAGTAGTTTGAACGCAAGCTCTTCCTTCGCTTCTTAGCTTAGGTCTTGGGTGTTTAATATGACTGTATTTAAGTATGTATCTATCTATATAAGTACTAGCTGTTGCCCGCGACTCCGTCCGCGAAGAAAAGTAGCCTACGACCTATTCTCAGACCTACCGAACATAGAGAAAAAAGTTTCATAAAAATCGGCCGAGCCGTTTCGGAGGAGTTCGGTAACAAACACCGTGACACGAGATTTTTATATATTAGATAGTTTATCCGTTGCCCATAGCACAAGCTTTGCTAAGCTTACTTGTATTCTTTCATTTATGAGCGTTTATGCCTGCTGAGCTGGCAACGTCGCAGAAATGTTAACAAAAATGCAACGTTGCCAGCTCAGCAGGTATAAACGCTCTTAATTAGGGTCATATAAAGTCTATGAAAAATGGTAATTCAACGGGAAAAAAAATCGGGACACTTTTGTTCTCCTGGTAGGATCGAAAAAGCTCATGATTCTGAGGAGAAAACACATAAAATAAAACTTCACACAAAGAATTCATAAAGTTAAAAAATAAATAAAGTCAAAACATACAACAAAATAAAAATTTGCCTGTTAATGCATTATATTGTCTAGCATAAAATTGTTGGTATGGTGATGCAAAATTAACCTGTACATTAATATCCCATTACACGACACCACAAAATAAAC
This sequence comes from Archips crataeganus, assembly GCA_947859365.1. Classification (NCBI taxonomy): domain Eukaryota; kingdom Metazoa; phylum Arthropoda; class Insecta; order Lepidoptera; family Tortricidae; genus Archips; species Archips crataeganus. Next base: position 15,496,051 of record OX402054.1, read on the forward strand.
ATAACAACCCAAAAACTTTATTATTGGCCGGCAAACTATGTAATAATTGTCGAGGGACTGTGATAGCACGTTCATAACACACCATTTTAATATCTCGTTATCTGGTAATAAACACAAAATATAATATTATAGTATTTGTAACGTTTTGCGATATTATCCAATGACATAATTTAGTGGGTTTGAAATTACACTAATAGGCTCCTGAGTCCCGAATTTTCGAAGTAATGTAGCACTTAAGACCCAGATGAGTGTCATAAGGGTCATACACACCGTAAGATACAAAACTTGTCTCTCCTGTGGGCATAAAATAAGCGACTCCGAGTCAGCAAACTTAAGATTTATTTAAATAGTCCGGATCTTGGCCCTACACGCCGATGTAGACTTGACTAAAAATATATAGGTAGTTCGATCATATCTCTAATTTTCGATCACAGCTCAAGTGGCTCCCAATCCGCCTTCGCCGTAACTCTCACGTTCTCCACCTTCTTTACGGCATTCTTTTTAACCCTGCAACTCCTCGCTACCTCAAAGAGCGGTTTAGCTACGTAACTTATATTCGATGCTCTCAGAACTTTCTCCTTACCGTGCCTCTCTCTAACTCCAAATTCTATGTCTATTCTTATACTGTCCAGGCTATTCGGTTGTGGAATGCCTTGCCGATTGACTTACGACGGGCAAAATCTCTGTCAATCTTTAAATCAATGCTTAAGGTGTACTATCTGTCTTCTTGTAATAATTAGCTTTGTTATAGTTTATTTATTTATATGTGGCTGTTTATCCCAATGCTTATATTTGTTTTAGACGTGTACTTATTATATGTACGATATATGTATGAGTAGATGTACTATTTTTTGTTGCGTTTTAATTTTCTGATCCACTGTTGATGCACCACCTGCTGTAAACTAGTCCTTCCTTCTTTCTGGTAAAGGGTTGCCTGGAAGAGATCGCTCTTAAGCGATAAGGCCGCCTATTGCTTACCTTGTAACTTACTCTCTGTGTACCTGTTTTCTGTATTGCTTACTATTCCTGGTGTACAATAAAGAGTCATTGTATTGTATTGTATTGTATTGTAGACTCACTCTTAACTTTTGCTATGACCACAGGAGAGACGCGAGCAAAAAATGTGTATGATCCATAAGTTTTATAAAACTTTGGAAACTATTTAACGCATATTTAAGGCTCTTTATTCATTGATTAATTTTTACTTTCTTTAGTACATACGGTAGTCAACTCTTACAATTTCATTGCTCTTTAAAAAGTACGTTAGGACTCACGAGGATAGACTACTGGTATTGGTTAACGCTCTCACCTTTCCAAACTCTTATTTGCCTAGTCACATGCTGAAGTACAAACATGCCTTTTTCCATTACCATGTTAGGTTCTTTATCGTCTAAACATTAATGAATTCCATTCCCTTACAGGTAACAAAACACGAGAGCTTAAAATAAAAATTCACCGCACAATGACCTGCGGTACATAAAAATATCCGTCTAATTTCGCGTAGCCACTGTCCTGGGCGTAGGAAGCCACTCCGTCCCCTTGCCATTACACTACGGCTAGGGTCCCCACATTTGCATATTGTGAACGGACGGGAAATAAAAATTCTTGTTTTATATTTCATTGCGTCGTAAAATATTGCATTGTAAGTAAGACTTCTAGTATGAAATCCGAGTTTTTTTTAAACAACTCAATGAAAAGTGCTGTAATTTTATGAAAAAATATTCATAACCTCATGACACGGTCCACGACGCGGCCAAAACTTTCATATACGCAAATGCATGCAAATTGCATAAAAATGTATGCAAATACTTTATTGTACATAAAACACAAAAATAATAAAAAAAATATCAAAACAAAAAGAGTGCAAAGGCGAACTTATCCCTAAAAGGGATCTTTTCAAGCTGACCTGAATAAAAACGTTAACAGTTAAATTTTTTATCGAAAATAATATTTAAGTCAAGGTGAAGTACAGGTCGAACTCGCTTACCGAGGGTTCTGTACAAACTTGTGTCTAGTAATCGTAAACTCGTTAGTAATCGAGCAAAATATTTCTTTCACTTCTGTCATGCTCTTAAAATGTTACTTTAGTCTCTGCATTTGGAGACTAAATCTCCTTGTTAAATCAGTCACTAGGAACTAAAGTTTTTTTTTTTATTTACTTTGGAAACCCCTAAACAACCAATCACGGTGTTTGTGAATAGGATTATTATTGCTATTTTCAGTGATTGTGTATAAAACATTTTTAGGGCGTTAAAATAACAGGAACTCTGGTTGAGTTCGAAAAGCGCCAGTGTAGTTTAAACCCAACATTACAGACAGACAGACAGACAGACGGCCAACAAAGTGATCATATAAGGGTTCCGTTTTTCCTTTAGAGGTACAGAAACTTGAAAGACAACGTTATCTTATGCATCAATCACACAACATTTAATAATTAGTTGTAAAAACAAAAACAAACAACGCTATAGCTTTCTTTTACTATACTATATGAGAAAATTATAAATACACTACATAACAAAATTTAATTTTGTTATTCAATGCACCTGACATGACGTAACGAAATTAAGTACCTAAATGTACTTTAATTTCGTTACGTCATCTGATATAATCACGAGCAGAATCGGTGTATACACTGACTATCTTGTATCAATTGTGGAGCGTATATTGCAGTCAAACGCAACACCGCAAGCCTATCAATCGTGACAGTAGGGGAATCTGTTGAGAAAGCCTGTCATTTGTTGGTTGGCTTGGTCACCCTGGTGTTAGTGATTTTCGAAAGAGTATATTAGATTATCTAGCTGCGTCAATACAATTTTAGAGTCAAATATTCGTAACGTATACTTAATACATTAAAGTATAAATTATTATTTCTACTTATTCACAATTATTACTTGAGAGCACCACGCTACCACGGCTTTTGGCACGGCTTATTTTATATACGAAATTAAAAATGCTAAATCAATCCCAAATTGTTAACTGCGTAGAACGCTATAAATAACGACCACTAAACTTCAAGTTAAAAAATGCGAAAAGGAAACTCGTTAACCTGACCGCAATTATTCGCGAAAGGGCTAAAAGGTTATTCACAAGATTTAAGTGCGGGCATAAATCTACGCAGTTTGTTTTTCCGGTTAATAAACTTAAGAATAGGTACGTACTTAAATGAACGCAACAGTTCCTTCCTTTCCTACGCACTATAATGGTGTGCGAAAGAGAGAGAGAGAGAGAGAGAGAGAGAGAGAGAGAGAGAGAAAGAGAGACGGAGTGAGATTTATTCACACATAGTCAGACCATGATACGTATGCAACGATTTTGATAGCACAAGTAGTGCAAGTGTTATATTAAACGTCAAACTTCTATGTACTTAATTATGACGTATAAATAACACATGCGCAGCGTGTGCCATCAAAGTCGTATCAAAGTTTCTATAATTAATACAATCGCAATTATAAATTAAATAAAACTAGTAGCAGCTGTTGCCCGGGACTCCGTCCGCGATGAATAGGGGTAGGTATACAAAAAAATAGCCTACGACGTATTCTCAGACCTACAGAATGTAGAGAACAAAGTTTCATAAAGATCGGTCAAGCCGTTTCGGAGGAGTTCGATAACAAACACCGTGACACGAGATTTTTATATATTAGATTAGCTGTTGCCCGCGTCTCCGTCCGAGAAGAATAGGGGTATAAAAAACAGCTTACGACCTATTCTCAGACCTACCAAATATAGACAAAATAGTTTTATAAAAATCGGTCAAACCGTTTCAGAGGAGTTCGGCAACAAACACCATGACACGAGATTTTTATATATTAGAAAGATTAAGTAGATTTTGTTAAAAAAATTTGGAACACGATTATGCTATGAAAATAATAAAAATAGTAACAATAGATGGCATCATCGTTATGCAGTAAACAAAGTTTTACGTCTTTATATTATAAAGTTGTGGTAGCCTAGTGGTTTGACCTATGGCTTCTCAAACATAAAATGGTGGGTTCGAACCCGTGCTTGCTCAATTATGAGTTTTTCAGAATCTATGTGTGGAATTGCACTGGGAGTTTACCATGAGCTTTACTGTGAAAGCAAACATTGTCAGGAACCTGCGAAGAAAATCAATGGTGTCTGTGAAGATCGTGATTCTGGACTCGCGTGGAAACTACGGCCCAAGCCCTCTCATTCTGAGAGGAGGCTTTTGCCGTGCAGTGGAATGTTATATACTTATGTAGATTGGAAAGATCAGGATGACTACTCCATCAGTTTTTAAACAAGATGAAAAAAACGACGGGAACTGTCCCTATAAATTTAATACAGATTTTGGCCACCCTACAGAAAACTAACTATGAAAATGCCCTATCTTCTGTGCAGTTTCCGCTTTGTGAAAATAAATTAAATTTGCGTTGATTGTTTACGACTTTCTGCAAGTGTTGAAATAGTTTTTATTTCAGGTGTTCGTGGCGTCATAATACTGCATTGTGAAATAAAACTTTTTTATTTTACTTTGTTAGGTAACGACGTTTAATCATCATCATCATCTCTAACCTATTACTGCAGAACACAGGCTGCCTCTAAAAACGAGAATGCTTAACCTGTAATACAACCATCCATCCTCACCATCTTGATGATTGGCAGTCTAGTACCGTGCGTTTTAAGCGAAACTTCTTTCCTCGCTGCTGCTGCTTCAGCTTACTGTGGCAACATTCCCGGAGCGTTACATTACAACTTAGGGATCTTTAAAAAACGAGCCTACCAATTCCTAAAAGGGTCGGCAACGCACCTATGATTCCTCTCGCGTTGCGGGTGTCCATAATATGGGCGACGGTGATCGCTCTCCATTAGGTGACCTGTCTGCTTGTTTGCCCCCTCTTATATAAAAAAAACCAGGCAATGTAGACTGAGAAATTGACAGAGATTTATCTGTTTAGTGAATTTGTGCAGGTTTCTTACGATGTTTTTTACCAAAAACTTATGGTAACCTAGCTGTTATCGATATTCCGTGGGAAATATGCAATATGCCGAGAAAGAATTACTCTGAGATATTCGAAAAATAGGTCTCTGCTATTTAGGCTATCTATCTCAGCTCAGCATTATGTTTCACTGCAGGACACAGGCCTCCTCTTGGAATGAGGTCAAGAACAAGGCCATAGTCCCCTCCCCACGCGGGCCCAGTGGGTATTGGGAACTTCACACACACAATTTAATTTCTTCGCAGGTGTGTACAGGCTTTTCTAGATTTCGGGTGTACACTATCTGTCATTAATGATACAGTTTGTAAAAGGTACGATTTGACTCCATTAGAACCTACTTTTAAAGTTCTACAAGTAACTCGAAAAACAATCATTAGTAAGACACACTCTAAGGTTCTGACGAGCGTCATAATGTGACATAGATTTCAACTAACTTGTATGGTCGATTCTGGACTTCGCTGTTCGGTATAAATGAAGCACAACCTACGATAAAGTTTGAGAATATAATAATAAATAACTCACTGGTTGGTTGGTCTTCAATCTGACTACAAAGCTAATGGTCTGTAGTCCCGCTTTGGGCAGACATACTTATTATTATTATTAGCCTGTATCAGTGTCCCTGGGCTCGCAACTCGCCCTGTCAGCATTTATGTCCGGCCGGTCGCCCAAGAACGTGTCCAGGACATCCCGCCATCTCCGTATTAGTCTAAGCATCTTGGGGCATCCACGGAGTGGTATCCCGCTCCAACCTTTCTGGGTGCACGCGACAGACGTGGCCAGCCCAGTCCCATTTGAGCCTAGCAACCGCTCTGCCTGCATCTGGGATGCAAGTTTTGGAGCGCAGTGTACTGTACCGGATTATTTCCTTTTCATCCAATCCTTTCGTTCCACAGCCTTCAATTTATAGCATATCTAGTATATATATATATACGGACAGACGTTAAAATCCTACTCAGTTTACTAACATTCTTTGACGTAGTACAAGGACATCTGTCATGGAACCAATAAAAGAGCGAATCTATATCTCGGTCTCACCCCACTTTATGTTGAAATGTTTCCTTGAGCAAGGCCGTTAAATTACACGCTACATTTAATCTGTGAACAGTAAAAATATTCCGCACTTACACTGGTGACATTTCCTTAATTTTGTCGTTCTGTAAATAAAAGCGTGGTAAAGTAAACGAAAACGGGACTAAAGATTACTACTACATTCATCCATTTGTACTTTAGAACTGTACCAATAATCCAGATCCGTATTGATTGCCAAAGAATTTCTATTCTGAATGTATAATGTGTCGGTCATATTTTTTTTTTAGTATTTGTTAATCTACCTAATCTAATTCGAATATCTTCAATTAAATTTGTGCAGAGCTATTTGTTTAGGTGTACCTATCATCGGCCAGGGTTGCCAGAATTTTTTCTCTAACTTATTTTACTACAGAAATACTGTTTAAATATAAAATGCTGTAAGATAAAATTTTCCAGAAATATAAAAACAAAAACGGTTCCATATTATTTTGAGGAACGAATTTTTAAGTAGGTATTAAAAATTAGGAACATAAGTTTTATGGGTAACAAAGAGATCCGAAAATTATCTTTTAAAAATCTAACTTAACGCTGGCAGATCTGGTCAGATAATGAAAGATCTTATTGATCTTTTTTTTTCAACACAAACCCAAGCAAGAATTTCGTCTTAAAAGGCACAAAAAAGGCAAACAACAAAGCCACGATAATGTTAATTTCTTCATCGAAACGTTGTTAACTCAAGAGGTTCATTTTCTTTGAACGGAAAACTCTTTTGTGTCATTACACCACAGTACAATGAAGTGCAGAAAGCCGACGCTGTAATTATTTCCCCCGCTCTTTGGTGATTCTTTATGAATGGAAAATGGCTGTTTCATTTTACAGTTCCATTACTTCCCTAGATATCACTAGCTGTTGCCCACGACTCCGTCTGCAAAGAATTCGTTTATCGCTATCCCGCGGGAACTATGCAATTTTCCGGAATAAAAACTATCCTATGTCCTTCCCAAGGTCTAAAACTATCTCCATACCATATTGGATCTAAATCAGTTCAACGGTTAAAGCGTGAAAAGGTACCTAACAGACACACTTTCGCATTTTTAATATTACTAAATTTAATAATTTCCACTCTGAATAGCTTATTTGTTGTTCGTCGTGAACAGCTTGTTTTGTTGAGTGGCATAATCTAAGTTACTTTTAAATCTTGAGAATTCGAGTCTAAAGCAGGTATAGCACTTATAGCCTCAGATTCCACCATAATTTTCTACACTTATTAGTTCTTTGATCAAAATGTTACTTGAATAAAAGTTATACACGGGGTCATTCATTTGGGTTGCTTAAATCATGCTGGAAGTGTTTTTTCCATGTTTATTATTATTGTGTAACCTTTTTATTAATGTACTATTTTGATTACAAAAAAAGAAGTCCCAAAGAAAAATGCTTCGATAAACTTTCAAGAGTAGCACACAGTATCATTGTGACAAGTCATTCATGATTTTGCCGTAAAGGCAAAATATAAAAACGTCCCTTCTCTTGTTGTCTTAAACGGTAGAATAATATAAAAATTGAACACCCTGCTATTTAATTCAAGACATTCGATTATTTAGACGACGCACTTCTAGACCATAGTCATGTACCATTTCGGAAAGATTTGATTTTGAACAGTCGTACAATCCGATATATAAAAACGTTAATAATGTGAAACCTCTCATTTAATATTTCTGAGACTCACGATACTTTTCTGTTTGAACTGTATTGAAACTTCTACTACTGTATTTAAACTATATTGTTGCTAAAGCCTGGACTTTGTCCAACATACCGCGAATCGTGGGTGTTGGCACAGACGGACCAAGGATAGCCTTTCCCAAAGGCGTCCTCGTAAACTGCAATGGAACATTTTAAACTTTACAGCTTTATTTGTCGAAACAACCAAAATAAAGACGTCAACGTGGTAAAGCGGAGACTAAAAGTTTCTTCTCTGGCCCTTCAGCATTGGCTGGGGTAAGGGTTTGCCGAGCTCCGCATGATCCCTTTAAGACACTCCTCGTCCCTCCGTATTATTATAGCAGAAAAACTATGGATGGAAGCGGAAACGAAAAGAGGGTAGCGCTAGGAGACAAGCGCAAAAAAGCACACAGCATGCCAAAAAACCACCAGGCATAAAGGGTAGCCCCACCCAAAGATGGCATCCAAAGCCACACAATGGGTCCAAAAGATCTCCGACCCACCCTTCCATCGCAGGGCAAAAGAAAGGAAGCCCGTAGTTATAGATAAATGCATATGACAGGAAATCCCACCAACCCAGCCAATAGCACTAAGTAATTGTACAGAAACGGGCGAGGGTCGGTCAAGGAAGTAACCAACGGGTAAAAACATAAAAGACCGACCTAAGAACCCCCCATTGCCCAGCGGGAGAATGCATGCTCCTCTCCCGGCCTTCCAGCAAATGGCTGAGGCAGGACACTGTGGGTAGATTAAGTCCCCTCCCTACCCCTCCCCTCCTCAAAATTTAAAGCACACGTTTTTTGTTTTGATAACCAATAGAGAAGGGGACTTGTGACCGGGTTTTTTAGTCCGTGCAAGTCGGACACTGTCTGGGCCCTCCATTCCCAGTTCGTCCGAAGGGATTTTTCCCGAGCACAAGTCACCCTTCCAATCCTTAAAGTAAAAAACAGCAAAGACTTCACGTCTTTGGCCCCTCTGGCGACTCATTCAAAAAAAAAAAAAACGTGGTAACGCGGCTAGTGTGATGGGTACCTTTGCACCAGGGACAACTCGTGGGGGACTTTTTATCTTAGTGTTAGTTATGAACTCATTGTATTTTTTTTGTATTTTATGTGAATCTGACATATTATCTTGTTCTCGTGTCACGTTGTTTGTTATCGAACTCCTCCGAAATGGGTTGACTGATTTTTGTGTAATTTTTTGGCCATATTTGGTAGGTCTGAGAATAGTTCGTAGGCTATTTTCTATACCCCTATTCTTCGTTGACGGAGTCGCGGGCAACAGCTAGTATATTATGAAAAGGGTTTGAATAATAAGAGATGGGTCCAAATATTCAAGAAAGGGAAGTATTTATTAGGATATGTGCGTAGTTCAACATTTCGTTAAAATTTTGTTACATTTTTTACAAAACTTTATTTAACTTGCAACGTTCATATATTAGGTTATGGTTTCAAAATTTGTAAACCACTTTTCGGCCAAATATCCTACTGAACTGAAATTTGGTCTACTTATGTAAAATTCGGTGATAGTATAATAATCTGGTAATATAACTAAGTATTTAATCTATACAAGTAAACTACACCCACACACAACTAGACCCAACTTGGCGGGAACTACAGCCCAAGGCTTCTCATTTTGAGAGGAGGCCTGTGCCCTGCAGTGGGACGTTTATAAGCTGGGAGGATGATGACAAGTAAATACATGAAAATTTGGTAGTAAAATTCTGGTGGCCCGACCAGGTCGTCTCCGCCGGACGAAACTCTTCAACATAATGACATCTACCTAAAACATGGTGTAATTTGGATGATTATTATTATTACGAGGAGCGTTCAATATAAAGTGAGAACGAGATGCAAACTCTTTTAATATTACGAAATTAAATACTGGCCGGTAAAGCTAATCTATCTAGCTGATTGCTATGAAAAAAAAAATTACTGTCTTTTGTTTAAAAAAATATAAGGTAATTTCTTTGCAATTTGTATGCAATGAGTACGTTAGCGAAAATGGAGAAAATTGAACTGCGCGCCGTTATCAAATACTTTATTTGAAAAATTTATCTACGGACCAAGTCAATTTGGATTTGCGGGACACTTTAGGGTCTAATGCTCCTCCGTATTCGACAGTCGCACGTTGGTGCGCCGAATTTAGACGTGGAAGAACATCGACAATGGACGACCCCCGCTCCGGACGCCCTACTACAGCAGTAACTGAAGAAATTGTGAAAAAAGTCGAAAACTCAGTTTTGGCGGATCGTCGTGTCACAGTTCGTTTTATTGCTGAAAATGTAAAGATTTCAACGGGGAGCATGCATAATATTTTACATGAACGCTTGGGTATGAAAAAGGTATCTGCGCGTTGGGTACCAAGAATGCTTACTGACACGCAAAAACAAACTAGACTAGAGATTTGTCAAGAAGCTTTGAACCTGATGCAGCAAGACCGGGAACTTTTTTTGGCGCGATTTATAACAATGGACGAAACATGGCTCCATCATTACGACCCTGAAACGAAACTGCAGTCTATGACATGGAAAAGGCCATCATCTCCAACTCCGAAGAAATTCAAGGTGAGCCCATCTGCCGGTAAGGTCATGGGCTCTGTTTTTTGGGATGGTAAAGGGGTATTAATGATTGAGTATCTCGAGCATGGAGCCACTATTACGGGCACTTTATACGCCAAACAAATAGCAACATTGCGCAATGAGATCCGCGAAAAACGGCGAGGTAAACTCTCGAAAGTTGTGCTGTTCCACCAGGACAATGCCCCGGCACACAAGTCCGCCGTTGCAATGGCTGCAATTCGTGATGCTGGGTTCGATATCCTTAAGCATCCTCCGTATTCACCAGATCTCGCTCCCAGTGATTTCTACCTATTTCCGAGATTGAAACAATACCTGAAAGGCCAGAAATTTGAAGACGACGACGCGGTAGTCGCTGCAGTACAAGATTTTTTAAGTACTCAAGATGAGACCTATAATAAAAATGGAATTTTAAGTTTAGAAAAAAGATATACTAAGTGTATTATGCTAAAAGGTGACTATGTCGAAAAATAAAATGACATTTAGTAAAAGTTGTTTATAACATACTCATTCTCACTTTTTATTGAACGCCCCTAATATGATGAATATACCTTCCGGATAAAGTCTGTTGACTGATGTCATAGAGACCGAACTCTGTCAAGCCTCATAGCCGTTAACGTGTATTATTTTATTAGTAACTGTTAAAATAATACCAAAGCACTCTTCTGTCAAATTTATAAACACACAGCTGAAATAATTGAAACCGAATTAGTTCTCGGAAACATCACCTTTTAAAAAACCAAACTAAATTGGCGGGAAACTACCCAAACATCGTTTAGCAGACGTGTTAAGTAAGAGCGACACTAGAGCTCCTGCTGACTAAATCAAAATAAAATGGTGTTAAAGCGACCAACCACACAGGATCCCTAATAAAAATAGCTGCCTGCTTTTCGTGCTTTTCAAGTAAAATTTTTGTGCATTTTCAGGGTTCAATATAAATTGGTGGAATCAACCTGACTGCAAGCTATTAATTTCGGCGCAGTATTCTGTCTAGAGATATTTTATGAGCGTACGCGTGTAGAATTAAGTTTTTATGTTGAAGTAAAACTATCAATTTATCTAATGCTATGAGATTTCATTAGGCACATTTTCAGAATAAGATGTTTCTTTAAAAGCATGAAGATAATCTAAGTCAGAAAATGGCTTACTCAGAATATGACTTAGGTCAGCCAAAGGGATAAATAGTACCTTTTATATCAGGGTTTATACAAATTGTTTTCAGAAAAATCTGAGAGTATCCTTATTTTATAAATAAAAGAGTAGTACATTTACTGACGCAAAGCTGTAAACCAAGCAAAACTTTATGCCATGAACAGTAATCTGAAAATTGTATTTCTCCATAGTAAAATATTATTTAAATGAAAAGAATATTAACTTTTATGAAATCGTTTGAACACAGCCGTTGGGGTAATATTAAAATCGCATAATAATTACACATCGTATTAAAAAAAATATATGCGGTTCGTGGGTAGAAGTTACGCCAAGTTATTTGTGCGCGAGTAAATGAGACAGGTAAGGTGGTGTGGCAGCCTTCGGTTTAAAGACATTTATTCCCATAAGAACATACAGTTCAATTACGAAGATACAAAATATTCTTAAGTAACAGCACATAGTCCACCAAGTCCAAGCCTTTCTACTCTTAGACATGAAATGAGCCGCCAGAAATGCGCCGCCTGAAATGAGCCACCTGCGCTGAAATGAGCCTGAATTGAGCTGAAATTTGGCATACTTAGTCCGGTAACGGTGAGGATCGTCTCCGCAGGACGAAACTCTTCAACGGATAATAGCATCCACTTGAAATTTGGAACGGATTTTTAGTTTGGACAAAAAATCTAATATTTTTTTAGCAAAAACTTCTTTCCCTGTTCTTTTCCCTGTGTTTTTGTGGAATTTAATTACGACCAGTGTTGTTTGGACCGACAATTCATCAAAAATTGGCCAAATCCATTAACATAAACTCACAGCTGGAATTATGATTGGTTGATTCAAGCTTGTCTAATAAAATCAAAGACACAGCCTCCTGAATAAATGATGGGAACATTTCAATGAAAACTTCTGTTCGGTACATACGGTATTTGAAAACTTCCCATTGTTATCTTGCCGTGTTCTCGCGGATCTCGGGGACTACGACGAAATTAGAAGTTCGTATCGTGCCGTCCCTTACACTCTTCTGTCTAATACAATTAGAGCGAATGGAACGACATGATATTATGAAGTTCGAAAATCGATTTTCGTATTAAAGGCCTAATTTACTTTGCTTTCGCCGACAGTAGTGAGCGTTGAATTTTGGTTAGAGGTGTCTTTTTGATTTATTAAAAGTAAGTTTCATTTTTGGACTTGTTTTTGGAGTTCCGTTTCTCATAGAGTGAAAAAAGAAACCTTATAGGGTCGCAGCCGTGGTCACCTATTGGTTTACTCCATGGCCTTTCAAGCAGAGGGTCGTGGGTTCAAACCCGGGCTGGCACCGCTGAGTTTTTTCGGTATTTACCGTGAATTTTACGGAGAAGGAAACAGCGAAAAATTCAATGGTGTGCGTGTAATTCCCAATCCGTACTGGGGCCGCGTGTGAACTACGGCCCAAGCCCTCTCATTCTGAGAGGAGGCCGGTACTCTGCAGTGGGACTTAGGTGTACAGGCTACGATGATGTTTAATTTGAGTGTTCTATTAAGTAAGCTTTTATCCAAAAACCTGTGCAAACACATCGTTTTTTTCTAAATTTAAAGTGGAGTCTACGCGAACGAAATGGCTGGTACAGTCAACGTCATAAATAAGTGATCACTTTTGTACCTTGTCGCTTTTATGACGTTGAACCTACCTGCTAGTTCAATAAACAAAACAATAAAAGTTGTTCCTATTCTTTGTTTCATTAGTTTTTCGTTCACGTCAATAATACCAGTATCTAAAAAGCCACACTATTTAATCAATGCCGTAAAAAGATGTGTTGATTATTAAAAGGGGCAGTTTTTATTTTGTGTAAAAAAGTCAAAATATACAGACTTTTTTTTATTTAGAAAATTGTACGTGATTTCTACCCACAATCACGAGCTCTTTCGATCCTACTAGGCGAAAAAGAAGTGTCCCAAAACTTCCATATAATTTTCGATTCTTCTATTTAAAAATATAAGGTACCATATAACATTTTAAGAATGCTTTATGTTTCGCTGGCTGACTCAGTAATATGTTACGGAATAAGCAGTTACGGACGACTATACAGAACCTATTTGGAAAGCATATACAAACTACAACTAGCATTACTTAAAATAATTGTTCCAAACAAAACTAAACTTGCATATCGCGAGGACTACTCCGGACTATTTGTAACCGAACAATGGACTGTATTGAACAGTTACAGCAAAAAACTCGTCCGGAACAGCTGCGCCGTTTGAATTACCTATCTAAATATCTACTACCAAAAACCACTAACGTATATGGTAAGAGAACTGATAAATATGTACTGCCATCTATTTTGAATACCTTGCCAGAGGAAGTCTTAACCAAAATGTCAGATTGTAAATACGAAAGAGTCAAATGTAAAAAACTAGTTAAGAGCTATTTTATAGGGTGCGGCGGGGTGGCGGATCTTTCCTAGCTGCGGGTAGGCCGGGCGGGGCTGGCCTGCGGCGCCGGCGCACCCTACATTTGTACATTTATACTTAATTTTAACATTTAATATTATTGTAAGCGCGGACCGAACCGCGCGATCTCGCCAACTGTTACATAAACCAGTTATGGTTTTTAACAGTGGCTAATAATGTTAAAAATGTAGAAATCTATTATATGAGTAAATAAACTAAAAAAAAAAAAGTTAAAATCATATTAAAGTCTATGAAAAATGGTAAATCAATGGAAAAAAAACTTGGAACACTTTTGTTCTCCTAATAAATAGGATCGAAAAAGCTTGTGATTCTGATCAGAAATCACATAAAAAAATTCAAAATAAAAAAAAAAAAATTCAAAACGTACAACAAAATAAAAATTGGCCCAAAAATATTTCAAACTACCTTTCTATTGGCTCACTTAAGCAGAAACTGCGTACCAAGCTACTCGCATTTCGAAGCTTTGAAGCCGATTCGGATTTTGATTTCCCGCTGAACCTTCCAAATGATTTCTGCCCGCTGCAGACATGTCAATTTGACATCATAAAGGCACGCCCAACTAGAGGTAAGTATCCACTTTTGTGTATTTCGTCACAAATCCGTAACGAACTGGAAATGTAGGGTGAAAAGCAGTGGTTGAAATCGGTAGGTACTAAAAAAAACCGGTATTTTAGCAGCGATATTTTTAGTCTCCTTTCAGGCACTAGTACGGCCACGGATAATGCCGAAACCTGATTTGCATTACACGGCTAAGATATAATATCTATAAGAATAAATAAAAATGAAAAAATACAAACATTGGCAAGTGGCTCATCAATTAAAATCCGTGACTGCAGGGTGGTTTCACTCCGCAGTTTAGGTATGTTCGGCCGGCCCGCCTCCCGGGCAGGCGTATGACAATAATAGGTTGGCGCTCGGTGGCATTCGGTTCGCACGCTAGCTGCGTCGCGCGTAATTAAGCATCTTTTTTTCTGTGATTTTTGCAACAAACAATGACTTCAAAACGATCTTATAATCCGTATAAAAGATACTGTTGCGTTTAATACTGAATTAATACACACTGTTATCTTTCTTGATTTAATATATCTACCTAAATATCGGCGAGTGGGAACCCTGTGCTCTTGGTTTGGTGCCCAACGGAATACGAACGGTCGTATCACACGATAAGTTTCAATTTCGCGTGCAAGCAGTTAACGGTCGTAAGACTAGGCAAAGTTTTATACCTAAAGTTGACATTTGTTCGAGAGTGATCCTTCTGTACGTTATTCTGTGGTGACTTTATCAAAAATATCATACTAAAGCTACACCGTTTTTCTTCGAGTGACAACTGCGAAATAGAAAAGAATCACTGCGTGTTATGACAACAGTTGAGGAAGTAGGTACTTTATGGTATGGTGTAACGAAGCTTTGATTTGGGGTTTGATACCCAAAAGAGACTAATAAGACACTCTCTATGTCTACATAATAATATTATGCGTCTTACACAGCGTAAGAAACAAAAAGTTATCTCTCCTGTGGTCATAAAATTAACGACTCCAAGTCAGCAAACGTCCCACACGCCGATGTAGACTTGACTAAAAAATATGGGCTAAAAACTAAAATAATTGACCCTTAACTTTTTCCATGTCCACCAGGACACAGGAGAAGACGCGAGCAAAAAAATGTGTATGATCCATTATATTTGTTACAGGGATGTATCTATTGCATTACTTATGTAGTCTTGAATCCACGTGCATTGAATGTTCTGTATCACTGAAAATTATTGTTGAAACTAACACGTTTTAAACTTTTTTTTAGTATATAATATTTCATATACGACAATAGTACAGCAGACATAAAACTAAAAACATCTGGACATACGTTCAAGATTGAAAAAGGAGTCAAGCAAGGAGATCCTCTGTCCCCTAAACTCTTTACGAGTACACTAGAGCAAGTGTTCAGAAACTTGTCAGCCTTGTGGGAGTACAAGGGCATCGTTGTTGGCGGCAAAAGATTAACAAAACATGGTCATTGACGGAGTTACAGAAGACCAAATTGAAGGTTTGCCAAAGAGCAATGGAGCGCAGTATGCTCGGGGTGAAGCGGATTGATCGGATCCGAAACACCTCACTGCGCTCCCAAACACGCATTACCGATGTGGGTGCCAAGGCTGCCAAGCTTAAGTGGGACTGGGCAGGCCACGCCAGCCGCATGGATCCAAATCGGTGGGCTAGGTTAGCCACGGACTGGATACCACAGGATGGATGGCGGCGACGAGGCAGGCCCAGGAGGCGTTTGCGGGACGACCTAGACGTGTACCTCAAAGACTGGAAGGACACCGCTCAATATCGGGATGAATGGCGAAAATGGGGGGAGGCCTTTGCCCAGCAGTGGCACACTTCTCCAGGCTAATTAATAATAATAATAATAATATTTCATTATTATCTCCGACTTATAAACCCTCCACTGCTGTGCACAGCCCTTTTAGAATATAAAAGTTTGAGCTGTAGCGCCCACGCGGGCCCAATAAGCATTGAAAACTTCACTACTCAATAGAATTGCTTCACAGAGTAAGCAGCTTTCCTTATTACATCGAAAAGATGTTAAACTGTGATGTTAAAATTAAATAAATAAATAAATATTAGGGGGACAATCTTACACAAATCGACCTAGTCCCAAACTAAGCAAAGCTTGTACTATGGGTACTAGACGACGATAAACATACTTATATAGATAAATAAATACTTAAATACATAGAAACATCCATAACTCAGGAACAAATATTCGTGCTCATCACACAAATAAATGCCCTTACCGGAATTCGAACCCAGGACCTCTTGCTTCCAAGGCAGGGTCACTACCAACTAGGCTAAAGAGGTCGTTAAATCACATCAATGTTTTTTTTTAAATATAGCTCCATCAATATTATCGATGATTCTGCCAATGTCGCGGTAAAGAAAGACACTATCGATTGTCCGTTGTTTTGTAGCTTCGCTGTATGGTAAAATTACAAAGTTTAAAGAGTTTAATGCGTAAAATGTAGCTTGTCATAGTTTGATATTTCTTCGCCTAGTAATTTCCTCCGCATCTAGGTAAGTACCTAATAGGCAACCCACGTTATGTAGGCCGTTGTATGTTCCTAGTTTTCGAGCACTTTAACACTACCTAATACTTAAGAATACTTAACTTCAGTCTATTTACATCACACGTTCATAAGTGTACATGGAAAATAACAGGTTCTTGAAACTACGGAACAATGTGTTGGTATAAAATTTAAACTTTCCTTATTTCGAAGTTTAAAGTAGTAAAGACCCACTTTAAATGCTTCAACTATCTTGAAACTAATAAGTGAGATGTTTTAGAGGAAAATTGCGTACCTTGTGGTAGCGTGGTGCGTTATATTGACTTCTTTCTTCAGGAAACTCGTATCGCTCCTAAAGCATTATAATAACGAGCAAAGATAACGCTTTATTGTACAAGTTTATCTATACGGAATGTTACCCGTTATTTCGCTCGTTGGTGTACCTAAAACGCAAAGAGTTTTTTAAATCTATGACCTTACGGTATCTATCACCATTGTCATGTCCTTCTGAAAAATTGTGGTACATTTTGAAAGCTTTTTTTACCTGCAACTCTCTATTTTTGCAATTTGCATTAGGTAGTAAATGGTAATCCGTACTTACCTCGAAGAAGCCCTCTTTCTCTTTGTCACCCTATTCCTAAAAAAAACTACAAAGTATTTTTAAATAAATCCAAAATATTTCATCAGGTAATCGAGTTAAATAGTTCAATTGAACGCTATTCTGAATATTTTGTGGGTTTGTATTTTGTGGTTGATGAAATATCCATTGATTAATCGATGGTCAAAATATAACGCTACAAAGGCACGCCTACATTTTTAATCAAAAATCGCGATTAAATATCCTTCAAAGGTTTTGCAGTCAAACTAATTTAATCATCCACTAAAATATTTTGGATTAATTTTAAAATACACAACAAAACTAACTACTAACTTTATAACAAAGGGAATATCAAAATTTCACTGGTATTTCCTATAATTCGGACATGACTTGCATCTTTAGGCGGACACGTGTATGTATGCCCAGCAGATTTACTTAGAATTTCCCCCTTGACCGCAATGTTTGTGATATCTTTCCCCCATGTTGCTGTGGAGGCTGTGGCGGTGGGTCGGCAAACAACACATTATTATGACTAGGGAGCTGTTTGTAGAGAAGTGGCACAGAAAACTAGTAACCTCCTGCTCTGTTGTTACTATCTATATATATATAAATACAAGTACATTTATAAAATACAATACAATACAATACAATGACTCTTTATTGGACACCACAAAAAATACAATACAGAAAAACAAGTACATGACAAAAAAGAAATAAGGTAAGCAATGGGCGGCCTTATCGCTTCGAAGCGATCTCTTCCAGGCAACCTTTAAAAAAAGAAAGAAAGAAAGCAAGGAATGCATTACAGCAGGTGGTGCAATATAAAATTTAATAAATAATAATACAATACAACAACTCCTTATTGTATACCACATAATAAACAGTTTAGAGCAACAGTACAGTAAATTTATACTGTAAGCAATGGGCGGCCTTATCGCTTTAGAGCTACGTTTTCCAAGCAACCTTTAAAAATATAATGAAGAAAGGAAAAGATATAAGTAGGTGGTGCAATTATCAACATAAAATATGTACATGTAAAATGCGTAAAGTTAATACATCGTAAATACCATAATACAATGCATACAAAGTTTTATAGGTGGATACTTACATTAATAATGTCCTTAATCCTTAATCTGTCCATAAACCATGGGCAAATCCAGTAATAGTACTTAGTGTTTCGAATGAGAAGTCCATTGACAACTCTCATCCTCATTAGGAAATTCTTTTTTAACTGATAAATAGGTACCTATTTGGTTTAAAATTCATTATTGTATCTGAATTATCTTGGAAATGCTAATTCTGTACCTATTAAAAACACACGATCAAAAATCCTACTTCCTACTAATATTATAAACGTGAAAATTTGTATGGATGGATGGATGTGTGGATGTTTGTTACGGTTTCACGCTAAAACGGTTTGACGCATCCTTATAAAATTTGGCACACAGTTAAGTAGTTTATGGCCTAGATTAACATAAAGGATAGGTACCTACTTTTTATCCCGGAAAATAGCAAAGTTTCCGCGGGATAGCAACAAATGAATTATTTGCAGACAGCGTCGGGAGCAACACCTAGTAATTCATAATTTCATACCTTACCTGACAGCCACAAAATAATCTGCACATTCAAAGAATGCAAGCTCCCTCTATTTTATCGTCAAAACACGCAAGCAACTTCCCCACGCGCAATTACCGGAAACCACATTACTTAACAGACGTCTGAATAAGCAAGAAAACGCTCCCAATAGTTCGAGGTGAATGCTCTCACATAAATCACTTGTCAATAACCATGGCCTCGTACATCAAACAGATACTGAAGACGGATGCTTGAGCACGCCTAAGTCCGGGCGGTATGACGTGACATGACCGATATCCAGTTGCTGCTATCTGGATTATTACTAGTGCTTATATTCATACCTAGAATTTTGTCAACATTGCGCTTGTTTAAAATGTGTATGCGTTTAATGGGCTAATTTTTAACCCCCGACACAAAAAGAGGGGTGTTATACGTTTGACCACTATTTGTGTGTGTGTGTCTGTGCTGTGGCATCATAGCTCTTAAACGGGTGAACCGAGTTGGATGCGGTTTTTTTTTATTTGAAAGCGGGTTTTTTGGCGATGGTTCTTGGACATGTTTCATCAAAATTGGTTCAGCCGTTTCAAAGTTATCAGCTCTTTTGTTAGCTGCGGAAGGGATCTTAAACGCATAGTGGGAATTTACTTTATTTTCAAACATAGGTATGTTTGACCAAATTGCGTTGGGGGTTTTTAAAAATTTTAATTTATTGTTATTATTTTGTTGTATCTTTTGACTTTTTTTATAATTTATTGTTATTATTTTACAAGTTAAGTATGAAGTATCTTTTTCTATTTATTTTTTTATTTTCTTCAACTTCATTTTTTTATTACTTTTACGGTCATCCCGTGAAACCATATATTTCAAACTAAATACAAACTGAAACATAGATGCACAGAAAAAACCCCAGAAAAAAGACCAATGCTGGGAATCGAACCCAGGGTAGCTCCGAAGGAGTGTTGAAGTCTCTCGGTAGAGGGCATAACATAGATGCGCTTTATCACTGCCTAAATGTGATTATAACAGACTGAAGTGTACGATGTATGGGAAAGATTCGTCGCTAACTTCTAGACCAGAGATGGTGTAGGGGTAAGCACGCAGCACGGAACGCTGAGGACCTGGGTTCGATTCCCAGCATTGGTCTTTTTTCTGGGGTTTTTTCTGTGCATCTATGTTTCAGTTTGTATTTAGTTTGAAATATGTTATTATTTTGTTGTATCTTTTGACTTTTTTAATTTATAAAATTTTATGTGATTTCTGATCAGAGCTTTTTCGATTCTACTAGGAGAAAAAAAAGTCGCAAATCTTCCATATAATTTTCGATTCTTCCATTTAGTTGCGGTCATATAATAAAGTGGGTTCAAATCCCGGCTCGCACCTCTGAGTTTTTCGGAATGTATGTGCGATATTACATTTGAAATTTACCATGTGCAGTGAAGGAAAACATGCATACTAGGGGCGTTCAATAAAAAGTGATAATGAGTATGTTATAAACAACTTTTACTAAATGTCATTTTATTTTTCGACATAGTCACCTTTTAGCATAATACACTTAGTATATCTTTTTTCTAAACTTAAAATTCCATTTTTAAAAAAGGTCTCATCTTGAGTACTTAAAAAATCTTGTACTGCAGCGACTACCGCGTCGTCGTCTTCAAATTACTGGCCTCTAAGGTATTGTTTCAATCTCGGAAATAGGTAGAAATCACTGGGAGCGAGATCTGGTGAATACGGAGGATGCTTAAGGATATCGAACCCAGCATCACGAATTGCAGCCATTGCAACGGCGGACTTGTGTGCCGGGGCATTGTCCTGGTGGAACAGCACAACTTTCGAGAGTTTACCTCGCCGTTTTTCGCGGATCTCATTGCGCAATGTTGCTATTTGTTTGGCGTATAATGTGCCCGTAATAGTGGCTCCATGCTCGAGATACTCAATCATTAATACCCCTTTACCATCCCAAAAAACAGAGCCCATGACCTTACCGGCAGATGGGCTCACCTTGAATTTCTTCGGAGTTGGAGATGATGGCCTTTTCCATGTCATAGACTGCAGTTTCGTTTCTGGGTCGTAATGATGGAGCCATGTTTCGTCCATTGTTATAAATCGCGCCAAAAAAAGTTCCCGGTCTTGCTGCATCAGGTTCAAAGCTTCTTGACAAATCTCTAGTCTAGTTTGTTTTTGCGTGTCAGTAAGCATTCTTGGTACCCAACGCGCAGATACCTTTTTCATACCCAAGCGTTCATGTAAAATATTATGCACGCTCCCCGTTGAAATCTTTACATTTTCAGCAATAAAACGAACCGTGACACGACGATCCGCCAAAACTGAGTTTTCGACTTTTTTCACAATTTCTTCAGTTACTGCTGTAGTAGGGCGTCCGGAGCGGGGGTCGTCCATTGTCGATGTTCTTCCACGTCTAAATTCGGCGCACCAACATGCGACTGTCGAATACGGAGGAGCATTAGACCCTAAAGTGTCCCGCAAATCCAAATTGACTTGGTCCGTAGAAAAATTTTTCAAACACAAGTATTTGATAACGACGCGCAGTTCAATTTTCTCCATTTTCGCTAACGTACTCAATAGCATTGCAAAGAAATTACCGTTTTTTTTTTCATAGCAATCAGCTAGATAGATTAGCTTTACCGGCCAGTATTTAATTTCGTAATATAAAAAGAGTTTGCATCTCATTCTCACTTTATATTGAACGCCCCTCGTACATCTGTGAAGAAATTCAATGATAAAATAAAATAAATAAATAAATATGACGGGACAATTCACACCAATTGACCTAGTCCCAAAGTAAGCTAAATAAAGCTGGTGTTATGATGTGTGTGAAGTTCCCAATGCTCACTGGGCCCCCGCGGGAACTACGGCCCAGGCCCTCTCATTCTGAGGGGAGACCTGTGCCCTGCGGTGGGACATATAATAGAGTGACGCATAATAAAGTCTAGTCGAGTCTGTCTAGCTTGCACAATATATTTTAGTCTTGAAAATGAAAATAGCATAATTTATGTTTATTCTTGACTCTTTCATTACTCTCAGATATATTTTACTAGTCTTTTAAATTTTTGCTTGTAAAATAACTTACAAAATAAATTACGTAAACGGACTAGCATTTCTCTTCTAGTCCTTGGCCATTAAACTTTAAATAAGGACTTTATAGGCTAGCTTAGCGAGCTTTTCAGTTAATGCCCAGCAATCTGCCGTAGAATCCCGGCGCTGTATAAATCCTATTCTAGAATAGTTAAATTTTAAAGTTGTATTTTTTACGGCCGGACAGCTAACCCACTATGAAGCTAGAGTTCCCATGTTCGAATCCCTGCAGACACTAACTAACATGAAGAATGTATACGTAATTTTCGCATCCATTAATGATGTTGTTAGTATTCCCGAAATCCGTACAAAGTGTTTTCGCTCTTCCTTCATCAACCGCGTACAGCTAAGGCTGACTTGCACAGACCCGAGTTAATAATGTAGTAACCCCGAGTTAAGAGCTAACCCAGGGCTAAGAAGTGTCAAAATATATGGAACTGTCATCTATAACCTAGGATTCACGACTTAAATTTTTAACCCTGGCTGGACCGTGCAAGTGGCCCTAAGGAGTAGAATTCCCTGCCTGCGACTGTGTTCCCTGAACACTACAATTGGGCCGTTTTCAAGTCTAGGGTGAATAAGCTTTTACTAGGCAAGCGTGCTCCAACGTAGGCCTCATCTTCGCTTTCCATCAGGCGTGATTATGGTCAAACGTTTAGACTACCGGATAGGCGGATAGCCTAGAGGTTAGAGAACCTGACTATAGCTTGAGGTGCCGGGTTCGATTCCCGGTCAGGGCAGATATTTGTGTGAAAGATACGAATGTTTGTGCTCGAGTCTTGGATGTTTAAGTATTTAAGTATATATGTATTTATCTATATAAGTATGTTTATCAGTTGTTTAGTACCCATGTACAAGCTTTGCTTAGTTTGGGACTAGGTCAATTGGTGATTTGGTGTCAATTGTCCCATGATTTATTAGTTTTTATTATTATTATTGAACGCAAACTTTTTTGTATAAAAAAGTTGTTATATGTTAAAATTGTAATTATTCATACATTATGTATTTATATTTCACTAGCTTTTATCCGCGGCTTCGCTCGTTTTAGAAATCCCTGGAAAAGGTTTACGGCAACATTTTTAAAGCACAACGTTCGCTCGGATAGCGCCATCTATGGATTACAGACGAAGTTAACACATCACCTTGGTATCCTTTTAACCTCGCCTCATTCGTTTTTCGTTTAATTCTTATTTCGTCTCATTCTGTATTCGTCACTCAGTCTTGTTTGCTAACCGTCATTATCTGATTTGGTCAAATTCTGTAACTTGTCTCTCTCTTAATAAGTCTTATTCGTTTTTCGTCACAGTCTTCCTTGGACTCATTCGTCGTTCTTCCCTTTCGTTTTTTGTCTCATTTACTTACTAACATTTATTTACCAGCACCGAACGTATGGAAATAATTTTGGCAAATAAGTAAATGAGACAATAAACGAAAGGGAAGAACGACGAAGGAGTCCAAGGAAGACCGTGACGAAAAACGAATAAGACGTATCTATTAAGAGACAGACAAGTTGCAGAATTTGACCAAAAAAGATAGTGACGGATAGCGAACAAAACGAAGACGAATACAGAATGAGACGAAATAAGAATTAAAGGAAAAACGAATGAGGCGAGATAATAGGATACGTCATCTTGAAAGCCGACGTACCTACCTCCTTCAACGTAATTAGACAGCGCCATCTATTCTTGTTAAAAGAAAAATATTATCCCAGTTGAAGTCACTTTCGGGATTTGAGTATCTTATGTCTTTAGATCTTTGTACATCTGTATGCCAAGTTTCATCTAAATAGATAAATCTAGATCCGCTTAGCTCTTGCGTGATTGACTAATAAACATTCAAACATTTTCACAATCTTTCTCATTTATAATATTAGTAGGATATAATATGTCTGTAACGCCGAGAAACAAAAAAGAGCGTAAAAACTTCATTTACTCCAAACTCATGAATATACAGCAATTGCGGACAATTTAGTTTCACTACCCACATGAACATAATTTTGTTTCCAAACTTGCCAAGGGAGGGGCACAGTCGTTTCCCAGACATTTTTATTTACTATGGAAAAATCTGTAGAAACGCGTTTAGACCCAGTTTATTTGAAAGCATGTTTCTTTAAATTGTGTCGAGTCGAAAGCAGGTCAGATCGCTGAACATAAAAATATATTATCCGGCGAAGTGTTTTTAATATCAGAAAGAGTTCATCTTCTTTTTTTATTGCAGACATTATTTTAATAAAGGGGAGGTTTTCCGACGTTTTTACCGTTCTTAATTACGATTTATAAATACGATATTTATATTTTACGTAATACGTAGCTAATACCTACCAGTATCATATTGTCTATGTCTACATTTAATTGATTGATAGTAAAATTATCACAAATTATAGACAAATAAGACTTTTTATCTTGATTTGGATAATGATTGGGATAATGGTTCCAATGGCAGATCAGCGTCGGCTGCAAGGCCGACATCATGATGAATTGGGACCATTTCGTGACAATATCAAAAAAGTATCTGCTTCTGTTTTTTTGAGTAATTTTTTTGTCACAAATAAATGTTTTTCTTTCATTTTTCTATCTAAAATCCGAAACTTTCAATCATTAGGATAAGAGATGTGAAATTTGGCGTGGGTGTTTTGATGGAAATTGAGTAAAACAAGTGGTATTTAGCAATTAATGAAATAACTTTTAATCCGCGACGTTCACATCAAGAGTACAGTATTTCTACTACTATGCAGCAGTGCTGCCACCACAATAAAACCAACAGTAACAAGAAGTTTAAGTAGACTGCATTACATTGTCTTTTAACACGCCCCCACAATGTAATCCCTACATGACTTAAACTTTAATAATAATAAACCGATTACTGATCATACAGGCCACAGTTATTTATGAACTTGGACAATACATTTTTGTTCAAAGCTTTAGTGAACATGTCGGCTGTCTGATCCTCTGTCTTAATATATTTTAACAATAATTTATTCCTTTTAATTAACTCCTTAATATAATGAAACCTTATATCTATGTGCTTTAATCGCTTCACACAGTCAGTATTTGCAGACATTATGGCACTTTGGCTATCACTAAGCATTACAACAGGACACACATTTTCAATATTAAAATCTTTTAACAGATTTATAAGCCAGCAAGCTTCACTTGCCGCCATACTGATTGCGACATATTCTGACTGCGTAGAAGACAGACTGACACTAGCCTGCTTCTTAGAGCACCAATTTATCAAACAGTTAGCAAATTTAAAACAATAACCAGTTGTTGATTTTCTGTCTTTTAAGTCTCCTCCCCAATTTGCATCACAATATCCAATCAACATATCATTGTTACATTTATATACCAAGCAGTAATTTATTGTATGTTTAATATATCTAAGTACCCTTTTTAGGGCCATTAACAAAGCATTATTCGCACGGTTTTGATATCTGCTTAAAATTGAGACAGCAACACAGATATCTGGCCTTGTTCCTAAAGCTGCATATGACAAACTACCTATTATTTTCCTACATTTCTTTTCAATATTTTTATCAACTACATATTCACTTTCATCTAAAATAACAGCATTAAAATTTAGATCCATAGGTGTAGACATTTCTTTACAGTTATACATATCAAATCTCTGTAACACATTTTCAAGGTAATCTTTTTGACTCAATTTTGTACATCCAATTTTTAAATCCTGTGTTACATGTATACCTAGAAAATTTGACACTAAACCCAAGTCTTTCATTTTAAATTCTTTGTGCAGCATTGACTTCAGGTTACATATTTCAGTGTTGTCATTTCCAAACATTAAAACGTCATCAACATATAACAATACATAAGTTTTGGAATTACCTATACATTTAGTATACAAACAAGTATCGCTCTGAGACCTTACAAAACCTTGTTTCTCTATTACACTGTTAAATTTATCATTCCAATATTTGGGTGATTTCTTTAGACCATACAAGGATTTCTGTAATTTAACAATATTTTTATTACCACTATAGGCACCTTCTGGTAATTCTAAATATACAGTTTCATTTATGTTGCCATATAAAAACGCCCCCGTGACGTCCATCTGGTATATAGGTAAGTTTAATTTTGTGGCTACTGACACAAATAATCTGAAAGTAGACAAGTTTGCCACTGGTGCATAAATTTCACATGAATCAAGCATATCATTTTGTTCAAATCCTCTGGCCACTAACCTGGCTTTATATTGATCACCATTCTTTATTTTAAAGACCCACTTGCTACTGACACACTTTTCACCAAAAGGTTTCTCACAGAACTCCCAAGTGTTGTTGTTGTCTAAGGTTTGTAATTCTCTTTCTATAGCTTCTTGCCACTTGTTGGCATCCTTCCTGCCCATAGCTTCTTTGTATGTCTTTGGTTCAGTTACTTCAGAGGTCACATGGTGACATTTATAGCATGAAGTTGGTTTTCTCACTCGAAGAGATCTCTGACGTGGTGGTATGTTATCATCACCATCATCACTGGATCCCTCATCGCTGGTGCATGGTACATACAAACTTCCATCACTCTCCAAAGACTCTGTCGATTTATGTCCTAGTGGTGGTTCACTTTCACTTGATTCCACTTGTTCAACGCTATCACTTGGCAGTACTTCTTCTCCTGTCAGGCTCTCGTTTCTTGATATTTGTTCCTCAACAACATTTTCTGGTGTGTCTGTGTGATAATCTTGCTGCACTATTTGTCCATTTTCTTCCTGACCTTGTTTCAGGAACACAACATCTCTCTTAATCTCAACACTGTTCTTCATTTGGAAAAAGATTCTGTAGCCCTTAACATCCTCTCCATAGCCCACCATTATTCCTTTTTCTCCTTTTGAATCCCACTTTTGCCTCTTTTGCTTCGGGATATGGACATAGACAGGCGTACCAAAGATTTTTAAATTATTTATATCATAATTTTTATTTGTCCATGTCTCATATGGAGTTTTTCCGACCTCATTGCTCTTACTGGTTCTGTTCAAAACATATGCTGCTGTTTTAATCGATTCTGCCCATAGAGTCTTGGGTAAACCTGCCGCACACAACATAGTCCTAGCTGCTTCCGTCGAGGTCCTGATTTCGCGTTCGGCTTTGCCATTCTGTTCCGCTGTATATACTACAGTAGTTTGGTGTATAATACCGCGTTTAGAAAATAGGTCTTGCACCTCCTTATTGACATATTCTAAGCCATTGTCGGACCTGAAGTACAGCACTTTATTGTTGGTGGTATTCTCAGCCTTGTTTATGAAGTTTTCAATACACTTCTTCACATCATCCTTCCCTTTAACACAGTATACCGATCTGAAGTTGAGTAATCATCTTTCAGGACAACGAAATATCTGGAACCTCCCAGAGACGGCACTTCGAACGGACCGCATGTGTCAGCGTGTATTAGTTCACAGGTCCTAGTAGTCTTGGTCTCACTAGAACTAAACGGCAAACGGTGTATTTTGCCCGCTAAACAGCTCTCACACTTTAAGTCCGTATCATTTGTCACTACAATATCATTGTTTTTAAGTACGGTTTTAACATATTGCATGTTTTGGTGAACTAGTTTTTCGTGCCATTCTTTTAAGCTTGATTGCACCTTAGCCACGTTTGCTGTACCGTGTTTGTAGCGCACGTCTAATAAGTACATATCTTCATTACGATAAGATACCGCACACACTTTGTTTTCTTTAAAAAACTTGCAAAAGTTCTCGTCCGCAACCATAACATAACCTCGATCCGTGATGCACTTGACAGATAGCAAATTCGTTTTTAATTCCGGCACGAATAATACGTTGTCTATGGTTGTGTCTACCCATCGGTCGCCGTCGTGTACTTGCAGTGCCATCTGCCCGAAACCATGCACACTACACAAGTTACCGTTACCTACAGTAACAGATTTGTTCGACGATGATGGAGTATATGTTGTAAATAAATCACGATCATAGCACATATGGTTACTCGCACCTGTGTCCACTATCCACTGTGCCTTTTGAAAATGTCCACTGGCACTGACGGTTACAAACGCGTTATTCTTATTTTTGTTGTCCTTATTCTTCCTAAACCAGCATTCACTTTTTAAATGCCCCATTTTCTTACAGTAAAAACACTTTTTACCCCATTTGTTATCACTTTCTGAATTATTATTTTGTTTATTACGGCACTCACTTTGAAAATGTCCCCTGTTATTACACTTAAAGCATTTAGCGTCTTTTTTATCTATTCCTTTTGCAACAAAGGCCGATGATGTTGACTAGGGGGCAATTCGTTTCTATCTTTCAACCTCTCCTCTTCTATTAACAACCTCACAACGAGATTATCGTAGGTTTGTTTATCATCCGGCGCTGATTCCCACGCAGATACAAAATGTTTACAGCAATCTGGAAGTGACATCAGTACTTTAGTTATGACGATTTTTTCTGAAATATCTTCTCCCATCTGCTTTAGCTGATTTTTCATTTCTTCAATTTTGGATAAGAATGAGGACATCTCAGTTCCATTTTCGTACTTATATTGAAAAAATCGCTGCTGTACGATATGGATACTTGTATCCGATTTCTGCTCGTAAACACTCGCCAGTTTGTTCCACATTTGCGCCGCCGTAGTACAAGTTATAATATGCATCATTGCATTTTCCGATATCCTTGTAACAAGCCAAGTTTGAGCTCTTGCGTCCAGCCTTTCCCATTCTGCTATTCCAGTTGCACCTTCCGGCTTCACCTTGATCCCCTGTACCACATCCAGAAGATCATGACTCCGTAACAAAATAGTAGATTGGAACTTCCACACATTCCAATTAGACGCACCTTCTAATTTAATATTCGCGCACTTGTTTTCTTCCATGATGTGTTATATTTACTTTACATCTGCCTGTTCGTCCCGTCCTTGCGTTGCAAGTTTCTTTTATTTTTCCTCCTCGCCGACTTAACCTCAAACTGCGCGCTATGTACCGCGCCGCTGCCGGGAGTAATTTTCTTCGACGAAAACAGTTTCCGACCCAAATGTTTTACTTTATTTTACAGAATTATGTGTCTGGGCCCCATAACCTGATGGAAATTGAGTAAAACAAGTGGTATTTAGCAATTAATGAAATAACTTTTAATCCGCGACGTTCACATCAAGAGTACAGTATTTCTACTACTATGCAGCAGTGCTGCCACCACAATACGAGGGGCGTTCAATATAAAGTGAGAATGAGATGCAAACTCTTTTAATATTACGAAATTAAATACTGGACGGTAAAGCTAATCTATCTAGCTGATTGCTATGAAAAGAAAAACTAACTGTCTTTTGTTTAAAAAAATATACGGTAATTTCTTTGCAATGCTATTGAGTACGTTAGCGAAAATGGAGAAAATTGAACTGCGCGCCGTTATCAAATACTTGTGTTTGAAAATTTTTTCTACGGACCAAGTCAATTTGGATTTGCGGGACACTTTAGGGTCTAATGCTCCTCCGTATTCGACAGTCGCACGTTGGTGCGCCGAATTTAGACGTGGAAGAACATCGACAATGGACAACCCCCGCTCCGGACGCCCTACTACAGCAATAACTGAAGAAATTGTGAAAAAAGTCGAAAACTCAGTTTTGGCGGATCGTCGTGTCACGGTTCGTTTTATTGCTGAAAATGTAAAGATTTCAACGCGGAGCGTGCATAATATTTTACATGAACGCTTGGGTATGAAAAAGGTATCTGCGCGTTTGGTACCAAGAATGCTTACTGACACGCAAAAACAAACTATACTAGAGATTTGTCAAGAAGCTTTGAACCTGATGCAGCAAGACCGGGAACTTTTTTTGGCGCGATTTATAACAATGGACGAAACATGGCTCCATCATTACGACCCAGAAACGAAACTGCAGTCTATGACATGGAAAAGGCCATCATCTCCAACTCCGAAGAAATTCAAGGTGAGCCCATCTGCCGGTAAGGTCATGGGCTCTGTTTTTTGGGATGGTAAAGGGGTATTAATGATTGAGTATCTCGAGCATGAAGCCACTATTACGGGCACATTATACGCCAAACAAATAGCAACATTGCGCAATGAGATCCGCGAAAAACGGCGAGGTAAACTCTCGAAAGTTGTGCTGTTCCACCAGGACAATGCCCCGGCACACAAGTCCGCCGTTGCAATGGCTACAATTCGTGATGCTAGGTTGAATATCCTTAAGCATCCTCTGTATTCACCAGATCTCGCTCCCAGTGATTTCTACCTATTTCCGAGATTGAAACAATACCTGAGAGGCCAGAAATTTGAAGACGACGACGCGGTAGTCGCTGCAGTACAAGATTTTTTAAGTACTCAAGATGAGACCTTTTTTAAAAATGGAATTTTAAGTTTAGAAAAAAGATATACTAAGTGTATTATGCTAAAAGGTGACTATGTCGAAAAATAAAATGACATTTAGTAAAAGTTGTTTATAACATACTCATTCTCACTTTTTATTGAACGCCCCTAGTAAAACCAACAGTAACAAGAAGTTTAAGTAGACTGCATTACATTGTCTTTTAACATGTTTATTATGAACGTTCATATTACGATGTAATTTTTGCAAGCTACCGCGGGATTTTTTTGCGAAATTCTGGAACATCAATTTTACTACTTACACGAACCCGTGCGAAGTCGCGGGTAAAGGCTAGTTATATAACATTTGATCCAGAACCCCTCAGTAGTTTACCCTTCGCAAATTCCAAGCGATCTGAAATAATTAGGCACGAAATTACGTCTTAATCTTGAGATTAGAATTAGTAAACAGATCAGACTAAACCGAACAATCCTTTACTAATTCAAATTCATCAATCTACTATCAACAACATTAATCAAATCTGCGGTGATGGCGTTATTCAACAGTGCCGTCTGTCAGTACTGACGTATCAACGCACAGCAGCCATGATGAAACATCGCCCGCGGCAATTTGCTGACAAAAGCATGTTTGATTTATGTGTACATCATTCCAGCGTGTATACGTCCCACTGCAGGGTACAGCCCTCCTCTCTGAATGAGAGGGCTTGGTCCGTATTTCCCAGGTGGGCTCAATGTGGATTGGAAACTTCACACACACCATTGAATTTCTTCGCAGGTGTATACATGTTTTACTTCACCGCTCATGGTAAATTTCAACAGTTACCGCTAGGACTAGTTGCGTTTTAGACGAAATTATACTAATCCACACCACTACTTACTTCCTACTACGGTAACTGCGGCTTTATCTTAGTATAAAACTAAGTCATTTTTTGCGTCTGTCTGTCTGTTTGTAAATTCGCTAGCTTCTAAACCACACCACGGATTTTGAAGCGGTTTTTTTCACCTGCATTTAATAATTTATCACAATAGGTTTATGGTAAGTAATAAATATCTAGCTATGCGCCCCGGTACAGGGCGGGCATGGTTTTTGGCCTGGGAAAAGGGAGATGAAAATGAGAAGTTAATCAATGACATTTGATTAATACACTGTATTTTCTTTGATATCCGTTAAGTTCTACAAATGGCTGTTATTCTGTTGATGTTCTACGATTGATACTACCCTGGTAATTAACTTTTCGGACAAAGCGAAAAAAAACATTGTCAGAGATTTAATATATAAAAATCTCGTGTCACGTGTTTGTTGTTATCGAAGTCCTCTAAAACGGCTTGACCGATTTTAATGAAAATTTTTGTATATATTTTTGGTAGGTCTGAGAATAGGTCGTAGGCTTTTTTTTAGCCCTAGGTGATAAGAAATAAATTATAAGGCAAAACAACGTTTGCCGGGTCAGCTAGTAATAAATAAATATCATGTTCACAGTTCTTGCAAAAGGTCCTTCAGAGTCACAAAAAATTAATGTTAAAGGCAGTCTATTAACTTTGACGTCATAAATTAAGAACCTTTTATTCTGTTTTACCGCCCAAAATTAATTCTTGATCATATTTTTAACAATAGGAGTTAGGACACTAGTAGTAGTAGTAAGTCTTGTGTGTCTTGTGTTTTTTGCCTGTGTACGTGTTATTGTTGTTATAAACAAATGTTTTTTCTTCTTTTTTAACTCCCGACACAAAAAGAGGGGTGTTATAAGTTTGACCGCTATGTGTGTGTGTGTGTCTGTCTGTGGCATCATAGCTCTTAAATGGGTGAACCAATTTGGATGCGGTTTTTTTTTAATAGAAATCAGGTTTCTTGGCGATGGTACTTAGATATGTTTCATCAGAATCGGTTCAGCCGTTTCAAAGTTATTAGCTGTTTTGTTAGCTGCGGAAGGGAATCTTCGACGCATAATGGGCATTGACTTAATGTTCAAACATACGAGTGAGATAATTGCGTTGGAAGTTTTTAAAATTTTTAATTTATAGTTATCTTCTTAGAGAAACTAACTTCATTTGAATTGTTGAATGTTCCCTATTTCTTAATTTTTTCACCTCTTTTTTTAAAGTCGTGCCAGTGCGAGCCTGTTTATATGCTAGTTACGGCATAAAACCTGCCATTTTGAGTCAGTTGAAATTCGATTTGACTCAAACGAGGAGTGGAAAATCGAGTTCCATTTTGAACTAGGGCATCAGCAGCGCGATTAAATTAAATAGTTTAATTGGTGTTTTCATGGATTTAGATTTTATGTTACATTAGTATTTATCCGCGGTTCCGCACACGTAAACCACTAATTAAATTTAAATTAAGTTCCAACATTTTACTACTTTCCCACGGAATTTCCCAAAAAATACATCGTCGTCTTCATTCACTTGGTATCGAACACCCGTGCAAAAAATAAATCTCTAGAATTACATGATTGTAATAATTTGTGTGTAGAAATACGTTCATCATCATCATCATCCCAGCCTTTATACGTCCCACTGCAGGGCACAGGCCTTCTCACAAAATGAGAAGCCTTGAGCCGTAGTTCCCACGCGGGGCCAGTGCGGATTGGGAAATTCACACACACCATTGAATTTCTTCGCAGGTGAATGCAGGTTTCCTCACGATTTTTTTCTTCAGCGTAAAAGTCATGGTAAATTACAAATGTAATAAGCCGTGGTGGCCTATTGGTTTGACCTATGACCTCTCAAACAGATGGTCGTGGGTTCGAATCCCGGCTCGCACCTCTGAGTTTTTCGGAATTTATGTTCGAAATTACATTTTTAATGTTAATTACTTAATTATTATTTATTAATTTTATATAGCACCACCTGCTGAAATCCATTCCTTGCTTTCTTTCTATTTTAAAGGTTTCCGGGAAGAGATCGCTTCGAAGCAATAAGGCCGCCCATTGTCAAAGTCAATGACAAAATTCTTTATTCAAATTAAGCATCAATTGATGCTCCTATGAATGTCGAAGAATCTACCACCGGTTCGGAAAAATCCAGTGACATATCGCTTGTCGTTACTGGTCATATTATAGGCCAATTAGTCCGCCCTCCTTTCAACTGTTTTATTATGACGAAGTATATTAAGAGGATAATGATAATGTAGCATCGTATTTTATATACCGCAATGTCTCAAGTCAAAAATCTTTGACCAGTGTGTGTTGCCAGTGATGACTTATGGGCCTCATAAAAATAAATAAATAAGTAAATACCACGGGACAATTCACACCAATTGACCTAGCCCAAACTAAGCAATGCTTGTACTATGGGTACTAGACAACGGATAAACATACTTATATAGATAAATACATACTTAAATACATATTAAACATCCAAGACTCGAGCACAAACATTCGTATTTTTCACACAAATATCTGCCCCGACCGGGAATCGAATCCGGGACCTCAAGCTTCGTAGTCAGGTTCTCTAACAACTAGGCTATCTGGCCGTCTAAAATAAATAAGGAAGCTCAAAGTCACTCAAAGGGTAATGGAGAGGGCTATGCTCGGAGTTTCTCTGCGGGATCGCATTAGAAATGATGAAATCCGCGCAAGAACTAAAGTCACCGACATAGCTCGAAGAATCGCCAGACTCAAGTGGCAGTGGTCACACATCGCTCGTAGAACTGATGGCCGCTGGGGCCAAAAGGTTCTCGAGTGGCGTCCACGGACCGGAAGACGCAGTGTAGGTAGGCTTCCAACAAGATGGAGCAACGATCTGGTTAAGGTTGTGGGATCGCGTTGGATGCGGAGAGGACGGGACCGATCTGTTTGGCGAGCCTTGGGGGAGGCCTATGTTCAGCAGTGGACGTCTTTCGGCTGAAATGATGATGATGATGATTTTACTAGAATAGAAGGCGTACTTGGTAAGTATACATAATACGAGTCCCTTACTTTGATGTAACGAACCCGTAACACCCGGATGCTACTGGCTACGAAATCAAATCAACCCACATTCGTCCACCTTTGGGAGTTAATTTTCACGCCACTCTGTCCACTCTAATGCCTCCCCTCTATGCAAGCATGTAGTGATTAAGTAATTTAGTGACGATTTGGCTCAGTGAACCGGTTAAAGCTAGGATTTAGATTAAAATAAAAGGTTCTTTTATTGAATTCCTGTTTAGTATGAAACTCATCCGCAGCTCAGTGAACTGGTTAAGGCTAGGATTTAGATTAAAATAAAGGTTCTTTTAATGAATTCCTGTTTAGTATGAAACTCATCCGCACCTCAGTGAACTGGTTAAGGCTAGGATTTAGATTAAAATAAAAGGTTCTTTTAATGAATTCCTGTTTAGTATGAAACTCATCCGCAGCTCAGTGAACTGGTTAAGGCTAGGATTTAGATTAAAATAAAAGGTTCTTTTAATGAATTCCTGTTTAGTATGAAACTCATCCGCACCTCAGTGAACTGGTTAAGGCTAGGGTAGAGGGCATAACATAGATGCGCTTTATCACTGCCTAAATGTGATTATAACAGACTGAAGTGTACGATGTATGGGAAAGATTCGTCGCTAACTTCTAGACCAGTGATGGTGTAGGGGTAAGCACGCAGCACGGAACGCTGAGGACCTGGGTTCGATTCCCAGCATTTGTCTTTTTTCTGGGGTTTTTTCTGTGCATCTATATTTCAGTTTGTATTTAGTTTGAAATATATGGTTTCACGGGATGACCGTAAAAGTAATAAAAAAAAATGAAGTTGAAGAAAATAAAAAAATAAATAGAAAAAGATACTTCATACTTAACTTGTAAAAGTTGGCCTAGTAGCGCCATCTCTTGGTCCAGGTGAGCGGGTAGCTCCGAAGGAGTGTTGAAGTCTCTCGGTAGAGGGCATAACATAGATTTTTTTTTTTATAAATATCACGGGACAATTCACACCAATTGACCCAGTCCCAAAGTAAGCTAGGAAAGCTTGTGTTATGGGTACTAAGCAACGGATAAACATACTTATATAGATAGATACATACTTAAATACATATTAAACACCCAAGACCCGAGAACAAACATTCGTATTTTTCATACAAATATCTGCCCCGACACGGGAATCGAACCCGGGACCTCAAGCTTCATAGTCAGGTTCTCTAACCACTGGGCCATCTGGTCGTCAAATAGATGCGCTTTATCACTGCCTAAATGTGATTATAACAGACTGAAGTGTACGATGTATGGGAAAGATTCGTCGCTAACTTCTAGACCAGTGATGGTGTAGGGGTAAGCACGCAGCACGGAACGCTGAGGACCTGGGTTCGATTCCCAGCATTTGTATTTTTTCTGGGGTTTTTTCTGTGCATCTATATTTCAGTTTGTATTTAGTTTGAAATATATGGTTTCACGGGATGACCGTAAAAGTAATAAAAAAAAAATGAAGTTGAAGAAAATAAAAAAATAAATAGAAAAAGATACTTCATACTTAACTTGTAAAAGTTGGCCTAGTAGCGCCATCTCTTGGTCCAGGTGAGCGGGTAGCTCCGAAGGAGTGTTGAAGTCTCTCGGTAGAGGGCATAACATAGATGCGCTTTATCACTGCCTAAATGTGATTATAACAGACTGAAGTGTACGATGTATGGGAAAGATTCGTCGCTAACTTCTAGACCAGTGATGGTGTAGGGGTAAGCACGCAGCACGGAACGCTGAGGACCTGGGTTCGATTCCCAGCATTTGTCTTTTTTCTGGGGTTTTTTCTGTGCATCTATATTTCAGTTTGTATTTAGTTTGAAATATATGGTTTCACGGGATGACCGTAAAAGTAATAAAAAAAAAAATGAAGTTGAAGAAAATAAAAAAAATAAATAGAAAAAGATACTTCATACTTAACTTGTAGGATTTAGATTAAAATAAAAGGTAATTTTTCATAATTCGCACTGGGCCCGCGTGGGAACTACGGTCCAAGCCCTCTTATTTTGAGAGGAGACCTGTGGCCTGCAGTATAAAAGCCGAGATAAAATATTTTTTTTTATAATACTAAAAGGTTTATGTAATTAACTAAATCAATGATTAACAATAAGTACAATAATAATCATTCTAAACCTAAAAACCTTAAAAATTACAATTAAAAAATGCAGTCAGTCACATAACATCTTTTTTTTTGTTTTGAACTTATTTAAAATAAATCTGTATGTGTTGTACGCGTTAAAAGTTTTATCGTTTAGACATTTTATTTACGTTTTTGTTATAAGAAATTATTTTTAGGTCTCGAAAGAAACAGTTAAACTTAGTGAACACTAAATAATTAACTTTGATAGTTGGCCTACCAATCAAAACAAAAGCTGCTAAAAATGATTCTCATAATTTTAAAAGACGAACGAAAAAAATTTAATCGACTTTAAACACTACGAATACAACTTTTTACTGATCTGTTTAAAGTCGGTGCCTTAGCACGAGCCAGCAGGAGTGGACCTAGCCTATCTACCTTACCTACATACTATCTATTGGTTTTCTATCACTTTTTTTTTATTGTGAGAGGGAGGCGAACGAGCAAGCGGGTCATCTGATGGAAAATGATCACCATCACCGCCCATAAATATCAACAACTCAAAAAGAGTAAAGAGAGTCTCCAATTTGTTGCCGGCCTTTAAAGTAAGTAAAACCCTTTTCTTGAAAGCCCCGATGTCATAGTTGTCTGGAAACACTGCTGCCGTAAGCTGGTTCCACAGTTTCACCGTACGTGGCAGGAAGTGCCGAAGAAAACGTACAGTGGTAGACTGTCATTCATCGAGATGGTGACGATGGAACTTAGACTTACGGCGGAAAGTGCGATGCTGGAATTTAATCTAAGTAACAATAGCTTAATGTCAAGAACTCGTCACCTTTCACAAAGTATTTTTCTTTTTTCTGGAGGTGCCATCTCCTACCGGAGGTCGGCTATCATTACAACTATTATCTTTGACACAACAGCTCGGTACTAGGATCTTGTGCTAAGGTTACACAAAGTATTACTTTTCCCAATTCAGAGTCTTTAATCATTGAGGAAGCCTCTCATGTTCCTCACCATCAGTTCCACTTCACATTTCCTTTGAGACGAGCGTTAAATTGCTTTGCAACTGTGTTATTGAGTAGTTCTGGTGGCCAACTGTGGTCATCCTCGTTAGTTCCACTTCACCACACGCCAAGAGCAAATGCACGAGTTACTACAAAATAAATAATAATAAATAAATATCACGGGACAATTCACACCAATTGACCTAGTCCCAAAGTAAGCTAGGAAAGCTTGTGTTATGGGTACAAGGCAACGGATAAACATACTTTATATAGATAGATACATACTTAAATACATATTAAACACCCAAAACCCGAGATCAATCATTCGTATTTTTCATACAAATATCTGCCCCGACACGGGAATCGAACCCGGGACCTCAAGCTTCATAGTCAGGTTCTCTAACCACTAGGCCATCTGGTCGTCTAAACACTATACAATATTTGAAGAGTTCCCTTGATTTCCCTGAATGAATTAACTCATCAGATCCTGACTTAATTGACAATGAGACCTGATTGGAATAAGGTTTTCCCTGTCCAAATAAAAAAACAGACCCGAATTGACAACCTACTCCTTTTGTTAAAGTTTGATAAAATACTGAATACCTTTAAACCCTTTGCCTATACCCTAGCGGAAAGAATTTAGCAAACAACATCAACAACCGAATGTAACTTTAAACATGGCACCCTTCATTTGCCTTGCAGGTTGGTACGACTGCCTAAACAACAAGAGAGGACGACTTTAAATATTAACACTTGTAAGTCCTCCACTTAAAACGCCTCGTTAACTTAAGTAGGTGCGGGCCAATAGCTTTGTCCCAATGTTTCGAGCAACTCGAGTCAACAACCGTCATTGAATCTTGCAAATTGCATCGTTACTGCATTCGTGGCGCAGCACACAGTTTATGGCAAGTTTTATATAGTTTATTATCTATATCACTCGGCGGATGGCTAGCTTTATCAGGTTTTCGTTTAGATGTTCTGTAGGTACGTACGCATTTATTGTTATTTTAGAACCTAAGTTTTATGTAGTACTAGATGGCCCACGTACGATTTTTGTAGGTCAAACAAAAGTGAAGCTGATGAGGTTTCAGATTATAGACCGAT
This sequence comes from Archips crataeganus, assembly GCA_947859365.1. Lineage (NCBI taxonomy): Eukaryota > Metazoa > Arthropoda > Insecta > Lepidoptera > Tortricidae > Archips > Archips crataeganus. Next base: position 15,534,671 of record OX402054.1, read on the forward strand.
AAAAGGGTTACCTTTTTATGACCGTTCGAGATGGCGACGTACTGTGGACGCCCTCTGCCCCATCCAAAGGGACATAGAACATTAAAAAAAAAAAAAAATTAGGGGACAATCTTACACAAATCGACCTAGTCCCAAACTAAGCAAAGCTTGTACTATGGGTACTAGACGACGATAAACATACTTATATAGATAAATAAATACTTAAATACATAGAAAACATCCATAACTCAGGAACAAATATTCGTGATCATCACACAAATAAATGCCCTTACCGGGATTTGAACCCAGGACCTCTTGCTTCGTAGGCAGGGTCACTACCAACTAGGCTAAAGCGGTCGTTAAGTCAAACACTAAGTCGTAAGTGGTCGGGACATTAAGTCAAATTCTTACAATAAAAACTTGTAAAGCTTTAACTTAAATCCCAATTTAAATCTGTAAGAAAAATCGTGCAACTTGCAATACATTGCGGCACTCGATTTACCACTTCGAATCCGTGCGCTGTTTTTCCCGCGCAACATAATGCAACTTGCTCGAATTTTCTTGCAAATATGAACTCATTTGTTTTCTGTCGCTTTGATATTTGTCTTGACCGGACACAAGCAAAACATACATTTTCATGTAATAGGCGAATGTTTTGTTGATAAAATAAAAGTTATGCGTGATACACAAAAAAATATATACCTACCTAACCTACGCGTCGACTTGAAATGATTACCTCCTCCGTTTTTTTCGTCGGTTGAAAATTGACATTGTACTTGGTACAAGTAAGACAAAAATATTTTTGTAAAATATCGTCGGGGTTAGTGCAAATCCGCTTATCTACCATGCATATGTGGGAGATGAAATAAATAGAAAACAATTATTAAAGCAGTAAATACCATTTATTCGATAATTTCAGCAATAATTAGCTATGCACACAATATACAGACCTTTATAGCCATAGACATAGTAATAGGTAGTTTAATTTGGCAGAAAGAAAGTAAAAGTATATCGAAGGGATTTCATATAGCAATTCACAGCAAGTAGCTTAAAATAAATAACCGTTAGGAGAACACAATTTAGGGTATAAGCGAGCGAGTTACAATTATATATTTATATCTATATAATCAAAAAGAATGGTAGCTATTAACTAGACAATTCGTACCTTTCTCGATCACAGCTCGATGTCAAATGCCCGCTCCAGAGCGGTGCGAGAGTATTTATGTTGCTGTACAAACATGTGACGTCATGAGAGAAAATCGTCTTAGGCGATAAACAAGTTTTTCGTTACTACCCATATATATTACAGATATAAATAATGTTTAAATTATTAGAATATAAATCAAAATACCCTGTTCTCCCACACATATATATCGCGTATCTGCACTACATGTAGTTTTACGGCATATGGTTTTAACTTCATATTTATTTTATTTAATTGGGAGTAAACATTGGAAAACGGCTAAATTCAGATGCACAGAATAATCCTATGCTAGTTAAGCGAATTTGCACTATCACAACGATATGATACAAACCCGCCACGTTAGTAAACTCAACTTACTCCGGTTAGGTTTACGCGCAATGTACCCTTAATAAAACGTACTGTATGGTTTCTATCCGTTTTTATCTGCGGCACGTTTTACTACAGAGTATTTGGCTGACTCCGCTGGTTTATCTCGGTAAGTGACCGACTTCGAGCTATCTTGTTATTGATATCGACCGAAGTACGAAGTAATAGAATTGTGCTGTGAACACGCAGCTTTTTCGATTGAAATTAAATATTTGAAGGATTTGTGTTCTGTTTGGATAAGTAAGTAATAAGAAATACTCATTTTGTGTCACCATTTTGATTTCACACTGTACTTATTATAGTAACGTATTGCCTTTGATAGCTAACGCACATAACCATATTCTCACTGTCAAGTAGACTCACTGAGTTAATAATAAGATAGATAGATGATGTTGACGATCGGATTATAGCCTAGTGGCTAGAGAACCTCACTAGGAAACTTGAGGTCCCGGGTTCGATTCCTGGTAGAAAAAAAAAAGCAGATATTTGTATTATACTTGTAATTTCCTTCCAGATCCACTGTCGCCACTTTTCGCCTCTCATACTATTAAGAGGTCCTTACCGAAATAAAAAGAAAGAATAAATCATTGAGAAACTGACGTAAATATACAGTAAGAGACAAGAAGTTGCGCACACGTTTTCTGTTTTCATTAGATGTTACTTGATTACTGAACACATAATCCTTTTTGATGCGCAGTCCATGTAAAGTTTAATTATTGATAATTATTTTTAACTCAAGTGGCGTTATGTTACAGACTGGGTCGGAAAAATAAATATCTGACTTTTAGGACAGACAGGCCTCTTGCGCTATTGTCTCACGTGACATTTCTATTCCTTTTATTGGTTCTATAGTTTCACCAGTGACCAGTGACCAAACTAACTAACGATTAGCTCCCGATGGAGCAATTAATTGCCGTAAAGATCTTTAACCACTTTAACAGTATTAATAGATCATTACAGCCACAAACAGATTTCTCGAAGGACTTAGCAGTTTGACGAGACGGAGTATGAACTCTTGGTACCTATGGATTACAGTTTCAATAGTCTGGGATGGGAGAGATATTAGCAACTAACATTTCAAGGTAAGTACAAAAGATTAAACAACGTTTATCACTAATCAATCAGACTCTATATTACGCTTCTACATCGTTTATGTTAGTTTATAGTAAGTTACTATCGCATTATGTAGGCACAGTCAAAGAGACTGAATTAGTTCAGTAGACTTGGTTGAGAGTGTGCGTACAAACGTGAGTGTGAGTGAAAATCACCAATATTTTTTTTATTAAAGCCTGCATAGTGGTTCCTACCAGGCTTAGTAAAGATGAAAGGTATACAAAATACAAATATTAGTATAATATAATGACAATTGGAGCAAAGCATTTCCGTCGAAAATTACTGTTCAAAATTACATGTCATAATTAAATTACCAAAATTATTGATAAAAATGCCTAAATGTCAAGTAAAATAAATTGTCGAGGATAGTACATTTAACCGTTTTACATATTTCCAAATTTAGTATTTTACACTTTCGTGATTTTCACTCATAATTACTATACTAAACGGAACTTATCACACAGATAAATTTGCGAGTTAACTCGTGACCACGGCTGCTGCAATGTGGCCGAAACGTCGAGGTAAATATTATCTTCGAGATAAGTCCCGTTTAGTAATTATTTCCAAATTTGATAAAATAAAACAAATATGAATTTAATAAAACCATCCCTCGTAAAACTACATGTAATGCAGATACGCGGTATTTATGTATCGTTAGATAAGCAAATTTGCACTATCCCCAGCGAAATTTCAAATTAAAATTAAATAGTACGTTAAACTACATGTAGTGCAGATACGCGGTATTTATGTATGGTAGATAAGCAAATTTGCACTATCCCCAGCGAAATTTCATATTAAAATTAAATAGAAGGCACGGAATTAAATGGGCTGAAACCAATCAGTACACTATTTTAGTGCAGGACCGACTTAATAAGATTGAGTGGCGACAAAGACTCGATATCTAGCTAGAAAATTATAGCCGTCGCACCTAGGGAATTTCAGAAGTGGATTGTAACATTATATTGCCATTGGATATTGCGGACGAATTTGGTTTCATTAACTTTTTTACTTTGCTACCACTTTTTATTAATATTGGACGTTTTTTTCTGTGTACTCTTTGTAAGCGCGCTCCGTTTTTCACCTCAATATTTCACGCACCCTCCAGTAAAACAGTGCCAAGCGCACTGCTTCTGTAGTCTTAATCTGCACGACCTTATTCCGCCTGCTCCTTTCTTCCACAGGTCGACCAGGAGTAGGCGGGGTCTCCACCCTTACGTTGTCAGTATTCCCAAATTCCGCACAAAGCGTTCTCGCTCTTCCTTCATCAACCGCACAGCTAAGGAGTGGAATTCCCTGCCTGCGACTGTGTTCCCTGAACACTACAATTTGGCCGCTTTCAAGTCTAGGGTGAATGAGCATTTACTAGGCAAGCGTGCTCCATCGTAGGCCTCATCTTCACTCAGGCTTCGTGATTGTGGCCAAACGCAAGCCTATATAGTATAAAAAAAAAAAAAATAATAATTAGGTGAGAAAGAAGCTACTTAGATTCAGATAAATAAAATGCTAAATAAGGTACTTGCCGGTAATAAGGAGTAGTTAAGGGATATTTGAAATAAAGTGGAAAATATATAGTTAATTTGACAAGTTTAAATGTTAATCGTGGTATAGATATTTATTTCTTTAATTTTCATCATCACAATTCTTCGCAGAAGTGTGCAAGAGTCCTCAATATGTTTTTTCTTCACTGTAAAGCTCATGGTAAATTTAAAATGTAATTTTGTACAATAATTCCGAAAACTCAGAGGAGCAATGGGAGCCCGAGCTCGAGCCCATGACCCTCTGTTTGAGAGGCTATAGTTCAAACCACTAAGCTACCATGTGTTGAATTAAAAATATTAGTATTAATAGGACAAATTACCATTTCCCAATTCTTCTAATACGTTGATTGAACGGTCCTTGTTGAAATCAACGTTTGGATTGGACGGTCCACCTACCGAGCGTCGACTAGTCGAATTCTTAGACGGCTAAACTAAGAGTTCACAGTCGTCCATAATAGTCTACTAGGAACGCGACGTCGACACAAAATCATAGTCGGTTAGACCAGTTAATAAATTCAATATTTGAATGAGAGTTATATTGTACATAGACTGTAGACTACTGCAACCACAGACTAGTGATTCGTAGAAATCGACGTGCCGTTAAATTAAATATCTACATAACGCAATTATCACGTCAACTAGTCGACGAATTCAACTACTCTACGGACTAGTCTTCTCTTCTCTTCTTGCGGTGCCTCTTCACTACTGGAGGTTGGCTGTCAGCTCCGCATACCTCTCCTTATCTCTCGCCTGAGAAAACAGTTCTTCCACACTGGCGATACCGGTCCACTCTCTGATGTCGATGAACGTAAATGAACGGTCTAGTTGCGTTAACGATAAGATCGTGGACGACCCATCGCTTTGTGTGCGTGTGGACTGAGGGACCACTTGGTTTTTAATGGTTTTAGACAGTTTTAGTAAGTGTAAAATTTAGTAGTAGTAGCGAATTACTTTGTAAAAAAATCCTGGAATTCGTAAAGAATTCACTAACAAGTTATACAGCCAAAGGTGTGGTCCCTCAGTTCACACACTGAACCTTCCACTTCTGGGCAAGTGTTTAATTTGCTGGCTTATTTTGATGTTACAGATTTAGTAAAAACATGTCTAAACGCATTCGTAATGACCGAAACGTAATTTGGCAATGATTATACACTAAAGAAGTCTTCCTTCTTTGGTCCCTGAGAGACCAAAGAAAATAACTAATAAATCGGTACATTTGTACAAAAAAAATGCATTTTTCTTTGCAAACATTAGTAAAAATCGCAAGGAAGATTATAAAAGTTAAACAAAAGCACAACTATTAATAAATTTCGTCAAATTTATAGTTTTTTGTGGTCCCTCAGTTCACACACTATGAATTAATAAAATAATTAAAATATCCTAAAATATAAACTTTATGGAAAGGTTTGTCGTACTGAGGTTTAGTTAAAAAGTTTGACTACATTTATATATTTTTTTAACGTGGATTGATGGCGTATAATATAAGATAAATTGCTTTTTAATATTTCCTTAGCAGTGTTTATTAAGGTGTCCACACAATGAAAAGCATTTACTAACGTGAATCATTTTTAAATTCAACTTTTTATATTTGCTTACTAACATTAAATGGACCAAGGAAAAACCGCATACAGCCAAGACTACATTTTAGATTCTGTAAGCAAAATTAAGAAATTAAAAACAAACTAAGTATATGGTATCAGATTTGGTGCGGTAAAACATGTAGCTCGAATATACTTGCCCTGCGTATTATGTTTAAAGAATAAAAAGGCGGCAAATTAACTTGAATTGATGTGTTTGGTTTGTTATTGCTGTGTAATAGGCAAATTTATATTTGTTTGTGGCCCCTCAGTTCACACACTATGAATTAATAAAATAATTAAAATATCCTAAAATGTAAACATTATGGAAAGGTTTGTCGTACTGAGATTTAGTTAAAAAGTTTGACTACATATATATTTTTTTTTAACGTGGATTGATGGCGTATAATATAAGATAAATTGCTTTTTAATATTTCCTTAGCAGAGTGTTTATTAGGGTGTCCACACAATGAAAACCATTTACTAACGTGAATCATTTTTAAATTCAACTTTTTTGACAAGCGATATCTGGACGAGTAGTGCATCATCCCATTTGAATGATTTTATTAGCTTTACTGCGCATGGGCTAGATAAATCCTTCAATCCGAAGTCCTACTGTTTAGAAGGCATGCCTTTCCAAGGAGAGAATCATTCGGGTGTGAATATTGCTGAGAACATGAAAATGACTATATTGAACTGGGAAATACTACAAAGAGTAATAGCAATTGTTACTGATAACACACGGAATATGATATATGCAGTGAATGAACTATGTGATAATTTAATGACAGTGAGTCAGTTTGTTCATATATGTTGTAATGCGCACACATTGCAGTTGGTTTTAGAGCATGGTTTGTTTGAACGCGAATCGGTGAAGGAAGTCATTACAACTTGTAGGAAAATAGTTGGACATTTTAGCCATTCAACAGTGTCAATGAAATGCTTGAAAAAGAGCAGAAAGACCTTGGCATGCATAATTTTGCTTACAGAATCTAAAATGTAGTTTTGGCTGTATGCAGTTTTTCCTTGGTCCATTTAATGTTAGTAAGCAAATAGAAAAAGTTGAATTTAAAAATGATTCACGTTAGTAAATGCTTTTCATTGTGTGGACACCCTAATAAACACTGCTAAGGAAATATTAAAAAGCAATTTATCTTATATTATACGCCATCAATCCACGTTAAAAAAATATATAAATGTAGTCAAACTTTTTAACTAAACCTCAGTACGACAAACCTTTCCATAATGTTTACATTTTAGGATATTTTAATTATTTTATTAATTCATAGTGTGTAAACTGAGGGACCACAAAAAAATATAAATTTGACGAAATTTATTAATAGTTGTGCTTTTGTTTAACTTTTATAATCTTCCTTGCGATTTTTACTAATGTTTGCAAAGAAAAATGCATTTTTTTTTGTACAAATGTACCGATTTATTAGTTATTTTATGTGGTCTCTCAGAGACCAAAGAAGGAAGACTGCTTTAGTGTATAATCATTGCCAAATTACGTTTCGGTCATTACGAATGCGTTTAGACATGTTTTTACTAAATCTGTAACATCAAAATAAGCCAGCAAATTAAACACTTGCCCAGAAGTGGAAGGTTCAGTGTGTGAACTGAGGGACCACACCTTTGGCTGTATAACTTGTTAGTGAATTCTTTACGAATTCCAGGATTTTTTTACAAAGTAATTCGCTACTACTACTAAATTTTACACTTACTAAAACTGTCTAAAACCATTAAAAACCAAGTGGTCCCTCAGTCCACACGCACACATCGCTTTAATACGTACTAAAGCCGTTTCGACGTTTAAACAACGAATCTGATCGTTGCTTAAAAAAACGTGAGCTACTTATTCATACTCTACATTCTACTGTTTCTACACGTTTGCTTCTATTCAAAATATTATATTTTACTGTTAAAGGCCTTATTATTTTTAACCACACCGCCGGCAGCCTTTTTTATTACGAACAGTATATTTCTGATGGGATTTTCTTTTATAGAAAATCGTTTAGCACGCCATGTTGGTTTTATGTTCAAATCATGAGGCAGCACGTCATAAAGTACATTGTAACTGACACTAACTAAGTGCTTTGTGAGGATATATTTTCTCTATTATTTTTATCTCTCTCGTGGCATGTTAGGTTTAAGATATTAACCACATATTAGTATGCCGTTTAAATTGTGAGTCTATTCTCAATGCGATTACACCTGATCCCATTTTCCAATTATGTTATTACATTTTTTTTTTAATTTCCTGTAAAACCTAGGGAATTTCAATGCGTTATCTGTATTATTATAATAAAGAAGTAAACTTTATGTATTTGTTTGAATACAGGAGTTAGTGTAGTACGGATGCACTGAAGCGATTTTAAAAATCATTTCATTAATGGAAAACCAGATATTTCAGATTAACGTAGGCTTTGCTTACTTATACCGGGAAAGGTTGAAATTTTCGCGGAGGAAAAAATAAACTTGCGACCAACAAAATGCAGTGCTAAAAATAAGAATAAAATTGTATATTATTATTTATTTAGTGGATGAAATAGTAAAGCCATTTTTTTTTAGTTAATATGTTTTTTGGATCACTAGACGAAATTCGAACTCGCAGCTATAGCTGTGTCAAGTGCGCTATCAGGTTCTCCATGTTTTCCCATAATTTAATAAGTTACAATGTATAATTTTTCCATAACTATCATTCTTTATTAAATTATTAATTTCTGAAACAGTATTTTCTTACTGCATTCTTTAAAAAAATCCTGAAGAAAATACTTTTTCAGAAATAAATCACTATAACTAATGATTACTATAACTATTGATAATTATGACTTATTCAATTATGGGAAACTAAGGGTCCCGTGCTGTTAACCGTACTGTGCTAGGAGATGCGGGTTCAAATCTCAATTTAAAAAATCTTCTGTTTCATTTCAGTTCTGAATATTCAGTTCAATTTTCATTATTTTGATGTGTATTTTTAGCTAGTACTATACAATATTTATCGATTTCCTCGTGCCACACACATCAAATTTTGTTTCAATGAACCTTAAACTTTGTCACTTATTGAGTGAATTCGATGTCACATTACATTAAGTCGTGTATATGGACTTTGGGCGGCAGGAAGATAATGTTCTCACTTGTTAAGCCTATTTCTTGTTTTCCTGTTGGTTCCATTTCTTTTAACATATTGACAAAACCGAGATTAAGGGTCTTAAATAAAACAATATTCCCGATACATTTGTTACACAAGAGTATGTGATACGAACAAACCCCAAACGCGAAGGGAAGTGGCGATTGAATCAATTCCACGTGATAAATGTTTTTTATTCCTGACTCGGCGGCGAGGCGTTCTTGCGTACAACGAAGATAAAATACTGCAAGCAACATCGGTGTTAATAAAAACTGCTTGAAATAATCACAACTAACTATAAATATCGCTGGGGATTTGGCAAATCTGCTAATCTAAATGCCACGTATATACTACATGTAGTTTTACAGGGATTTTGTTTTATTTTAACGATTATGGAGTGAAAATTCCGCACTTCAAGGAACCGTCTGTCTTTCGAACCTCACCATCTTGATGATTGGCAGTCTAATACTACCGTGCGTTTTAAACGAAACTTCTTTCCTCGCACGACGAAGATCTGCAGTCAGCTTACTGCGGTAGCATTCCCAGAGCGTTACAACTTAGGGATCTTTAAAAAAACGACCCTACCAATTCCTAAAAGGGTCGGCAACGCACCTGTGATTCCCCTCGTGTTGCGGGTGTCCATGGGCGACGGTGATCGCTCTCCATCAGGTGACCCGTCTGCTCGTTTGCCCCCTCTTATATAAAAAATATTAGAAGTTGGCTTGTAGCTTCTATTCTAGTTACTTCTGCTTTGAACCAAAAAGATATTTACAGTTTGTAACCGGCTAGCCGGTCGGAGAAATAAGAAACTATGTAGTAAATAAAAATATGATACAATATAAAATATGTATATACAAATTGTTCCAGTCAGCACTGCTCTTCAATAAAGTAATAAAAAAAACACTGGCCTAGGTTTTCTGGACAAGTGGTAAGGCAGGGCAGGGTATTCACGTAGCCTCGGAGCGTCCAATAGGGGGTTCAATCTTCACCGGCTGTCTGCTCCGAGGCAGTAGAGCAGAACCGCAGCAGAACGTTCGTAGGTAGGTAGGTATGTGGAATCTTAGGATGAAGCGGAAAGGAAGGGCTGGAAGAAATACCCTGCTTTACTGCTTGCTTGAAGCACCCATCCAAGTCTCGTTTTAGTGCCTAAGTCAGTGAAAGAAAACTAAACAAGACTTGGATTAGGTTTCACAATTTATGTACAAGAAAATAGAGAGAAAGAACAGAACAAATAATATTTACAGTACCTGCAATAACGGCAGCCCTTCGTAATACAAGCAACTCGGTAAATAAGTATTTTTACAGAGTATAAATTATAATTATATATTCAGGAAATCAATTTTCGGCATAAGCCTTGCCAAATTGTAGAGCCAATGCAGGAAAAAAAAACAAAAGAAAATCAATAGTTCAGAATTTAGAATTTTGTTTTTCTGTAAGCAGCCAGTTGCGCACCACGGAGGTTTGCCGTGTTACAAGTTCCACTTGGTTCGACCAACCAACTTGGTAATATCATTTATAATTTCGTACATAAATTCCGCAAAAAAGTAAACACAACCTGGCGCTGTATCACTGCTATATAATTAAGTGATTATCTAACAGATTGAGATAATGGATGTACGGGAAAAAATCGTGTCTAAGCTCCTGACCAGTGGTGGTGTAGGGGAGCACGCGGCACGGAATGCTGAGACCTGGGTTCGATTCCCAGCGCTGGTCTTTTTTCTGGGGTTTTTCTGTGCACCCATATTTCACTTTGTATTTAGTATGAAACATATAAACACAACCCTCTGCTCGAAAGTCCATAGGTCAAACGGCTAGGCAACCACGGTTTTTTGCATAAATAATAATGATACATTACAAAGTGGCTAAACTGGTGTGAGCTGTGACCCAGCCTTATACTAAATCATTGCACTGATCCTCGTTGCCTCATATATCAACAGCAATAAGGATGGTAATAGAAATAAGATAAATGGCATCTTTAGACCCTTTTTGTAAGGTCTTATTGTTTTCTTTATTTCCATCTAGCTCTTGTTTAATTAAGGTTGGGCACAGCCTTAGAGTAGTACAACTTTTTACTACCCTGTCGCACTTGGCTTGTTTTATCGTTACTTATCGTTAATTATTTTGCATTCTACCGCTCTTGCGTTTAGTTCATGACCCTTTTATACTAGACATATTTTCGACTGTATGAACACCGTGATTATGACCTTTTATGATTTCCCTGTATTTTGTTATAATTACCAACATCTCGACCTATGTACCTCCCACAGTAGGCTAAAGGTGTCTTCTCAGAATGAGAGGCTTTGGGCCATAGTCTACCAACGTACTGTACTAAATCATTGTATGCAGTTATTAATGTTTTTTCCCAAATTTTCGCTGACTGACTTTATAGTCATTTAAACACACACGTATCTAAGCGACCGAGATTTCTTGGGGTAAAACTCTATAACACACGTTTTCCTAGAGATAAGACCAAAATAGATCAATTGTTTACCTACTCCCGAAACCCTCTACATAGCAAATATCATTGAAATCGTTAGTGCCATTTCGGAGACTATCTTTTTCTTTTATGAGAGAGAGAGAGATGTTTATTTACACATATTCGATACACAGGAAATAAAATTTACAGGAAAAGATACAAATAAAAATAACCCGAGTAATACCCGAGTATATAAATATCACGTGTCACGGTGTTTGCTATCGAACTTCTTCGAAATGGACTTGACCGATTTTTATGATTGTTTTGTCTATGTTCGGTAGATCTGAGAATAGGTCGTGGGCTATTTTTGTGTACCCCCATTCTACGCAGACGGAGTCGCGGGCAACAGCTAGTTATAATATAACAATAGTTTATAACCTAGATTAACTTTTTCCTGAAAACGCACATAGTTCCTCACCATCTTAATGTTTGATAGTCTAGCACCGTCCGCTATAATAAGCGGAACTGTTTTCCACGCACGACAAAGGTTTTTTTTTATTGTGAGTGGGAGGCAAACGAGCAATCGGGTCATCTGATGGAAAATAATCACTACCGCCCATAAATATCAACAACTCAAAAATAGTCACTGATCTGTTTGGCGGCCTTTCAAAAGGAGAGAGGGAATAGGGGAGAGGGAGGAGAGAGGTATTGGGCCCCCGGCGCTCTCATTGACCGTACGAAACGCAGCAGGATTACTGCTGCTTCACGCCGGTGTTCTGTGAGAGGGTGGTACTGCCCCGGACGAGCCGGCCCATTCGTGAAGCAGCAGCTAGCTACACCAGGGCTCTACCACTACTAAACCATAGTTATGGAACCAGCTTCCTATTACAGCAGTCCCGGAGCGATACAGCTTGGAGATCCTTAAGAAACTAGCCTATCTATCTCTCAAAGGGCCTGTGACACCCTTAGTGTAGCGGATGACTATGGGCGGCGGCGATTTCTTCCCATAAGGTGACCCGCTTGTATTAAAAAAAATCCCTAGGTGAAATAAATAAACAAGGTCTTTGCAGCCGAAGAAGTGGGCGCTATTATAAGATTGGTTTTTTGGAGTATTTTTGTATTTTTATTTTTCAACTCCTATTTTTTACTTTTAAGGTTATCCCGTGAAGTTCATATACAGGGTGTTAGGTAATGAGTGGATAATCCTTGAACTACGAATAGAGGGCACTTAGGACGTTATAATAAAGATAATATAAGTTTAGTAAAAGTGGCACGGTTTTCGAGATATTTGGACTTTTAGGTTTTTTTCGAAAATGAACACCCTTGTTCAATATTTTGATCATAGCACCATTTTAAGCTAATTTTTTTTTAATTTTTATTTTTGCTCAATATTCTTGAATACTTGAGTTATCAGATAGGCATCACCATTTTTGTGAGACTACATTGGATTTTTAATAAAAAAAACCGCAAACTTAATTTTTGCGTTTTCAATCGTACATTTATCGAACTTTCCGTCTAGTTGCCAATAAGCTTAAAAACATGCTAATTTATTGACAATTTAAAAATAGTAATTACCTTTTGAATTTAAAATCAAAATGCCAAGATAATAAAAAAAGACACACTCACTCTCATATATCTCCCAGTGTACTTTTTGTATCCCGAGCGTAGAATACAAAACTTTTTCTTGCAAAAATAACATTACCGGCCATTAATTGAAATGCCATTTATTCCAAATTTAAAAAACATGCCGACTGCTCTTTTTTTTAAAATTTGATTTTGAATATTGGTATTAATGCGTAATTAATGGTGAATTGAGTGTTTAGATGTGTTAAGGTTGTCGTGTTTTTTTTTTTAGTTTAATATTGTTTCGAACACAATACACACCGACAGAATATGCTCAAATGCATTACATTTAAGGTTAGTGCCAAGGCAACGCTAGTGCTGCTGCAATTTTGTACGCTGAACGAACCAGTAATGTTATTTTTGCAAGAAAAAGTTTTGGATTCCATTCCCGGGATACAAAAAGTACACAGGGAAAAATGAGGGTGAGCGTGTCTTTTTTTTATTATCTTGGCATTTTGATTTTAAATTCAAAAGGTAATTACTATTTTTAAATTGTCAATAAATTAGCAAGTTTTTAAGCTTATTGGCAACTAGACGGTAATGTATTTTTTTTTTCACCATGAGAGCTGAAAGTTCGATCAACGTACGATTGAAAACGCAAAAAATAAATTTTCGATTTTTTTATTAAAAATCCAATGTAGTCTCACAAAAATGGTGATGCCTATCTGATAACACAAGTATTCAAGAATATTGAGCAAAAATAAAAAATAAAAAAAAATAGTCAAAAATGGCGCTATGATCAAAACATTGAACAAGGGTGTTCATTTTCGAAAAAAAACCTAAAAGTACAAATATCTCGAAAACCGTGCCACTTTTACTAAACCTATATTATCTTTATTATAACGTCCTAAGTGCCCTCTATCCGTAGTTCAAGGATTATCCACCTTACACCCTGTATATCATTAATAAGTCAGTAATAAGTGATTAAGCAAGCTGAGATTTGTGTGATGCATAGGAAAAATTATAGTGTATAAGTCCCGACCAGAGTTGTGGTGTAGGGGTTTAGCACGCAGCACGAAATGTTGAGGACCTGCGTTCGATTCCCAGAGCTGGTCTTTTTTCTGGGTTTTTCTGTGCATCCATGTTTCAGTTTGTATTTTTTATTTTTTTTATTTTTTTTTATGTTTAGTATGACATTATTGTAGAGGCTTGAAAGTTAGCAATAGATGGACGAGTTAGTTTGAGGGCCGACACGTAGCGGAGGCCCTCGAAAGTACGAGTACATCTATTGCACTTTTAACCGAGACTAAACATTGTGCTTTTCACGACAAAATAAACAAAATAATCGAAACACTGCGTTGCTCCCGCCAATTTTACTTTTTCTTTTGTGACATATAAGTAATTATTTTTTTTTAAACGAGCGAGGCCATTCTTAGTGGCCAGTACCTAAAACCACATAATTAAAAAATAAAAACCTCATCCTCTTCATGTCCGACCTGCCAGCAAGTTGGGCATGACGAGGATGTACCTATATACTCGCGCACTGAGCAGTCTGGCTACGGCAGCACAATGAACATGACGAGCCTGGCTGTTCAGCCAGTGCAGTGCAGTGTGCAGCAGGCTTAAAAAGTTAATGCTGTGGCGTTTTTTCATACTTAAAAAAATTAAAGCATTTTGTGCATATTATGCGTTTAAGGAAAAAAAACACCTCATTAAATTCATGAACGACGCATTCTCATTGGTCAATTTAATTTCACATGCAGCAGACGATTACTTTTGATTGGTCCAATTTGCGTTCCAGGACGCCGGGAATGAAATTCAGAAATTATCTTTCAAAAATTCGTATCGAATTATAAAATACATATTATATTGATACCTACGTCCTGTGTTCGTAATGTGTTACATTGTTGTCGTGTTTTGCGCGCCATAAATGAGTCAGCTGTTAAATTTACATAATATAGGCAGTTTTGGGTACAGGATTTAGGTTATCTATGGCCACATTTTCGAGCAGTGTCGTGAAAAATGCGTTACAGTTAGGTACACAATAAAGTTATTTTGCAGTTGATAAAACTGACTTATTAACTCGTGAAATTTATTCTATATCGAACCACGGTACTCGTCCGGTAAAAAAGCAATTATGTAAAAATTTTCCAGTGTACAAAAAAGAATCCTTCAGAATAATTTATTCTATTCGCATGAGATATTAATGAATCCAAAAAGTTTATTAATGGGTATTCCGAAGGTACGGTTATTGCTGTCTTGGAAGCCGTGGATTGAATTTATAATGAAGGTAAGTAAGATCCTCTTGTTGTCAAAGCATTTGATCCTAATGGATCCAGATGACAGTGTAATAATTATACTCTAGATAGGTTTAGATCCTGTTTGGCGGGTAGTGAAAACTAGGAAAACGATGTGCTTATTACTTTTTGTCTGAAATCTAAATAAAAACAATTACAGCTATAGAAAAACCACGGGCAAAAGATAATCATTATTATTTGTTTATACACGTAAATTTATCATCCCCAGCCTATATAAGTCTCACTACAGGGCACAGACTCCATCTAGTTATAGGCCTAACTACACCGCGGCTTCCGGTCCGTAGACGCCACTCGATAACCTTTTTGCCCCATAGGCCATCAGTTAGTCTGGTTAAGGTTGCGGGACCGATCTGTTTGGTGAGCTTTGGGGGAGGCCTATGTTCAGCAGTGGACGTCTTTCGGCTGAAATGATGATGATGATGATAGATAAATAATAAATAAATAAATAAATATCATGGGACAGTTCACACCAATTGACTTAGTCCCAAAGTAAGCTAAGTAAAGCTTGTGTTATGGGTACTAAGGCAACGGATAAACATACTTATATAGATAGATATGGATACATACTTAAATACATATTAAACACCCAAGACCCGAGAACAAACAGTCGTATTTTTCATACAAATATCTGCCCCGACACGGGAATCGAACCCGGGACCTCAAGCTTCGTAGTCAGGTTCTCTAACCACTAGGCCATCTGGTCGTCTAAAATGGTCGTCTATGATGAGGAGGATAACTTGTTTCGTACGCTCTATACGTCTCAAATATCAAAACCAACGTTTCGTGATATTCTTTATTTCCGTACACGTAAATAAGCATTCGACACGCGTCGCAAACTTGCTTAAACAAAACTGTAAACATTTACCTTATATGGGACGTGATACGGCCTGCGCAAAACTTTGAGTTACAAATACCTTACTAACATCCTCCTAATATTACAAATGCGAAAGTTTGCGAAGGCATGTATGTGTTTTCATAGTAATGGGAAATACATAAAGGATTAAATCAATTGATAGCGTGAATTCAGAAACTTTTAAATACGTCGTGGTAACAATTTGCTATTTTGGCTGTTTGCTATCTTGACAATTCGCTATCTTGACAATATGCCTCTTGACATATGCTATCTAAACAATCGACCAGAAGTAGGCGGGGTTTCCACCCTTACGTTGTCAGTATTCCCAAAATCCGCACAAAGCTTTTTCGCTCTTCCTTCAACCGCACAGCTAAGGAGTTGAATTACTTGCCTGCGACTGTATTCCCTGAACACTACAATTTGGCTGCTAGGCAAGCGTGCTCCATCGTAGGCCTTATCTTCACTTTCCATCAGGCGTGATTGTGGTCAAACGCAAGCATATATTGTATAAAAAAAAATCTGCTAGTTTGACTTTTTGAGATCTGGCATTTTGCAATTTTGACAAAATGCTCTGGAGGACCTAGTTGTCTATGGATGAGATAGATTGATAGCGGGAATTACGGAAGGTTTTTTATGATTACCAGATACAATAAGTCGTGGTAACAATTTGCTATCTTGACTGTTATTTAGCTATCTCGACATCCTGCTATCTAGTCATTCCGCTATCTTGAAAATGTGCCTCTTGACGCTCTTGACTTATTTTATGCTATTTTAACAATCTGTTAGTTTGACATTTTGCAATTTTTAAAAAATGCTCTGGAGTGCCTAATGGTTTGAATTTTAACTATGGCATCTCAAACAGGGAGTCACCTTTGAGTTTTTTGAAATGTATGTACAAAATGACATTTGAACATTACCATAATACGATGATGGAAAACATCGTGAGTGTACACGACGCTGCAGAAATTTTATGGTGTGTGTGTACACACCAATCCAGACTGGGCCCGCGTGGGTACTACGGCCTAAACTGTCTCATTCTGAGAGGAGGCATGTACTCTGCAGTGGATGGTGGATGATTCGATGATGTAGATGCTATATCCGTAGGTATACACGCGTTGCTGAGAAAATAATGTAGGTTTTGACGGACAGACAACGAAGTGATCCAGGAAGGGTTCCTTTTTCCTTTTGAAGTACGGAACCCTGAAAAATAGCCAGCTCGTCCACGAGGCTATGGCGTCACGTCTCCACTAACAAACAAACTCGTAAACAATGAAACTTTGCCCTATAACGCCGCTTTGGATTTCAAAATTAGTTTACTGGATTAGATTTGTTCGATGAGGTTTATAATTGCGTTTGTTTATGATTTTCAATTCTTTTTTGTTTTAGCATAATGCAGTTTATGGATGAATCAATTTTTTCTTGCCACTCGTTGCTATGGTTACACAAATTTTGTCTCTTGGACAACCTTAGCATTTTTTTATGAAAAAGTATGAAATGTCACTTGGACAACTGGGGAATGAGTAAACGACACGAAAAAGTCGATTTACAAAAATATTAAGGTTACAATTGTTGCTATCTCATCATTTTCAGCCCCTAAAATACAGGTACCTATCTTTACCTAGTTTGGGGGCTAGAATCGTAATCTCTTCCATGACTCAGTTGTACGATATCTAGTTATAATGATTATGTGTAAACTATCGTTGTAACTGTACAATAAACCAATTATTATTATTATGTTGGTACGGATTTCCGATCACGAGCCCATGGGGACCCGGTCATTTGAAAGGCATTTATGGGGCCAAAGCCAACATGAAGAGGCCTTTGGTACCATATAATATAAATGAGATGGGCGCAACTATGGCGGTCTATCCCCTAATACACCATGAGGATGTGCTAGGGGACAGTCCTCCACAGTTGCCAATCTATTGCCAGGTAGGAATCGACATGGAATTGGCTATGGGGTTGGGTTGTTGTAGACAGGATTACCGGGCTATGGATATGGAGTGAGATAACGGACACCTACCATTTCAATATCTCATAAACTGAACTTTTGGTAGGCGGTGACTTGCCATTCACTAAATGGGCCCCTCAAACTATTGCCCACTCGGGGCAACGAGGCGGCAACATTGGTGTGAACGGCTAAGGATGGAGAGGTGTTCCTGGACTATAAACTTCAAAATGCCAACTCGCCACTTACGGAAACACATCCATCCTTCAAGCATTTAGCTCTTGCGCTCCACTCTAGGCGGCCAACAAAGGCAAACTAGAGGTGGGGTGGGTGTGTAGCTGTGTGTGAGTGTGTGTATAAGCGCATGTGTGTATGTGTACCCCTGGAGGTCTTGGGTTCGTGGTGTCGCTACGCACCAACAGTTCGCCACAAGCCGCCCTGCGATGACTGACTGCACTGATGACACGACAACACCAGTATTATTATTATGTTGGTACGGATTTCCGATCACGGGCCCATGGGGACCCGGTCATTTGAAAGGCATTCATGGGGCCGAAGCCAACATGAAGAGGCCTTTGGTACCATATAATATAAATGAGATGGGCGCAACTATGGAGGTCTATCCCCTAATACACCATGAGGATGTGCTAGCGGACAGTCCACTATTATTATTATTATTATTATTATTATGGATATATAATGTCCGAAATAAATTATTATTATTGATTATTTCATACATTTCATTGTTATTATAAAAAACCAAACAACATGAATACCTATATTATATTTAGCTGTACCTTAGACGAGTATAAGCCATTATCTGAAACGAACATTTTGCTCTGATATTTGATCCTAAACCGTATTTTGGGTATTACATCTTGAGCTTACGTATAAATAGCTTTTCGTATTACAACTTAATTGCTTAATCAGTAAGCCTACACGTTGTTTCTGCAACATATCCGTCAGCAACAATTAAATAGGTAAATAACACCGCAAAACAAGACACAAGGTGTTTCAAAGTTCTAGCAAGTGCTTATACTTCGTTTTTTTTTAAAATAAACGGTCACACTCCATATTTGAAACATCTTTGAAAAAAAAATGCCAATTCCTACATTTAAAACAGTAAAAAGTGCCATTAGTATTTTTAACTTCTGTCAGAGGATATTGGGAAAGAATCGCTAGTTTGACTGTTATTTTTTTATTAGAAAATAAAAATCAAAGTAAATCTTATCAACACCATTCCAAAGAGCATCGTTTTTGATTTACTGTAGCAGCTTAGTAGTAAAGACAAGGTGTTTTTGACAAAACAATAGCCAAGTAAAAAATTATCGTGCCTCTTCAAACTTGGCATCGGCGGAATCATCTATAACACCGGTGGAGCTATACAGGTAATTTTTTTACGTGATGCAAAATTAGTGCTCCCGTAGTACCTAATTATTAAACCCGAGACTTATCGCGACGTTGCTGTTAATTACCCCAATGTAAACATTAGAGCATTAGCTAAAGCGCAGTGTGTTAGCTCAGCAATAATGCAGCTTATAAACTAGATACTAATGCACTAACTCAATTCGTAAAATTAGTCATATACATGATTGCAAAATTTTAGCTCAATCGGTCTACATCTATAGACACCAAAGTTAAAAGATTCCACCCGAACAAGCATACATTTCAAGTTAATTAGAATTTGAAGCTTGTAATAGAATTTAATCAACCACGAATAATATCGCTAAATATTTATACCCACATATACTTCCTTTATTTTAGTTTTTAGGGTTCCGTACCCTATTACTGAGACTTCGCTGTCCGTCCGACCGTCCGTCCGTTCGTTTGGTCGTCTGTCCTTCAGTCCGTCTGTCACCAGGCTGTATCTCAGGAACCATGATTGCTAGACTGTTGAAAATTTCACAGATGATGTATTTTGGTTGCCGCTATAACAACAAATACTGAAAAACAGAATAAAATAAATATTTAAGGGGGCTCCCATACAACAAAACGTGATATTTTTGCCGTTTTTATAGATAACTAGCAGATGCCCGCGGCTTCGCCCCCGTTGTATTTTTTAAATTTCTTTCATAAAAACCTTCTCCTGTGACAATAACAAACGCAACAAAAAAATAATTAATCAAATTTGGTGCAGTCGATCGGAAGTTATGCGCTTAGCAACACATTCAGCGATTCATTTTTATATTATAAGATAGAAGATGGTACGGAACCCTTCGTGTGCTAGTCCGACTCGCACTTGGCCGGTTTTTTATATCTTTACTTGTGTATCCACGTGCC
The DNA here is from genome assembly GCA_947859365.1 of Archips crataeganus. Lineage (NCBI taxonomy): Eukaryota > Metazoa > Arthropoda > Insecta > Lepidoptera > Tortricidae > Archips > Archips crataeganus. The sequence goes on from OX402054.1 coordinate 15,554,956, forward strand.
GAAAAAGGCAAGAAGATACAGGATCTAACGTTCTTAAGGATTCAGGATTCCGTCTCAAGGGCTTTACGAACGAAAACAATTTCTTAGCCGGTCGAGAAATTAATAGTACCTACAGACAGATCCGATATCGCTGTATTGATTGATGAAAAACTTAACTGCCGCCTGCTATCCATTTTTTGTGGTTCCGTAGCTAAAATACCAATAAAAAAATTTATAAAAAAAATGTTTTCGTCAATTGGCATACTTATAAATAAAAGAGTAACCTGACAACTACTGAGTACTGACTGACTGATAGACAACGCACAGTCCTAATTACTAGACTTGAAATTCGGGCAGATATATAGTATTTACTCTATTTACGACATAGCTCGAAGAATCGCCAGACTTAAGTGGCAGTGGGCAGGGCACATCGCTCGTAGAATTGACGGCCGATGGAGCCGAAAGGGTCTAGGGTGGCGTCCGCGGACCGGAAGACGCAGTGTAAGTAGGGCTCCAACAAGATGCAGTAACGACCTGGTTAAGGTGGCAGGAACGCGTTCGATGCGGATGGCGCAGGACCGATCTGTTTTACGAGCATTGGGCGAGGCCTATGTTCAGCATTGGACGTCTTTCGGCTGGAATGCTGATGATCTCATGTAAATGCCGAAAAACTCAGAGGTGCGAGGCCGGGCTCGAGTGCACGCCTTTCTTGACAGGTTATAGGTCAAACCACTACGGTTTTAGCTTTTCTAGCAATATTAACACATTTCAACGAAGCTGAACTTCGCACACACATGCAGTCTTGGCTAAGAACGTACGACGAAGTACCTAAAAGTTCATTACGCGCTTGGCATGTTAGGCGACCCAAGGGACGGCGGTAAGTTAAATGTCCCGTTACACACTGAGCTAATATTTAATTCTAGATAGTGATAGACAAAAACACGAGCATACGCTGGTACTATAATAGTTACTTTAATAGTATTTTAATCGCTTCGTATCGCGTCTGCGCAGTCAGCGCCAGTTTAGAATAAATAAATAAAAGATTTAATAGTGAATTAGAGTTATACACTTTCTGCCAACAAACTGCAATACAGTTTAGCAGAGCAATAAGTAATTCTTGTACTTACTTCTTTTGTTTTTATTTGAGTAAGTAAATATTACATAAATAAACCATTATTAGGTCTGGCAGATGAAATTCCAGGATTTTACAAAATTCCAATAGAAATATTGGGATAAAAAATATTCTACATGTTATACTAGAGGTTTGCTCTCTACGTACCAAATTTCATCCAAATCTGTCAAGTCGTTTTTGCGTGAAGGATTAACACACAGAAGCAAGCACAAGATTTCGCGTTTATAATATTAATTAAAATATTTAATAAGGGCGCAATATTTTGGTAGAAACTCGCATTGGGTGTATTAAAGTATATTTACAATACTGGTCAGTGGTCAGTCCACATTCACCACATTTATACGTATAGAAGTAAGCAGTAACATTTCAAAATGCACTTAGCTTTGGTCCTACCTGCTTCTCAATGAGTTAAGGCCCGCCTGAGTTGCGTGAGCTTTATTGATTAAGACGTTACTTAGCAATGACACGTGGTATGGAAGGAAGGAAAGGTGAAAGAGGTGGAACCCGATGAGCAATGAAAAATCAGAGGTATTTCTATCCCATTACTTCACACAAAAATAAATGTTTTATGTTGTATATTCTGTTCTCGAGTCCTGGATGTTAAGTGGTTATTTATTTGTTGCCGTTATCTAGTACTTATGTAACACAAGCTTTGCTTACTTTCTTTGAGACAAGGTCAATTGGTATGAATTTTATTGTTCCGTGATATTTATGCGAGTATTTATTTCTAGTATTTAGGCGTAAATATATGTTGAATACTGAAAACCGGAGTATCTTTGATCAAATTCGGGCTACATTGATATAGATTTAAGTTACTATAAAATTGATAGTGGATAATTTTATTATGAGTGGGTGTATGGAGCGACGACCAGGTTAAGAGGGTACGATGCGCACCATTCATCCATACAAATGTAATCCCCTGTTTCCTCCCTGGATAATGGCTTTAGAGCCAAATTTTTTTTACTGTGTAATCAGTATCTACCACAGCTATGTTTAGTTTTTTTCCATATTTCAATTAACATAAGAAATATGAGCTTTCAAAAACTGAAAAAATTGCCCAATTTCAACGTCATTTTCAGACACTCATCAGAAAAGAATCCCTGATATACACAAAAATATAAAGCGGGTAAAAAGGAAAAAAAAAAGGAAAACATAGGGGCATAGCTAAATTTGTCCTCTAATTATTTTTGAAAAAAATAATTTTATTGGTCCAGATTTCGAGAAGAAAACAGGGGATTACGAAATGCTGTTTTGATCAATTTTACGCGCCTAATAACGGTCTGAGCTGCAGTTGTCCCGCTCTCGCTGTACTGACACGGAGGGGTTCGGGCGAGATAGCGACATTTCATTAAAATACCTATTTCTCAAAAATCTCTCAGCCATCGTACCCTCTTAAGGTTACGAGAACGCGTTGGATTCGGATGGCGCGGGACCGATCTGTTTGGCGAGCCTTGGGGGAGGCCTATGTTCAGCAGTGGACATCTTTTGGCTGAAATGATGATGATGATGTTATTATGAGTTGAATGATTGACATTTCGACGAAAAGAAGATTGCTTAAGACATCTAATGGGTATAGTAAACGCGAATAAAAATTATAGAGCTCGTCGTCAAATTACTTTTTAAAATCGCCCCGGACTTCAAAGTCACCCCTTTACGGTAGGTATGTAAAAAATCCTAGAATCAGGAGAAGTCAATCGTAAAAACCTTTCTCGTACCGTTTTATTCGATATATTGAACGTTAAAACTTCCAATCATGAACGCTCATATTTTCAGCTTAGTCTTAGAAATCTCCATTGAAATTTTTACTGTGTGGCAAAATCCGTATGGCGAAACGAGAGATTTATTGGCTTGGGTTCCGACGTTACATTTACCGAAACCACGAATAATGACAAAAACAGGCTTTCTGGGTTAAAATTACAAAACAAAGACTGGAGTAAACGATTCAAAACACCGTTTGATGGAACAGTGTGCAAGAATACATCATCTTTGAAGAATATGAACCGATTTTGCTGCTGCGTGTAGTTTTTTATTGTTCAAGCCTTACACCCCCAGTAGAGGGCACTTAACAGGTAAGAAGTCAAAAAGGCGTAGGATTTAATTTATACCTACAATATTTCTGTGTAATATTTATACAATTTTATACGACCAGCAGATGGCCTAGTGGTTAAAGAACCTGACTATGAAGCTTGAGGTTCCGGGTTCGATTCCCGTGTCGGGGCAGATATTTGTATGAAAAATACGAATGTTTGTTCTCGGGTTTTGGGTGTTTAATATGTATTTAAGTATGTATCTATCTATATAAGTATGTTTATCCGTTGCCTAGTACCCATAACACAAGCTTTCCTAGCTTACTTTGAGACAAGGTTAATTTGGTGTGAATTGTCCCGTGATATTTATTTATTTACTTATTAATTTATTAATCTTTTGAATTAAAATTTTAACAATGATTAGAACATTGGTAAGATCTGTGCTCTGTTGTGCGGTTTGCTTTATCGAGGTGATATGGAAAAAATAAAAGTAAAACTCGCGAATTCAGGATAGGTTTCTTAACTTTATTAACACTTTCAGTTGTTACACCGTGAAAACGTTTCACATAGACGTTCAGACATAAAGATGGCAGCGGGTTTGTATTATTATTGGTTTAGCTCGTGTTAGGCTCTAAACGATATACAAACATGACCTTCAACCGTCCCTAATTAGCTTTATAGGTGACATTTCAAACTAAACAACGAAACATTCCGTAAACAAATGGTATCAAGCAATTCTAAGCGTTGCACCAACAGTTTAAGGATTAGTATTGCTAAAGCCATGTTAACAAGAAGCTAGGGATGTTTGTTTTCGACGATGTTTGTCTTGGCGATTTACGCACCCTAAAGGACTTATAAACTAAGTAATGATAATTCATAAATACTGGTGGAAATGAACGCAAACTTCTACAAAATTAATTTTGATGGCATCTTCGAAAATGCTCCAGAGGAGAATACCAAAAAATATATTTGGCCTATTAAAAACCCAAAGCCGATTATAGTCATCACAAATTTATTGTCGCCACGACGGAGATATCGTAATGAACATACGAGTATGTCAGTATGTAACAAAAAGTAACTTTCGTGTAACTGCTGACAAATTATAAGATTATCTGTTGTGAATACTAGGAATACTTGATATGAAAAGGTTATCTACGATTAAACCTTGCACTTATATTGACGGGCAACAACAACGAAGACAGATACAGCATTCCTCCTTTGCACATAATAATATAGATGAGATTGAGATTTCCTGATTTGTTTAACACGGACATGTTACCCAAGTGTTAACCAAGATAATTATTTGAGATAATATTTGACTGGACTTATAAAGACATGACTTATTTTAATCAAAGCTGCGTTTTTTTGCTATTTTCCTTTCTAAACCTTAAATCAGGGTGAGTTTGAACTTTAAAAAGTAGTAGTTTGACGATGAGCTCACTGATTCTTGCTCGCGTTTTACTACCCAGTCTTCTTTCATCTCCATGTCAATCAGTGGCACTCGCAATAAAATTCATGATAAACAGATTTTTGTAGTTGCTAACCTATACCGACCGGTTGCCAAAATCAAAAATATCGTTTTCGATTTTATACCGATTTTATATCGATTTTATACTAACTTAAAACTGTCATTGTAGGCCGAATTTGATCAGTCACTCCGGTTTACAGTACAATGTCCTCCTTGAATGACAATTTTGTTTTGTTAGCTACTGCCCAACCAATCATTGCTCAAAATTTAGTTTCTCCTCCAAAGTTGTGCCCTACTTGGCACGCTTAACACTGAATGAGCAAGTTAAAGTTAGTTCTATCTCTGGCTTTATTCACCATCAATACTTCAAGCCATAAAAAGGAATAATAAAAATCGCAAATAATGAAGTTCAATAGCATTCGAAAAACTCGCATGTGATTTATAAAAGCAATTTGAGGTTCGTCCTGCTGTTTTGGGCATGAGTACGTGTGTGCCGAATGTATGTTTTTATTACTCTTTCACACCTAAATGGCTTCATTAATGTAGTTGAAATTTGGTAATAGAAAGTTGAACCTCGGAATTAACACATAATAAAATAATAAAAGATTTTTTTTACCATATTACCCCTACTTTGTAAGTATGTTATCCCTTAGGGAATGAGATTCAGCTAGCCCGCTGGTTTTCAGTCTCCAACCTGAGTATAGTAGATTGTTCAACAAGCGAGGAAAATAACCAATATCACACGAGGTTACTTGGCACCCGAGCACAGCGAGGGTGCCAATATTCCGAGGGTGATATTGGTGTTTTTCCCGAGTTAAACACTCTGCTTTTCATTTCGACTACAAGGAAAGTAAGAAAATATAAGTATAAATAAATAAAAATGTCAGTATGATCGTTGTAAAATATTTCAATGGAGTGGTGGAGTTTTGGAATAATTAATTTAACAAAATTTAGAATGTTCAATATAATAATCAATGAAAACAGTAGATAAAGTTGGTATTTTAGTAAATTTATTTATAAAATATCTAAGTAACCAATTTGAACCAAAGAGTTAAGCGTATAGAGATGCTGTGTGGACAATAACATTGTCGTTTACCGAGTTTTTTTCTTAACAATTTCTAACATTTCACTAAATAAGAAACTAATTTAAATTAATAATTTAATTTAATAATAGTTCACTGGCATTATACAATTTGTAATATGACTAATTAAGAAAAAAAAACTCAATACTTAATTATTCCATATCATATGCCGTAATGCTTGGCTGAATGCGTATGTGTTCCATTGACACCAATGCCTTTATTTTTTTTAATTCATTTCTACCCTTGGGAAGAAAATAATAGTTATCCTCCCGTATGTCAGATATGATTTGCCTCACTTTCCGGGTTTGAGAGGTGAAAAAACTAATTTTACATGTTATAAAGTGAGGTGAGTCCGCTGCCAAAGCGACACAAAAACAGCTTGGAATACATATAATACTATCATGGTTTTTATTTATTTACTAGCTATTGCCCGCGACTCCGTCCGCGAAGAATAGGGGTGTAAAAAGTAGCCTACGACTTAGACCTACCGAGTACTGAGAAAAAGTTTAATAAAAATCGGTCAAGCCGTTTCGGAAGAGTTCGATAACAAACACCGTGACACGAGATTTTTATATATTAGATTAGAAGATTAGATGTTACAAATATTTAAGGGTAAATAGAAAGTAATTTCGCCTTCAAATCGTTTTTGAAAATAAAGCTTACGGGTAATTGATTAGTTTAGGCATTACTTTGCGGATATCCATAAAAATGAACAACAACTGCAACAACATTAACTACCCTGCCTCCCCGTCACTAACTTTGGTACCGCAGAAGAAAGGCGAAGACTGCAGAACGCTACACGATAGCCGGGCACGAAACCCGTTTCGGTTTTGGTTCTAATTCAATTCTACTCCGAAACTAAACTGAAACTCCATTTTTACGCTGAAACTTCCACACATATATACAAACAACCATGTCTCCTTCCCAGCAAAGGGGTCGGCAGAGACTATTTGTTTCCAACTGCTACGATCCTGACATACATCTTTTGAATCCACAACACTCATTAGTCTTTTTGTACATGCTCGCCGAGTCAGTGCCGGTTTCGGCTTTTGATTTCAGTTTCGGGTTCACTAGGTAGGTACTCGTAGAAACCCGAAACCGAATGTTCCAAAAGCTAGTAATTTTTAAAATCACTAAGCAGAAGATGCTAATTTATGTTATGTTAAGTAAACGTAACGAGTTAATACGAAATTATACGCGGAGTTTGTAAGAGAATTATAATTTGAAGTGATAATGACATCCCGTTCTCTCTCAACAGGGCCATACAGCTGGCAGTAGGAGCTTTCAAGCAACACAGTTGGAACCGATTGAGGAGTTCTTCTCGTGAAAAAAGAGAAATACGATCGTATCACGTCAAACTGAACAATGGAAACTGGACACGCACCACAAAATAAAATTTATAGGTTACCTATAGAACAAGTGGTTCTAATGTCATATAAAAACCAATAAATAGGTTCCAGCGAATAGCTCAAGGGAAATGTTCCCTTTTATTTACGAGTCGGGATAAATGGGAGATATATATCCAGATAATCTGATTAGATTCGATCGTAATACGATAGATGCGGGAACAAATATGGGTCTTTACACGCGGTTTCTTGGTTTTATTGAATTTTGCCACGTACCTGGTGGATTTGTATGCAGCAAAGGCTTTTGATACGCTTAGGTGCTGCTAAAGGGAATCCCTTAGTAACGTATTTTAATTTCGCTTCTTTATTTTTAAACGAGCGAACAAACTTTTTTTTTCAAGTGTCACCGAACGATATTTCGCATTCCTCCGTAAATTATTTTAAAGAACCAGTAATTCTTACGGTGCCTAGTTTATACGTCTGAATGCTGCTCAAAAGTTCTTCAAGAATGAGACCTGTGTAGAGCAAAACGAGCGCATGCTTAAGCGTACCAAAAATTAGAAATTTAACTTTTGTTCAAGACTAAAGGTCTTTCCGCCAAGGCGCATTCCGCCAATCGTCAAGCTATTATAACATTCAACAGGCTGCTTACCGAATCAAAAACTATTACATACGTATATCATTGTTCCATAAGAAACTAAAAATATTTTTGCTAAGGAATTGTTTTTATGGTATGGACGAAATATTCAATGATGCGCTTTTGAGCGAGAATGAGGAAAACGAGCAAGCGGGTCATCTGACGGGAAATGATCACCACCGCCCAAGAATTTGAACAACTCAAGGAGAACCACTGATCTCTTAAATATTGCCTAAGTATTCGTGGCTTCAAAATTGTTTATAGTACCTATGTATAAATAGTGCCATATCTTTATTGTAATCTATTTCAAAAACAAAACCTGTAGTGTTTATTTTAGCAAAAAATATATATGTATTGTCTTAATAATAAAGTACCTAGTAGGTATAATACAAAGTGACAGATTTCTTCAGTGACCACGACATCAACAATAATTTTGTTTGTTGGTCAGTGAAGATATGAATGTGTAAAGTAAATCGGTGCTCAAGCAAAAAATAAAACGTAAATGAAGCGTTTCCTCAACTTCCACCAGAGCTAAACGACATTATAAAATTGCCTTATGAGCTTTTAACTGTGGAAGAAACGACTGCTTTAATTGGTCGTATATTTTCTAGCGGATATTTTTGCATAATTTTCAACGACAAAGTCGAGCGATGATGAAAATGTTGGAGTTTTTGATGTTGAGAAACGGAGAAAAACTATAGCAAGAATAAAATCAGGCGTTACAGACATATGTCAATGTAAGCAAAACAAAACCCACGCACTAAAATAATTGCGACCGTAAAGTATCAAACACAATTGGTGGTACATCCTATAGATTTATTATCGTTGACACATATTCGCAAAGATTGAGATGTCATCCACCATAACAACGCACGCAATAACTAATCACTGTCGTAGAAGATAAACAAATTGATTCATTATGGCATGGTTCTACAGAGTCCTAGGAATCGAATTGGTTCCTAGAATCTGAGAATTTCGAAATTTATGTGCGAAATTACATTTAAAATTTTACCATACTCACCGTAAACTCATGGTAAATTTTAAATGTAATTTCGCACATACATTTCGAAATTTTCAGATCCTAGGAACCAATTCGATTCCTTGGTCTCTATAGAACCATATAATTAATCAATTTGTTTATCTTCTACGACAGTGATTAAAACATAGTAAACATAGTGAGGTAACCTTCACAAATCTGCGTAGAAATTCAATGGAGTCCTGGTTCGAACCAATACTGCTCTGTTGGAGATGCCACAGGTCAACAACCACGACGCACGTAGAAAGAAAAACATATTTTTGCTCACTTTTCTAGGCTGTTCATCGTTGTGAAATATAGTTACAACGAATATTTTCCGGGACAGACTGTCATACCATTGTCAACAGTTAGTTGAATAATCCAAACTTATACAACTTGGACAGTACAAAAGAAAACGGAGGCTTCCAGTAGACGTACCACATTATTATATTTTCTCGCACTAAATTGATTCTCACACTACTTTACAGTTGAGTAAACGGGATTACGTTAAAAGTATTTGCAACGAAATAATTCTTGGAATAATACGTTAATAATACGTTATGCCAAGGTTTAATAACTGTTTATCTATTTTTGAATAAACGATGGTATTTCAAACTCAACCAATCTAATCTGAGAAAAAAAATCTTCTAATATATAAAAATCTCGTGTCACGGTGTTTGTTATCGAACTCCTCCGAAACGGCTTGATCGATTTTTATGAAACTTTTTTCTCTATATTCGGTAGGTCTAAGAATAGGTTGTAGGCTATTTTTTTAAACCTACCCCTATTCTTTGCAGATTGAGTCGCGGGCAACAGCTAGTAAATACTATATATAAATATATACTCTTGAATCGAATATTTACGGTATATCGGTCCATAGTGTACAGTGTACCGTTGACAGTATGTATGATCATGAAAATAAAGAATAGAAAACAAAACTCCAAAGATGGTATTCAGAGTAATCAAAATTTTAAATACTTACAATTACAAGCATAATAATATAAATAGAAATGGTCCATGAGCTTTACGGTAAAGTAAAAAAACTGCTAAGTTTAATGCTGAGTGTGAAGTTCCCAAGCCGCATTGGGCTTGCGTGGGAACTACGGCACAAACCCTCTCATTCTGAGAGGAGTACTGTGCTCTGCAGGGGGATATATGGGATGATGATGATGACGTATTGTGTAAGAAACTTACTTGCAAAGGTGTCTCAAAAATTTATCCGACCGCAAAACCAATAAACAATGACTCTGCAATAGCTTCTAGATTTTTTTTTTAAGAAAATATCACAAATCGCTTTTGCTTCGATACGAAATCTCTTCAAATAATGTATGGGGGGGCTGGCTTTACGCCCATAACCACTTGGGCCGCCCGAAACACAGTTATAAAATTACAGAACTGAAGATCCTCGACCCTTGTTCATCGATTCGTAGAATGACTGACTCGAAGATTGCTTTCCACTGACCCGAATCTTTGGGCTGTTCTTTTAGAACGACCGACAATTTTGTCCGTGACGTCGTTACAACGTCACAACGGCCAGCCAAAACTTATGGCGCTTGTAGGCTGTCGCTTACACCGTTCAAGATAATGGGCGCTTTGCGTGTGTTACTTCGTTGGTTTATTGCAAGCAAATAATAAATTTATTAAACTGGGAGGAGATCGTAGAGAACAGGACGCGTTGGCGTCAACTCGTATTGGAGGCCAAGATCCACTTCGGGTCGCTGAGCCAACGGAGTAAGTAAGTAGTAAGTATTACACAAAATTTTGACATCCCTAAGGGACGTGAGATACTTTGAAATTTCTAAAATGTACAGGAACATAATAATGAAATTAATCTCAAAGGATGTTTATTTATAAATAAAGAAAACGAATCTTCAAAATTCATAAAATATTCACGCTGGTTCTAAATATTTCAAAATAGAATTTGTAAACTTACTCAACAAAATGAACAAATGCCAATTTCTAAGTTTCGTAGCAGAGTAAGATATTAAATAGAATTTCAAATAAGATAAAACAATGGGCATTAACTATAACTAGAAGTAGCGCTGCTCGTCTAAACTACGACTAAACATAGGAATAATATCAACGATAAGATAAATCTGCCTATTCTAATGAGGTTCTTCAAAAACGGAAATGAAATACTTTAATTAACTGGAAAAAAAAAAATAGAAACTGATGTTTCTAAAGGAGGTTAAAAACTTATTTGGAATAGGGGATGTTACTCTATGTTGTCTGCGATGTATTCGTTAATCATGATTTGGAGTTGCAGCTTTTTAAAAAATAATCGTTGTCATGTGTTGCAACTATACACCAATTCAGATCGTAAACCATCTTTGTGCCTAATTTTATTCAAATCTGATCATCCGTTTTAGCGTAAAAGAGTAATTTGAAAGATTATTAAATAAAACCATACCTACACACTCATAATTTTATTAAAAAGTAAAATTAAATAGAGTGTAATAATGATAATAAATACATAGTCTGTCTTTAATAAATATACATACCTAAGAGGTAAACTACCTAGTATTGTAATTATGTAATTATCATTCTAGCTTTTATTTTGTAGCACTAAGACTAATCTGTTACAATTCAGTGTAAATAGCATTTCATATAAAAGGTCCCCAAATAAATCGCCTTTTAGTACTGACCCTTGGAATAAATTGAATGTTAACAGATCTATTTGTTGCCGTGACTTTCACTATTAGAAGATACCATACCTACTTGTTACAAATTGTATCGCTCTACCAATACTCTTAAATCAGATTATTTTACGTAGATAGAAACGGACATTTCAGGCCTGAGCCAAAATTTATTTATTTTATTGTAAGAATTTTGAAGTCAGATGTTTCACGGTGTTTTTTTTACAACAGTCCATTATTTTGATTTATCGGGTTTGAACACGCACCCCTCGATATATGATTCATTGCAATCGTCTCTGGTTCTTAATGGCACACATACTTTTTGCCATCATCATTATTTAGTGTCAAAATCACGTTCATTCAGTTGTTGTTCCTAAAACTGTTGTTTTGCTTTATCAATTTACCTTCTTTGCTATTCTACCTGAAACAGTGAGTGTATCCCAAAGATCATATACTTGATGAGCGTTGGAGCCGCAAGGCATAGACCCATAGAAGCTATTCAGAGCAAGACACGAGGGCACGGGAGCTAACGTGAGGGCACGTAACCCCGGCTTGCCGGGAACGTGGGCATCTGCGGAAGCCACGGGGAGTAAACCTCTTTAAACAATCCGACACCAGCGGGGGAGGCCGGGGAGTGCCGAGCCCGCATTGCACAGTGTCGACAGAGTAGCCCCATCCCGGGGCGGCCAGTGGGCGTTGCGGTGACTCAAATTGCTCCCGTGGCGTTCACAATGGCAACGAGGGAATCCGTGCGGTTTTTAGTGGGTAGGCCCCTTGGGGAGAGCCCCACATACCCTCTGTTTCCCCGAACAGAGACGAATGCATAAGGCGCATTTTCCGCACCAAAAAAAAAGGCCCATAGAAGCTAAAGTTGCACCCGCTCGTTGTTTAACGGGAGCGCTCCGATCTCAGTCAATCGATCAAATGAACTAGTTCGGTCTTTTAGTTCCTTTAGCTCCGATCGAAACACAGATTGTTCGTGACGCAGCGGCTAGCTACAACATGGCTCTACCACTACAAAAGTATTAAGGTTTAGGTTATGTTAAGTTTGCCCCAAGGGCCAAAAGCACATAGAAGAAGTCGACACTGTTTCTGTGTCAATCCAAATTGGGAAAAAACGCTAGTGTGAAAAAAAGCTTCAGTAAAAACCAGTGCGAGAATAAATAAACCATCTGGGAAAAAATGTGAATGAAAATTTTGTTACTATACCCTGTCTATTTAACAGAGTTAGCAAAGCGTTCTCTCTGTTGCACTTTTGTATACAAATGAAAGGGACAAGAAACTGTCAGTGGGCATCAACAATCGCACGTCGATGGCGGGCTCGGCTTAAACGCCGTTTGTTGGAATTTTTTATCTGTCTCTCGTACCGTCTGACATTGAATTTTCTCAAGTAACAAAAGCTAAACGAGACAGGGAACCGGAAGCTTCAAACTTATTGACGTAAACCTTTGGCAGAATTAAATAAGTTCTACTTACTAACAGAAAAGAGTATTTGCATTGTAATTGCCTATTTTGACAAAAATTAGTTACCAAAGATAAGCACTTGAAAGCGTCCGCACCGTACGAGAGACAGATGAATTTTGACAGGCATGTAAACCTATATTGTGCCGGTGCATCGTCCTTATCGCTGACCAATTACGTGCATTCTCTGTTTTCTAGTACTAACTCTGTTAAATAGACAGAGTATAGGAAATAATTCTGGCAAATTGATCTAACAATCCGCTTTGTCTAGTGTACCTCGGTGCTTTGTTTATAATCTGAATAGAGACAGATTAGTTGCAGACTGTTGTCTTTAGTCGATACTCTTTGAATACCTTGTCTAGCTTTATCATGTTAGTCTTAGCGATTGATGCTAAAAGCAAACAAGCTGGGCTAAGCTCTGTATGTGTAGGTAGGGGAGACCGAGGAGAGTTGTGACATCATCGATTTTCGGGAACTTATTTACTGCTAGCAAGCTCACAAAAAAAATCGAGTTCCTCCGCGCGGAGGAAGTGAAACTTCGTAATGTGGAAATGAAAAAGACACTTATACATCAATATGAACCTTATTGCAATAACTTAAAGAACTAAATTTATTTATGCATCTATGTGTTTAAATTACTCACTAGATGGCGCTTTTATCAAGTCTCATACAAATTTGCACAGACAGCATCACATCATCATCATCATCATCATCATCAGACATCAGACATCATCATCTGTCATCAGACAGTTCTGCATCGCACTGTCGAAGTTTTTAATATCCGTTAGTTAGAACAAGTCTCTTTTCTCTCAAAAAAGATAAGGAAAACTATATTTTTAATGACATCACTAAGAAATTCTGCACCAAAAAATATTTTAATATTAGTCTATATAGCATTCTGTCAATCAGCGCTACTATATTGTATTTCTGCTTGGGGTGGTATAGTTAAATCCAACAATAAAAGTTTGGAAATCGCTCAACGTGCTGTATTAAAAGTAATGCTCAAGAAGCCTTACAGGTTTCCTACTGATGACCTGTACAAAGAAACCAAAGTGTTAAGCGTAAGACAATTGTATATCACAAAAGTAGCTGTGGCCACACATCGGAAAGTAATTTCTAGACAAGACTTTCCTGACCTTGCCTCTCGTCGGGTATATAGCGTACCTCTACCGTCAATCAAATCTAGCTTCGCCAGACATATGCCCCCGTACTCCCACATAAACAGGCAGGGGGGTTTCAGTCCGCAGTTTAGGTATGTTCGGCCGGCGCTCCTCCCGGGAGGAGTATGGCAGTAGGTTGTCGCTCGGCCTTCAGTTCAGACGCTAGCCACGTCGCGCGTAATTAAGAATCTTTTTTTTTTGTGATTTTTGCAACAAACCATGACTTCTAAACGATCTTATAAATAACTTACTTACTTACTAAAGGTGGTTTACTGAATTAATACACTGTTATCTTTCTTGATTTTTATACCTACCAAACATCGGCGAGTCGGAACCCTGTGCCCTTGGTTTCGGATCAGCGGTGCCCAACGGAATATGAACGCTCGGATCACACGATAAGTTTCAATTTCGCATGCAAGCAGTAAGAATAGACAAGTTTTTATACCTAAAGTTGACTTTTGTCCGAGAGTGATCCTTCTGTACGTTAGTACTATTACTTATTCTGTGGTAGTGGGACGTATGTACTACGATATGACAATCATCATCATCATCAACCCAGCCTATATACGTCCCACTGCAGTGCACAGGCCTCCTCTCAGAATGTGAGGGCTTGGGCCGTAGTTTCCACGCGGGCCTAGTACGGATTGAGAACTTCACAGACACCATTGAATTTCTTCTCACGAGTTTACCTTCACCGTAAATCTCATGGTAAATTTCAAATGTAATTTCGCACATAAATTCCAAAAAACACAGAGGTGCGAGCCTGGATTTGAACCCTTGACCCTCTGCACGAGAGCCTATAAGTCAAACCACTAGGCCACCACGGCTGAGATGATGATAATGTTAATTGATAACTCTAAAATATTCAAATTTTACCTTCAGCAAACATACCTACGCAGCAAAATTCACAACCTCATTTATAACGAGACACAAATTCTTCAAAGTCCTAAGCTAATGATGAAAGGTTGTCACTTACGCGGTGTTAACAAACTTCGTGTCGACCGAATTGATGGCTCCACTATTTCTCACTAGGGGTCTTTCGCATAACTAATTAATTAAATCTAACTAATGTTACAAAGCAATTACCATCGGTCCGGAAAACTTACTTTTTTTTTGTATTTATTTTTACAGTTTTCTCGCTAAGTATTATTTTTCTTAATTATACTGTGACGCGAATTTATTGAAAATCCAGGCAAGATAAGCTGGGGCGGGGAATCGAATCCAGGTAAACATCATTCCGTGACGAGGTACAACTGGCTTAGCGACCAGGAGATTCGCAAAAAAAAATTGTACACATTGGAAATTTTCACCGTGAAAGCTAATCCTCGACTTCTCGTCACTAAGCGCCATCTATATTAACTGCATGTCTGAACGACACAGCTGCACACTCCCACAGAGTTATTGCTCAGTCAAAACGAGATGGCGCTGTTTTCAACATTATAAATTACAAAAAATGATCTCAGAAATTTTACTTAGCGATTTTCGTATTCTTTCTACTTTTTAGGGTTCCGTAGTCAACTAGGAACCCTTATAGTTTCGCCATGTCTGTCCGTCTGTCTGTCTGTCTGTCCGCGGCTAAGCTCAGAGAATGTTAGGACTAGAAAGCTTTAATTTGGCATAAATATTTAAATCAGTCACGCCGACAAAGTGATTGAATAAAAAAAGTAAAAAAAAATTTTTAGGGTACCTCCCATAGACGTAAAGTGGGGGTGATTTTTCTTTTCTCGGCTAACCCTATAGTGTGGGGTATCGTTGGATAGGTCTTTTAAAACCATTGCGGGGTTGCTAACATGATTTTTCTATTCAGTGATCTGTTTGCGAAATATTCAACTTTAAAGTGAAAATTTTCATTAAAATCGGCCGTCCCCCCCCCTCTAAAATCTAAACTGTTGGATGGAAAAATTTGAAAAAATTCAGAAGGGTAGTAAATATATCAAATTTACTAGGAAAATTATAGCGGCTAAGATTGCTTGGAAATTATTTGTAGTTTAAGAGTAAATAGTAGCCTAAGGTATAAAACATACCTAAACTTGGATGATTCCGTACACATACGAAATCCTTAGAAAAATATTACTTGATTTTTTTCGTAATGGCTACGGAACCCTACCTTGGGCGTGTCCGACACGCTCGTGGCCGGTTTTTTCTGATAAAAGCGGTTTTTCCTTATTATGGCATAACTAGATTACGTCGGTTGCCAACTATATTTAGAGCCATATCACACTGGCGTTTCGCCGTGGATGCGTACAGAACACGGCAAACCTTTGTGGCCGCTTACACAAAATAAAATCTTAATTCTGAACTATTGAATTTCCTGTCATTGGCTCTACAAATTTGGCAAAGCTTTATGCCAAATTTATATTTCTTTGCAAATATAATTGTAATTATACTCGGTTAAAAATATTAATTCACCAAGTTGCTTGTATTAATAAAGGGCTGCCGCTATATTGCAGGTATTGTAAATATTATTTGTTCCCTTCTTTCTCTCTATTTTCTGGTACATAAATTGTGAAACGTAATCAAAGTCTCGTTTAGTTTTCTTTCGCACTAAAACGAGGCTTAGATAGGTGCTTCAAGCAAGCAGTAAAGCAGGGTATTTTATTCCAATCCTTCCTTTACCGCTTCTATCTACCAATCTACATTCAAACATACCAACGTTCTGCTCTACCGCCTCGGAGCAGACCGCTGGTGAAGCCTGAACTCCGTTGGACGCTCCGAAGCTACGTGAATACCCTACCCTGCCATGGGAAGTCCAGAAAATCTAGGCGTGTGTTATTTTTTCATATTTTACTAGCAGTTGCCCGTGACTCCGTCCGCGAAGAATAGGGGTAGGTACAAAAAAAATCGGTTGTCTCTAAAGTCGGTTTACGGACGATAGTTTAACGTGACAACGTCATAAATAAAACATTCAAAAAACAAAAATGAAACCAGGCGGTCACCCATCCAAGAACTGACCGCGCCCGACGTTGCTTAACCTCGGCGATTGAACGAGAACCGGTGTTTTGACAAAAACCTTGAAAACGGTGCATCCTACGGCAAACTCAATGAAATTTTAATCCCCCCTTTGAAACCCCCGCATGATAACCCCTTTAATTTTTAGTATTTGTTGGTATAGCGGCCACAGTAACACACAAAAAATAAAATAAAATTTCAAGTGTCTAGCTATTACGGTTCAAGACATAGAGCCTTGTGACAGACGGATGGATGGACAGACAGACAAACAAACAATGGAGTCTCAGTAATAGTATCCTATTGGCATCCTTTGGGTACGGAACCCTAAATAAGTGCGTTTACTGTATACTCTTTACTACTGTCGAAATTTTATCAAGGTACATTTGATGCACTTGTTCTACGCTTGCTTGCGGTACAATACCTGTCTAAAGGCCCGTTGTTTGATCAATAGTTAAACTAACTAATATTCAAATTTCCTTTGAAATGCGTTAACTATTGTTATCTTTGCCATACATTTTAACTATTAGTTTGTTTAACTATTGATCAAACAACAGGCCCTAAGTGTGTTAACGAAATTTGCATTGTATAAACCATACTCTTGAAACATTATAGTGCTACAAAGGAGAGTGAATAAATACCTTTTACTCTCTTGAAAGTTGAATCGTACTTCCGCTGCAATCTGTATAATGCTTCTAAGCAAATTGGCGTCACCGGCAGCGGTTAGAGTTATATCTCTTCGAGAAATACGAAGGCATACGACAGACTCGTTTTCATATTTAAAGGGAATTGGATCTACATCTAGAGATACTTTTACTAGGAGAGATATTTTATCACAAAGAAATTGAAATTTCAGACATGTCGCAGCTAAAAGTTTTGGAGAATCGATTTAAACCACACCGCTCAGCTCAAGTTTCATATCCCAAGCAAAATAGAATAAATTTAAATTCCCACAAAATTTTTCGTATTAGTTTTTTAGTGTTAGATAACTCAGATCACGTAAGTACAATCAGCCTCAGAAGTTGCTGAACACATCAGTGCTTTGTCGCAGTAACCAATAATTATGCCTACCTACTGGGAAGTTTGAAATATGTCACGTTAGAGAAAGTGACAAAGTTTTAAAGTGTTCAGCGACTTCTGAGGCCGACCGTACATCCTAGAGTTTGCCATGAAAAATATTACCGTAATGTTTTTATTACACGCAGCGTTAGCTCTGGCAAAACCATCTATTGATTGCAGATGATAATTACATGTCATCTTAAAAACCTAGGTATAGTACGAATTTTTTTGAGGTGTCCTAATCTCGTTAACAGCCCACATTTCGAACAAAGCCATTGTAATCTATTATGTCCTCAAGTGCACAATCCTCAGTTTAAAATGAACAAAAATATATGATAAAATAGCTCTTTTAAATAGCGACTTCATTATTTACATTAGAGAGTTAATTTTCAATGAAACTTTGTTGGCAGATGAAATTTTTAACATTGAATGCGTCGTAGGCATGCAGCCAAAACAACCAAAACAAACAAAGTTTCAATTAAAATGAACTCTCTAAATCTATACATATAATAAATCTGTAACAAGTCGGTGTCTGTACATTGAAGATATTTGGGAAAAACTGTCACTAGGGCTATTTATTAGCACAATAGAACCCAAAACAATGATTTTTAGAATTATTGTCTGTTTGTCTGTTTGTCTGTTTGTCTGTGCGTTTGTGCGCGCTAATCTCAGAAACGGCTTAACCTAGAAGGATGCGGTTTTCACTGATATGTTGATATTTTCTTGTTTTAACATTTAGTGTTTGTTTCATTTGAATCGGTTCACAAATAAGAAAGATACGTCTATTTTAAGAATTTATCAAACAGGTTTTTTTTGTTTGAACGCGCTAATCTCAGGAACTACTGCTCCGATTTGAAAAATTATTTTAGTGTTAGATAGCACATTTATCGAGGAAGGCTATAGGCTATATATCAGCACGCTAACACCAATAGGAGCGGAGCGGAGCGGAAGAATGTTTCAAAATCGGGGGTTTTTGAAGTAAAACTTCTATAGGCACGCTTGACTTGGGAGTACGGTGTTGAATGTGAACGCGGGTGTGCGGGGGCGGGTATTTTTTTTATATCGAGGAACTAAGGAGAGCCATAATTGATGAAAAAGCAAAATTAGATAAAAAAAAAGCACGCTAACACCAATAGGAGCGGAGCGGAGCGGAAGAATGTTTCAAAATCGGGGGTTTTTGAAGTAAAACTTCTATAGGCACGCTTGACTTGGGAGTACGGTGTTGAATGTGAACGCGGGTGTGCGGGGGCGGGTATTTTTTTTATATCGAGGAACTAAGGAGAGCCATAATTGATGAAAAAGCAAATTAGATAAAAAAAAAGCTGTCCAAATTACTAATTCCACGCGGACGGAGTTGCGGGCAAAAGCTAGTGTAAATAATAAAGTCGTTATTTCAATGAACTATTTTATCTTATATTTACGTTCATTTAAAACTGAGGATTATTCATTTGAGGACATAATAGAATACAATGGATTTGTTCGAAAGGTGGGCTCTTAACGAGATCGGGACGCCTCAAAATAATCGTACTATATCTACCTCAACGTTCTTGGATAGCGCCTTATGTTCTTGTTCAAAGTTAAACAAGTACCTATCTCAAACTTATTACCGGGATATTAAGTATTCTATGTCTCAATCGAGATCTTTGTCTATCTGTACGTTCATCATTATTTCAGAAGAAAGACGTCCACTGCTGAACATAGGCCTCCCCCAAGGCTCGCCAAACAGATCGGTCCCGTGCCATCCGCATCCAACGCGTTCCCGCAACCTTAACCAGGTCATCGCATCTTGTTGGAGGCCTACCTACACTGCGTTTTCCGGTCCATGGACGGCACTCGAGAACCTTTAACCCCATCGGCCATCAGTTCTACGAGCGATGTGTCCAGCCCACTGCCACTGAGTCTGGCGATTCTTCGAGATATGTCGGGGACTTTAGTTCTTGCGCGGATTTCATAATTTCTAATGCGATCTCGCAGAGAAACTCCGAGCATAGCCCTATCCATCGCCCTATGAGTGACTTTTTATGAGACCCATCGTTAGCGGCCACGTCTCAGTGCCATAAGTCATCACTGGCAACACACACTGGTCAAAGATGAGGCCCATCATTAGCGGCCATGTCTCAGTGCCATAGGTCATCACTGGCAACACACACTGTTTAAAGACTTATTTATCTAAATTATCCTAACACAACTAAAACATCTGAACATCTACACAAACTTTCTCATTTATAATATTAGTAAGAATAAGTCCGCTACGAATGCAGCAACACGGTGCAACATAATGAATAATGAATACATCGTTTAATTATCTAGCAAATTTCAATATTTTTAATTGCAGTGTCTCTTATATTTCCCAGCGCAAGTCCATCGGTTGGAAAGGTTTGATTAACGAGCCACCACTTGAGCAGACCTGATACCGCCTGAATCCAGCTTAATTACAAAGCGTTAAGTTCCTCATTTGTTAGCACTTTTTTGGGCAAAAAAACAATCCTTTACTTGAAACGAGGTCGTTAATGGGTAGTGATAAAAAGAAATTCTGGCTTAGAACGCTTTAACATTCGTCTCGCATTTAAGTCATTTAAAATAATTAATTGAATCAGGTGTTATTTTTGGAGATCTATGAACTAACAACCTTTCTATTCCGCTTAAATAAGGTGATATGGATTTAGTTTTTATTTTTTTCAGAACTGGTATAATTTGACATCTTGCCTGATTTCTAGGTTATCGTTGAGTATTGGGACACCCTGTATAAAAAATATATAACTAGCAACGTGCCGTGGCTTCCCTGACGCTGCATTTTTTGGGGAACAGGAGGTGAAAAATACGAAGTTACCGCCGATTACAGACTTTATTTATTTTTTCTCATGTATTTTTTTAAAGATACGAAACTAGGAAGCGCCGCACGTGTTCATTAAATTGCTTTGTTGTTTATAAAAATTGACCAATACTTAAACATTAATTCATTTAACGTTCCGTCTAATTCTGACAGTGGCTTATTTAGCAACAAACATGCTAAGCTCAGTATAGTCTTCTTCTTCTGTTGAAAAACCTAGATGAAGATTTTCCTATGAAAAATGAAGCTTCGCTCTGACAAGTCTTAGCACTATGTAGCTTGACGTGTGTAATTAAGAATAAGTGATAAAGTACGCTCAACAGCGGACAAAGGACTACCCTTCTGGCTGACATTCTAAAAAGAGGGTCTTTAAGGACTTGTCTGTCTATACATTATACCAGTGACTTTATTTCATATACAAAGGTTATCAAATAGGGCATTTTTATAGCATTGTAGATTACGGATCTACAATGCTATAAAAAACTCATGGACACTCCAAACTTTGCGGAAGACAAAATTGAAATTTAAATAAAAAATAAAAACAGTTGCCGCATCTATGAAAGACCATCGTTGAGAACGAATCATCTTCCTGATAAGAAGGACGTTTCGAGAAGAAAAAAGAAGGGAATATTTATGAATTATTTGTACAAAATGGGAAACCAGCTTTAGATTTAGGCCCTTACTCTCTTGAATGTTGGTGTGTTTCAAGCCGTGCTAGATTTTTACATGGATTTTTTAGATAATTGAGTAAATAGATTTGTAGTAGGTATTTGCTTATTCGGTAGAGAACCTGTTTGCAGGTTTGGCGGTCTGTGGCATGGATTCCAGTGGTATGGTTTAGAGGATATCGTGTCCTTCTTAGCTCGATGTTCATAGTTAACCCATGGACACCATTTGAAACTCAAATTTTGTGCCGGTACGGTAGTGTCCACTAAATTGACCACAAAAA
This sequence comes from Archips crataeganus, assembly GCA_947859365.1. Classification (NCBI taxonomy): domain Eukaryota; kingdom Metazoa; phylum Arthropoda; class Insecta; order Lepidoptera; family Tortricidae; genus Archips; species Archips crataeganus. Next base: position 15,576,683 of record OX402054.1, read on the forward strand.
GTCCACAAAAAGTTGAGAGACAAATGGTGTCCATCGGACACTCAACGGGTTAAGGCCTTATAGATTTAGTTCAGTTATGGATCAAAGTTCCATCTTCTTCTTCTTCTAATACATAAAAATCTCGTTTCACGGTGTTTGTTATCGAACTCCTCCGAAACGGCTTGACCGATTTTTATGAAACTTTTTTGTCTATATTTGGTAGGTCTGAGTAGGTCGTAGGCTATTTTTTATACCCCTAGTCTTCGCAGACGGAGTCGTGGGCGATAGCTAGTAATAAATACAAATTTATAAAAACTTTACGCGAAGTAAAAATATTAATAGATCATTCGGTTGTACTGAAACATTTTTATAAATCAGCTTTGCTTTTGTTAGACTTCGTGCTCAAACATATTTATTATTGTTCTATCTGAGAAGCATTCAGATGTGAATGAACACAAACAGGATGCAATTACTGAATGCAGAATCGGAGCAATTAAAATCTCGGATCGTTAATTAAAACATAAGATAATCGTTAAGATGCAATAAAAATATCGTAAATTTAGAATTGGGTGCACCAGATGTTGTAGGTAGGTACTGCTTACAAATGAGCACACGGACTAAATGTGATAAATGTTAAGCGCCAGGCCACAATCCTAAAAAGAGAGCTATAAAGTTTTGCATTAATACTTAAATGCCCATTCAGCGGAATTTTTTCCTTCATTTTTTTTCTCTACTTAACCCTTTGAACGCCAGAGTCAACCAGTCGTGACAGCCATTAAAATGCCTGACACGCCAGAGTCATCTATATAGATGACCAACATTCAACTCAGCAATGGTAACAAAGCCCTATTTATCGACTAGACGGTTTGTTCCGTGGCGTACAGAGCATGTCACTTCGTTTGTTTTGTGGCGGTCAAAGGGTTAAAAAATACTTCCCGATTTTTATATTCAAGTTAAAAATTATTTATTTTTATAATACTGTAACTAGAAAGCATTTTCAATTAAAAATTATTTATTTTCATAATACTGTAACTAGAAAGCATTTTCAATTTAAATGGAGCAAAAATTTTTTTTAATGAAGAAATTTTGGTGTTTTTTTAGAACAAGAGCGCTATTGATTTTGATAATAAAAAAGTGTCCCAATTTTTCCATATTTTTTTTTGTGGCAGTTTCGTAACGAGCCATACAAACTATATGTACCTAGATAAAGTGACTGAAAAATAAGAACACTTTTTTGCTTTATACAAATGAATAGCGCACGTCATTCTGGGTAAGAAAACACCAAAATTTCTTCATTTATAGTTTTTAAAAAAAAAGAACAAACAACTGAATTGAGAACCTCCTCCTTTCTTGAAGACGGTTAAAAACTGCGCCAGTTTAAAGTAAGGCCGTGTTCAAACCAAACGTATAGTCAGCCGCCGAATGTGAGCAGGCTCACTGAGCCCCAGAGTGTTATATGAAAAAACGTAAAAGCGTATTGTCGGTTAGGTGTGAACGAAAAAATGAATATGTATGGAAATACAATAAACTGCGTAACGCTCGCTCACTTTCGGCGGCTGACAATCAGTTTGGTTTGAGCACGGCCTAAAAGTGAACAAAACATTATAAAAACAGTCGAACTGTCTATCTAAGCAGTTCATTAATTACAGTTCAGTCGAACTTTTGTATGTATTTATAAATTGTTGCTTCAGTATTATCGGGTATCCGATAACAGATTTCGTTACACGGAAGTTTGTTATTGACGATAAATAAAAGGCAGTTTGGATTTTGTTAACAGCTGTATACCTAGGTGGAAAATATATTTTGTAAACAAAACTAATTGTTCAGAATTGGCTTTGACAGCTATACAAAGAAAACCCAATTATAATTATAATTGTAACAAAACAAATGAAGTTTAATTATAAATTACTAGCTGTTGCCCGAGACTCCGTCTGCAAAGAATTCACTTATCGTTATCCCGCAGGAACTATGCAATTCCGGGATAAAAATTGTCCTATGTCATTCCCATCCCAAATTTCATCTAAATCAGGGCCTAAATTTAGGAACGGCCCAACACGGTTTGCGAGCGGTAATTCGATCGTTTACGAGAGGATAGGGATGAACTGCTTTCAGGAACGCCAAAAATCACAGGTTTTTCGAGAGGGTTGGCCTGAGCTTGGGATTAGCCTTATTTTTCTAGATCTGCAGTTCATCCCTGTCCTCTCGCAAACGATAGAATTACCGCTCGCAAACCGTGTAGGGCCTTTCCTGAATTTAGCCCTAGTTTAGAGGTTTAAGTGTGAAGAGGTAACAGACAGACCGACGCACTTTCGCATTTATAATATTAGTATGAATGGATGAAAACACCAATATTATCGAAAGTGTATAATACTAGCGTTTGCCCGCGAAGTGCTCGCATAAAGCATAATAAATCAAAAACGAATTGGAATTCCGGGATATCACAAAAAAATCAGTAGAAATAAAATCGTTTTACAAGCTTTTATTTAAGTAGTTTTACCTGTCCCGATGTCTGGTGGTTGTGTAGAATCAAATCCTGTAAGTTGAATTTGACCCACTTTTAGTAGTCCAAATAACTTAAAATATATTTTGTTCAGGTGACAATGCAAGTACGGTCAGCAGAAAAAACCTGTAGGTAGGTACGTTTTTTTTTTATCTCACCTTTTTGTAATGTGAAATAATAACCCCATAATCTTTGCTTGTGAACCACAGTTCAAAAATGAAAAATTTTAAACTTTTTGAAATTACTGTTTCTAAAAATTTTGTAAATCAAAACATCCCAAAGCTCCGAACCGTTACTTAAACCAGCGCAGGAAGTAAATTATGCTTGTTCAAACAAGCGAAGAATAATAAAAGGGTAAATTAGTTTCCATAGTCCTAAACCAATAGTAATAATCGTTTACTGAAAGCTCACCTTTAGCCGTACCCCATTAATCCTGCGCTGTAGTAATTAAGCATATTTTATGGCAGACTATAATAAATTTTAAGTACTAAAATTGTTTTATTAGAGTACGTACCTAATCTGCATCAAAAATAACCCTTTGTAATTAAAAATATTTTTGGAACTGTTTAGCTTGTAAGTACAAAGTTTTGAGGCATTATTAAGTATATATTTTGTTAGCTGTGCTAGGTAAGTATATTGCTTTACATTCTAAAAAGATTCTAAGATATAATAACATTAAGATTTTAAGATTCTAAGTTCTAAAAAAAATTATAATAATATACGCGTTGACTTGAGTACCTCCTCCATTTTTTCGTTGGTTGAAAAGCTCCTAAGCTGTAATAGTAGATTGTACACCAAGGGGATAAAGCACTGCATTATGTCACGGGCGCGATATTGAATCCTGAGCGTATCGAGGGACTCCAGATTTAACTCCCGAGCGTAGCGAGGGGGTTTTTAGTTGATTCCCGAGCGAAGCGAGGGAATTAAGATGGAGTCCTGAGAACAGTGATGGATTTAAGCGCGCCCAAGGCAAAATCAGTTTTATCCCCGAGGAGTATACTCTACTTTTCTCACCTTTTGCGAGACAATAAAAACCAAGGCTACTAGAAAAATACTCGAAACAGACCCAAAAGCACTGATTCTGACATTGACTTAGCGCCTTTCGCAGTTTTCCATTTGTCGAAATCTTTGTAAGCTTTTAAGTATTTTTCCTTCGACTTCTCTGGGAGTACATTATTAACAATTTCTAAGGCCGGCTTGCGCAGACCTGGGTTAGCTACTTAACTCCAAGCGAGTTAACTGCTAACCCAGGGTTAACAAGTGTCAAAATGTATGGAACTGTCATTCTTAACCCAGGGTTACCGATTTAATTTTTTTACCCTGAACTGTACAAGTGGTCCTAAGGCGTCTAATTTAATGGAATCCGGAGTCAAATCACTTTCGTCACTCGATATTTTCTTAATGTTATATCTTCTTTTGCAGTTTTGATAGTTAAAATTGCAGAGTATTGAAACACTCGCGGCTTTTGTTTAAGTATTTGACTTTGTTTTCGTTCGGCCGCGGAACTGCAAATAAATGAGGCGCGGCGCGGCCCGCGCGGGCACCGCGGGGCTGGGCACATTGAGCACGTGCACGAGCTGCGCGCCGGCCTGCACGCGGGGCGATTTAAAAATTAGACTTTAAGTGCATACCAATAAGAACTACGAGAAGTGAGAATCACATTACTGCCCGGCGGGTTATAATGAAATTCAGTACAACATTACGCCCCGGCGAAAGCCAAGGGCTATAATGATTTACTTTGAGAGAGGTTTGCATGATATATAATAAGGCATTGTCGAGCAGGTGGTGTGAAAAATATAATAATACAGTCACGCTCATTGAGGGGATATCCTGCTGAAGTCGCTGTTCTTTTTTGTTTGTTTTTTTTTGTTTTTTAATTAGTTCTACTGATATTTAAGAAAAGATACCGTATAATAAGATTTTTTTTTGCAAGAATTCCATTCTTAAGTTAAAATCTGTATAAACTCCTTCATAATTTAACGCTTAGACGTGAAACTTTAATCAATACAAATAGTTTTTGAGAAATCGATACTATTCAACTTCGTAACCGTAAAAAACCTTTTGAATTTTTGTACAAGTTTGACTAAAAATTGACTTCAAGAGGATCAAAATAGGCTATACACTCCAACTTTAGTGCATGATCATAACATTTATTTATTTATTTATTTATTTATTTGGAAAAAAGATACATTTGTAGGCTAACAGTAAGATACCAACTCGCTTACAATGTTATTTATAAATATACATGCATGATTAAATTACCTATATTACAATTTCGTTATAAAGACGGTTTATTCTGTATAACAATAATTGCCAGTTGTCGACAAACACGTCAACATCCTGGCCCTGCACAAGCGCGTTAAGAAGTGCCGGAGCGCGCGCGCCGGGCGCGTTGCCGGCGCGCCGCGAGCCCACCGCGCCCACCGCGAACAGCGGCCGGCGCCGGCGCCCCGCCACCCTCACGTATTGCTCGGGGACAAACAATCGGATACCTTCCAATGCCGTTGGATTGTCAATCAAGCCTCTTAGCAGCAGGCAATAATGCACTGCAAGGTGAAGCATCCGCCTGAATCGAAGGCTCTCAAGTCCGACCATTCCCCCAACAAAGAGTGATGGGTAAAGAAAAGGATAGTAACCGAATTGCCTTTTGTAGAGGTACCGCGCGAACTTTCTCTGTACTCTCTCAATCAAAAGCCTGTAGTTGGCTTCTATGGGATCCCATATGATGGAGTTGTATTCCAATTTACTACGTATATACGCATTATACAAAATAATTGAAACAGTAGTACTGGCGAACTGAGATGCTGACCGCATTATAAAGCCTAACGTCCTATTGGCGTTCTTAACTATCATATTAACATGGCCATGAAAATCCAGCTCAGTGTCCAGCTCATGACCCAAGTCACGCACAGCAAAAACGCGATCCAAGGTAGCGTCAGAAAGGTGGTAATCATACATCAACGTACTTTGACTTCTGCTAAATGAAATAATTTTACATTTTTTGTTATTAAATTGCAACCTATTGATTTTACTCCAATCCATCACAGCATCTATGTCGCTCTGTAATGTATTACAGTCCGAAGGGGAATGAACGGCATAAAATAGTTTCAAGTCATCCGCGAACATCAAGCATTTCACATTCCGGACAACTGATGGCAGATCATTGATCATTATAAGAAACAGGGTCGGCCCAAGCGTACTGCCCTGACTTACCCCGGATCTAGTAAAATACTCTTCAGATCGGAAGCCGGAGAGCTGCACGAATTGCTTACGATCCCTCAGATAACTTCCGAAAAGCTTCAGCAGCGCTGGCGAGAAACCAAAGCAGGACAACTTATTTAGCAGGATGTCGTTGTCAACAAGGTCAAAAGCCTTTTGGAAGTCGAAGTAAGCAGTATCCACTTGCCGGGACTGGTCCATATGAAGAAGCACGTAGTCAACGAAGTTGATCATGTTAGTAGTAGTGGATCTGCCTGCACGGAAACCATGCTGAGCATCAGCCAGACGATTGGATATAAGTGGCCCAATGCACCCGTTAATAACGCCCTCAAACACCTTTCCGAAAACCGACTGGATGGCAATGGGTCTGAAGGTAGATATATCGAAGGAAGAAACGTCTTTTGGTATTGGCGTCACTCTCAAACCTTCCAGGTAGCTGGATAGACTCCCTCACGAATGGATAAATTAAAAATGAAAAGTAGAGGCTGCTCTAGCACCGATATACAATCATTGACCAGAAATGCGGGTATACTGTCAGGTCCCGGTGCAGAAAAATTCTTTAGCTTCCTAACGACGCCACGCAGCTGGCGAGAGGAAATGTCACCTAAACTTATACAAGTAGAACATAGGTTGTTCCATCGATTTTAAATTATTATAGTGTACGACGACCTTTAGTCAGTTGCCCATCTTCATCTCGTTTCACAGCGTTTACTTTATTAATAAGGGTTGTAAACACGGGACATGTTTCGTGTTAATTGCACTTGAGCGACAAGGAAATCCGATTAGGCTGTTACACTACGTGAGTGAACACCGTTGTTTACTTACATCGTTTAATGATTATCGACAGGTGCAGAGAATTTACAATTTGAAGTCAGCGCTAACTATAGTGCAGTCACTATAGGAAGAGCTCTGATAGATGTTGTTTAATTGCCCTTTATACGATATAACAATCTACAGACGTACAAGTACAATACCTACTGATATGAAATAAAGAAAAGGTTTTGTGTTTTATTTTTCAAGTTTGAAGCGTGAAGAGTTAGAAGTGTTTTGTATTATAATTAATTCTATTATAACTGTCAGAGTATAAACGAACTACTACGTTTTTCAAATAAACGATTTTTTTATTATTATTTTTTTATCTGAATGAGACTAAGATTCAAAGATCAAATTGTCATTTCAAATACAAAGTGTGGCCTTTAGAAGGCGAGCTCGGTATTTTAAAATTATCAAAAGAGTATTTAAATAAACAATATACTTAACAGTTATAAATATAAAAAAAGAAAACCTGTTATTTCGCCTACCCGGCCGGCGGTCAGCGTCCCTAGCATGCTTGCGGCATTCCCTCGCTGCACGGCTATGCTCAGTCTCTGGGTGAAAAAAGACCCGGCCCTGGGGTCGCCAGAGACGCCGATTAATTTATCCGATACCACGCGAACAAATGCTTTGGTGTCGGACGAGCACGGTCCTAAAAGTTTCTAACGCAATTCGTTAAAACGCATATTTGCGGCACTTGATTGCCTGGACGTGGACGGCAGCAGTCCCTTTCTTATTTGTAATTATATTTGTACACTTGTATTAATTTAAAAAAACTATTTATTTTAAAAACCTTGCACATATTATAGTAGTAGTCAAGACTTTTTTATTTATTTTTGGCTCCTAAGACTAGTAACGAGTAGAGTCACAGTAACGTCTCGTTTGAAATGGATGTGTCCTACTAGTTTAAGTTATGCGAGTTACATTGTAACAAATATGTATATAATAATTATATACGAGTGCACTAACACAAAGTCCTAAAGAACCTGATATTTTCAAGTGCCGAACCGCACCCAGGAAAGCATATTTACCTTACCATCGTCGAATGGATAGAGACAATATTTGTATTGGGTTTTGTTTGTTCCTCATTGCTGCAGTTTTACTAATATTAAAATCTCGAAAGTGTTTATTCTGTTTTTCATCCTCTTACTTACATACTTATTTTTATTCGAAAAATTACGTACTTTGAGTTTTAGTTACTTAGTCTCCATCACACACATAATATCTAACTCTATCTACTTACATCCATGTGAAAAAGAACCGTGAATATCTAACCGATTGACAGCATAAAGCCCAAACTACTGAAGCTAGAGACTTAACATTTGGCAGACCCAGTTATAATAAAATCCGGCCAAGAGCGTGTCGGACACGCACAAGGTAGGGTTCCGTAGCCATTACAAAAAAATCAAGTAATATTTTTCTAAGGATTTCGTATGGGTACGGAATCATCCAAGTTTAGGTATGTTTTATACCTTAGGCTACTATTTACTTTTAAACTACAAATAATTTCCAAGCAATCTTAGCCGCCATAATTTTCCTAGTAAATTTGATATATTTACTACCATTCTGAATTTTTTCAAATTTTTCCACCTAACAGTTTAGATTCCTAGTTGACTACGGAACCCTAAAAATGGGAATGTTAATACGAATGACTATATTTTATTTAATAATAATTACGTTGCTGCATTGATTTGATTAGTAAATCATCAGTAACAATTGATTCCTCTAGATAAATCACCATTTAACCCCAAGATAAATCATTGAATCTAAATTATTTTATATTCTTCTTTGCATTATCGTAGATTAGACAGTATTTCCGGACCAACTTGGCACTGGTCCAATTATGGACCATTGGTCTCCACAACTAGTTGTGTCAAGTTGTCCTACTTTTTGTTTTTCCTACCGTAAATTTCCATAGCAATTCAGGTGAGTCCATTTTTATAGGCGAATCGTAAATCTTATGTCCTAGGGGTCCCCATTCGGTATTATAACTTCCTAATACGAAAGTACTTACAGTTTTATGGGTACAGAAAAAAACTTTCTCCATGTTTTAAACATTTATTATTTTCCTTCCTCAATCGCTCAGTTAGCTTTATTTCAACGGTAAAGATAAAATTGGTTGTATAAGTAAATAAAGACATTAACAAGCCAGGATTTCACGTTCGTAATAAAATAAATTTCTTTGTAAACAATTTAAAAACTCATTGGTGTGCAAGTTTAGTTAATAAATCTTCTTAAATTAGTTCGTTCAAAAAGTTAAATAATATTATTTCACTTCACAAAGATAAATTTTAAGCAATGATTATCAAATTATTGACATTAAAGTTTAACCTAAAGACAAATATCAAAGTAACAATAACATTATTTCAATAATCAGGGATTGCATGTTTCATTTAACAAAAACACCTACTTCTGCTTTTTCATTGGTCTGGCATGCATGTTATAGTTACAGAAACTTCATAAAATAACAACCCGAAGGTATTTTACAAATTTTCTTCTCATCTTAACTATTTTACTTTATTCTACACAGAGTACTCATTAGAAATTGAGACGCTTAAGGCACAGCGAAATTACACTTAACTAAAATGTACAATTATCATAGACACTCTTGGTAACATTTAGACTATTTTTGCAAAATGTGATATGTACAAAAATATTATCTTCATTTTACTAACTACATAGACGTCCTATGTTTTTATTTATTACAAATTATAGAAAGAGGTTGTCAAAATTAATTGTCAAAGAAGAAAACAATGGGCATAATAATTTTTATACATTTACAGCACCTCAGTTTAATGTTAGATAGTACTAATACTATTGCTAGCAAACATTTAAAGTAAACACAGTTCATTTAACCTATTCACTAAATCAACCAAGCACAATAAATAGAACTTAAGACTTGTACACTAAAGTTCTTTTGAATTCAACACACTTATAAAAAGAATGGCATTGGCACAAATTCACCAAGTTTAGTCACTGTACCTAGCAAATTGTATCGGTTCTTGTCCTAGAACCGATATTCCTCAAATCAGGCATGGGTATTTTCTCTTCTTTGCCTGTCCAACTGTTTTCTGTGATTTTGTCGTTTTCTTGTAATTATAGCTATTAGTATCACTACTATGGCTACTGCAACACCTACTCCGATCCACCAGTAAGCATTGTACGACGCTTCTTTTACATTTGTTTCTCCTTTACCTTGGTCCCCAGACGCCACAGGATTTTTTATTTCTAATACACCTACAGTTGATGTTTCACCACCAGCCTTCATAATTCCTTCATCACCAGTGTCTATAACGTTTTCATTAATATCTTCGTGTGTTTTAGGTTTTTCATCAAGTGTAGACTCGGTAGGAATTTCATTTTCTACAACTTCTGGCTCTGTGATAATAGGTTCTATATAATCAGAATCAGTGATTTCTATGGAGGGATCTAATTGATTGTCTAAATACTCGTCTAATAGCCTGTAGTAGTCTGTAAGTCCTGTATATTCTAGTCCATTTTCTCGTTTAGCTAATAGATCACTAACCATTTCAGGCCAGTTGGTACCGTACCCTTGAGACATGGTAGATCTGCAACAACACAATGTATTTAACCAACCATAATATCCCATATTAATATTTACACTTAAATAGTATTTTTCTACTCGTTAACTTTTATCTGCGTATAATAATATCACAATAAAAATCACACAGGCGCTCTTTCAGAGCTGAACAAAAAATCTATTGTCTTTAGTGGCCACTGAATCGAAAAATCTCATTTAATTTCAGGGCAGTGAACTGAAAGGAGTTTCAAAATAAGAACGTCTTAATTCAAACTCGTTCTTCACCGAATTTGTCAATTAACCGTGACATGAACGCTCTTCTGCTTCCTGCTTAAAATTAGTTAATACTTTGCCTTGTGATTTGTTAAAATGATTCAAAATACTTGGATAATCACATAAAATTAGTTAGAACTTTTTTTTTAATCGCTTAATGTCAAACAAGGTATCTAAAAATACTCACAGTAAGCGATCGTTGTTTTCTGAAATATGTTTAATCAAATCAGATTCATCGGATATTAGTTCTTCTGCAAACGACTGATATATTTGATATTTCAAGATGAGACCCATAAATTTCCTGAAAAAAAAAATATAAAATAAATATAAAACTTCACATTATCTATATAGTTTCTAATCATTGAAAGTACATAAGAATAACTTTTTACCCAATGAACGGCTTGTTGTGTACAATATAAGAATGACCAAGGATATCTGCATCAGATGTTTCTAAGAGAGAGAAATTTCTCCTAAAATCACTCCAACTGCTGACGCCCCCCGTTGACATAACTGCTTCTTTTAAATATTGTAGTCTCCATTCATCAGCAGCCATAAAAAAGTTCAGCCTGAAACAATTTAATACGTCAGTGACCTCATTAAATTTTAATTTATCATGTGCTTTAACGGTGAAGGAAAACAACGCGAGGAAACCTGCATACGCCTGTGAAGAAATTTAATGGTGTGTGTGAAATTCCCAATCCGCACTGGACCCGCGTGGGAACTACGGCCCATTCCCTCTCATTCTGAGAGGAGGCCTGTGCCTTGCAGTGGGATGTATATAGGCTGGGATGATGATAATGATGATAATGATATAAATATTATTTTTTTCGCGAGGAGGTAAGAAAAATTTCAACGTTTTTCTGATTACAAAAACTAAAGTTTCACAACAAACAAATATTCTTATTGTTTGTTTCTAAACAAATATTGTTATCAATTTCATAAAATTTGCTTAAAGCAAATAAAATGGTTAACATTTGGAGACATGAACGCCGTGAATTCCAACAAAAATGTACAGCTTAAGTTTTATCAAGTAAATGATCCAATTTATACTTGCCTTGGAAGGTCACGCAGAGCTGTTATTAATTGCAAAACCAAACGGTGATAATTTGGATTGTAGTTAAACCTCTCAATCGGATATAATCCTGATCGATTCAAAGCATGAGGGTTTAAAGCCAACAAAGATGCAAGCCCCGGTATAGCTTCGTAAATAGCTGGAATAAAAAAATTATTATGTTGCAATTAAAATGAGAATTAAATACTTCGATTTCAGGATATTTTTCTAGAATACAGTGCACTTAAATGCTATTGAACAATATGGAAAAAGTAAGGTAGAATTCTTTGGCATTCATAATAGCCTAACTATAATAAATATTATTATGACTTTGGACGCAGTCTGCTCTCAGCGAAATGTCCGCGTCGTCCGAAACAAGATAGGAAATTTCAATAACAATATACATGTGTAAATTGTTGTTCAGTACAACATGTCATGTATGAATCCCACAGTAGTAATTAAAATTAAGATTATCACCTGAATAACGGTTAGCTTCTCTTAATGTGTATGTATTGTTGCTATGCAAAGCAGCTATTTCTTTGTACTTGATTTGCATGACAACATCGTGGGCGTCAATGTAATTGCCGATTGTGACATCTTTGCACGATATAACTCTTAACTTATTAGGTTTACACCAATCGACTAGTACAGGTGGGCAGCTGCTATTGAATATAGATTTGTCCCAAGTAAATGATTCAACTGGCGGCATATTTAAATCTTCTAGCAGCTTTGATGCCTCGTGAAACGCATTCAAGCCACCAAGATCCTGTAAGAAGTAAAAGGGTTACTTTTTGTCATGCTATTTAGTTTAAGAAACTTATTAAAAAATTGCGGTGCTTACCTTTAATTGAAGATTTGCGTAGACTTTTTGGTAAATATCAGCATGCTTAGGTAATAAACTTTCTATCACATTTGACCAGTCGTCTCCGGTAAGCGATCCTAAAAAAAATATGTTTCTTAAGGTTCTTAATTATTCACGGAAGTGCCTCCAGCATTAACGCAAGTGCCATGCACAACTCTTGAAATATTTTACTTCTTTGGCATTTTGCCTTTCTGTTTGCTAGTTCCACAATTTAGAGCCCAGTGGGCCATTAATTTTGAATAAGTTACGGGTGAATGTTCCTTTCCATTCTCTTAAAGCTTTTCTTTGACATTTACCTAATATAATTTCAAATTTTATTATGTTATCGATGTTTTTTTTTCTGAAACCCAATTAGGTTTATGATTAAATAATGTTTGATTTTAATTATTTGCTCTTCAAAGGTAAGGTTTTTTCAAGTCAATACGTTTATCAAATAAATAGGTACCAACAGCAATTCCACTTTGAAAAATCATTGCCTCGTCTTTTAAAGACAAATATTTATTTCAAAGTAAATTAAGCAGGAATTCCTATACTTAAATAAATTAACCTACAAACACCAATAATACCAGAAGTTTGCTGATGCGTTACCAGCCTAGAGGACTTCGACATAAAATTTCATGTTTCCTACAACAACAGAACACAACAGCGCAAGCACTGCTACTTGACGGCAGTTTAGCGGATAAGATGGTAGTAGCGTTTTAACGGACATTCCACAAAATCCTACTCCCGCAAAATTTACCTCCTTGGTCTTCTAAGGCTGGATTTCACCAAAATTTTATTCCGAGAATAACGCTTAGTCTCAGATAGTAATGTCAAACCGCCATAGTAATTTGACATTACTATCGGAGAGTAAGCGTTATTCTCGGAATAAAAGTTTGGTGAAATCCAGCCTAATACTCGTAGTTCCGGAATATTGGAGAAGGTAATCGGGTAAAACATTCCGGTACTCAAAGGTTTTTGAATTTTGATTCATAGTGTAGTTACGCCTTTGACGAAGTACACTTTAAACATCGATTAATGTATGGAAACAATTTTATCAATCACAATTAACACGTTGGCTGCCCACCATACTTCACCTAAAGTGTTACGCCCACGCCCCATACAACTTTAGTGCTCCCACCGCATCGCCCTATTACAGAGGTGTAAGCAATTATTTGCAAGATTTCTAAAAATTTGAAATAGTAAAGTTTTTGTAAATAACTATAGAGTATCCTCTACAAAATAGCATTCACATTTTGGTTCAGGCCCCTAAAATGAGCTTTTGATCCCACCGGTAGTGGTAGCCAACGTATTAAAAATCCTAAAAAACATCAGCAAACTAGCTCAACCATCTGCAGAAATATTCAGGAATGATATGAAGAGACCTTTATACGTAGATATAGACATGGATTTAGACTTACTTAACAAATATACGGGTAAGGGCTTTCCAACCGCATCGGTGCCTTTAAGCCTGAGTGCGACGTATTTGTGCAATTTCTCATAGAGTGGCTTCACCCGATCCCAAATCTCTCGTGCCTTTAATACAGCGCCTTCGTATTCGCCAAGTGAGTTCCAGTACTCTTCCACGGTACTGTAGCCTGTGACCAAATTTAATGGAATTAATTATCAGAACAATCTGAAGTCAACCAACCAAACCTACTTGTGGGTTGAGTACTAGACAAAGGATTTGGGACTACACGATTAGTAGGTACTTCTTCAATCTATTTGTGATCATGATGCATGCAGCTGTGTCAATCTATCGAGAGTTCATCAAAGATAATCAAATCAATAATCACGGTTTACTACAAACAAGAAGAAGAATCGGATGTACATAAATAGTAGATATAGATAGGTTAGAGTACAGTAAGATTATTTCCACTTTGATACTCGGGACGTCTCAGTTTTAACCGTAAAGGTTCGTGTTTTCTCATGGGGTAATATAAAAGTCCTCGAATTTAATCACATAAAATATCCAAACCTATTTAATGTAATTAATAACAAAACATCAGCCTAAGTATTGCACTTCCGATCTCTCTCGATGCATACGAGTGCCAAAGTGGAAATAATCTTACTGCACGGTCGGCCTCAGAAGTCGTTGAACACTTTAGTACTTTGTCACTTTCACTAATATGACTAGGGCTTGCACTATCCGGTAACTTTTGACTATCCGGATATTTCGGATATGTAAAATCTCTGTATCCGGATATCCGGTTTTTTCGGATAATTTGAATATTTTTCCAAATATTAAAAAAAAACGCTAATAATAATTTATAAATTGTTCAATCAACTTAATGATGAGTGTTTTTAATCAATTTAACCAAAATTGTCTGATAAGGACTTAAAAATAATTATTTGTCACTTTAATGAGTGAAGTTAATTTAAAAAATATGTATACAATGATCATCATCATCATCATCATCAGCCTATGTTCGTCCATTGCTGGACATAGGCCTCTCCCACGGCACGCCACTGAGCACGATCCTCGGCCACTCTCATCCAGCTCTTGCCAGCCGCCTTACGAAGATTATCGCTCCACCGAGTCTGAGGACGTCCTACGCTACGTTTGCCGATCCGTGGTCTCCACTAAAGAACTCGTCTACCCCAACGGTTATCATATCAGTTCTTCGGGTTATATGGCCAGCCCATTGCCACTTCAGCGTGGTAATGCGGGGGGCTATGTCGACAACTTTGGTTCTCTGTCGGATCACTTCGTAACGAATTCGATCTTTCAGAGAAACTCCGAGCATAGCCCTTTCCATAGCACGTTGAGCAACTTTAAATTTGTGGACCAGCCGTAAAGTGAGTGTCCATGTTTCGGCACCGTATATCATGCATGACGGGTAGGACGCACTGATTGAAGACTTTCGTCTTTAGACTCTGTGGAATTGGCGATGTGAAGACTTGACGCATTTTCCCATACGCTGCCCATCCCAGCTGTATTCTTCTGTTGGCCTCTTTCTCGGAATTGTTTTTACCTAACTGCATAGTTTGCCCGAGGTAAACATACTTCTTAACCACCTCGAGAATATTGCCTTGAACTGAAATTGGTTCCGGATGTGCATGTTTATTGAACATAACCTTGGTTTTATCCAGGTTCATCCGAAGACCTACGGGTTGAGAAGAATCAGCTAGGCCATTCAACATATGTTGCAAATATTGCAGCGTTTCCGTCACGATGACGATATTATCATCTGCAAATCGCAAGTGTGAGAGGTACTCGCCATTTATGTTAATGCCGCGCCCCTTCCAGTCCAGCGTCTTGAACATATCCTCCAATGCATTTGTGAACAATTTGGGGGATATAACGTCCCCTTATCTCACACCACGATGCAAGGGGATAGGTTCAGACTGCCGGTTCTGGATTGGATGGCCATAGTAGCGGCGTTGTAAAGCCCTCTCAACACTTGGATGTATCGCCAATCAACTTGGCATCGCGGCAAAGATTGCAGAACAGACCAGATTTCGATCGAGTCAAAAGCCTTTTCATAGTCCACAAACGCTAAGCATAGGGGCCATACTGTTCGGTCTTCTGTATAATCAGCCGCGCTGTATGAATGTGGTCTATAATGCCGTATCCCGATCGAAACCCTGCCTGTTCGCGGCTGGAACTCGTCGTGCCTTCGCGCAAGACGGTTCGTGATGAATTTCGAAAACAGCTTATAGACGTGGCTTCAGAGTGAAATCGGTCGGTAGTTCTTCAAAAAAGTTTTATCACCCTTTTAGAAAAACAACACGACAACACTCTTACTCCACGTCTCTGGAGTTCTCCCATCAAAAAGAACAGTATTAAAAATGTTCTGGAGCTCCTTCATTATAGGTTTACCACCAGATTTCAGGAGCTCAGTCGTAAATCGTCTTCTCCAGGGGCTTTTCAATGTAAATGTGTATAGTTTTTTAAAATATTAACCAGAATGAGATCCTTATTAGTTTACATACAAATCAAATAATCGACAACAAATGTATGAATCGAAAACAATAAAAATACGTTAGGTACTTAAAAGCTATTAGGTATAAACCTTGTTCTTCACAGTTATGAGATTTTCCTTACATGCAATCATTGACTCTAAATTTAACACATTTACCAAAAATTCATCACCACCACTAAATCAAACAGATATAGTAAGAATGAGCTTTAGTATTGTGGTATGTAAACCCACCTAATACAGATAAAAAACGTTTGAATATATGCATGCTCCACACCACACGTGTGCATTTTTAACTGATATTCGAATTATCCAAATTATCCGGATAATGAAGTGCCTCCTATCCGGATTTGAAAATGTCCGGATATCCGGATAATATGGTTATCCGGTTATCCGGATTGCAAGCCCTAAATATGACATATTTAAAATTTCACAATATAACTGTTTATGCGACAAACTACAAAAGTGTTCAGCGACTTCGGAGGCTGACTGTACGTAAAATTAAGTATGCACAAAATGTTTAATGATAAAGAGTTTAAGTGGAGCAGTGCTCATATTTCATGATCATAATTTGATAAAGCAAACCAAAAAACACTGCATAAAATAACATCAAACACCGAAAACTTTGTGAAAGAAATACGACTGAATTTTTCTTGCAGCAAAATTAAAAGGACAACAAAATTCTTTTCAAAATATTGCGAAGGTTAACTCTGTTTAAGGAAGTAAAATTTAAATAACTCACTGTTTTCCTTGGAAGCGTTTCGCAGCAAAGGCAGTATTTGCACAAGATAATCATTTAGATTGGGAAGCTTCTTTTCCCAAGATTCTTTCATCCGACGCAATGTAGCCTCGTCGTGCTGTTTTGCCAAACTGTTGTGTAGTTCTGCCAAAATAATATGATGGGCATTTATTTATTCAAGCGTTTCAACCGCCTCATTTTTATAAGAAATGGCAAAAGCTTCTGATACAGATTCCAGTCATATAATACAGGTACAGGACCTCTAATATATAACCGAAATCCCCATTATAGCCCTAAAATTAATTAGGAAGTTTAATTTTAGAATTTTCAAATAGTATTGGGTGGAGCTCCGATGCGACAAACACCGCAGTTGGTATCCTATTATCTCGCCTCATTCGTTTTACGTTGAATTCTTATTTCGTCTCATTCTGTATTCGTCACTCTTTCTTTATTCGTCTTATTCGCTATCCGTCATTATCTTAATTGGTCAAATTCTGTAACTTGTCTCTCTCTTAATAGGTCTTATTCGTTTTTCGTCATGGTTTTCTTTGGACTCATTTGTCGTTCTTCCCTTTCGTTTTTTGTCTCATTTACTTAAGAAAATTTATTTACCAGCACCGAACGAGGACGAAATGAGACAAAAAACGAAAGGGAAGAACGACGAATGAGTCCAAGGAAGACCGTGACGAAAAGCGGATTAGACGTATTAAGAGATAGACAAGTTGCAGAATTTGACCAAAAAAGATAGTGGTAGTTAGCTAACAAGACGAAAACGAATAGAGAATGAGACGAAATAAGAATTAAACGAAAAACGAATTAGGTGACATAATAGGATACCCCGCAGTTTCCCGTGTGTTACCGAAATGGAGTAATAATAATATGTTCGTCGACTTAAATCAATAATAATTGAAACCTGAGGGTATTATTGCCGTAAGGGTTTGAATTATCAGGTCGTGCATTATTGTCGTTCCTTCAGGGTCGATAAATACGGGGTCGAGTTTTAATCGCTTTTAAGTTTAACTCGGTTTTCATTTATTATTCTACAGTGTATTAAGTTTAAAAGTATAATTTATATGTGCCATATCAATATTACCACAGTCAAACTAAAGAATATGGCGATGTCCTTGATGTTACGTTAAACAATATTTAACGTAACATCCACCTATTACAATATTACATTGGACGATGTGAATACAGATTTTATTACAATCATTTGGTTACCAGATACGACGTAAACACAACATTAACGCATGCAAGCACGGTACTGAACAAATGGAGTGTTCGCACTGCGCACCGTTCATAACACAAGGTGTGTAATACTGCGAGAAATGCCTTTGCGTGCGTTTATGAGCCTACAAATCATCCTAACAAGGATAATAAGAACAAAGGGAAGAGTTTTTTCATACGACTGACATTAATTCTTTGCTTACTGCGTGCACGTATTTCTAAACGTGCATATGGAAATGATACAAAAATGTGCTACATAGCTGCTTTTCATAGACATTTATGTTTTAACAGCAACACGTATCCACTCAACATGTATTTAAGACCACGTCCTATGACAGAAAAAAATATTCGATGGGATCCGTGTCTCCCGTGCGCATATTGAAAGAAATACAATACAATACAAATATTCTTTATTGATCACCAAAAGCAGTACAGTAAGCAGTTGCAGAAATTTCGAATTTAAAAAGGCATTTTTTGAGATTATGTAAAATTTACGGTTAAATAGTTGGGTGGTACTCTGAACTCTTTCGACCACGTATCACCTGTGTTACGAAAATTTAGGAACATTAACCATGACCTAAAACCAATTGCACTGGGCCACGAAGTAGATCGCCTATGAGATGGAGAGACCAGGTCAAAGCTGCAATAGAAGGACTACTACACGCAAGCATAGGGAAGGCGACTGTCAGGGAAGGATGGAGGCGTATTGTTAAGCTTGCTACCAGCACCTAGAAAATAATCGAGGTCATTATTGTTCACGAAGCAGAGAAAAACAATTGCAATTCTGCGACCACACGCCTAAATTTTATAATTTATGTAAATTATTTACGCGATTTTCGTAACACATGGTTGAAACAGCAGTCGGCAGTTGAAACGCTTCAGAGCCCAACTTAGTTTAATAATACGTTTATTTCCAAAAAAAATTCAAAGAAAAACCAGTAAAACAGTCCAAGATTTACCTGTTTTTGAGATGTCTATTATTGATAAAAAAAAACTATTTTACTAACTCTTAAATAATCACGAGTATTTATTACTACAACCATATCAAAGTTGAATTAAAACTTCATTAATTTCTAACAACCTGGCCTTAGTTTGTATTTTTTGCATTTTAATCAGTGCTACATCCTCAATCTCAGTAGACAAAGAATTCCCTTCCATTCCCTTTAACCCGTAACCCGTTACCGCTAACTTTCTCGTAGTAACGTTATTAGCTTTTGGCATCAGCGTTGTTCTGACCTGCGTAATGGGATGTTAGAGCTGGCGTCGAAAATTAGAGTTGCGCAATAACATTCATAAAAGATCCCGCCCGCATTATGCCTGGCCTATTTCAGCGGATGGATTAGGATCTCTTGAGATTAACATTACCTACGTAATAGATGATTCTTAGAAAAGGCATGAGAAAGGAGGCCATTAGCAACTTTAATACATCCATTTAATAAAAATCGTCTCTTACAAAAGTTTTTCACAAACTTGTGTGCCAATTACACAGTGCGGGTTCAATATCAACCGTTGTATATGCAGTCGAAGAAACTTAATAGCGATTTTGCTGCAAATGTCATGTTAACATTCCAAACATCTGCCAAATAAATTCATCGCGAGAAGGTTGATTGCTTGATTTAGTTTCATCGACTACAAAGTATTAGCGGTAGCGTTTTCATTCAAATAAAAAAATAAATTGAATTTCATAAAAACTTCGATACTGACGGAAAAAAACAGAAAAAGCGGACTAACAAGGTTTAACAAGGAGCCCCGTAGGTATCCTAACAATCTCCTTAAATGCGACGAACCATCTGGCGACATTTTGTTGAAGAGTTCGGCCATTGAAAAGTTATCTTAAACGAGTAAGAACACTTACATCCTGGAGCGTTTAACATTTTTTTACGACCAGCATAAATCTTCGCTTCGTGTTTTTTTTTTAGAATAAAATTGCTCTTACGAAGGATGAGAAATTAACTTTTTACGCGGCCATTCGTCTTAAGAATGAAGCTGTTAAAAGTTTTGTGTAATTTCAAAATTTGAAGCGATTTAAAAATTATCCTCAAGCATTCGAGGATTCATTTGATTTTTAAATTATCTTTACGTTTGTTAAAAGTTTCAAGTTATGTAATGTTGACAACTTTTTAAAAATTTTTTTTCTTTACTTTTTAAAAATTATCCTCAATCACTCGAGGATTCATTTGATTTTTAAATTATCTTTACGTTTGTTAAAAGTTTCAAGGAATGTTGAAAATTTTTTTTAGTCTTTGTCTAATAAATAATCATATAAGCACTCTAAAAGCTACATCTAACATAGCTAACGTATTACGGTTACGGAG
This sequence comes from Archips crataeganus, assembly GCA_947859365.1. Lineage (NCBI taxonomy): Eukaryota > Metazoa > Arthropoda > Insecta > Lepidoptera > Tortricidae > Archips > Archips crataeganus. The sequence continues at coordinate 15,597,104 of OX402054.1, forward strand.
AAATTTACATATTATTATATTCTTAGAAGATAAAAAGAAAAAATAACTCAATTCTACTAAACTGAGTTAGTTCAATAACCTTCTGTCGCTCGAAATGAGTTTTTATTTCTATCTCAATGAAAAATTTTTTAAATGTAGAAATGAAATGTAAAATGTAATAAAGGTTCTTACCTCTTAGGGTGCAGTTTGTTGAAGATCCGCAATCGTAATCGGTGGCAAAACGAAGTTTGTTCGTAGCAGTGTCTCCAAACGACACCAGCTGCAAACATAAATTAAATAAGGATCGAAAAATATTTTTTACTATTTGGAATCATTAAAAATGTCTTAATACAGAGTAGCTTTCTTTTGCGTCCGTTTTCATAATTGCGATTTCGTATTGGCTCCGTTTCATAATTAACTATCAAATCAGAATTTATTTCCTGTTTTCGTAGTCTACGGGTAGTTTTGTAATTAATTACGAAATTTTTTTTTCCTGTGTACGAATTGAATTATCAAAATGGAATTATTGTTTATGTCGGAGTTAATTACGAAACTCGATTAGAGTGAGGCTCCACTAGTGCGTTGCGTTGCGTTGCATCGTCGCAACGTTGATGCTGCTACGTTTTACATATATTTTTAATGACAATCGCACTCCTAGGTCAAAATAGCATCAACTGAAAATCATTTATTATTTTAATTTAGACTTCAGTAAATTTCTGGAAGATCTAAATTAAAATGGAATATTGTTTTGAATTGACGCTCTTTTGATCTAGTAGTGCGACATGTCATATTGATGCGTTGCATCGTCGCACGCGACGGACAACAAACGAAACGCGGAGTGGGGGGGCGAGGAGTTAGGCCGCTGCAAGCACTGTCTCGTAACAGTACATTTTTGTCGTGCGTCGACGCAGCGCAGGTGTTGGCATACAATGCGTTGATTTCTTGCGATGACGGGGCGCAACGCAACGCAACGCACCAGAGGAGCCTCACCCTTACAAAAAAGTAATTAAAGTCTTGTTTGATAAGATAATTCATTACGAAGCAGTGAAAAATAATACCCGTTTTGAAGCCAATTCACTACTAGAACAGAAAAAAAACTTATTTCGTAATTAATCATGAAACTCGACTAAGAAACCAACAAATTATATCTTATTTGATAATTAATTATGAGATTTATGAGACAGCGAAAACTAATTCCTCTTACGAAGACAATTACGAAACTGCAATTATGAAAACGGACTTTCCTTTTCTTATCGAGACTGAATAATAGTCTTTTTCCACGGCCATGGTTTTTTTATTATTATTTTCAGGTACTGGTCTTATGTCACTCTTCGTTTCATGCTTTTCCGCTCTCGCTAATAGTATTTAATAGGAGACGATAAGGGATGTTATGATACGAACATCGTGTTTCGAAGCAGCCCCCCTGTTTGTGCCGTCATTCGTAGCATTGTGCCTATGTTTTTTTGCTGCAATCCTACTTGAATTGTAAAGTTAAAACGGTTTGACCACTTGATCTTTTGTAATAAAGTTTTATCTGCAAATTTAATGTCCGACGTTCCGGCTCGCTGAACGATTTATCTGAGTGTCATTAAATCGTCGCCCTAGATGTGACACCTCGTAAATGCAAAATTTTACGATTTTACTTTTTCGAACAGAAATTCCAGTTATACCATATTTGGTAATTTCGAGGGCCAAAGCTCGAATACAAGATACTAAGTATAAAGTGTTAATTCAGGTTAAGACGAGTGATATCCCACTAATAAAACATTTTAAAGCTAGAGTAAATTTTATAGGTTTTATATATTTACTAGGCCTTTGCCCAGAAGTGAGACACTATTATCATCATCATTTCAGCCGCAGGATGTCCACTGCTGGGCATAGGCCTCTATCATTGACACCCAATCATTACGGTCATCACAGTCGGTTGCCAGCTATTATAGGCTAGTAAAAAAAAGTATTTATGAAATGAATTTATTTTGCTGGAACATACGCAGGTTTTACTTATATATGTTAGTTAGCTAATATGAGTGGTATTCCAGAAAGTTTAGAAAACTAGCATTCAAAAACTCACTCATTTTCACGTCGGCACTCTGGAAACCACTGTTTTGTGATTTATAGTAAATAAATTACGCGATATGCATTGAATTAACATGCTTAAAAATATGTACGTCAATAGAAATACTCAATACTATAATAAACGGAATTAGGACTTGCTGTATCCATCCCCCCAGCATCCCCAAAATTTAAGAAATTCACGTAGATACCTACATACGTATTCAGCAAACAAGACCCCAAAAAAAATTGAAGGCATTGCAGTTTTTACTTTTAAATTATTATTATTTATTTTTTTTAGTTTTTATTTTAACGACCGCTTTAGCCTAGTTGGTAGTGACCCTGCCTACGAAGCAAGAGGTCCTGGGTTCGAATCCCGGTAAGGGCATTTATTTGTGTGATGAGCACGAATAATTGTTCCTGAGTTATGGATGTTTTCTATGTATTTAAGTATTTATTTATCTATATAAGTATGTTTATCGTCGTCTAGTACCCATAGTACAAGCTTTGCTTAGTTTGGGGCTAGGTCGATTTGTGTAAGATTGTCCCCTAATATTTATTTATTTATTTAAATAAGTCAGCTATGGCTAGTTTATTTTGTATTCACCCGTAAAACCAGTCTAAAGCGACCACGACAAGGCAGCAATCCGAGAACATTCAACTACTCAAGGCGCAAGCAAGAAGAGACGTGGGACGTGGGCGCGACGCAGTCGCGGCGCCCTTTGAATCAGTTTTCATACTAAATGTATAGAAGCGTCGCGATCCAAAGCAGACCGAAGTGACGGGGCGGAGACGCGGATTGCGACGCGCCCCCGTCCCACTTCTCATTGTGTGGCTTGCGCCCAACACGAGTCAGGTATCCTATTATCCCGCCTCATTCGTTTTTCGTTTAATTCTTCTTTCGTCTCATTCTGTATTCGTCACTTATTCTTTATTCGTCTTGTTCGCTATCCGTCATTATCTTATTTGGTTAAATTCTGTAACTTGTCTCTCTCTTAATAAGTCTTATTCGTTTTTCATCACGGTCTTCCTTAGGCTCATTCGTCGTTCTTCCCTTTTGTTTTTTGTCTCATTTACTTATTTACCAGCACCGGTACCGGTATGTAAATAATTTTGGCGAATAAGTAAATGAGGCAAAAAACGAAAGGGAAGAACGGCGAATGAGTCCAAGGATGACCGTGACGAAAAACGAATAGGACTTATTAAGAGATAGACAAGTTGCAGAATTTGACCAAAAAAGATAGTGACGGATAGCGAACATGACGAAAACGAATACAGAATGAGACGAAATAAGAATTAAACGAAAAACAAATGAGGCGAGATAATAGGATACCATTTAGAATTGCTAGTAGTTAATGTCAAACGTTACCCGGATCCACTGCTCAACGTCCAATAGCATGTCTCCCGGCTGCAGCAGCAGCTTCACCTTGCGCCGGAGCACCTCGTGTTGGGCGTGGTCGGTGGAGAGCGCATGCGCGTTGAGTGCCACTCGAACCTCTGTCGTCTGTCCGCGCGCAAAGATGCCGAAGGTTTTGTCGCGGTCCAGCTGTCGAAGTCATCAGAAACTTTACTCATAAACAACATTATGTTATTGTAGGGTCAGTTCCCTAACTTTAAGTAGGTATCCCATAATAACTAAAAGTGATACATTTGTTGGGAAACCGATTGTACTTTCTACATTTAAATACATACGAATACAATACAATCACGCTTCCTTCCCAGCAAAGGGGTTGCCAAAACTTCGTAATGATTAATTAAAAGAAAACCTTATTAACATTCACTGATTATCCTTTAGCCCCACACTAGGCTATGCGTCGGTTCGAAAGCGAATTTTTTTTCTGTCTGCCCTTAAATAATAAATTAATCTAATATATAAAAATCTCGTGTCACAGTGTTTGTTATCAAACTCCTCCGAAACGGCTTGACCGATTGTTATGAAACTTTTTTATTAAAATACAACTTTATTTTTTCTCCCCAGAAATGTAATATATGCCATAAATCAAGGCGGAACATAAAAGATAAAATACAAGTAACATAACCTTTGCTGTTCTCTTTTCCCGCAAAAATCTGGTATATTTTTCATCTTCATTCCACTGAAAGTCTTTCCGTGTCTTTGTCTCCGAAAATATACTTAATTCTGTCCAAATTAAAGTTATAATTCAATGGCCTATTCCGTTATCAGCGAAATAAACGTTAACTGCGACAGCCTAAAGTGATACAGACTACGGCAACTTCCGAAATTCGTTTGTCCGACTTAAATTATGTTTATCCTGGGGAAGATTGATTTTAATTGAAAATTACTGTCAAGAAGCTGAAAATAAACACCCGGCAAAATGTTTCCAATTGGGAAGATATGTTTGTTAGGTCATTCAACTATCTAGACATTTAAAACCGTGCCGTATATTTATTGTTGGTGATTTGTGCCTAGTATATCTAGCTCGTACTTTTGGCAACAAAGCATCCATAATTTTAAGGTTTGCGAATTAGTAACTGATCTAGATGCCAAAAAAGGCCAGACAAAGGCCCGTCCACCAATAGACATCTACGGCTAAGAAGACAATGTCTTAACCAAACTTGTTCAAAGTGCGCACAGGTTCGCCGCCAAAATTGGCTAGGTTGTTCAGGGCGCATTGGACCAAAATTGGTCGGACGGTTTCATTCGATCTTAAGGTAGCCGATGTTCCTGTGTTGGCGACTGAGACCGGCGACCGCGAGACATGACCACGACCGGGTCGCGCGACTCACTACCTACTTAGTGGTAAATAATTTATGAAGCACTGACGGATGCAAGCGACTGTGTCGTGCGAATCAGTTCATACTAAGCCACGAGCCACGCCATGGGCGTCGCCAACATCGGAATGATACCTTTACTTTATCAAAACCCACCGACGAAAACGAATATCAAAAACGATAGCAGTGGACAATGTTGTTGAGCACAAATAAAATTACCTCTACAAAATATTGTCGAACCAGTGTTCGCAGCGAAGCATTATTATTATAAATTTTCGTGATCCGTTAAATACTAGCGAATGTTTGTTTACATAAGCCGTAAAAGCGCACATTTTACTTCAGTGTTCTAAACAACTGTTGTATTTGACACTTCAGCAGCGGAAAAGTTTGCTCTCAAAGAACAACTATTCTATTATTAAACGAGCTTTGAGTTAGAAATTTTCATAATAGAGTTGGCCAAATCGTATTACTTTATAGTGTTATGCAAAGCAAGCGCACGCAAATGGTTTAGTTTGGTTTTTGACCTGCCATTGTGATGTCAATCCAGCTTTGGCAAAACGTAAATAAAAAAAAATGCTGTTGCAAAACCCCGCAGAATTAAAAAATCCGGTTCAATGGTCTTTATTACTTACAGAGTGATGGTTTAGCTATGGGTTCACCTCTGAGTCCTTTAATGGCAGATATATTTATGGATCATTTTGAGAATCAGTATATTGTGGGTAATAGTAATATTGTGTACTATTTTAGGTATGTTGATGATTTGATCCTATGCTGGAGAGGGAGTATGAGACAGCTTGACGTGTTTATTAATGGTTTGAATAACAAGCACGTAAAGATAAGGTTCAAAAAAGAATTGGAGGAAAATTGTTCGTTGAACTTTTTGGATTTAACGATTTCAAAATTAAATGGTAAACATCAATTTAAAATATACCGTAAGCCCACGTACACAGATGCTGTTATACCAGCATCTTCTAATCATCCGTGGCAGCATAAACTGGCTGCTTTCCATTGTTATGTTAATAGATTGTTGACTGTGCCTCTTTCTAAGGAACATTTTGATTTAGAGTTGAGTACTATTTATCAGATAGCGATCTCAAATGGTTATACAAAATCAATGGTAGATAGTTTAGTTCAAAATAAGCAGGCACGGTTAGTAAATAGCATGCTTTACGCTGCGTTACCTTCTCAGTCTACTAACAAATATATCTATATTTGTTAGTAGACTGAGAAGGTAACTAGCATCTCTTACGTCGGGGGTTTGTCTGATAAGATTTATGGCATTTTAAAATCAAACAATATTAATGTTGCCTTTAAGACTAACAACTCTTTGTACTCTAGGCTATGTAACCACAAAGAACAGGTAGATAAGGGAACTAGATCGGGGGTATACAAGCTTACTTGTAATGACTGCAATGGGATATACGTAGGACAGACAGGCCGAAGTTTTAATATTAGATTTAAAGAGCATGTTTCGGCATATAGGAATGAGCATCCAGATAGATCGAATTTTGCAAAACATTTGTTGGAATCAAATCATTCATTGTTAGATTCAGATTCTTATGAAGTGTTACATTATTGCGGCAAGGGGTTGCGTCTGGATGCTCTGGAATGCATGGAAATAATTAGGTACAACACTATGGGGTCTATTATTAATGAACAGGTAAATTTAGTATCTTCTCCTTTACTGCGGCTTGGGTCGAATTTGAACAGTTAGTATTAATTAAATGTGCCTTATAAATAAATAAACAAAAAATTCAAGGTAGTTTTATAATATGTCAATAAAAGTTATTTTTGTGGGGTAGTTTGAGAATAAGAAAAATAAAGTGGGTACTTGAGAAGTTACAGTGACAAGTTAAAACATTTGTTTTGGTTTGTTAGTTTAACAGTTGGTAGCATAGCATACGGTTGTGGTAACTCTGAAGATGAGCTCTGGTTGAGTTCGAAACGCGTCAGTGTAGCTTGGTGGTGGTGATGGTTGGGTTTATGTGATTTGTGTGTGTTCGTACAGTGTGGAGGTGGAGGAACTGCATGAACGCACATTTCTTGCATAAACGTAACTATTGTAAGGTCGCGGGAGAGCAAAGTAATTGTTTTAGTTCATTAATATGGACCTCCGCAAAGTAACGCCTGATTCAATAAATTATTTAAAAAATTAATGTTAAATACCAACGCAGTAAATACATTTTATACCACTTCTGCTTTCGGCAAATTAACAACGCAATTTTCCTGCCTTGTCCTAAGGGATGAAGCCATTAATTCCTATCTTATCCCACTATAATCTTACCTAATTCCGGTATGAATTGGGGAGGTTCGATAGACAATTCTCCTTAATACAACTATATAAATACTTGTAGAATTCCACCACAAAGGCCCCCCAATCATGTTAAAATCAGTAGCTTTAACCCAATATTGTTTTTGTATTTGACCGACTAAACTTCGTTTTTTGTTTAGCATTAGAAATAAGTTAAACAATCTTGACGAGTTTTTTTATTAAAAAAACGCTTTTAAAAAATAGTAAATATACTACACTTATGAAATAAAAGAGTGTAAATGACCATATTTCCTTTCAAATTGTTACGAGTACACATTAGTTGTGACTTATTTTTTCAAAAGTGTATTTCAATAAAAAGACACGTCAAGATCGCTTACCTTCTTTCTAGTGCTAAAAAAACGAAGTATATTACAGACTATGTTGAAGAAAAACACTGATTTGTTTAATTAAATCATATTTTAGATTTTTTTTGTACGTTGTCGACATTTAAAAGCCGACGGTCATTCTTGTGTCCCGTTTCTATCGACTACAGCTTAACATACATTAAACAATATTTGGTTACATAATTTTGCTTTGTTCTCCAGCAGATTTCCGCATATTTAAGACTATTTAATTTCGTATGACGTGAGTCCTCACAACTAATGACCTGGTAAAGGTCCCAAGAGCTCAAAGTGTGCGACTGACGCAGGACCACTCATTGTTGTGTTTTTTGGTGGAGGCCTTTGGCCAACAGCAGACAGTGACGTATTTAGCTAGACGCGGGCGAAGCAGGCCCTCACCCACGGCCTCGCGGTCTGAAATAGCGATGGGTCGTCACGATTTTATCGTTAACGCAACTAGACCGTTCATTTACGTTCATCGACTAGTCCATAGACTAGTTGAATTCTTCTACTAGTCGACGTGATGTCTGCGTTACGTAGATGTTCAACTTAACGGCTCGTCGATTTCTACGAATCCCTAGCCTGTGGTTACACCTAGTTTACACAGTTTATAATACAACTCTTATTCAAATATAAACTTTTAGCATACGGAACATAGTTCAAATTTGTTTGGTTGAATGAATGAACTGTATTAACAAATAATCGAGAAGTAGTCGAGCTTCTCGATTATTTGTTCAAACGTTACTTTAATGTGTGGTGTGCCAGCGTAGGGCCATACAAAATGTAGAACCTGCACTGCCACTAGCTTGATTTTGGGAACAAAAAACCGGTTGACTGTAAAGTCGGTTTACGGACGATAGTTTAACGTGACAACGTCATAACAAAACATTATATTGACTACGGAACCCTAAAAAACAATAATTAAACCAGGCGGTCACCCATCCAAGTACTGACCGCGCCCGACGTTGCTTAACCTCGGTGATCGGACGAGAACTGGTGTTTTGTCAAATATAAATAAAAAGCTGCATCCTACGGCAAAATCAATGAAATTTTCATCCCCCCTTTAATTCAAAATGTCGTCATTTTAAATTAGACAAGCTCTACTAAGATTGTACATCCTGGCGCGCGCTACTCTCTTGTACATCCAGTACCACTACCATGAGTTTACACTAGTTAACGTGACCGTACTCGCTAGCGACGGCGTAAATTATTTGTATGGAGAATTGTGCAGCGCCTCTAGCGGTCACTTACGGAAGTACAATTCTCCATACAAATCATTTACGCCGTCGCTAGCTAGTACGGTCACTGTGAACTAGTGTAAACTCATGGTAGAGGTACTGGCGTTCACTGCTCTGTACGGGACGTTACGTCATCCTTTTTCGTGCGTGCAGCCGGCGTTCATCGATTTATTAGACGTTGTCACGTCAAAAACAGGACACTAGACTAGTAATAGTTCTTACGCAAAGTCTCTCCAAACGTAATTCTTACCTTCAAAGACAGTCCTTTGTTTGACCCCGTGAGCTCACTCCAAGTGGCCGTGGCTCTCTGCTCGCAGTGGTCTTCGTAGTCCAACTCCACAAGCTCGATGAGTGACGAGAGCCAGCGCCTGTCATCGTCACTGGAAGTCTTACCGCTGGACAGAAGCGCGTAGAAGTAGACGCAGAGGAGAGTGAATGTTGCCTTCATGATTCTGTGGACAAAGAGATGATGATTAAGTTTGAGGTAAGTTTTAATATATCTGAGGGAACACGTCAGAATACATTAAGTTTAAAAAGAATAACGAAATACAATTCACTACACTCATTTGACATATTTATTGTAATTTTCAGTGAAGCTAATAATTAAACCAACTTTTTTGATCGTATTATCTACTAATTGGAACAAGTTGGGTTTATTTACATAACAATCCTGTAAAGTTAACAATTGCTGGAAAAATTACAGTGTATCTAATGATGAATAAAATTTTGTACTACCCGTTCGAATATTAACTAACCCGAATAAAATCGTTAACTCAACCAACTTGACAGAAATATTTATAAGTATACTAACTGTTGCCCGCGACTCCGTCTGCAAAGAATAGGGGTATCAAAAATAGCCTACGGACCTTTCTCAGACCTACCAAATGTGGACAAAAAATTTGGTAAAAAATCGGTCAAGCCGTTTGGGAGGAGTTCGATAACAAATATATATGTTAGAAGATTTTTATATCAAAAGGATAAATAATTATAAATTTGTTTTCTAATCTGCAACCGAATGTATTTACTTGCCTCACATTTTGCCTAAAAATCCAAAGAATCTCGCTTTTAGTATATCATGCAAATTTTATCATAAATGTAATGAATGAACTACATTTGAGACTTCGCAACTGTATCAAAACTTAACGTTGCCTTTTAAGGGCTTGTTTTGTCTTAATCTCTAACTGTCGACTGCACACTAAGTATGATAGTGCTTTGATACTATAAATCATTTTAAGCTTCCATACATATTTGAGAAATAAACATTTAGCTATATTGGTCACTGTAACTTCTTATTATTAAAAGGGTAGGCCTTTAGCAGATAATTGGTTCCATCATGTTATAAGGATAGTTAAGGTTCAATTTGAAGCTAACTTTCTCTACAGCAGCCAACATTGTTATTAGTATCGGGCAGTTAGTTTCATATTTTACATACACACACACCCACTCACACGCACGCACGCACGCACACACAGAGACATACACACTTTTTAGGGTTCCGTAGTCAACTAGGAACCCTTATAGTTTCGCCATGTCTGTCCGTCTGTCTGTCTGTCTGTCTGTCTGTCCGCGGCTAAGCTCAGAGACTGTTAGTACTAGAAAGCTGTAATTTGGCATCAATATTTATATCAGTCACGCCGACAAAGTGGTTGAATAAAAAAAACTAAAAAAAAAATTTTTTAGTGTACCTCCCATAGACGGAAAGTGGGGTGATTTTTTTTTTCTCGGCTAACCCTATAGTGTGGGGTATCGTTGGATAGGTCTTTTAAAATCATTGCGGGGTTGCTAGCATGATTTTTCTATTCAGTGATCTGTTTGCGAAATATTCAACTTTAAAGTGAAAATTTTCATTAAAATCGCCCCCCCCCCTCTAAAATCTAAACTGTTGGGTGGAAAAATTTGAAAAAATTCAGAAGGGTAGTAAATATATCAAATTTACTAGGAAAATTATAGCGGCTAAGATTGCTTGGAAATTATTTGTAGTTTAAGAGTAAATAGTAGCCTAAGGTATAAAACATACCTAAACTTGGATGATTCGGTACACATACGAAATCCTTAGAAAAATATTACTTGATTTTTTCGTAATGGCTACGGAACCCTACCTTGGGCGTGTCCGACACGCTCTTGGCCGGTTTTTAGCATAGGATTTATTTACTTAAATGTTTCTACTTAGTACTAAGCAACTACTGTCAAATTGCCACTGGTCTCCGCGATACAGGCAGGCAGGCAGTCTAGTGTGGAGACCGCCAAAAAACCATAAAATTGTAATGCTTTTATATTTCAAATAAATTAAATATCTTTATCTTAAAAAAATATATATATTGTTTAAATTTCCTTGTTATTATAACTACGTACCTTTAACAAAGTTACTACGTTATGTTAATCTAACCAGTGTAGGAAATAGAAGGTTATCAAAATGATAAAGGTAGCTGTAAGAACGGACCCTATTCATATTATCATCCTATATTTACCTCAGACGTGAACACGACAGCTCTTAAATAGTCGATATTAATGGGACTCTGGGCGATAGACCCCTGTCAAACCTCAGATGTTTTATTAAAAATCTTGATCAAATCATAGCTGGGTGATAAAATAAATAACAATCACCAATAGAGTCAGCATCTTCATGCTGGCGAGATTCAAAGTTTAGACTACTTTTATGAAAATGTTGAAGAACATTTCTACACTTTTTTTGCATCTTGAATCAGGGACGAAACCACATGAATAAATACGGAGCAGAAGAAAAGCTTCCGAACAGTGCTCGAAATTCTTACCTATTATCATAGGGTTGTCGCTCGGTAAAAACAAAAATTAAAAATCAAAATATTTTATTCAAACAAGTACCTAAGTATCTAATATCTGTATATCTACAAACACTACAACAGGTAGGCATCTTTAAAAACAACCGAATACCCGAACTATGTAGCTAAACGCTAAACGGTCGCGTCGTCGCTGGCGGCACACCTGAACTTTGTCTACTCACTGAGCTAGTTCAAACCGGTTTGTCTCCGAGCGGGCGCCGGTGCACGTCCCCCCCCGACTTGTCTGTGACAGGTCACGCACACATATGTTGTGCGTGTAGTAGTGTAATGCGTGCGCGACGTTGTTTGAACTTTTTATTCTGCTCCGTATTTATTCATGTGACGAAACATCGCATAAGAAAATGAGAAAGAGCGAAATACAAAATTAGATTTGTGTTTTAAAACCCTAACCAAAGTAATTGGCTAAGTTCTAATAGTTCAATTTGAATTTGACTTAAAATTTCATATACAAATAATATTTTGATAAATTGTTTTTTTTAGCGCTTAAATGCTAAATTCAAAATCAGCAAAAGAAATTGAGCGTTTATTTACAATATTATTGTTTAAAAAACTTCAAAGTAGGTATTACGAGCATTTTATTAATAAAGAAAAACCGGCCAAGAGCGTGTCGGACACGTCCAAGTTAGGGTTCCGTAGCCATTACAAAAAAATCAAGTAATATTTTTCTGGATTTCGTATGTGTACGGAATCATCCAAGTTTAGGTATGTTTTATACCTTAGGCTACTATTTACTCTTAAACTACAAATAATTTTCAAGCAATCTTAGCCGCTATAATTTTCCTAGTAAATTTGATATATTTACTACCATTCTGAATTTTTTCGAATTTTTCCACCTAACAGTTTAGATTTTAGAGGGGGGGGGGGGTACGCTCGATTTTAATGAAAATTTTAACTTGTAAGTTGAATATTTCACAAACAGATCACTGAATAGAAAAATCATGTTAGCAACCCCCCAATGGTTTTAAAAGACCTATCCAACGATACCCCACACTATAGGGTTAGTAGAGAAAAAAAAATCACCCCCACTTTACGTCTATGGGAGGTACCCTAAAAAAAATATTTTTTTATTTTTTATTTAATCACTTTGTCAGCGTACTTGATATATATATTCATGCCAAATTACAGCTTTTTAGCACTAACAGTCTCTGAGATTAGCCGCGGACGGACAGACAGACGGACAGACATGGCGAAACTATAAGGGTTCCTAGTTGACTGCGGAACCCTAAAAAACAGAAGGCAATTTTTTCGTCGTAAATTCATGAATCAACCGCAAACGAAAGTGTTATTTACGTTTTTTATTACAAAGGGGCATTCAGTACTTCAATATCGGGGTCATGATGAAAAAGAAGAATATTAAAACGAAAGCTTTCAGAAACGGTTGTTGCTTGAATCGCCAAGAAATTCAGCATCTGCATGCTGGCAAGATTGAAACCAAATCAAGTGGAATAGACTATTTTATGGAAACGTTGAAGAACATTTCTACACTTTTTGTATCTTTAATTAGGAACGAAAGATCGAAGATGCAAATACTATAGAGCGAAAATTAAACTTCTTTGAAAATTACACAAGAATCAAAACTTAGGTACTTTACCTGGAGAGACTTTCTTGATGACCTAAAAATTCCAAAAGTCCAAACATAAAAATATTGATATTATTGTGACACATTCGTACAATGTTGTTTATTTAGTTTCTAGAATAAAATTACTATGAATTCCATACTATAGGTACCTGTGGTATTATAAAAATATAATGATACCTACTCGAATTATAACTAGTAAAAAACCGGTCAAGTGCGAGTCGGACTTGCGCACTGAGGGATCTTATGTTCTTAAGGACAAAGAAAACTATAACTTCAACAATGTTCTCAAAATCCATAAAGTTTGGTATAGTATAATTTTAGCTGAAAATATTAAGCATTTTCGTTTAGTCAGCAAAGTACCTATAACTTTCATATAGGCAAACTCGTAACCCAATCACGTATAATGTTCAATCAATTACTTCCCTCACGGATCAGAGGCTTTGTAACTTGCAAGAAGTCCGAGATAGCTAAAACCATTTTATTTTGAGGCAAAAGTTAATGCCTTAGAGTTTAGCGTTGAACTTTATGCAATTCTTGTAGTCACGTCAGGTCACTTGTAGCAAAATGTTAATAGAAAAAGGGACTCGCTAAACCAGTGTTATTACATACTTCGAGTAAGTTATTTCTAAATTTACCTTGATGATATACACTAACACAAAAATAGCAAAACCGTCTATCATCATCATTTCAGCCGAAAGAAGTCCACTGCTGAACATAGGCCTCCCTCAATAACGCCAAACATATCGGCCCTGCGCCATCCGCATCCAACCCGGGAACGTTAACTAAGTCGTCGCTCTATCTTGTTGGAGGCCTACCTACCTACATTGCATCTTCCGGTCCGTGGAAGCCGTCTATACAGGCAATCATTAGCGAAACAGTCATTTTAACAAATTATAAACCTTCGAGAACATAATGATTATGACATTATTTGGGTCGTTGACACCATAAAACGATAATTAAGGGCCGATTATTGAATTCATAAACTATTATTATTGTTTTTGACCAAATCTGTGAATTATTTTACCGGAACTACAAAGAAGTTGCCTTACGACGAATACATACTAATGCAGTTAAGGAAAAACTACTACGTAGAAGCGAACAGTGAAGTCAGTCAAGGCTGTGCGAACAAAGGGTTGTGTACGAAATAAGAAAATACAAAATAACAAAGCTGTGTTTTTACGTCAAAGCAGTCCACTATTTGAATGACGTAAAACGTCCGTAAATTCTTTCGACTTTCATACAGTATCAGGCTCAATTTGCCTAAACATCGAGAGTCCAGGGAACCTGACAGAAAGGTTTCACATGGCATGTGACAGATGTTACACTAAGACCAATATTCAGCTGTTTACCGAATAAGACTAGTTCTATTCTATATATAATTCTAAGACAATGTATTTCCAAATACACAATCATTTCTAACAAAATGCGTAGTGTCTGCATTCAAATGTATCCTCTAAAATCGGCTTTGATACCCAAAAAAAATGTCTGCCAAATTTCAAGCCCCGAACAGTGGTTTAGGCTGTGCGTTATCTGTCAGTCAGTCACGTCACTCTTTCATCGGTGCATATTACTTGTTGTTTCATAATTGACTTAACTAGTGCGATGCGATGTCGTCCCTTTAGTATCTATAAACCAGCCTATTTGGCTAGCTGTCGCTAGGCTATTAGGGTCGCATAAACACTGCGTACGATGCAGATATGTGGAATATTGATTTTAGCCAAATGCACCGGTATCCAGTAAGCGAGATAGTCAAAGGACATTCAATGATAGTGATGATGATGATCTTATTAAAATAGCGTCACACAAGCTTTTCATCGCGACTTCATCCGAGCAGAGAGAAAGATTGTTTTGAACTCCTTTGAAATAACGTAGTAAAAATTAAGTTCTTTTATAGACCAAAGTGTTTTGACAGTTTTGATCTACAAACAGAACGTAGCCTAACTAAATAAAAAAAATGTTATCTATGCAGGCTTATTGTCTAACGCGCTGACTCTTGCTTTCGCATTCACTATTTCATTCTGTCAAACGGTATAAGATGGTGACAGAAAAGGATGCTGAAGGCGAAGGTAAGCGTCCGCACGTTAGACAATGCGGCCTCTGATTTTAAACCGGCAAAAAATTTATTCCAACTTTCGACAAATTTCAACTCCTCTGTAGCATGTGAGGTCACTATATGGATTTATTCCGTCGAATCGGTTTTAAGAATTGAAAACATAATAAAATTAAATGTAAAATTTTGGCCGTTTCGAATCAAGTATTGCTGTTGTTTCTGCCTTAAGGAAAAATGGTGAATTTTGTATTAATGAACTAAAACAATTACTTTGCTCACCCGCGACCTTACAATAGTTACGTTTATGCAAGAAATGAAATGTGTGAATTTTGTATTCATGGTTAGCAAGAACAACAAAAAACCGTGGTGGCCTAATCGTTAGACGTGATGCCTCTCAAGAAGAGGATCATGCTTTCAGCCTCGTAACTTGAAATTTTTCGGAATGAGCGAAGCAAAAGAGTGTGTGAAATTCCCAATGGGTCTAGTCCTGCGTTGGAACTACAACCGAAGCCGTCTTATTCCGAGATGAAGGAAAGCAAATCAAAAAAACCATATAGCGTCACAACTGTTTTACAGTTGATAAAATTGTCAGCAGTCCATAATAATCGCCTTTACATCTGGAATGATAGGCTCAGCGTGCCGGAAAAGCGTAGTAAGTGGTATGGAAAATTCTGACAAAGTGAATAAGGAAATCGTCTAAGTGGATTGATTGATCTGCCGCATAGTACTTTGACATGCTGTTTCAAGATTGAACGTGGAAAGAAGCTTTCGTCCATTTACATCGATAAGATTATATTTTTCACTGATTTCACAAGAAATAAATAGTAGGTATTATCTTTGGGTGCTCCAACTAACAATTTTTTTAAACATTCAAAAAACAAAAATGAAACCAGGCGGTCCCCCATCCAAGTACTGACCGCGCCCGACGTTGCTTAACCTCGGTGATCGGACGAGAAACGGTGTTTAGTCAAATATCTTGAAAACGGTGCATCCTACGGCAAAATCAATGAAATTTTCATCCCCCCTTTGAGACCCCCGCACTCCCTAACGCCCCCCCCGCCCTGTCACAACTCTCCTATTTGACTTTTTTTTCTGCCGGGTTATTTCCATACTTTCTTTATTAACTTGCGATGACTGTATGTGTTTGTGCATTAGTATAGTTTAGTTTATATTAAGGTCAAATCTTTTTTGTTTTAGAATGCTTAATAACTCTACACGAAAGACTGATAATGATAAAGGAGACAATAAGAAGAAGAGAACTGGTGATGATGAGAGAAATGATGAATAAAATAATTGTTCTTGCTTAGTTTGCCTTGAAGCCTAAGCAAACAGTACATCGAATGAGAAGAGGGTGCAATGCAATGCCTGGAATGAAAATGCTGGTCACGCGTGGATTGTACTGGAGGCTAGCCTGCAATACGTTTGCCATAATTGCCTATCAGATTAGATTAAGATTTTTGACTAGATCTTAAATCGTAATCTCAAAACCATGCCATAATTTCTTATATGATATAATTACTTGTAATGGGAATGTTATATGATGTTTTTGTTGGTTCTTAATCAAAAAACATCTTTCATTTATATAATACGTGTAATGGTCTATATACAAAGCTGACATAACTTACCTCGGTAAGTACCTGTCACAACTTACCTCGGTGATAGGAGAGTTGTGACAGAGGGAGTAGTTTTCCTTTTTCTTGATTTTCTCGGTAACCGTAATTCTTTAATTAATTTTTGTGATTGCTTTGGAAAGGGGAAGACCAGTGCTACATTAATTTACATAGGTCATAACTATGGAATGTTTCTTGAGCGAGATATGTCCCTTAAATTAAAAATTGTCACAACTCTCCTAGGTCTCCCCTACTAAGAGAGCATGCGTAAAGTCTGACGTTTACGGCACGTCACTGCGATTCCGTATTTTGAGCAGTACCACTACCATGAGTTTACAATGACCGTACTCGATAGCGACTGCGTAAATGATTTGTATTGTACCGTCACTGTAAACTGTAAACTCATGGTAGTGGTACTGCTGTGTGGAGGGCATGCGATAAAAACGGTCCGGATACGATGCGTCACTGCGATTCCGTACCGTCTCCGTATTATAAACAGCGGTTTGTTCGAACCTTTATATTGTTAAAGTAAAGTAATTTGTATTCTTGTACTAGGTAATAACGGGCTAGTTTCCGCAACTCGACGTCTTTTACGCGCCTATTTTGCGTAAATTCTTGTACTATCTTTTAGTTTAAAACTCTGTCTCGCGCGAACTGTTCGTACCACCTTAATTTTTCTTTAATTTTCTGGCTTGAGAACGAGTCAGTTTACCTCCGAGACCACAAACATTACACTTAGAAGCATTATTACTGTCTGGTAGGAGCGATGAACTCGAAAAGCGCTAAGCCCTGTCTAGTTTTTTTAAGATATAGGTACCTAGTAAGTTGAATGTATTAGTAGACATACTTACCCAAAAAAAGCCGTTGTAGCTTAGTAACTTGACCTAGCCTTGGTGTTTCAAGCAGAGGATCGCGGGTTCGTATCCGCGCTCGGACGTCTGAGGTTTTCGGAATTTACGTGCGCAATTACATTTAAAATTTAACGTGACCTTTACGGTGAAGGAAAACGTCGTGAGGAAACCTGCACACTGTGAAGGAGTTCAATGGCGCGTGTGAAGTGCCCAATCCACATCTTACGGCCCTTGCCCTCTCTTTCTTAGAGGAGGCCTGTGCCCTGAGTGGGATATATATAAGCTGAAAATCATGATGATGATGATGATGATTAAAACATACTCATAGTAAGTTATTAATTTATTCATGATGTTTATATGTTATGTACAGTCAAGGAAACTGAATCGCATACTAGGGTGGAACCTCTTCACAATCTTTTTCCCGATGATTTCTTTGGCAGATGTAGAAAACGTCAACAGTCATTTAGAACAAAAAGGGGAACCTTTGGAACCTGGGAAACTGAATTGCGTACCAGGACTACCAGGTCGGAAAACCTGGTACGCAAATCAGTTTCCTTAACTGTATATTATTTAACTTATTTGCTACAGAATGTTCTCGTTGAATGCGGGATATCTCGAGGGCTCATTAAAGATAATCACGCTCTAAATGTCGTACCAAATATTATATCTAACTGTTGATACCAAAAATAATTTAAGGATATTATACTCAATACTCAAATATTCAAACAGAACTGGACGAGATTTACCTCACAACAGTTTTAAAACTTAAAGTTTGTACGCATTGTTTCACAACGATGTACGCTGTGATGGATAAGAAAACTAGTAAGTATAAAGTTTTCCTTACAGATCTTTTGTACCTTGAAAGTTGCGAATTCATGGTGACATTTATTGTTAGAAAGCAAGATAAAAGTCTATTGATCAAACTAAAATAAAATCTAGGGGCGCGTCTATTTAATTTATATTATCTGATCTACATACAGTCAACCGCTCTTAACAGTAAAATGCGATGTTTTTTCTCAATAGACATGTAGAAGTAACTGATTCCGTCATTATTAAGTTATGACATCACATAACGATAATTTAGATAAGACGTCTAATTAACTCAAGTTATGCTAAGCCTCTTGAATTTAATTTAGTCTGGTCAAATCGAAACACGCAATAATAAAAAGGCGAGGAAAATAAAGTTAGGTACTACAAGTTAATGAAATTCAATCCTACTAAAATTATAAATGAAATGGTTTGTGAAGATGTTCGAATGTTTGTTACTTGATCACGCAATAACGGCTGATCGGTTTTACATCAAAGTTGCCGTACAAATCCGGACTGAAATTTTATGAGTCGGTAATGCGTTCCCGTGAGATAATACGAGGGGCGTTCAATATAAAGTGAGAATGAGATGCAAACTCTTTTAATATTACGAAATTAAATACTGGCCGGTAAAGCTAATCTATCTAGCTGATTGCTATGAAAAAAAAAACTAACTGTCTTTTGTTTAAAAAAATATACGGTAATTTCTTTGCAATGCTATTGAGTACGTTAGCGAAAATGGAGAAAATTGAACTGCGCGCCGTTATCAAATACTTGTGTTTGAAAATTTTTTCTACGGACCAAGTCAATTTGGATTTGCGGGACACTTTAGGGTCTAATGCTCCTCCGTATTCGACAGTCGCACGTTGGTGCGCCGAATTTAGACGTGGAAGAACATCGACAATGGACGACCCCCGCTCCGGACGCCCTACTACAGCAGTAACTGAAGAAATTGTGAAAAAAGTCAAAAACTCAGTTTTGGCGGATCGTCTTGTCACGGTTCGTTTTATTGCTGAAAATATAAAGATTTCAACGGGGAGCGTGCATAATATTTTACATGAACGCTTGGGTATGAAAAAGGTATCTGCGCGTTGGGTACCAAGAATGCTTACTGACACGCAAAAACAAACTAGACTAGAGATTTGTCAAGAAGCTTTGAACCTGATGCAGCAAGACCGGGAACTTTTTTTGGCGCGATTTATAACAATGGACGAAACATGGCTCCATCATTACGACCCAGAAACGAAACTGCAGTCTATGACATGGAAAAGGCCATCATCTCCAACTCCGAAGAAATTCAAGGTGAGCCCATCTGCCGGTAAGGTCATGGGCTCTGTTTTTTGGGATGGTAAAGGGGTATTAATGATTGAGTATCTCGAGCATGGAGCCACTATTACGGGCACATTATACGCCAAACAAATAGCAACATTGCGCAATGAGATCCGCGAAAAACGGCGAGGTAAACGCTCGAAAGTTGTGCTGTTCCACCAGGACAATGCCCCGGCACACAAGTCCGCCGTTGCAATGGCTGCAATTCGTGATGCTGGGTTCGATATCCTTAAGCATCCTCCATATTCACCAGATCTCGCTCCCAGTGATTTCTACCTATTTCCGAGATTGAAACAATACCTGAGAGGCCAGAAATTTGAAGACGACGACGCCGTAGTCGCTGCAGTACAAGATTTTTTAAGTACTCAAGATGAGACCTTTTTTAAAAATGGAATTTTAAGTTTAGAAAAAAGATATACTAAGTGTATTATGCTAAAAGGTGACTTTGTCGAAAAATAAAATGACATTTAGTAAAAGTTGTTTATAACATACTCATTCTCACTTTTTATTGAACGCCCCTAGTATTACTTAAAACGAGAATTGACGGCGCTGTTCAAGAACGATGAAGTACCAGTAGTAGTAGCTAGTAGCCAGTAGATGAGGCTTTCAAGATGACGTATTAGCCCCTCGTGTACGGGAAGTGAAAAAAAACGTGCATTCTAGTCTCAACTCTATAAATCCAATTTTACAGTTAAAAATAAAAATACAAAAATAATGTCTTAAACAAGGCACGGCTCCGTGTCTAAAGCTTACGAGGGGTTAATTTCGTTTGCTATCAGTAGATGGGATAAAAAAATAACAAATTTAGAACCTTTAAAAAATGATTCACCACTTTTCAATGAAATGGCTTTAACATACAAAAAGTGTTTCGTATTTAGTGCACCGGCTTGGGTGGCTATATTAACGTCTAAGGAAAGCTGGGTTATTTTATGCTCTTCTTGTAGAAACTTCTATTTGTTGTATTATAAAGTATTGAGAGAAGGTTTGTATGAAAGATTTTTTTTAATTAGTACAAACAAACCCGTGCGAAACTATTTATGAATAAAATTAAACCACTTGATTGCCGGTTTCCCAAAAATAACAGATATGCCATAAAAATTCATTCACGTAACGAAACTGAGATATTACATAAATGTAAAACGATTAAAAGTACATTCAGCACCACCTGCAATCTGATTTAATTAAAAATACGATCACAAATGTATCAGTTTACAGCTCCGCAAATAAAATTTCTATAAGTGCTGGAATTACAGAGCATTAGTAAAACAATTTATTTATGCAAATAGAAGTGCTGTGATTGTGTTTGAGTTCAATTAATTCTAAGACTTGAAGACGGTATATATTTTTTGCTTATAAAACGTAGTCAGTTCTTACGGTATCCCCTTGAATCGTAGACAAATTTGTCATCGAATTTAATTTCATCGACAACGATGTAATATTCAGTTCATATAATATCTTTAGCAGTAATCTGGTTTCATTGATTATACATTACAAATTTTCTTAATTCCTAGAATAACTGTACAAGGATCATTGTTTTTTAGAACATACATTTCCTAAACTATTCAAAAAAACACAATATCTAAATATCGAATTTTATTTAATCGACGTCATTACAAAAAAAAACGCAAACAGCGAGCGAGCGAAGCGAGCGAGCAAGACGGGTCGGAGCGGAAGAGAGTCGGAAAGGTTAGGTGGTGTTAGGTATTTTTTTATGACCACCCTGGAAGTCTTGACATGTGAATATTTTTCCATGGAACATTAATGCGAATTTAATAAATCATGAAATAAAAAATAACGATATTAAATTCTGTAGAATAAACAAATCATGAAATAATTATTCTACAATTGAATAATCGGCGATTTAAAAAAAACAAAGATGACATGAATAGTCGATGAAATGATTGTCTACGATTCAAGGGTAACCGAGTTCTTACAGATGTTGTAGCGCTAGCAAGTTATTCTGTACATATATCTAACTTCGTTGCATATTTTAAGGGTTTCATAGTAGCGATCACTTAAAAGCCTTTCAGATATATTTTTCAAATACCTAAATAATACCACTTTAATATTATTTTATAAACAAATATGATATAGTATCTTTAACATGAAATAAAACTTCATGACATTAAGTGATTGGGGAAAATTCTAATATCAAAGTGAACTCTTAGCAAAACACATAAATTGACAAAGCTACTTTGGATCGTACTTAAATAGTCTAGGTACAAAAGTGAACATCCCGGATTCTTCTCAACAGGGTTTTTCCGAACCAGCGGAAGATTCTTCGATGTTCATAGGAGCATCAATAATGCCTAAATTGAATAAAGAATTTTGACTTAGGCTTTGACTTTGAACACGGTGTCAGTGGCGAAGGGTACTAACAACCCGATTCCCCCCGGGTTGACTAATCTTTCGAAGTTACCAAACGCTTCTCTTCTATAACTGCACTTTCAAGAAGAGGATAAAATAAATGGGTGTTAGGTTTTTTGCACCGGATTTACTTAGTAAGGTAGGCCAAGTAAGTGCTTTATCATTTTTTATGACAGTTCCTATATTAAAAGAAAAACGATAAGGCAGATTATCACAGTCATTAACTTGCAAGTAAAAATAGCCTTTGATGTTTTAAGCTGTACAACTGTCTATGAACCTTAGGGTGCTAAAGGCATTTCTTGATCGACATATGGAGTTACGGAGCACTGGAAATACGTGCAACAAGCCTGGTTACCCCGGTAACATACAAACTAAGTCTCATCCGAGATAGACGAAACGGAAAGGGCAATGTTGCCTCGGAAACGTCTGCAAGCAATAAAGTTACGGCGAAGTTGGCTGCGTAAACAATCGCGGTAATTTGCGGACTAGCACTTGGCTAAGCGTGAAATCGCTGTTTAGGTTGCGATCCGAGTTCGTGCCTCATTTAATAAGTAGTCGATGTTTTCAAATACAGCGAAAATCACCTTAATTTTGAGATAAACACGACCCTATTTTATTTTGGTACTGTCATTACTCTCTGATAAGTTTCTAATTTTTTTAACAGACTGCTGAAGGAGGGTTATACCTAATAGTTGATAAATTCATTTTAAACATGGGGGCCACTTTTGGGGGTAAATACGAAAACATTTATATATGCAGTCGGATTTTTTTTTAGGACATATCTACAATGTTATTGTGACAGATATCTACGAATATAATGCAGTCTTTGTTCATTCGAATGAATAAACACAGACGGCAACATATATCTATCACGTGCTGAATGGCTCCATAAGATAGTAGTTACGAGTACAGCAAATGGGTGGGCACTCCATAATGAATTGTTATTATTATGAGCCTATTGTGTTCTGTTGAGGAAAGCCCTATTGCTAACTCTGCCAGTGCTCGCGGTCTATCATGACGAGTGCCTAGCCCTTCACGAAGAAGTCCATCTCTTTCCACTATCATTGCCTAGGCTCACAGGGTCGCCGTTTTAAGTTAGTGGCATTAATAAGCTTTGATATTAATAATGATGTTGGTAAATTGTCTTTCTTAGAATCCTGTTTTGCCACACTATGTGAAGCTCGTGTTATTTTATTCGAAAGATATATGTGATGTCATCTCTGTTTATTCTGGTCAAATAAACTGAGACAGCAGGACAGATATATGTCACATTAAATAACAGGCACTTAACAGGGAAAATGGTGAAATAGGCGAGAAATGCTGGGTAATGACCTCTCGGAATGCGTGGGATGTTAGTTTTCACGAGGACTCAGTGCGAATCGGGAACTTCAGCTTCCCATTTCGCAGGTGCATGAAGGTTCCCTCACGACAAATGCCAAATAGAATTTTGCACATTATATTCCGAAGAACTCAGACTTTTGAACGTACAGTCGTCTGCTTGACAACCAATAGGTCAAAAAAACACTGGCTACTACACAGCTTTAATGTCTTCTTCGTATTTGTAAGAATAAAATATTTAATGGAAAACACGAAGTAAAACAGCTTATTTCAGTTTTTCCTCACTCTTGTTAATAAAAGTTACGATTTGAGAGGCCAATTTACGGGGTTGAGCTAAATGTTACCGTAGTACCTACCTATCTTAACAAAAAACAAACGTCAGTATTTTAATGAATGAACAAATTGTAATAAATTCTGTCGTTTGACCGAAATTCAAGAATAAAAGCATGAATGATTAATTCTCATTAACGTAATAAACGTGAAATTCCGAAATTGCGTTAAAGAAAAATCCTGTCCATTTTTATTTATTTACTGAATCATAAAACGCTTTCGCTGAAACCAAAGCGCTCTGCAATTTAGGATGTTTAAAATATTCACGTTCACCCATTAAGATGCTACTTTGGACATTGGAGATAATTATTGCCTCAGTTTGTACGAAACTCAAAAATTTGATAAGATTCTCAAGTCGCTTGTTGTCCTGGTGTCTGAATATTATAATCAAATTTAGCATCTTGTAAGCTAAATTTGGCCCTGCTTCCAGAGATGTATGTTTAAAACTGAGTGGGTATGAGTAATTTTATGAAGGCTTTAGGAGTGCCAGTACCGAGTACAGTTAGCAAAGAGAACTTTATAGAAAATTTAAACCAAAACCTATTTCATTTCTGTTTA
The DNA here is from genome assembly GCA_947859365.1 of Archips crataeganus. Classification (NCBI taxonomy): domain Eukaryota; kingdom Metazoa; phylum Arthropoda; class Insecta; order Lepidoptera; family Tortricidae; genus Archips; species Archips crataeganus. The sequence goes on from OX402054.1 coordinate 15,621,393, forward strand.
GTGACAGTTATTGATCAATCGGGCGAACGGTTGGATGGCTGAGTGATTTGAGAACCTGATTTGTAGCATGAGTTCCCAGGTTCGATCGCCGGTCGGTGCCGATATTAGCTACGAAAAATAAAAATGTTTGTCCTAGAGTTTTGGATCCATTTCAGTAAGTTCATCCGTTGCGTAGTATCCATATCCATAACACAAGCTTTGCTTTACCATCATCATCCCAGACTATATACGTCCTACTGCAGGGCACAGGCCTCCTCTCAGAATGAGAGAACACCACACGAGCTTTGAGACTGAGTCAATTGGTGTGAATTTTCCCGTGATATGTGTTTATTTTTATTACATCAATCAATGGATGAATTATTTTGTTTCTGCTTCCGACGTGGAGACTTTTAGTTTTCTACAAATCTCAAGAAATGTAAGTCCTTACCGAAAAAAATTGAGACGCGACCATAATAAGGTAATCTAAACGAATATCAATAAATTTGATAAAAAATTGTGACATTTTTTTATTTCATATTTTCCTTAACGTCACGGTTTTACCCCACTTTCCCCTACTATGTAAAAGTACCCAATTATTAAGCAAAATGCGCGTGAATAGCTGCAAGCAGGTGAATTCTTAAGCGCGCCATATTTCAAGAGGCTTTTAAGAGCGTGATGAAGTGCAGCTTGAAACTTCTATTGAAGCAAAATCCATTTTAAAAGGCGCCTTTTCTTCCTAAACAAGCAGTTTGAAACGGAAGAACTGAGAATGTATCAGGCTTTAAAGATCACAATTCTCGGGCATCGAAAATTTAGGTTCTCAGTCTCATGTTTGCCAATAGCCTGATGGAATAGATCACGGTTAGGTGCCATTTCGTGACAAAGCAAATATGTGCTGAAACGTGAATGGTGATCGTAGTTTCTTTTAGGCTTTTTTCTACGGGTCTGTGGTCTTTAGTGTGCTCACAATATTTCAGCGTTACTACTAGAGCGTCTATCCACATTCTTGCGCGTCAATGTGTTCACTCTTAATATCATTGGAATCGTTCTTATTACTCGGTCCAAACACAACATTATATATATTATATCTCACCATCTTATAGCGTTTGAGATACGTAAGAATGTGGACAGAAAAAGCTTGATCTACAAAACCCTAATTCTTAAGTCTACCCGTGATAACGATGGTTGATACGTCAAAATATCAAACCTCTCTAAAAAGAATACAGTCAACATCCCGCGGACATAAAGTAATTAGACGTGAATCATTATATGCTGTTGCTATTGTAGATAAGATTGTAGACGACGCATGTACAAAGTTTATCATATCTACACTGTCTACCAACTGGCCACCAACAAAATTAGAAAAGAAGCAGCGCGGGAAGGAAACAAAAGAATGTCGTGTGTCCTTTCATAGCCTTCGTCTGCGCTACGTGTTAATTTTACGTCATTTTTAATTATTTCTTTCATTATTTCACTATTTTACACCTCAAAGATCAGTGTTTAGAGCCTACAACTATAATATAGTCGGATTCTAGAGACGTGTAGGATTCAATTTTATGGAAGGGCCGAACAAGGTAGCCCCTGTAACCATGACATTTAAGTCACCGTCACTCTCATCACCGTCTCATTCTCGGCTCGACTATAGCCGCATGCCATCAAATAAACAAAAACAGACGTCAATTATTTAAATTTTCAGCACCATCAAGCATTAGCGACAAAAAGAAACCTGCAGAGAATTAAATAAATTGGAATACATTTCAAGGAATGTAATGGTGCGGTTCTGATGAACGAATTATTTATTCTCGCATTAAGAAAATCCTTGGTTCGCTCATCCTAGCTTTGTTTCCTTGTCGAGAACGCGAAAATTGCCGCCGTCTTGGCAAAAATAATCCAAGATGTGCGAACAAGTTTATTTATATCTATTTTTAGAACCTAAAGGGTGGAGTGAAAACTTATTTCTAATGGCGTTTAAACGAATTTATGCACAGCATACGAGTATAATTGGAGGGGAGTGGCTTTTAAGATAATGGGCGGAAATAATTTAAACGACTAAGAGTGCGTTGAATTACTTTACACTGATTGACGATCGGGATCTTTGCAGATCTCGAGCTCACAATATGGACGATAAAAAATGCATTGGGACTTCATTTTTGTAAACTGAATAATTATTTAGAACTGAAAGTACTTTCATATAGCTACCTGATTTAGTAATCGCGAAAACAATATTTACTTAATATAATAAGTATAGGTATAAAATACTCGTATACCTAGCTTAAGACTTTTTGGCCTTTTGGCTTAGACCTAGAAATCTGAAAATTTGCCATGGAGATTCCATTTATGATTTGTCGATCGAATAGCCCAGTAGTAGTTAGAGAATCTGGCCGCGAAGGTTAAGGTCCCGGGTTCGTACCCCGCTCAAGCAAGGCAGATTATTATTTGGGTAGTTCTACTAGCGTTTCAACCACTATCAGTCTTCTGTCGCATATACGTAAGAAATAAGCTACAATTCGCATGGAATTTCAACAAAATGAAATTATACCACCAGCACGCTGTATTGTTATAAGTAAAAAAAAAACCGCCTAGGTGTAGCTCATTCCTTTAATATATCTTAACAAAAGTTTCCTTAATTTGGGACTAGGTCAATTGTTGTCAAGTGTCCCGTGATATTTATTTATTTATGATGTTTAAAAGCAACATGGACGATTTTTTGTAGCTTCAAAAAAAATTCAGACTAAGCATTTTCGTATACTTCATAAACTTTACTCAAATACATACTAAAGTAATTTTAGCGTCTTACAAATCTCATTCTACAGAAAATTTTGTAGGTACGTGCACGTTTTTCCGTCTAAGTCGTGGAGAAAAACGGATTTGCAACAGTCGGCTTACCAAAGGGATAAATTCACTTCACGAGCCTATCCGGAGCCAATAAGATCAAATCCAAGTATCTACAATTGTCAGCTGCATTTTATTTCTCTAAAATATATCGCACAAGGACTTCTTTTGAGTTACAATGTGCATTGTTCAAAGCTGCATAATCTAATCAAAAACATAAATTAACTACGAGTAATTACAATGAATCATTTTTTGTATGATGATGATTATGGTGATCCCCAAAAAGGGTAGTCTCTTAGATCCTTCTAATTACAGGCCTATTGCTGTAACGCCTCTCTTTTACAAAATTATGGAAAGTTTAATAAATCGTCAACTGCTTGGGTACCTAGAGTATCATCAGTTGATTAACGATCGCCAATACGGTTTACCTTCTATACTGTTTTAAACTTTCGTGATTTTCACTCATAATTACTATACTAAACGGGACTTATCACTCAATAACTATTTATTTATTTACCTCGACATTTCGGCCACATTGCAGCAGCCGTGGTCTTGAGTTAACACAAATAAATATTTATTGCGTGATAAGTCCCGTTTAGTATAGTAATTATGGTGACCTTCTAGTTTACTTAACGCATTGTTGGGCTGAGGCAGTGGAAAGCATGGGCGAAGCTATGGCCGGTAGCTTGGATATAGCTAAGGCCTTCGGTCGAGTGTGGCATAAAGCATTATTAACAAAGCTGCCCTCCTTTGGGCTCCAAGAGATTTTCTGCAAGTGGACAGCTAGCTTCCTCTCAGGGCGGAGCATTAAAGTTGTTATCAACGGTTCATGCTCAAACCTCATGGCCGTGAATGCTGGTGTGTCACAAGGCTGTGTGTTGTCTCCTACCTTGTTTCTTCTGCATATCAATGACTTGTTACAGATTCGTAACATTCATTGCTATGCGGATGACAGTACGGGGGATGCACGATATTTTGGCCGCGACAATAATTCTCGGGATTACGTAGATGAGTGCTGGACTAAACTTGTTGCCGATGTTGAGACGTCTCTCGAGCAAGTCTCAGAATGGGGTAGAACTAATTTAACCAATTTCAACCCCACAAAGACACAAGTGTGCGTGTTTACTGCTAAAAAGTCTCCGTTTATTTTGACACCTTGCTGTGAGGGCACTCGTCTGGTAATCAAACCTGACATCGGGGTCCTCGGCGTTGACATTGAGAGTGACGTTCAATTTTGTGGTCATCTGGAGGAAAAGGCTAAATAAGCTTCTAAGAAGCTTGGGGTGCTAAATAGATCGAGACTGTACTTTACACCTAAGCACCTTCTTCAACTCTATATGGCCCAGGTGCGGCCGCACTTGGAATACTGTTCTCATCTCTGGGCAGGGGCACCCCAATACCTTCTCCTTCCATTTGACCGCATTCAACGTAGAGCAGCTCGACTTGTCAGTGTTCAGTCATTGATTTCCGATGGTTTGGATTCCTTGTCTATGCGAAAGGACGTAGGTTTTCTTTGTATGTTCTATAGAATCTACCAGGAGCGAGTGCTCTGAAGAATTGTTTAATTTGCTGCCTGCTGCAAAATTCCAGCATCGCACTTCCCGCCGTATGTCTAAGTTCCATCGTCACCATCTCAATGAAAGGCAGTCTACCACTGTACGTTTTCTTCAGCACTTCCTGCCACGTACGGTGAAACAGTAGAACCAGCTTCCGGCAGCAGTGTTTCCAGACAACTAAGTACATAGGGGCTTTCAAGAAAAGGGTTTATACTTACTTTAAATGCCGGCAACGGATTGGCGACTCTCTTGGAGTTGTTGATATTTATGGGCGGTAGTGATCATTTTCCATCAGATGACCCGCTTGCTCGTTTGCCTCCCTCTCACAATAAAAAAAATACATATTATGAATATTGGTAGGATTTAAAACGACAGCTTAACGGACAGTAACTCGTCGAGTTTTGGCTAAACGGAAAATTGTCGCTGCTCTGAAAATGCACCGCGGACACCAGATATGCAGCCATAAATCTAAAAGCTGAGCTCCGAGTAACCATGTCTGTGTTTAATAAATTAAGGACAGTTTACTGTTCTGTCGCAGTTTGGTCACTCCGTTAACGCAGTTGTGGAACTTTGGACACGGAAATTAAATTATTGTCGAATTAAATAGTTAACTAGTTCATGCTGTACAAGTCAGTGTGAAGTAAATAAGTAGCTGTACAGTAAAGTTGAGGATTGTTTTGTTACTTATGTTTCTGCCAGACTTTTAATCAATTCAATTTAATATCGCTTCTAAAATAACGTTTTAACATTACATACGATATCGCTACAGGAATTAAATATAGCCTTCGCTAACTATTCAGATCCTGTGCACATTGTTGCTAATTAATTAATGCAGGCATTACTTTATGGAGGTGGATGGATTACATAGCTACTACGCATAGTTACGGGATGGCTAGTGCAGCGTGATACGTCCACCGACGAGATGGACGGACGATTTGGTAAAGGCCGCAGGTTCAAGATGGATGCAAGCCGCTTTCTACCTGATTGGGTATCAATGTGGGAGGCCTTTGTCCAGCTGCAGTCGACGTCCTACGGCTAAAATGATGATGATGATGATGAAATAGCTACACCGCGACCACACGTGTATAAACATCTACGTCTGTGTTAAAAGTTGGGCCTGTGTAATATAATGATGTTCATTAATGCGTGTTTTTGTATGAAAATATTATTTACTGTACAGCTGTGTTACACGTATGGTCGCGGAGTAGCAAGGTAATAGGATAATACCATAAATCAATCGGCGTACTTTTTATGAGCTGTCAAAACAAGATTCTCTCATGGATTTTGTATGACAATACGTCTAAAAGTTTTACTATTTTTTTATACACAATATAGGCTTACGTTTGACCACAATCACGCCTGATGTAAAGTGAAGATGAGGCGCCTACGATGGAGCACGCTTGCCTAATAAATAATGCTCATTCACTTAGACTTGAAAGCGGCCAAATTGTAGTGTTCAGGGAACACAGTCGCAGGCATGGAATTCCACTCCTTAATTGTTTTCTCAACAACTAAAAATTTGAACATGAAACTACGGTCAGACTCACCCTCAGTGAAAAATACGGATAACTAGCGTCTATGATCGAGTTTAGCTCGACATTTTTCAGGCTAATCCGTAGCGCTTCATCTCGGAGGACACGCCACGCCGCGACACACAACCTTCGTTCGCTCTTTTGTGGTAACCCTAGTTCTTACTGTACTATGTAAAATAAAAAGAGCAGGAATTCCACGAGAGTGCCATTTTCTTCATAACTGACACATTTTTGACGCAACTTGAACACAGCGACAATTTTGCATGTAAAATTTAGCTCCTTTCTCATCCGTTATCTCCTGTTTTATGTCGCACTCTAATCTTCTATTCTTTCCAGTTACTGTGTACCCCTTCAACTTAATAAATAACTTAAACGAAAGTACGGTCACCCTCGCCATAGAATGCTTCGCTGAACTTTAAGGAACGATGTTCAACGAAATTTACAACCCGTGTCGCCCGAACTTATATCAGATGCACCAATCATGAATGGAAATAGGTGCACCGCATCGAGAGGGGCTATGCATATTTCAGTGACCTGCTATAAACTACCTTCAGACGGGTGAAGTTGTACGTTTCTGTATTCAATCATTCCATTTGTTTGTAAAAATATCGGGAAATAAAAATTGATAAACATTTATTTATCGTTATTTTTCTGTCACAACTTCTGAGTGAATGAAATTTTAAATAACTAACGTAAATATATTTTAAATTTGTGTAGTTTACATGAGAAGACCATATTATTTTATTTTGTATATTGGAAGATTTAACATATCAAATGAAATGATGAGAGAGATTACTCTAAAACGACCTGACCGACTCTGAAAACCTTTCATTGATAAAAAAAAGCTACCACTATCTCTGACTTAAAAATATTTTTTTCAGTATTTAACTGTTTTTTTGTATGTATTAAAGAAAGTCACCGCAGACTCTTTGGCACCCATAACTACTTGTTAACTTAAATTAAAATGTCTTTAGTTTTTTTTCTAGGCACACCATTCTTTAAATTTTTCATGTAGTAAAACGTCGTCACGCAACATCCTCAAATGCGGTCCAATACAGTTTAGTAAACAGTTTAGTAATTTAATAAACTGTGAAGTCATCCCTTGCTAGCGTTTCTAGAAAAATTTGTATACGGAGCGTAAAACCAAATGGCGTTTATTTTAATACTGTCAGCGTTAAGATGGTTAATCACATAAAGTGTCTTCTTCTTTATCATTTTCATATCCACGGTACGTATTTCCATATCGAAAGTTTACATATCTAAACTAACTATCAAATGGTATAATACAGAAAAGTTTTTTTCTGAAACCGTAAACTTTTTAATATTGTTAGAAAACTAACCTGACGTAACCTAATGAGTACCTACTATGTATACGATGCCGTTGTAATAAATCCTGATAAGTTTACGGTTTTAGAAAATAAAATTTTCGATATTATACTTTCGATGTTGAGAACCGTGCCGCCACAATCACTATAATATTTAGTTCATAAAACAACTTCCTTATTTAACTTTAGCTATTATATTTTGTAAAGACGAAGTTTTAAACTTTTCTACCGACCGGTTTATGGTGTCAACAACCGAAAATAATAACTATTTGCCGATTCAAGAACACCATAGCAACAAAAATATTTATTATTGAGAATCACAAAGCTTTGAGAGACAAGAATTCAACGAAACAAAGCAAATAAAATTATTCGTCAACCCATTTTATGTGTGTTCGTGATCGGATTACAAGAGTAGAGCTTAGCCTAAGCCTTTTCTTACATAATTAAACAGAGCCATTTTCCAAGACTTTATCAGATCCCGGCTGTTTGGTAAAACAATGCCACATCATTACAGCTAAACTAATTGTTATATAAAAATTAGCTGTATAAGCATGGTCTTCTGAAAATCTGCCTTTTAACGATTGGTTGTTAACTCTCACTCTTCTTACTGAAAAACGTCCAGAGGCGTTTATTATCTAACGCGTTTGGAATAACAATCGTTGTCACCAATTCTTTTTGCCCTACGCTGTAAGATGAAGAAACGGTAAATGCGATGACGACCGCTCTGGCGTTACAATATACCTAACTGTCCAATCGAAACTTGTAAATTATGATGGATTCTTAGGAAAATGTCGTGGTACTGCGGCAGAGTATTCTACTTAACAGTGCAACATTCATTAGGTTTTTCGTAGTAAAAACAGCAAGTTATATTGTTCAACAGATGTAGGTACAAGTGAACTATTAAATTAAATTATGCCTATGGTTTAGCGCCGTGGTGCTGTTCGGGAGTATGACACGTTTTGACAGGTCATAAAAAGTATACCAATTAGTTAGTGGTGTGGTAAAAGAAAACAAAACATAGTCTTAATAATTAAGCTATAAACAATATGTCCACCGCTAAGTGCTTAGTCAACAGTTCAACACATCCAAAGCCCTTGATACATTTTCGTTATGTTCTCATCGCACGCGACTAACCGACGTGGGTGTAATAGCTTTTTAGGGTCTGTCCCGTTAAGTAGTGTATTAGTTGGGTTCGAAAATAGCGTCAGGTCACGTAAAACGATGATGGAAACCAACCCATGACGAGGTAAGCCTTTATTGTTGTTTTTCACGCCCATCCATCAAGTGGACGTCTCTGGACATAGGCCTCACATCGTGATTACTAATATCCTTGAGCCTCGTGTAATGACCGTGACCGAGCGGTCGCGGCCTGAACGATGGTAACTATTATATTAGTAGTTAGTTTGGTAGTAAAAACTTTTCCTTTGTTTTTGAACGAGCTTTTTTGGAAGAATAAAAAGTAGCTAGTAGCTCTCTAAAGGAAAAAAAGCCGTGGAAGCATAGTGGTTTGACGTATGTCCTCTCAAGCAGAGGATCGTGGGTTCAAACCCGGCCTCGCAACTCTGAGTGTTACCATGAGCTTCGGTGCGTGCGTGCGTGCGTGCGTGCGTGCGTGCGTGCGTGTGTGTGTGTGTGTGTGTGTGTTCAAAATTTACTGTCCTTCAAGAGACACAGCGGAAAAAATGTGCAAAGATAGTGTGAAAGGTACAAGTCATAAAAATGCTTTTTGAATTTGGAGATCAAAAAGCGAAATTTTATCTCTAGAACCGTAATAGCTAGACACTTGAAATTTTCACCGATTATGTATTACTGTAGCTGCTATACCAACAATCATCATCATCATCATCATTTCAGCCGAAAGACGTCCTCTGCTGAACATATAGGCCTCTCCTAAAGCTCCAACCACCAACAAATACTAAAAATAAAATGAAGTTAATAAAAGGTGGTCGTTACCTATAAAAGAAACGTGTCTTTTTCAGCGTTTTTAACTGCGGCGCTGGTTGCTAGGCGACAGCTGACAGTTGCTAGGCAACGATTAATTGCTATAGCCAAAGCCGAGCGCATACACGCGAGCGACCCTATATGCTGTTTGGATGTTTTTCAAAAACTTCAACTATTAGTTTGCTATTTTAGTGCTTACATTTCCGCGATTCTTTACTGGACTGTTTTTAAAATATTATACGGAGATATGGAACCCTCCATTTCCGAGTTCTACTCGCGCTTGACCAGTTTTTAAACTATATAACATACCAGCAGTTGCATCGAAAATTGTGACTGTTTCACAACAGGGTTAAAATTTAGTCGGACCAATGTTCCTTGACTAGGAATAGTTGAGCTAAAACCTATAGTAAAACCTATAGTTGACCTGCCATTGTACTCTGATAAACGAAGTGATAAAACCTATTCGCTACGGTGATTAAAACTAAATGCAAAAAACATCTGTCGATATCATCATTGTGATTTCGTGTGGTTCCTTGACGTCAACAAACGTTTGTTGACGTACTTACAAGCAAAAGTCGACTTCGAGATGAACATTTTCATTTCGTGATTGTACTAGAAAATTCGGCGAATAAACTGGGGCTAATCTTTCATTTTCTAGTGTTAGTATCTGTCAGTTAGTCAGTCATTATCTGTTAGTAAAAAGCTTAGGGATACTCTGATTAAATTATACTACCCACTAGATAGTCAGATGAGCCGCTAATTGTGTATTTTTTTTTAAATAATGCAAATTAAATTTTTACTTTCTCTTACTTACGTATCATATTTTTACAAAATAGTCTACTTTATTATTCTCTTAGACATACGTGATTCGAAACACCTAAATGTAGCTGTCGCATTTTATTTTACCATTTCTATTCATTTATCCCAAAGGGAAACAGGATGAAATGAAAATGACGCCGCAAATGCCAGCAATTCCTATTAGTGGAGGAAAATACTTTCCACGCAATAAAACGTTCGTGATGTTTACCTTGCTTTGATGTTTGTGCGTGCAAATATCATATTCGTCACGATAGTGTATCGAACGGGACTATTGTTCCAACAGATCATTGATGTCGTGGGTCACATTACAATATATCTTAATGTTTCTTTCTGACCACTTCGTTTAGTTATTAAATTGTCCGATAACGTAATTGCATTTGGAAAATCAGCCGTAATTCCCGATAAAGTACCTAATTGCGCCTCCATCTGCGAAATTCATGCAGGCTTTGCGGCCAAAAAGCTACCTTCAAGAAACGAGTCTGTCTGTATCTAAAAGTCGGCAATGCATCAGTGATTCCTACGGAGTCGCAAGTGTCCATTGGCGGCTTAGATTGTTCACCATACATAACCTACACCTAATTCGTACTATAGCTTTTTTTTTTAAATTTTTAGTTTAAGGAACTTTGATCAAGTAAATTGAACATGCTTTTTTTAAATATAAGCTGAAATGGATAAGTATCTCATGAAAGTCATTCGGCTACCTTTTGATTAAACGAGTGAAATAAAAATGTTCGTAGTAATCCGAAAAAAAACCTTTTGTTGCGATGCCAAATTTTTCAATTTCTCCACGAGAATGTAGCGTATTTATGTACAGTGTTGCATTTCGGTTGAAAATGCGACTGTGTTAAAAATTCAAAAAAGGCGGGTATAAAATGAAAAACCGGACGACGACGACGTGATGCTATCTCACCTAAACGTAATCCAATATAGCAGCGGATCCATGTAGTAGCTTAACTTCAGCGAAACAAGCAGCGAATACTCCAACTTGCTTTATTATGCGTATATTTATCATTCTGCCTGTAAAAGCCACGTACCACCTATTCCTTTCATAGCGAAACTTTTCTAGAAAACTTCCCGGCTTTTCATACAAAGTTATTTTCCGTTCGCTGTGACAAAGCTGCGCATTTTGTTAAAATAATAAAAGTGGAAACTTTACTTTCGGCATTTGCATAGTGGACAGTTTTGAACGAATACACGTCAGAAATGACCCGATGTAAGGCACTTGACGGCGAATGCTGGGTATTGTTTTGTTTCATAATAATGAAAGTCACGTAGCCGGCGTAGCATTACGTATGTATGTTGCTGTAAAACTAACGTTAGGTCGAGTGGATCATTTGTTACCGTCGCGGACCTTTATACCTTTTATGATTTCCTTGAAATCCGTTTCGCTTTTTTTTCTAAATTTCTAGTAGCAGATTTACAAATAGGCAGTATTTTTTTGTAATTAGTGCTGTCAAATTAAAGAATGTTTTTTTTTAAATGTTATCAAGGCAAATGTTAATGTGCCCAAGAACTGCGTTTCCCTTCTGCGGTGAGAAGCGGCATCGCTCAATGATTTCCTGGCCAATTAAGGATATTCATTGTCATCATCATCATCAACATCATCTTCATCATCATTTTTTCAATGAACTAAATTAATGTTAACAATAAACTTGACAGCAATGGTGGCCTTGTGGTTTGACCTATAGCCTCTCAAGCAGAGGGTCGTTCGTTCGAATCCGGGTTCGCACCTCTGAGTGTTTCGGAGTTTATGTGCGAAATAATATTTGAATTTACCATGAGCTTTACGGTGAAGGAGAACATCGTGAGGAGACTTGAGAAGAAATTCAATGGTGTGTGTAAAGTTCCCAATACGCACTGGGCCCGCGTGGGAACTGCCCCCAACCCCTTTCATTCTGAGAGGAGGCCTATGCCCTGGAGTGAAACGTATATATTATAGAATAAACTGGAAATTCCAAAATCAAGTTTTCTCGTAACTAGTAAGTAGTAGTAATCAATTAGTGTTTAATCCTGTACCAAAACAAATAATCTGCTCTGAACTCATGGATACCACTTTGCGGTAAATAAATGGGAATGGAATAAGGCACTGATACACGAGCTGATTCTGGCACTAAGCTGACATGACATGACGCCGTGTCACACGTGACACTTGCGTGGCGCGTGTGATCCGGTTTTCAATCTGTACGAGAATCACACCAGATGAGTAATCGTTACTTTGAAAAAAAAAATCGTATTTTTAAGGCCCTACCGAGCTTTTGGCGCATTTATTGCATTCATTTAATCCCTTGCACATCATTACTAGCAAAGCTATAGCTCTGAAATTCATGTGTAAGATACTTGAGGATTCGCTCTAGTGACCAGTGTTTTTCGTAACACGATTACTTGTAGTTTGCTCGATAGAAAATAAAATAAAAATAAATCCTTAATACGGCAGGTCTTGACTTTTGAATGTTAATATGACAAGATGTTTTCTAGGTCCTAGTGTTGCTACATTTTTTAAATTTGTTTTAGTAATACGATGAAAATACTTAAATACACGCGCGGTCTGACCAACCTATCTTGAGCCGTCGTGCTTCCCCCTTGTCCGTATAGTTAGTTGTGTTAGTTCTCTTTTGGCCATCGGACGGGGAACATGTGTCGCTTGCGCTTACGCACGCCATTGATTCTAGCCGGTCTCACGCACACATACACGAGTGCATAGAATACCTAAAATCGATTAGCGCACGAAGTTCGGTAGGGCCTTTGATAATCTTTATTTTACAAATTCCACCCAGTGTGCGCGCCAGGCACGGGTTTTCATAGTAGTTAATTAAAAACACTCGTGGAATGGAATATAAAGCAAACACAAACAGTAGTGGCTTAATGGGAGTCATTAAATATAATTCAGTGTTACTCTCGAAAATAATATTTTAAACTTTCGCAATTTTCGCTCATAATTAATATCAACACCCCGGATCACAGAATAAGCAATAACAGAAGTACAGAAAGTTCACTCTCCCACAAAAAGGCGTTTAGCAGAAGAAACGTGCCTACTAAGAATATGCATAGCTCGTATTCGTACGCACGTGCTACTTGTGTTGCTAGGGTTGTCACGCCAAGAAAACATCATGAGGGCAAGAAATGTTCTCAGCTCACCAGATGTCGCTTGAATAGTTGCCGAAATAACAAGGAAATTAAATTAAATTTACTACGTATGAAAATTAAAACCAGGTGCAAACGCTTACTTGTTGCTTTTCGTTGCTTTTATGACAGCGGCCATATATTCTCAAGCTCTTTCTTTTGATACCTATAATGAAGGGGTTGTGCCGATATATGTAAACTGCCATATTGTAGCGGGCAGCCATCTTGGATTTACAGATCTATAGATACCTAATTGTATTTTCATCAAAATTAAGAGGGTACGATGCGCACCATTTCTCCATACAAACGTAATCCCCTGTTTCCTCCCTGGATAATGGCTTTAGAGCCAATTTTTTTTTACTGTGTAATCTGTATCTACCACAGCTATGCCCCTATGTTTCGTTTTTTTCCATATTTCAATTAACATAAGAAATATGAGCTTTCAAAAACTGAAAAAATTGCCCAATTTCAACGTCATTTTCAGACACTCACCAGAAAAGAATCCCTGATATAAACAAAAAAAGGAAAACATAATAGGGGCATAGCTAAATCTGTCCTCTAATTATATTTGAAAAAAATAATTTTATTGGTCCAGTTTTCGAGAAGGAAACAGGGGATTACGAAATGCTGTTTTGATCAATTTTACGCGCCTAATAACGGTCTGAGGTGCAGTTGTCCCGCTCTCGCTGTACTGACACGGAGGGGTTCGGGCGAGACAGCGACATTTCATTAAAATACCTATTTCTCAAAAGTCTCTCAGCCATCGTACCCTCTTAAATGGTTTAACTAAATTTCAGGTCAATCGGTTAGCAGGAAGGGGTAAAATGCAAAATATTAGATTTGACCTTCACAAAACGACCGAGGCTAGCTAAATATAACAAACCGTTTAAGGTTTATAAAATAATCAGAATACTTGTTTTACTTTTCCGAGTGCATTTCATATTACGTCTTGTACGCGCGTTCACGACGTCAGATCACATTCATGCGATGATGCCAGCTCTGAACTGAAATCTCACCTCAGGGGCGTCAAGCAGTAGGCATAAAACGCGACACGCTCCGCCTAGTACTACCCCTCTATACTATTACTTTTCTATGTCCGGATGTTGAAAAAATGATGTAAAATTACCTCGACCAGAACCACTGCAAAGTTGCCGATTTAAAATTTAATGGATTCTTGTAATAAATACACCGTGAAATTTTAGTGGTTGTTTTCCCGAAACGAGGTGATTTAGTATCGATTGTACAATCGATTTATAATTACTATTTTGACTAGAGTCAAAAATCCAATTGTGAAAAACGAAAGTCGAAAATGACCGCAAACCAATAGTAACGCTTCGTTGGTACAAGTAGCGTACGATCGTACGATATGTTAGGTACCAACGAAGCGTTACTATTGGTTTGCGGTCATTATCGACTTTCGTTTTTCACAATTGGATTTTTGACTCTAGTCAAAATAGTAATTATAAATCGATTGTACAATCGATACTAAATCACCTCGTTTCGGGAAAACAACAACTAAAATTTCACGGTGTATATTTAATGCATGATTTGGTCCAAGTATTTGGCCCGAATTCTGGCAAGCGCATCGTTTAAACTATAATATTGTGCTAGCTAAGCATAGAATAAGTAATAGGAAAAGAGTAAGAAAGCCATAAAAACGGTTACCTTGTCCAAACTGGTTGTATACGATATCCATATTTATTATAGTAAAGTAAAAGTAGCTAGCTCACAACGATTTGTGACGATGATATCATCCGTCTCGATTTCAGCTACAGCGACTGATTCGGCTTCCTAATGAAAAGAGCTCTGATGACAGTCCTAATGGCCCGGCCAAGACTTCACGCGACCGGCGGCAGCGGCGAGCGTTTTATCAGTTCATTGCGTGTGCCGCCAGATAATCACAACGCGGCGAGCGCCTCGGCCGCGCAATGAACGGAGAAAACGCTCGCCGATGCCGCCGGTCGCGCGAAGTCGTGGCCGGGCTGTAATCTAGACTGAAATTGAATAAGACAGGCGATAGTGTTTAGAGTGAATAAATCTGTAGCTACATGTATACATGCCATGACGTTTAACATATCACAAAGATTTTTTTTTCAAAGAAAAACGGCGAAATCTTGCTAACCAGCGTTCTATCGATCAATATAATAAATCCTACAAATGTTATAAACAAAAGTTTGTGTGAGCATGTGTTTGTTTCTATAATAGCTGGATGGATTTGGATACAAATTTGTGCGGTCGCGTGCTTTAATTTGGGACCCATTTCGAAAGAAATATCCTTTGAATTTCTATACAATATGACAGGACTGTGAACCTTAAGTGGGTCCCAAATTAAAGCTCGTGACTGTATGTAAGTAGCTTGACTTTGGGAATAGCACACAAGCTACTTTTTATCCCGATATTCACACGGAAACATGATAAAATCCCGAAACATCACCGACAAATTAATAGACATTAAATTTTACACGGTTGTTTGTCATGCAACGTTAACTAAGACCAAGATTTAATTTTTGGGAATTTTGTGAAATCTTAGAATTTCAATTTAAATAGCAGGTCTATAATTAACGTGAAGCAGGTCAAGCTGGTCAAGACTATTAAGAAATAAATTTCATTAAAATTAAGACGACGATCTTTTGAATTTCCACGATAACGAACTTTATATGTAACCTAAGGTTTCCTTTAGACTCCAGCCTCCTTTGATCGCCACAGCTTCTTTTCAAACGCTATCTCTTTCAGGCAATACAAGCCACCGCTCCATTGTACCAGACCCGTAGTCTTAAAATTACATTAGCTTTTGTGCGCTTGTCCTTTGTCGACATAATACTATATCAATCATTTCAAATACAGCGATACAGAAAGCTCTTGACTGAGCACATATTGCCTGCCGCCTCGTTATTTATAAAAATGTACGTAATGACGTACTTAAACAATATACTTATACTCGATCAAAGGTATGGGCCTCCATAAATTATAGCTGTAGGTTTGTGTTTTGATCTTACCATGACTCTTGTTCATGTTACTTTCTTACCAAAGTATCATATGTGGCAAAGTATAATGGGCAACCACATGCGGAAATTGGTATTTTCCAACAAGCTGAGCGTAAATAAAGCAAGCGTTAATTACTAGAGAGAAAACTGTGAAACTATTTCAACTTTGTTCCTATTCTTGTGTAGTGTATTAGTCGCCATAAACTGTACAGAGGTGTGCTGGTTTTAAGGATTTTTTGCTGTTTTTAGAATACAGTAAGTTAGGTTGTATAAGATGACATGTCAAAAAATCCTAAAAACAGCACACTTCTGTATGTTTCATAGCGAACGTTGGTACGTATGACAAGGGAAATTATGACAAATTAAAATATGTGAAACAAAGAACCTCAAAAATAGGTTAGTTTAATAACAATTCTGAAGAAAATACTGTTTTAGAAATAAATTACCTATCACAAATTAAAATTATGACAAATTAAATTCGGGCAAATGATAGCGACCCGCTTTTACATTATGTTCTAGTAACAACAAAAATGGTTAAGTGTTTATGGTGCTAAATATAATACATACGCTCTTATCGCCTTGGAAATAGAGTCGCGTGCAGATCAATTTTAGTACCAGAATCGCTCATCTATTTGCTACTGACTACAAAATAATGGAGAGTTACAAATCCTAAAACTATATTTGACTGTGTTATTTAAGTACTATGAGACACGATAAAATTAAAAATAATCTTATGACCTAAAGGGAAAACAAATTAGTCATCATTGGTTAGCTGCTTTATGCTGAGTTACGCGAGCTTAGTAGCTAATGCTTAGTACTTGTCACATCCACTTGTCAGATGGTAAACACATTGTACAAGTGCTTATTATTAGTGTAACTGCAAGCGCAAGTGATTAGAAGCCGATCCTGTTTACTAAGCGACAAGTGCCTACCCCCATATAAAAATCGACTAATACTTGTCACTTGTCGATTGGTGTGAACATTCATGTCAAGTGAAGTTTGATTGCTCAAGTGTTTTGTTTCCTTTGTTTTCCCAGATCTTTGTAACTACTAATACCATTCTCTAACCCACACACTCACTCCCACACTGCAGATAAGTCTCTAATTAGTCACACTTGATAAATACTAAGCCCGTGTAAACCTAGCATCACGCGTACCAACGAGACTTGCAGAAGCTTGGAGGCAATTGATTTGATAAAAACTCGAGCACTGAGGATGGATGATGATAGATGCCTTACCCAACAGTTTGCGTTTATTTACAAGCCTAAAAGTTCGCTCCACGTCACTGCGTGATCCTCTCTCGATCCCCTTATTCTGGTCACGTATTTGCTCATAATTGGGGAAAGAAAAAACCTTTGGTCGAATTAAAATAATTTGCGAGAAAAATAGGTCAAGCCTAAGCGAGGCCTGAAGTAATCTAATCTGAACTTAGGCGGTAAATAAGACCTAAAGAGTTACAAAATGAAAAGAGCTTTTTAAGCTTACAAAATTAAAATTTTCTTTCTTAAATGTAATTTGCGGTAAAATAAACATGTTTTTTTTTATAAGAAGTACTCTTATGTTTTAATCATATATTTAGTAAATAAATTTCATATTCGTTTCGTTTTTAAGGCTAAATTTAGAATATTACTAGCTGTTGCCCGCGACTCCGTCTGCGAAGAATAGGGGTATAAAAATAGCCTACGACCTATTCTCAGACCTACCGAATACAGAAAAAAGTTTCATAAAAATCGGTCAAGCGGTTTCGGAGGAGTTCGATAACAAACACCGTGACACGAGATTTTTATATATTAGATTACACGTACACGTTCCAAATGACCTTTAATTTTTAACTTTATTTTAATTTTAGTATTTGCTGTTATAGATAGAGGGCACAGTAGGGAAGACCGAGGACAGTTGTGTCAGAGGAGAGTAGTGACAACGTCGATTTTTTTAGAACCAACTTATTAACTGCTAGCGAGCTCGCAATAGCGCGCGTTTTTTAGTTCAAGTCTCGAGCTATCAAACACGCGCTGTTGTGAGCTTGCCAGCAGTAAATATGCTCCCAAAAATTTGACGATGTCACAACTCTCATCGGTCTCAAAAAGAGCTTATACGCGTATAAAACGCTAATCTCTGAAACTGTTCTAACATCATCCAAACATCTTCATAAACCGCGAGAATGAAATACGAAAGTACATTAATGTTATTAAAGCTACACTGCTGTACACCCATACACCCATAGGTACACTCATATTTATGTACATAGCCGGTAGTAAATCTAATCGTGACATGCGACAGGAGTGCTCTTCAACTTCAGAGAATGGGAGTAATTGCTCTTCGCTCTGCGTAATACGCCTGTACATGATAGGTATTAAAACGACGGTTACTTCAAAGCAACATCGATGATATGAGATTGAGATTACGTAATATTACGAAGGATTAATAGAACCCAAACGCTTTTAAAATGAACCGAACGGGCCTTCTGCATTCAATCGATACGTCCGTTGGCTGACTGGCAAAAACTCTGTTAAATCATCATAGGCCTTCTCTCATAAGGAGAGGGCTTCACGAACACCATTAAACTTCGCAAGTATGGGCAGGTAAAGGAGCTTTAATTTTCCAATGTAATTTCGCACGTAAATTCTGAAAAACTTAGAGAGGCGAGCGTACCCACAACCCTTTGCTTGAGGCTAGAGGACAAACCACTAGGCTACCACAGCTTTTTTTCTGTCAAATATTGGTTTTTGAAAGGATACCTCAAGCTTCATCATCCATAACCATCATCATCCCAACCTATATACGTCCCACTGAAGAATGAGAGGGCCTAGCCCAGGACGTAGTTCCCACGCGGGCCCGGTGCGGATTGGGAACTTCACACACACCATTGAATTTGTTCTCAGATGTATGCAGGTTTCCTTACGGTGTTTTCCTTCACCGTAAACCTCATGGTAAATTTCAAATATAATTTCGCACATAAATTCCGAAAAACTCAGAGGTGTAAGCCCGGATTCTAACCACGAGGCAATTCTATTCTATTTAAGAGGCAATTGGTCAAACCACTAGGCCACCACGGCTTCAATAGCTTCATAAGGTTCTTAACTACTTGACTATGGGTCATATATGGAATTTATATTTTATCTTATTATGAATTGAATGTGAAATATTGACTATAGACCCTTAACTTTTGCCATGTCCACTATTGTCCACAGGAGAACTAAAGAAATTTTACGACCCCTATACAGTCGTTTAAATGCTTCAAAACATTCAAAATCCAGTTTGAGCCAAACCTAATCTAAGTATCTCAGGTCATTACAGATCAAACCTCCTAATGCGAAAGCTTGCGATAATAGATAAATTGCCCGATACGCACCATTCGGGATTCGGATTGAAAATGAAAACTGATAGCAATCGGTCCATTAGGGATATGAATATTAGATTAAGTATTTATGTACTCATGACGTTTAAGGATGAGTAATGTTACCATTGTTTATTTGTTACGGGCATTTACCAGAAATTTATTGTGAACCATTAATAAAAATATCATGGCACATTAGAGATTTTGCAAAATATTAAATTAAAGTAGGTATTTGAAAACTGGCGAACCTTTTCGTTGCTATGGGTGCTAGATAACGGATATACATACTTATATAGATAAATACACATTATACTGGCCTGAAGTTTAGTCCGGTTCTGACAAGATTTACTTACCCGTCGTCAAATTGGAGAAGTTTTTTTTTTTATAAAAAATAGGCTTACGTTTGGCCTCAATCTCGCTTGATAGAAGGCGAAGATGAGGCCTAAGATGGTACAAGCTTGCCTAGAAGGTGTCTGTTCACTTTGACCTTAAAGATGTCCAGATTATAGCGTTCCGGAAAAACTGACCTCGGCAGAGAGTTCCACCACTCCTAAGCCGTCCGCATAATGAAAGAAGAGGCAAACCGCTTCGTGCGTAATGGAGAAATGTCTACAACATAAGGGTGAAACTGCTCGCCGCGCCCAGTCGTTCGGTGACGGAAAGAGGAAGGGGGTATCAGGTTATGCTAAACTTCCGCACACTCATCGAAATGCAACCGATAAAAAACCGAAAGGCAGGCCACTCGCCTACGATGCTCGAGGCTCAGAAGATTTGCCCCCACGAGTGAGTCACTGCCTATGATCCTCATCGCACGGCGCTCCAACGAGTCCAAAGCATCCAGCTGATACCTAGCAGACCCATCCCACAGATGGCAACAGTATTCCAAACAAGAGCGAATTTGAGCTCTGTAAAGATTTAAGCGCTGCTCAGAGGTTCAAGGTTTTACTAACATTTCAAGAGAATTCATCATGGCTACGAGGTAGACCTGTGCAAATTATCATGTCTTAAACTAAGCGGATAAGATTTTGGGATTTTACACACGTAAATCCCAATCCCGTCAGATAATGACAGATGTATACGGATTACACACGTCTTAAAACAAGTTTAACTCGAATGTTTCGGTCTAAACATGTGCGAGTTTGAAGAAAACGCGGGTAGTTGTGCGCCGGTATCAGCGTCGTTGAGTAGCCGCTCGAGCAGAGCGGTGGCACATAGTGCGCGTTAGGCAGCCGCCGTGAGGTGTAGCTCCGAGAAGAAGGGCTACGGATTAGCCTACATTTCTAGTTAAACTCGTCTTAAGATGTGAGCAGTCCATATACTGTCACTATGAGTGAGCCTCACGGTAGTTTCATGTTTAAAATGGTGGGCCGTCTAGATATCGGGATATAAAGTACCTATGTGCTATATACATATAGCAAAGATTCAGCTATCCACATACTTTTAATTAAAATCGTCCATCCGTTTTAGCATAAACAAACATAGTATTAAACAAACACACACAAACTTTCGTGTTTATAAAATTAGTAGGATTATTCTTACAGTTCTAGTTTTTGATCTGACCTAAATCATTATAAAAACAATTTAAAATTAACACACAATCAGTTTAATTTGAATGATGTGAAATTATTAATTTAGAAACACAAGGCTTTCTGTTCAAAGATTTCAATTCTAGACAAGCTTAGCATTGTTAGACCTTTGAAACCTAATGTATTGTTCGTACACACAGCTTTAATTTTTTTTATTAATGTAATTTATAGTCAAGTCTTAAATTAAGTGTTCTATAGAGAATTTTGTATCATTATTTGCTTGAGCCATGAGGCGTAGATACGCTTTTAGAACTGTTAGACGTTAATTGCGGCCTTCGTCAAGTTAGGATACAGTAGAAAAAATAAGTAGGTAAACTTTACAACCAATGCATAATGAGGGGTGTTAAAGTCGAGAGTTTTAAGACATAATTAAGTATGTAATGATTGTACATATACATTTACTACGAGTAAACACACTGAAATTAACCAATATCTTAAAATATTTAAATCGACCCACCATGACATCCTCATTAATTTTTTTGCTACTTGAAGTTTCATATTTCGGATGCTTAGATTTCGATTTTCGGTAATTATTTGAGCGACTTTAACATTATTCTGAGAATTACTGGATAAAATACCGCTTTCCGTCACAATTTAATAACTTATTAGTCAACAAATGCGAACTAAAACACGAAAATAAATGAACATGCTACAAATTTATTGCCTGTTTTCACAGACTTAACTTATTAGCCAAGTATTGAATGATTTTAACGAATCACAAGAAAACAAAAATTGAGCAGGCATTTAAGATCAGCAGATTGTTCATAAAAAAATCTGTTTACTGCAATTAAAAAAGTGTTACAGGTCACATCATATTTACAAATTTACTGAAGAACGCACCCATATGACGATTTTTTCTTAATTTCTTTTCAGTTCCCTGTCCAGACCCGTAACGATTTTTTTGTATACTGTAGGTACCTACCATAAACAATAGACTTTTGGTTCAGAACTAAAAAAAGCACCTTTGTGATATTGTTCGTGAAATTATAGATAGATCGATATATTAGTGTAGCGTTACACGCGTAGAAAAAAGTAATTTGCACGTTAAATTTCGCGAATACCTGATATGAAAAATCATCTTCACCATTACAGCCGAAAGACGTAACTGTACGTCCACAAGGTTCGCCAAACAGACCGGTCCTGCGCCATCCGCATCCGACGCGTTCCCGTAATCTTAATCACCACGTCGCTCCATCTTATTGGAGGCCTACCTGCACTGAGTTTTACGATCCTCAGACGCCGTTCGAGAACCTAATGGCCCCTTTTTATCAGACGGACTGTAGCTGTTAGCTTCGACGGCTTTCACAACTTACCGGAGAGAGAGAAGGTGAGCTGCCAGCTCAGATCTAATGGTGTCACAGGTGACGCCATCTATTAGATCATTTTATGTACTTCGTGTCATTATGCCAATCTCTACTCGATAATTGGGCATCTTAGAAGTTTAGTCAAAATCAAAACGCGTTAGACGGCGCCAGCTACGATGCTTTACATTATTCAAAATGGCGTAGCGATTGTCAAAAGTCTCTTCCAATAAAACCACGGACAGGTAAACACGCACCAATTTTATTTCCACCGTTTTCCACACCCCAACCAAACTAAATAGGATCCGAGATCCTACATTAGACCGAGGTCCAACAGATGGCTCCATTGGCCATCAGTTCTACGAGCAGTATAGTATCGAAAAATGATTCATGCTTACCACTTTGAATGGCCTTTACAAAGATACCTAATAGTAGACGCAGCAATTAAGAGCAGGCGAGAACCCCATTTTACGTACACCCACGCCAAACTATTTACTACTTTCTCGTGCGATTTCTGAGCTAAGCAGCTGCTGACAGGCGAACCGGGGTTTATTTATTTATTTATGGAGAACCAACAGCTTGTACATACATCGTAGAAATTACAGTAAATACAGCAAGCCAATTACAGGTTCTCGCCGACAACTACAGTGTAACAATACGGCAGTATACCCACAGAGAGTCCATTCGGACAAACAAAAAGAAAAAAGAGAAAATAAAATACTTAGTGACAAATATTTCAGCACTATTTTAGCGGCGGAGAAAAAATATTCTAAGTTCCTAATTAAATAAACTTAATCTACAGTAAGGTACAACTCTCAATACACGCTCTCAAAGTATCGATTCACTAGAGTACGTCTCAAAGTGGGTTATGGGTTGGTTACTGTTTAGACCCTTTTTTTCTTAATGTTTTTGTTAAATATATTGAAAGATATTAGTCCAGAAACCCATTTTGTTGAGAGCAAAAACCAACTAAATGTAAATTTACAAGTCATATATAAAATTCGAGCAACTGAATTCGTACTACTTCAATCTGAAAGGGTCTGTAATAATATTCCATCTGTATCTAGTAATGAATAAATTTAATTTAAGCGCAAAACCTCTCAGTATTCAAGGCTGATGTTATGGAATTTCTTAAATTATTCCTTTTATCATCCTACTGAGTGTTTAGAGCTAAAGTGTTCGGATATTTCAGAATATTGAGTGTCGATTTTTACTTTGCAGTCAAATTTAGGTTGTTTTTATAGAATAGTTTAAATCGTAGTGCGTCACGTCTATGCAGCTAACATTAGTTTCTTCTCATTCTTCTTTTTCAACCTTTTTCTACCCACTGTTGAGTATAGGTATCTTCCATTTTTTTCCATGTTTTGCGATCGCGCGCTTTCCGCATCCAGTCTTTACCAGCCACTCGTGACAGATCGTCAGTCCACCTCATGGGCTGCCTTCCCACATTTCTGCGCCCGGTCCGCGGTCTCCACTCGAGCACTTTTCTTCCCCATTCTTCCGTCAAACCTGCAACATATATGGCCAGCCCACTTCCACTTTCTTTTGGCTATTGTTTCCGCAATGTCAGTTAGCCCTGTTGTTCTACGGATTTCAGATTTTTGGTACCTGATCGCGAAGAGTAATACCCCACATAGCTCTCTCCATAGCCATTATAATTAGTCATTAGTTTAAATAAATTAAATTATGATACTTACAGGGTGAAATTCAAAACGTGACAAAATTAGTGTTTTGGTCATTTTCATTGTACCCAAAATTAAGAAATTGTTAATAGGGAGTTAAAATTAGTCAACCAAACCAACTATGTAAATATTTTGAAAAATTATACTATTAACCGTCGACAAATCTTTTTTCACCTCAAAGGATGTTTAAATTATGGCCAACAAAATCACAGCAGCAAAACGGCAATTAACTTATCAAAAGTAAAATTATACAAAAACCTGCCGTCAAAAACTCATTTCGCTTTATTTACTTGGCAAATTTTCCTGGCGAATAAATTCAAATGCAAAAAATTCCCACAGACAACTGTGCTTACCGAGTGTGTTAAATGCCGGTAAAAAATATAACTCTTACGCCGCGATTAGGGAAAATTCGTGAGAGAAATGGCAACTCCGGGATAATCTAGCGTGAGAAAATCCGGCACATGGCGACTCTTTTAAAATAAATATAAATTTGTGTAGAAGAAACTTAAGTTTAAACCAATTTCGACGTTGCCGAGCTTTTAAGCTTGCGCGTGTTCAAGATTAAACGAGAATGCATCATAAATTTAAATAATATTTTAGATTGGCGAAATAAAAACCTAGTAGAAAATTGGGTATATTTTTCATGAAATAGAGTTTATAAACACTTAATTATCAAAGGTATTGAAAAAAAGAACGGCCGAGTGACCGAAAAAAATGCATTAATTTCTACCTAAGTTGATTTTATTTTCATTACTTGGTTTAGTGACCATAGTAATTACTACACGCCCTGAAAAAATCATCGCTTTTTTAAGATTAAGCGAAAAATGCCGAGGAAGACATGTTTTTTGTACAAGGAGCTTTCCTTTGATTTATTATTTTATTTTATATTTATTATTAGGTGTTGTAGCAGCCATACGCAGTCTTTGAAAATTTCAAGAGTCCACTAATTTATTGACAGATGGACAGACAGACAGCCGTAGGAGTTTACTTAGTAGTAGCGACAACACAACGGAAAATGTATGTTTACAAAAACCATAATACATAAAAACATTTTAAGACGATGGCATAATTATTAAATACACTAGTTTTAAAATGCTACGGAGCAAAAAAATATTGCTTAGAGCTTAAGTTTACAAAAATGTTTACCAGTTCTGTTGCTTAGGCGTAAAAAGTTCTTCTTACCCGTAGTTGCTCTCAAAGTTTAAGAACTGTAAGGCTGGGGCCATAAATACGAAGAAGTTTTATTCCAGCTACTTTAGAATGCTGCATGATAATAATATTGTATCTATAGTTCAGTTGCAGAAAACAAATAAATATACCTACAAAAATTGCTCGTTTAAAGGTTATTATTATTAGGTACTAGCTGACGCCCGCGGCTTCGCCCCAGCTGAAGTAACTAGATTAAATTAATGAGTGGGAATGAGATATTTTCCCGTGGTATAAAGTAGCCTATGTACCTCTCCAGCCTTTCAACAACGCCCATACAAATTAATTTTTTGTTAAAAATTTCATTTTCAATTCAAGCTTTTTCGCTGACTGTAGTTTTTGTTGACTGTACTTGCATTGTCATCCAATCTTCATAAGTATACCATATTTCAAGTAAATCCGACCACTGGAAGTGGGTCAACTTCAACTTCCAAGATTTGACCCGTACATACATACTTACATACATCATCATCATCATCATCAGCCTATGTTCGTCCACTGCTGGACATAGGCCTCTCCCATGGCACGCCACTGAGCACGATCCTCGGGCACTCTCATCCAGCTCTTGCCAGCCGCCTTACGAAGATCATCGCTCCACCGAGTCTGAGGACGCCCCACGCTACGTTTGCCGATCCGTGGTCTCCACTCAAGAACTCGTCTACCCCACATACATTGCACATTGCAAGTTAATAAAAAGCTGTTAAAATCACAGCAATCTGTCGCTCAGTTTCGACGTAAAAGAAGGACAAACAAACACACTTTCACTTTTATAAAATTAGTACGGAAGTATGGATTAGATAGGTATTGATTAGATAGGGGTAAAAAAATAGCGAGATTCGATCTGGAAAGAAATAAAAAAGGTAAAGACATAAATTGATCATTAAATAAATTAATTTTACAACTTGCTCATTTTTAGGGTTCCGTACCCAAAGGCTAAAAACGGGATCCTATTACTGAGACTTGAAATAAAACAAATATTTTAGGTGGGCTCCCATACAAAAAACGTGATTTTTTTGCCGTTTTTATAGATAATGTTACGGAACCCTTCGTGATGCGCGACTTCGCCTCGCACTTGGCCGGTTTTTACAAATAATACAGCTTAATACTTAGGACATCCAACGATCAGTCAAGCTTTACCTAAAACTCTCACAGAATACGCATAGTTCTGCACTTTCAAATTCTTCAGAATTGCTAGCTATAAACCTTTTTATTCCTGTATCAGCAACTCTTTTCAATGCGGCCTTAGCCCTCGCCTTTCGTCACAGTCCCCCGAGCAAAGCCCAATACGACTGGAGGATTTAAACCCAGCTAGAAAACTAGCAAGTTTAGACGACATAAAATATATAACAGCCACTTTGCAACTCGGATGTGGGAAGTTTGGGAACAGATCGAAGGAAGCGCTTAGTTGTCGCGTGCTTACGCTGTTAGTGCATCATTCAAAGAAATCTCTTGGTTCCTGGCAATCGAAGTAAACTTATTTTGCAAATATAAATTAATAATTCATGGGATTGACACTAATTATTGACCTAGTCCCAAACTAAGCAAAGCTTGTACTGTGGGTACTGGACAAGGGATTAACATACTTATATAGATAAATAAATACATACTTAAATAGATATTAAACAGCCAAGACTCGAGCAACACTCGTGTTTTTCACACAAATATCTGGCCTGACCGGGAATCGAACCCCGGCCCTTAAGCTTCGTAGTCAGGTACTCTAACCACTAGGCTATCTAGGCGGTCGTCGGCTATATGGCGCAAAAGGTTATTTTACAATGTATCTTTTTTTGAGTCTGCAAGTACCTACCAGTACTTCGGGAAATAGGTACATAGATAAAAATGCGCCGCTAGAAACGATATTGTCCAATATTAGAACTATAAAACGATAAAATTGTTTTAGATTCGAAAATATTTGGCTTCAGTTATTACATCTAAAACAAGTTATTTATTTATAAGAACTTCATGTTGAATAGTTACAGTTTACTGACTTTAAAACTAATAAATATTTGGCTTCAGTTATTACATCTAAAACAAGTTATTTATTTATAAGAACTTCATGTTGAATAGTTACAGTTTACTGACTTTAAAACTAATAAATATTTGGCTTCAGTTATTACATCTAAAACAAGTTATTTATTTATAAGAACTTTATGTTGAATAGTTACAGTTTACTGACTTTAAAACTAATAAATATTTGGCTTCAGTTATTACATCTAAAACAAGTTATTTATTTATAAGAACTTCATGTTGAATAGTTACAGTTTACTGACTTTAAAACTAATAAATAACCAGAATGCTGTTAGCTTTATTTCAAAATAAAATTTTAAATTGGGGTGGTTAAGTTTGTGTCCTACAGCAATTGAATTTTGTATGTAATATAAAAGGAAAGTTGATTTAATTTAGTGTTGTTTTCGAAATTTAAAAAAACAAAACAAAACTTGGCACTCCACTCCGCTTTCAACAAAACCCTGTAAAAATATAGTTGAAAGCAACCGTTCTACTTGAACTCTACCATAGGGTTGCCATACGTCCCGGTACGCCAGGACATGTCCCGGTTTGAAGCATGGTGTCCCGGCATCCCGGCCGATAAGCAAATTGTCCCGGTTTAAAAATCATAGTAATTTAATAGAGGGCTGGACTTGGTAAACAGTAATATACCTAGCGGCAGTGCATGCTACACGCTGCACTCGTAGCCGATAATGTGCATTTTCACCAATATAGCGAAAAGCGCCAACAAACAGAAAACCCTAAAAAAAGTAAAAAACTCGCTGGCATTGAATGGCTGTGTTAAAAGTTGTTTTGTGTTTAGGCAAGGACTAAACCTTTAAAGTTACCTATTGCTGTAATAAAAGTTTCTTTTTTTCTACCTTTACTAGTTTTTCTTTAAATGTCCCGGTCTGAGTCCCCACACTTATGGCAACCCTACTCTACCACCATACTTACCTTACTCGCTAAAAGATAAAGTAAACCGCAACCGTATTGTATACCACGTAACGTGATATAATACGGTGAAAATGATTTTGCGGTTGTCACGAGGCTAACAATAGCTCATTTCATAAAGGGGAAGAACAGCAACAGCGGTCACTTAAATTCCGCAGCTGACGAAAGTAAATAATGGTCTATTTCTCATCCCTGGTTCATACGAATTGGCAAAAAGCGAGTCGGAATCGATAACAGTGTTCCATACTACCTAATATACAATAACTGATTTGATAAGTAAAGTGCTATTTTTTTTGGTATATGTCTTAGAGTATATATATTACACATGCATTATTCAAATTCAAAAATATTTAATTCGGGATGCAACCCATTAAAGTGTTAGTTACAATTTGAGATCAACCTTATTTTAACCTCATGTTAAGTTTATATCCTACATTCCCCATCATTGAAACAATTTCCTGACTATGGTCAAACGCAAACTAATTATAAACATAACTAAATGGGCTTATATATCAGTCACTGCCTTCAAAAGATATAGTTTTCTAAAAGATAAAACTAAAATCACAAGCCATTTTATATAAACTTTTATTCCTTAAGTTAAGTAGATAGTTCGTGGTAATTGGGTAAGAAAATAATAACAATGTATTTTTATCATACCCGTTCAATTTTCAAACCGTCGATAAGTCTACCAAGGATCTTTAGAAAAAAATACATCTTATAATAATAGAGAAAATAGGATAGAATTTCATTCATGAAAACACGACTGTGTTTGATGGGTGGGAAAGTAACATTATTTTGATACCCGTAAGGGTAAAGGGCAACCAGTGAATTATATTTTGATAGTATAAAGGTCGGGATTTGGTAACTCAATAAATGAATTTCGGGTCACGGATGTCTTCGTGGAACGGATTAGCTCGTTGAAATAGCAATGGGCAAGCCATATAGCACGCAGAACAGATGGCCGTTGGGGTTGAAAAGCGCAGCATGGGACGTCCACCAACGAGATGGACGGACGATTTGGTAAAGGCCGCAGGTTCAAGGTGGATGCAAGTCGCTTCTAACCGTAATGATTGGGTATCAATGAGGGAAACCTCTAAACTATGTCCAGCGTGAACGTCCTGTGAATGAAAATATCATGATAATGATGTCTTTGTGGAAGTGAAAAGAACGTAAATAAACTTAGGCTGACAGCATACATTAAAACTTCACACAATACCCCATTCCCTTTGCAACCATTCGTAGCACAATTACCATGTTTGGAGCACGAGACAAGAGTGTTTTTGATCCCTTAGGCTCGAATTATAATGAAGACATGTCATCAAGACAGGGAACGCCCGTAAACAATACGAAGTAATTTGCATAAAAACACCTTTGAGGCGCGTTCTAAGTTGTTTCAAGGCTTTTATGTCTTCAAAAGAGAAAAATAGATTACTATTACAAACATACCATTTTGTACCATTTTTATCATTTTCATACATCTTCTTCTTACCGTTATTGCCATGGTCAAAGAAAAATGAACATTAAAAGACCATAAATTGCAGAAGGAGACATATGACAGGACACTCTTGATACGACACAACAATTATTTTATACTTGATGGAAAAATAGTAGGAAAACGAGGCAGAAGAAGGCCAAGATTGACCTATTTTGACCAGGTGAAGGAGAAAGTGGGTGTCGCGTCGTATCAGGAAGTCAAACAGCTGGACGAAGACCGTGCGGAGTGGCGGTTACTCCATCGACAAGAGCATAGCTCTTTTTAAGAAGAGAATAAATACATTTAAACATCTTGACGTATATTCAAAAGGTGCATATCCATTGCAAATTAATCAAACTTTAATCTTTAGATAAAATGCTATCGGATGAATCTGTTAATTCAATTTATTATTCCTCGGTAGCACTTGATTTCGCAAACTTTTGCTGCAGTTTAGAAACTAAATAGAAAATTGAAAGTTCATGTGATTTGATACAAGACCAAAAGATGGACGATATTGCGAAACTTGCCGCGGCAGGAAGCAAACTAGATGTTTAAGTCGTTCAAAAGTGCAATTCGATACTCTGATGCTGTAGCTTCGAGACTTTGTTTCCTGCGAACTCCTACTTTATTTAATATTCTTCATATATTCAACGGATCAAATATTAGGTAGAGGAAGATATGATTTCGGATACAAGTTTTAAAAATTCAAGAAAACCTTATAATATTTTGAATCAATATGTTTTGATTAGTAATGTTATGTTTTAGTTTGAAATTTAAGGAACTCACAGTATGTTAATAAAATTGCTTGTGTAAGACGGAAAGGTAGGTAGGTACCAAATCACGAGATCTTTTTGTTTTATATACCAAATGCTCTAACAGTTATTGGAATGCTGCCTAAAAACTTCTGACTGCAGTATTTTTACACTTCTTCCATACAGTTAAATCCTAAAAATATTGTATATCAGAAAGTTTGTAAATATGTAAGTGTATTTTGTTACTCCTTCATGCTAAAACGGCTGGATCTATTTGGATGAAATTTGGTGCGTTGATAGCTGGACGTCTGGAATGAGGTTACCTTTTGTCCCAATATTGCCACGGTATGCATCCAAAAATCTTAACCGCTAAGTTCAAAGACGTTAAATTTTGCACGAGTGTCCATCATACAACTTAAATGAACCACGTGTAATTTGTGAGTATTTCCGTGGGAAACTAGGAATTAATAAAAATCCCGAATTCCAACTCTACCGATCTAATAGTTTATGTGAGCGAAACCGCAGGTAAAGCTGTACCAATAAGTCATATTTAAGCAACATTCAAAGAAACAATCAATTAACAAGGTGGTTTAGCCAGGTAATTGAAATCATATTCAACACTAAACACTTCACAAAGTGCAAATTACCAAATTATTGTCCCACTCTGCTAAAACTTTAAGCCAGTTAATGCCAACTATTCAAATATCACTTAAATTTGTCCTAAGCAATGGTGGAGTTTCATCGTTTTGTAAGCCGCTGCGGTGGAAACTATTACATTGCGTTTCCAATTCCACTCCTGTAGTATTTGTAACCACGATATGATCATCGCGTCGATGAGGTACTTGAATGAATGAGGGTATTAAACTGAGGTAACATAATTATTCAATGAAACAAAACACTTGCTATTTTATTGCAGTTTTAGTATTTCATCATTCCATCATATATGTAGGGTAATGAGAGGGCATAGCAGTAGTTCCCACGCGTGTCCAGTGCGAATTGGGAACTTCACTCACACCATTGAATTTCTTCGGAGGTGTGTCCAGGTTTCCTCAAGATGTTTTACTTCGAATTCTCAGAAACGTGCTACTTTATTGAAGTTTTATTATTTTGGTATCTAAAACTAGGATTTTGATAATTGCAGGTGTACGGTCAGAAAGTGGGTCTACCAAAAATAAAAAACCGGATAAGTGCGAGTCGAATTGGTTAAGTCCCGTTTCGTAACCAAAATTTCATAATTGCAGCTGGCGTTACTGGGTGGTTACGAAGTTTTGGTTACCAAGCTGGACTAAAGGGTCGACTTTGCGTGGAGAGGGTTCCGAACTGTGCCCCGATTTTAAAACACATACGTATTAATTATAGGTTTTTCTGTAATCTATACATATAGAACTATTTCTTTATTAATATTTTTTCAAAATTAGCCAGGCAGAGTCTGGAAAAAAGCGGAATGGTAATTTTTCTGGCTGTTTCGTTAGATAACTTCAAAACTTTGTATCATATAATTATATATGTAGGTATTGTCGGTATATTTGCGTTACATGTCTGTCTTTGAGTTGACTTTCGGAGCAAATCGAAGTGACTGAAAGAGGGGGAGTGATCCTATAGGGGTTCAATTTTTTCCATTTGAGGAACAGATCCCTAAGATTATCTTATTATCAAAGCGGTGCTCGGTGTTTCGGTGCGAATCACATTTAGCCGTCGACCAAAAGTCTGCTAAGCATAGTAGGCCTTCTCGCGCTCTAAAAAATCACAGCATTACGCCAATTGGAAATGAGCCAAATGTAGTTCCTACGGATATAAAGTATGAAGAAGACTGCGAAAGTCAGCGATGTTGTGTTAAAAGTATTTCTCACAGCGCGCAGGCTTTTGTTGAGATCACGCCAAAGCTCACATGTGAGCTCCCTTTATGGTGTTTTTTTTTATTAATTTTGCTGAAGTAGAACGGTGTAGATTATCGTGTTACGCTTGAGTATATTTTTTTAGGCAAAACAAGATTTGCTGTTTAAACTTTCGCGATTATCGTGTGCATAACTGCTACCATTATCGCCACTCATTTTTTGTTTTCCCAATTTATAAGCAATTGTGTAGTCTATAACTAATGCAGAAGGAGAACCAAAAAACATACATAGACTGCTAAAATCATTACACTTCCTTTTGGCTTTGCCGTAGTCGTGTAAAAAGACGTGGCGTGACAAGATTTCCATCAAGATGAACCGACGAACTGGTAAAGGGCGCAGAAACCACTCCGATCGCTGTGGACGTGTGTGCGTGATTGGGGGAGGCATTTGTCCAACTGTGGATGTCTTTCGGCTGATATGATAATGTATACAATACAATACAATGACTCTTTAATGTCCACCACAAAGAAATCAATACAGAAAAACAAGTATGTACATGGAAAAAAAATATATAAGGTAAGCAATAGGCGACCTTATCGCTACGGAGCGATCTCTTCCAGGCAACCTTTTCACAAAAGAATGATAGCAAGGAATTTATTACTGCAGGTGGTGCAAATATATAAAAATAAATAGTAATATATTTTTATTATTATTATTAGCCTTTTCTGTTCCATTGCTGAGCAAAGGCCTCCCCCCAATATTTCCACTGCTCTCTGTCCGCTGCTTAAGAGGGCCAGTCCTTCAAGAAGAAGTCCAGTTCATCCCGCCATCGCCGTTTGGGTCTGCCAGTAATATAAAAATAAACTAATATACAACATCAAACACACATAGACAAAACAATATACTTTTAAATATATAAGCAGGCTATAATTTTATGTACAAGATAGTAAATAGTGCTCCTTGAGTAAGAATTTAAAGATAGGTAAGGATTTGGCACGCCTTAGGTTTATTGGTAGGGAGTTCCACAGCCGAATAGCCTGAACAGTAAAAGAGTATACATAGAATTTAGAGTTGGAAAAGGGGACTGTAAGGAGAAAGTTTTGAGAGCAACGAACAGAGGTGACATAATGATAATGGTGATACGACTACGACTTACGTGATTTAATCACGGCGACATTGCAGCTGACGCGATCCCGAATGTCAGTGTGATAGGGCGGACTACTTAAGATGACTGTTTCATTAGGTAAACGTTTACTAAGGATGCTTTAGGGGAACACATCGCACTCCCAGATCAACAGGCGTATCAACTAAAATTAATGTATCGTTTTAATTTAGACTTCATTCAATTTATACAAGGTATTTTTTTTTAAATCGACCCCTAAAAGAGTGAATGATGAATGGAATGTTGGCGCAGCTATTTCGGACATAGGAGGGGTCGATTTTCATTCATTTATGTACGGACGAGTCATTGGCAAAAGCTGCTTAGATGTAGTCATCTTTCCCAGTGTGGTAGTTTAAAGTTGAATGAACTAATCTGCAATTCCCTACCTCTCGGAAAACACAAAACATAATACAGCTGTAAAAACAGAACAACGGTCCATTCCCAACCGAAAACATAACAATTTGCTTGCACAAAAGACTGCTAATAAGAATGCCCTCTTTGTTTGCGTAGCCCACTTGTTGTTGGGATTACCGCGGCGTCGCCTCTTAATTAGAAGTTTAATTAGTAGCAAAGGTAGCATGCATTGTACACGCCATAGAGGTATTAAGGGGTTTTGCTGAGTCATTGCTGGGCTGTGGATGGATGTGATGGCTGTGGTGAAGGGTTTTATAGACATTGTCTGAGGGACATTATTATTTACAACCGGCATTTCAATGTGGCTTTGCTCAAGACTAGCATTAGAAAGCAAGCAGTTGAATAAAAACCGGACAAGTGCGAGTCGGACTTGCGCACGAACGGTTCCGCACCATTATCTATGAAAACGGCAAAAAAAATCACGTTATTTGTATGGGAGACCCCCATAAATATTTGTTTTATTCTGTTTTTTAGTGTTTTTTGTTATAGCGGCAACCGAAATACATCATCTGTGAAAATTTAAACTGTGTAGCTATCACGGTTCATGAGATACAGCCTGGCGACAGACGGACAGACGGACGGATGGACGGACGGACGGACAGCGAAGTCTCAGTGATAGGGTCCCGTATTTACCCTTTGGGTACGGAGCCCTAAAAACTGCCAAACTAACGGCGGAAACAGTTGCACTCTGGTCTGATTCACCGGTCCAAAGTCAAACAAAGTCAAAGTCAAAATATTTTATTCAATTTAGGTTATAAAAAGCACTTTATCAAAGTCGAAGAATCTACTACTGGTTCGGAAAAACCCTGTCGAGAAGAATACGGCAAGATACTCAACAAGGTATATTTTTCACATTCAACCATATTGTTTTTTCAAATTTTATTTTTATTTTATTAGCAGTACGGCTGCTCACCGTATCTAAGATTATTTAAAAGCGAAAAAGTTTTTCGGGTGCGCCGGTGGGATTCGAACCCACGTCTCCTGGGTATGCGCCCCAACGGGTGTTCTACCAAAAATTTTTTCGCTTTTAAATAATCATATTGTTTTTCTTCTCGTGTAGAAACTATCGAAAAAAAATGCTAAAACCCTTACTAGGACGACCATACATAATCAAGTCGTTTATTAATAAATAAAATAATTAGGATTTTGTGTGTAGATTTATAAACACATTAGCCTTCCGTCCGCAACTTCGCCCGCGATAAATTAATTTTCCCGTAGGAAAAGGTATTTTCCCGCGGTAAAAAGTAGCCTATGTCACTCAGTGATAATGTAGCATTCTAACAGCAAAAGAATTTTTGAAATTGGTCCAGTAGTTTCGGAGCCTATTCAATGCAAACAAACAAACAATCAAATCTTTCCTCTTTATAATATTAGTATAGATAGTTCCCAATCCGCACAGGGTCCGCGTGGGAACAACAGCCCAATCCCTCTCATTCTGAGAGGAGCCTGTGCCCTGCAGTGGGACGTACCTATATAGGCTGCGATGATTACAAATACATTACAAGTACATGTATAAGTGATGATTATAAGTACATTGAGGTATATCTACCTAAAAAATTTCGGTGGTGTATGTGAAGTTCTCAATCCGCACTGTGCCCGCGTGGGAACAACTAAAAGCCCGCTCATTCTGAGAGAAGCCCTGTGCCCTACAGTGGAACGTATAGGCTGAGATATGCGTGTCTGAATAACAAATTATGTGTGGGTAATAAATACCTTGCAAACACACTGGGTTCCAGTGCGAATGAACGTGCCAGCCTATATACAGCTAGTGCACTCCAGAGCGAAATAAATTTTGAATGTAAAGTAGCACACATAAAGCTTTGTCCACACGTGCGGTGCGGGCTTGTGTGGCGAACGTGTGTAGACATGACTCACAAACTAGCATGTTTGTCAAACAACACACCGCTAAACTTCAAGTTTACAAACTACTATTACGCCCAACTTATCACGGATATTAAGCATTCTTGAAGTCTTGTGACCAACAAATGGTTTAAGATTAAACTGCGTATGATTCTCAACTACTAATCTCCATATAAAGGATTATTTGAAAATTTGCTGTATAGTCGTGTTTTGAAAGACACTGGTCATTAGAGTGAATCCACAAATATCTTACACATGAATTTCAGAACTAGAGCTTTGCTATCAATCGATGAACACCTGAACTGGAAACATCACATTGATTCAGTTTGTTCTAAATTGGCGAGGTTTGTTTTTGCCCTAAAAAAACAATAATTCCGTTTCCACAGGGGCAGCATTTCTTGCTGTGGGGAAACTCTAATCCAAAATAAATGTTTACGTGCCGTGGGTGGTGCTCGGTTTGATGAAAGCTGTAGATCACTCTTCAAAAAGTTTAAATTTCTTCCCTTGGCCTGTATGTACTATCGCCCCAAGCGCCAGATAACCACCTTAAAGGCCCAGTTTGCGTGCAGTGGCTAGACATCTGTCCATAACAATCCATAGCAATAAACATCAACGGCTGCAAGCAAATTTGTTTTGAAAATGGGTATCTGGCGTCTGGGGCCATGGTACATCGTAAAAGCGTGTCTATTTACTAAGGACCAGCCAGAATACTTTAAAGCACGTGACAGAAGGTTCGGAGGAGAGCTTCGCGCGCAAATAAAAATCACTTGTATCAACCTCCTTGCCATTCTGACATTTATAAGAGAAATGCCTGTAATATGTGTATTGTGCTGTATTAGTACATTACTGCAGAGACCAGTAAGTAAGCCATCCTGGACGAGTAGATGTTTGATGGCCGAACCGCTCGGTGAGGCCAGCAATGAAAGAGGCCAGGATGGCGATTACTGGGCGAAGCTTGTATCGTCCTTTTCTCAAAAATGAAACAAGTTGATAAAAATCAGCAATAAGTTAAGTAGGTTTAAAAAACAGTTCCTGCAGTGTATTACAGATTTTGGGTAGGCTGTGTTTTGTCGTTTTTGTTTTTGTTTTGTTTTAGACATAAATTTGTAAATCTCATATATAAAAATCTCGTGTCACGGTGGTTTTTACCGAACTCCTTCGAAATGGCTGGACCGATCTTTATGAAACTTTTTTCTCTGTATTCGGTAGGTCTGAGAATAGGTCGTAGGCTATTTTTTATACCCCTAGGTGATATAAGGCAAGGCAACGTTTGCAGGGTCAGCTAGTAATATATATATTTCCTTTGTTTTTGATGCATAGGGGTGGATAAACTCTGTAAACTCGTTTAGTTTAGTTTTAGTTTTATGTAGAGTGGGCTGCCTATGTGTTGGTTGCCCTTGTGCCGGTGGTTGGCTGCTTTGGGGCATTGGGCATTGTCGAATGCTAGCTGTCTGTCATCTGCGTTTGATTAACTACATAACCTGACTATAAAGCAAACACAGCACCAATTAAGATGCTTGTCAGGCGCGGGTGATGGACTGGTTGGCGCTTGATAGTCTTTCTCTTGGAGTTGTTGATCGCTGGTGTGGGGGTGGTAGCTGGGTAGTTTACCTTAGTATTTATGTAAGGTTTCAATAATTTTTCTTTAAGAAACTGTAAGTCTATGATCCGTAAAAATATATTTGTAATACATATAACTATAAGAGACTGTTTGTTTCTAAATAAATAAATAAATAAAAATAAAATAAAAGTACACATTGAAAAAATAAAGAAAATTAGCTACTCACTCGCTAACCTATGTCTGTAGTCTATGGTATGATTGTTTTTTTTTAAAGGTACCGTTCGGCGATGTTTAGATATCTCCCAACTTTAAATTACAAACGTCATAATTTTAATAAGAATTTTCTTAATTTTTAAACATTTGAAACACGAAAATTGTAATTACAACAACATAAATTATTGAAAAATGTTCCAGTTATTTAATCAGGGAACTATCACATTTGCATACATCCTCTTAAGTGTGAACTTTTTTAATAGTTTAAGTTTTTCACAGACTTAAAGCACGGGTTCCAAATTAGAACACTTGATATGTAATGGAATTTCAAACTTACTTCCAGTTTCGAGAGTAGAGCACGGGTTCCAAATTTAAACACTTGATATGTAATGGAATTTCATACTTACTTACTTCCTGGACAGTTCGAGATTACTTCCTGGACACTAGCAGCTAGTCTCCAGGATGCGTTACTTTCTACAACGTTTTTGATGACGTAATGGCAACGTTTCATACCATTTTTGAGAAAAATAACCTTCCCAACGAGTTGAAAGTGTTGCATGGTAGATTATTTAAAACAAGGATGACTGAATGGCTACATAATCACTGCTTCTAATAATAATATAGTTTTAAGGACTTTTTGAATTTTAGATTTTAATAGGTTGTATATCGACTGAATACTGTTCCTAATGATTCCTACTTGTAAGACCTTATACAAGATAATATTAAGAATCATTTATTGTTTCCGGATCGAATATTTTTGTATAAGTAAATAAAATACTTTCGACTATCTCTTTAAGAAACTCATTTTCCATTTTCCAGCCAGGATAAAAGCACAAAAGATCCAATTATTTTCTTCCCCTTATTCCGATTCTACAAAATATACGTACTTAATGATATGAATAAGAATACAAACCGTTTTACGGTGATGACAAAAAGAACATTCCCATAATGTTTTTTAAAGAAAATCTCGTTCAGTCTACCAAATCGTTTGGAATTATCAAATACATAATACGTAAAATTCTATTATATTCCATTCAATGTCTTCTATTATCAAATAACATCTGGAATACTTAAATACCTATTTACCGTAGAAAAATACGATAAGCAGCTTTATCCGGTCTGACGGTTGCGTGACTGAGTATTGTTGATACACTCTATTGTGCCAATAGTTGTCAGCAGATGTGACAATTTTGTATTGGATGTGATTACATCCATTAGAAGGATACTTTGTTCATTATATATTAAAGAAGCGGACAAAAAACGAGGAAAGTCAGAAGAAATATTTTGGACGACATACCGATTCATGAGCCCAGGCAATTTAAGCAGAAATTTTAATCTATAGTGAGTTTTGTTGTATGTTCTTTAGTCTTACTCGTAGAAGGCTAGTCCATAAAAAAACAAATACATTTCAGTTCTAAAAATATTGTTTTCGGCAAAAACAAAATCATAGAGTTGAAATTGATTGACTTAGCTCATATATTACATAATAATTTAAATATATTATATATTGCATTATAATCGGTTATAATGGATAAGAGAGAGAATTGAGATCTATGCATTGAAAATTAGCAGCGTGTGACGTCCACCAACGAGATGGACGGACGGTTTGGTGAAGGCCGCAGGTTCAAGGTGAATGCAAGCCGCTTCCAACCGTAATGATTGGGTATCAATGAGGGTGGCCTATGTCCAGCAATGGACGTCTTGCAGCTGAAATGATGATGATGATTGAAAATTAAAAAGAAAATTAGAAAAATCTTCAAAATATCGCATATGACCTTTATAAGGCGGAAATCTCCACCAATCTGTGATGAAATGTTATTGCATCCTCGCGACCCGTGATAACAATAGGGTTCATTAGTATTGTAATCAACCAGCTGATTATCAAAGTTGGTTAATTTACATAGAAAACAGATTGGTCCGATAGTGATAATTATGTTAATAAACCAAACCGAACATGTATCTATCTTGGACAGTGTCACACTCTAACAATTCAATTGACTCGCTTGCCGATAGTTATGATTGTAAATGTAAAGTCAACAAACGCCTGCCAGAGCGATGATTTGGGCTAGGTTCATCGTCCCAGCCTATATACGTCCCACTGTCTGGGCACAGGCCTGTACTGGGTACAGGCGTGACCAGTACAGGCCGTAGTTCCCGCGCTGGCCCAGTGCGGATTGGGAACTTCACATACACCACTGAATTGCTTCGCAGGTGCGTGCACAGGTTTTCTCGCGACGTTTCCCTTCACCAAAAAGATCATGGTAAATTTAAATATAATTTCGCATATAGTTACATAACTTCCGGAAAACTATAGTAGCTATTAGTAAAACTATAGTAGTAGATAGGTCATACCACAAGGCTATAATTGCTAGTTTGTATTCTAAAACAAAACAATTCGTTATCATGAGTTATATACCCGATTTACATTAAATCTGCGTAATAACAATAGGGTTAGCCTTCTTCTAATCAGAAAAGGCACGTAGCCAGCAGTTCAAACTTATTTACAATTTCTAGTAGGTACTTATGAATTTAATACTCTGTAATAATATTTATTATTCATACTCTCGCGACACAAAAGGATAATAAATTTAAATCGTGTAAGAATTAAACTTAAATATGCAAACAAAACAATTAATTTATCTGTACAGCCGTAATGAACATCCGAAAATTAAACTTTGCGGGGAATGGGTGTAATTATCTCACCGTTTAGGGAACAGGCACGCTCCCCTTAGGTATGATCTCCAATTAAAACTTCGCCATTGTTGAAATTGTCAACTGAATCTGCTTACGAGTCACCAACAAGCTCATGTCAACACACGTGACATTTACTAAATAACGGTTACTTTTTCAAATCATATTGAAATTTGAACATTGAAAAAAAAACAAAAGTCTAGCTTATATTTTTGGAACCCTCATCAATCCGATCAATCCGTGATCAGTGTTTCGCCATCACACACTTATTTAGCACAAGCAATTAGCACACGCGAAGTAGAAACAGTAACTTTACAAATTATTTCCGGAATATTCCCCCAAGCACCAAACCGTACGCATTTTGCCTATACAACACGAACTAATCCCATAGATCAACGTAAACTCCGGTTGTAAAAAAAATATGTAAAACAAAAAACCCAAATCCTAGATGAAGCTTCAAAAAGAAGCTTAAATTCACTTTTTTTTAATTCCCGTTGCAGCATACTTGCATTGCACAAACTGATGGTTTAGAGAGAGCGTTCTGTTCGTGAACAGCCTGAGAGCACTGTCCAGAATGGGATATCTTACAAAAGCTACAGACGTTCCTAATTATTTTTGCACTACTTAACAAATACAATACTTACAAGTTGCAGAGTTGTACCAGCAGAATTGTACCTTACGGAAATTTCTTTACTTTTGTAAAAAAAGATCAGTATACACGAGCTATCGATAAAAATAACGACATCTCGTTAAGGTAAATGCTGAAATTAAAGGCTCGTCTCGGTATCAATAAAAGAGTGGCTTTGGCGTGAGGAGTGGTAAGGTTCTTTTAAGTTTATGGCCCAATCAATCAGGATTCATTTCCCTTCCCACCGTCTCTGTGTCAGTTCTTGAAACATGACAATTTAGAAATTCGAGAACACTTTCCTTACTTTTTAGTAGGTTTAGGTACATCCTTTTTGTTCAAACTCGTTAGATTTCAATACAAGATTACTTCCCTTAATTTTAAACAGACTTTAGTTAAGCCCTATTCAAACGTTTGTTAGATTGAAATTTAAGAACACTTCCCTCAGTATAATTTTCAGTAGGCTTAGGTATAGCCCTTTTATTCAGACAATTCAAACATTTTAGTATAAATGGCTTCAGTTCTTCTGTTCTAAAAAATATAATTTAGCTACAACAGATCCGTATTCTTTGTGAATAAATGTCTTTTAATGCCATCTATTTTTATCACCCTCATAATACATAATAGATAATCTATATTCTGTAGATACTTAATATAGAGTATGTATGGGTATTAGGTTTGATCTGTTTGAAGACGGTACCGAAAAGACATTAAAGAACTCAGATGGATTCAACTTCTTGTAACTGACGATAAAAATGGTTGATGTAAACGAATAGAGTTCATGACACTCTCTCTCTCTCTCTTTATAATCAATTACAGTACAGAATAGAATTAGTAATTGAATCTCATGCACGTTAATTAGAAATCTCATTTCGATTCCAGCATTCACATTTTTCTCGCTGCTCCAATTTTATTTAGATATCGCTTGCTACTCGTATTATCGACAGTATTATCCAGGCGTGATCTCATTTGAACGCAGGGAGATATAGACAGCAGCTGCTCCCTATCGACATTGCTTGCCCACCAGAAGTTGATACAAGATGTGAACGTACAGCGATTTTTCCATGGGTGAATTTCACAGTTACTTCCTCCTTTTTCCGTCACCCGGATTGCGTGTGAGCCAAGGCCATGCGGAGGCTCTTGGGTTCCTTTTGGAAATTAAAGAAAGTTGAACGTTAAAGAAAATACTCGAAGATTCTCCGGTTTCCCAAACCATAGATTGATCGTAGTGCAAGCTCGACGTTGGAATCTATGTGATTTATATAGAAGAACTAGCTGTTGCCCGCGACTCTGTCTGCGAAGAATAGGGGTATAAAAAATAGCCTACGACCTATTCTCAGACCTACCGAATGTAGAGAAAAAAGTTTCATAAAAGTCGGTCAAGCCGTCTCGGAGGAGTTCGATAACAAAGACCGTGACATGAGATTTTTATATGTAAGAAGATTAGGTGATCGCTAGATGGTGTTGTGTCTAATCAATCATTTACTTACCTTCAAAAATTTTTGTCCGACTAAACTAAAAAAGGTGAATATATCGGATAACCGGGAACCTCCCTTAGCTCTAAAATATGGTAAAGACGGTATTGGTGTTAGCCTTGGACTTATGGTGCCATTGAAGCAGAGTTTGGTCGATCTTCTGTTAGACCTCCTAGTTTGGTCAGATCAAGATGCTTAATGGATAATTTATCTTTAATAGAGTTAGCTTTACGCGTAAGAGAGGGTTAGAACACAGCACATCGTGCAGCATAGTGCTTGTACTGTGAAGTAAATCTCAACAGAAACATGCTGTGAAAAACATGGCAAGTCTCGATTCAGACAAATTGTCGATAAAAAGTAGTGAACTCTCATAACCAGCGAATCCCAGGACACGGATGCAAGAAAACGAGTTACTTCGGCTAAAATCTTGGCCTCTTCTTGTGGGCTTCCATATGACTTGTTCTTATAAATTTCCCTAGCTTATTCAGATGAGCAGGATTTCAGCCTTCCGCTATATTCCAGTGCTGCTAAATAGAGAAGAGGATGGAACCAACAGTTAACCTTGCCATCAGTATGCTTCGGTACAGATTTGTCACAGTTAAATTAACTTACTTCATCAATCTGAAACTGAATGAAACAAAGATAACAGGTCCATTTATATTTATTAGAGGTTGAAATTTCACACTGGTATCAAACAATTCAAATCACGGATTTAGGTAAATTGTAAATGGAATCTGGATGCTAAACACTAATTCGTAATATTCTCGGAAACTGCTCACGTAA
The DNA here is from genome assembly GCA_947859365.1 of Archips crataeganus. NCBI lineage: Eukaryota > Metazoa > Arthropoda > Insecta > Lepidoptera > Tortricidae > Archips > Archips crataeganus. Next base: position 15,664,378 of record OX402054.1, read on the forward strand.
AATACAATTTGTTTGGCTGAAAGTAGCTTGTGCTTTAGACTTCCCCGTTATTTGGACGAGATTAAAAGATCTCACAAAGCTTTTGACCGTCGCAAACTGAGATTGTATTTTGAAGCACGTTGGTAAGCATTAGCAGTAATTGCAGAGCTAAATTGTTTGTGCAATGGTGCCTTGCTTTGACAGTTGTTTTTAAACAGTTAAATCGTACCTACAGTGCGTGCATAGCTAACGCTAATATAGTATAGATAATTGAATGGTTAAAGGTTAGTGAAAGAAATTATGATGTTTACCTAAGTATACTAGGGGCGTTCAATAAAAAGTGAGAATGAGTATGTTATAAACAACTTTTACTAAATGTCATTTTATTTTTCGACATAGTCACCTTTTAGCATAATACACTTAGTATATCTTTTTTCTAAACTTAAAATTCCATTTTTAAAAAAGGTCTCATCTTGAGTACTAAAAAAATCTTGTACTGGAGCGACTACCGCGTCGTCGTCTTCAAATTTCTGGCCTTTCAGGTATTGTTTCAATCTCGGAAATAGGTAGAAATCACTGGGAGCGAGATCTGGTGAATACGGAGGATGCTTAAGGATATCGAACCCAGCATCACGAATTGCAGCCATTGCAACGGCGGACTTGTGTGGCGGGGCATTGTCCTGGTGGAACAGCACAACTTTCGAGAGTTTACCTCGCCGTTTTTCGCGGATCTCATTGCGCAATGTTGCTATTTGTTTGGCGTATAAAGTGCCCGTAATAGTGGCTCCATGCTCGAGATACTCAATCATTAATACCCCTTTACCATCCCAAAAAACAGAGCCCATGACCTTACCGGCAGATGGGCTCACCTTGAATTTCTTCGGAGTTGGAGATGATGGCCTTTTCATGTCATAGACTGCAGTTTCGTTTCAGGGTCGTAATGATGGAGCCATGTTTCGTCCATTGTTATAAATCGCGCCAAAAAAAGTTCCCGGTCTTGCTGCATCAGGTTCAAAGCTTCTTGACAAATCTCTAGTCTAGTTAGTTTTTGCGTGTCAGTAAGCATTCTTGGTACCCAACGCGCAGATACCTTTTTCATACCCAAGCGTTCATGTAAAATATTATGCACGCTCCCCGTTGAAATCTTTACATTTTCAGCAATAAAACGAACTGTGACACGACGATCCGCCAAAACTGAGTTTTCGACTTTTTTCACAATTTTTTCAGTTACTGCTGTAGTAGGGCGTCCGGAGCGGGGGTCGTCCATTGTCGATGTTCTTCCACGTTTAAATTCGGCGCACCAACGTGCGACTGTCGAATACGGAGGAGCATTAGACCCTAAAGTGTCCCGCAAATCCAAATTGACTTGGTCCGCAGAAAAATTTTTCAAATACAAGTATTTGATAACGGCGCGCAGTTAAATTTTCTCCATTTTCGCTAACGTACTCAATAGCATTGCAAAGAAATTACCGTATATTTTTTTAAACAAAAGACAGTTAGTTTTTTTTTCATAGCAATCAGCTAGATAGATTAGCTTTACCGGCCAGTATTTAATTTCGTAATATTAAAAGAGTTTGCATCTCATTCTCACTTTATATTGAACGCCCCTCGTATATCACATCCATCACTAATATTAGTGTACTTATATACTGAAAAATGTGTTCACAGTTTTAGCGTTCTGTAATTTTATAAATTGCGTAATAGATGCAATGAAAATATCTTTATAAAAGGACGTTAGCAGGTTTATTTTGTCGCAGTAGTTTCATTGCAGTATCACAAAGCCGTCAATTATACGCTATTCAGTATTATCTTAAGTACGACAGATCTGGTTTGGCTTAACGCATTTAGGACAACAGCTGCCTGCAACTCATGTCAAGCGTCCCACGATGCATATGAATACGTCATCTCCATTTCAAATGCAATCTAATGTAACTTTATGTCTTTCATTTCGCAAACGTTTAACGCCTACTCCCTCTGCATCTACTTTAAGTTCTTACAACAGTAAATTTTGCGTATCGTAAGGTATAAAATGTGAAAAAATATCAAGACATACTGCAATGAGTCCGCCAAGTTTAACACATTCGCTGCCACGTATTGCTACGCTCGTAGCCCGTAGCAGCGTTTTTCCGCTTTGTAGCGAAAACTGCCTACGAACGGAGAACTCCCCTGTGGCGTTCCCGGCACTGAATGTGTTAAAGAAAAACCATGAGACATTGTAGTAGGTGTATACCTTTGCTTTAGTTTTAAAGCAAACCCTTTTGAACGTTATTTCCCATCTTTAACAACCTTTTTGGCATTAGGGGATGTCTTAGGGATGTAATAGCTAATTAGCTAGAAATCTGATTCGTATACAGATTGTGATAACTTGATAAGGGCGCCGGCCAATAAGACCGTAGTTACCGCATTGAATTGAGACGTTAGTCACAAAAGGCTCAAGGTCACTCAAAGGATTTAGGAAAGAGTTATTGGAGTATACAGGGTTATTTGTAATTCACTAGCATCCTTTTAACCCTAAACTCCTACCACTTAAACAAATGTTTTTTGTTTTACGGCTTTTGTCATAACTTAATATTTTTGGTGTAATAACGTTTTGAAAATTAGAGATTACCTCTTATTTTTACGATACTCTGTGTATTTGTATGGGAAAAAAGTGCTTCATTTTAAAAAGTCGTAAAACAAAAAACATTTGTTTGAGTGATAGGAATTCAGGGTTAAGAGGATGTCAGTGAATTAAAAATAACCCTGTATAGATATACGCAGGATAAAGTAAGAAATGAGGAGATTTGTAGAAGTAAAGTTAGCGAAATAGCAAATTGCACCTTAATTAGCAGTGGGCGAGACACAATAGTCGTAGAAATGGTTAACAAAACTCCTTTCCGCTAGCTTATCGTCTGTCGTCTGTTGGGAGCACAAATTCGAACGTTTTGTCCAGTAATGGATGTCTTCCGGATGACATGATGATGATAGTGCAAACGAGAGAAGTCTTAGAGAAGAAACGATGTGTTTTACGTTGAATTGGTATGTAGTGTAGGTAACGAATTTCTATGTTGTAGCAAGGTAAAAAGAAATACAATTTCTTGCTTCACCTACTTATTATAAATGTCCTGTAGCGGAGCGGCATGCCAATTTCCATTTCAATGATGAACGTTTTGTGTTATCCTCCTTTGCCCGATTCCGTTAAAAGCAAAACGTTATAATCCGTCCGTGACCCAACTCCTTATACAATTTAACGCATTTTTTACAAAAATAAATGTGCGAAATTGAAGAGCGACATTTTTTCTAATCGAAACATGTTTTCGTTTTTGAGTGACTGCCAAATGGGTCAATGACATAGTTAAACTACTACACACTAGACTGTTGGACGTCTGCGCTCCAATTCCTCCAATGGCTGACAGATACGTCGTAAATTGTGAACAGAAACAAACATCAAGGGTAAAGCTGTTAGGAGAAAATTATGTTTGCACAAACAGTCTTGCAGCTCTGAAACGGTTCTAATAGCGAAAGGCCAGAAATTGGATCGATTTTTTCTGTCGAGTAGGATAATCCAAGGATTCAGTGGCGAGGCGTGAATTTTTTTCCAGGTAAAGCCGGACGAAAAAATGCAAACAAAAATCATACCCCATTTCTTAGTAGTTATACTAGGTTATATTCTTGAAAACTAGTACTTACGTGCAGTAATTCGGTCCATAAGACTGCAGCATATTTATCCTTTCACTGATATCAGTATCAAAACAATATGTTACTTATACATGAATTAGACACTGAATTGTAATCAGATTTACAACCTGACAGACTAAATTTCACCGATATTGCGTATCAACACTGATCTAATATTGTGTTTTTATTAAAATTATTTCACATAATTTTATTATAATATAAATAAACAAACTACAAAACACTGTGCGATTGACATGACATTACCTAATGTTGTCATTTCAATAAATACCACACCACAAACAAATCGACCGCGCTAGCGGATCACGTCCGGCACGTTCTATGGCTCCGAATCGTACATACAGTGACACATTCCGGCAGCGCGGCACAGCGTATACGATTTGGTGTTGTGCAGCGCGCTGAGCACAGCCCGTGGCGGTTTAATTTTGTCTGTTTATAAATCTTATTATAAAAATAGATAAAATATCGTACTTTCTGTTTTACACTAAAACTCGATATTTTAAAATTAAATTTCGCTCCAGATATTTTAAATAAGTCTACGAATGGCTGCATGAATGTCAATTCCGTCGGCTATTCCAAGTGGGATAAATTAATTAAAAAAAAAGCTTCTGTCAAAGTGAAATTAAGCGTTATGCACAATGTAGAAAGTCTTTTTTTAAATGTGATAAGCCGATAGAGACCGGGTTATCTTCAACCTATTCCATGCCTATTCTTACGGTAGACGCTTGTAGTGAATCTATGGTTTTATGAATGAATATTTACATGTGTGAGTGTACAATTCCTGCCGGAATACTGAATTTATGAATGACTGATTGGTCTTGTGGATATTTTGATGCGTTTTGTTACTGCACCATTTTGAAAAATACTTAAAAGTTTATTATGGAAGAGTAAGTCTCTATACAAACAATTGGTTACTAAGAGAAGCGTTTGGTTACTTCAAAATTTTAGGCAACCCGCTGGGAATCGAGTTGTTAGCACCCTTCGCCACTGCTAGGATTAAGGAAGTAAATAAGTATGAACTCCGAAATTCATTTATTTTACTGTTATTTATAAATGTAAAATTTAATCGTGTGTATGTAACTTGAATAAAATTTAACAAGAGTACGTTCGAAGTCAAACATAATGTTTACACCTGTCAAAAAGATGCTAATGGTTGGAGATCAAAAAGATGGATCTTTACTAACCATAAAAAACGACTGACTGGAAAAAAATCCGTTGTGACACGACAAATTACCCATACAATTTTTATCAGTAATTTTCGCGTCACAAACGATAAAAATCATACAAATTGGCACTAACGTTATTAGTGTTATTACGTCAATTGGGGGAACCCGTATCGGACGTATGTAAGCGAAGTAGCAAGGTCTTCTTTTTCACTGTCATGGACCTCCAAAAACTAACGCCTGAATCAATCAATTACGCAACATTTTATGAGAACAAGCATAATTTCAAACCGTGTTCAAGTTAAAGACAAAGAGTTTCAACGGGGAGTCTTCAAACAACAATTTAACATGATAATATAATGAAACTTTGTTTGCGATAAAAAAGGCACAAATCATAATGAAAGAAGAAAATCGCCTTTCAAGGACCTACGTAAAGACCTTAATGGATTTGATACATCATACGAAATGAAAATTGACGCAGACGAGACCATAAAGGAATATTTTATATTAACGTGACACTATTCAAAGTGACTTCTTGAAATTCAAGACGCTTCACAGGTGTCCCATTTTTATAACATTTACCCTCATGACGTAAAGTAAAATATTGATGAAAAATAAACTAAAATCACGCATGCGAAATTGTTGCCATGTTTAATCGTTTTACATCATAATTTAAAGGTTAGGAAGAAAGTGGCGCCCTAATATAATTTCTGCTATTTTATGTCATTAGACTTGAAGACTTCCCTTGAAAACATTTTCTTTTGGGTACGGTTGTTGATCGACCTTGTATTTATCGAACTCGAATAATGCATGACTCGATAATTATGGAAATATCATAAAGATTTGAATTATCAGGGCGTACATTATTGTCGCTGCACAATTATACGTACGGGTCGTACAGTAAACCACACCCTTTTTTCTTACAAGTTACGGACACTACTTTACCGCTGATCTATTAACCTATTGGAATACAAAGTACTAGTTGTTATCACGTTATTTACTACTAAACATTTTCTAGTAACATTATTTAAGTACTTACTAAGTCCTAAACTATTAAAACTTGTGCATAGTGGAGTACTTCAAACAATAAAGTGGTCTACACATTGTGCATGTTTCCAAACTTTTCCACTCACGATTCACAGCTAAATTTTGCGATGCACCACAGTCCAAGTTTATTTGGTTCTTTCGAGGTGTGGTTTTTTGCTCCGGTCAAACAAGCTAGAAAAACCTGAATATCTCTGACAAAAGAGCTGGCGTTGAATTTTAGAAAAAGGTTTTCTCTGAAAAAGTAAGCTGGTTTTAGTGATAGGGTGCCGATACAAAACGAACAAAATCAGGCGCGGATATTTCAAAAAACTCTATAGCCTAAGAGCCCACGACGGCCAGACCTTCGTTATGTTATAAAAGCTGAAAGTTTCTTTGTGTATGTCTCCAACACAGGTAAGAACGACCCGCGACTATAGAGTTTCGATTTTATACACCTTTACTACCGGTAACTGCGCAGGATCGGGCTAAGTGGCGTGCTCGCGTTTCGGAGGACAAGACTCATTTTGGATCACTGAGCCAAACTAGTTAGTTAGTTTTTTTAGTTTACTACCTGTTACCTGCCCAAGTAACCACAATCGAAACTCTATAGTCGCGGGTCGTTCTTACCTGTGTTGGAGACATACACAGATAAACTTTCAGCTTTTATAACATAACGAAGGTCCGGCCGTCGTGGGCTCTTGCTCTACTAGTTTCAGTGATATACGTTGCGCGTTGTCTGTCAGATAGTCTGTCAGCCACGTTGCTGTTTAGGATTTCGTATTACTAACCATGAAAATAAGGGAAAACGTAATGAATCAATTCAATAACAGAAGGAGTAAAAAAGCGGTGATTTTGATGCGGTACGGGGATACACACGATGTCATTTCTATTACTCTCTTTAGTAAATTCATGATTAAAGACATTTACCGCTCAAGATGGGCCCGCGTGGGAACTACACGGCCCAAGCCCTCTTAAACTGAGAGGAGGCTTGTGGCGTGCAGTACGTAATTATTATAGAAACCAGCTGTTGCAAGCGACTCCGCGAAGAATTCGTTTATCGCTATCCCGTGGGAACTATGCAATTGTCCGACATAAAAACGGGATCCCCTCATATCGCATATAATTTTTACGCATATTCATAGTTTGGCATAATTCATCATTCGCATAACTCTGTTTTCTCAGAAACCATTCATTATTCAGGAATTTTGAAATGGTTATCCTGTAGGACTCTATAGGTTAGGTTAGGTTATAACAAGTCTGAATAATAAATGGTTTCTGCGAAAATAGAGTTATGCGAAATGATGAATTATGCCAAACGATTAATATGCGTAAAAATTTGATGCGATTCAATAGGAAACCCATAAAAACTATCCTATGTCTTACCCAGGGTCTCAAATAGGGAATGGAGGTAACCGACGTTTGGCTCAGCGTAAAATCTCAATCGGTTCAGCGGTTTAAGCATGATGAGGTAACAGACAGACAGACGGAGATGCTGTCGCATTTATAATATAAGTATGGACATAAGGATCAAGTACCTATGGATTTAATTTGAAATTTTATTAACTGTCATCAACGGACTTCGCCTTCTTGCATGGATACAAATGTAGTGCAAAATGATTTTCCATCGGGAAAACTCGGATCTCAATCGGAATACGATGGCACCCGAACTGTTGTATTTTCATATCCATTAATATGGAACTTTATTGCTTAGTGTAAAATGTCAAAGTGAAAAATGTAAGATGGCTACACGGCTGTAAGATGGGTACTGAAGCTAATTGAGAGAGCACGATAAATACGAACTTTTCCGATAAAGCACGAAGGAAAATCATTTTGCACTACATCTTTACTTAGTTAACAATGACGACTTTTACAGATATTTTTGAGAAAAGTTTATTAGGTACAGACCACAAAGCACAAAAAGTCGTTGCTCAAAGTAAAACGGCATAGAGATAACAAAGCGTTTCGATAGAATAGGTTTTTGATCTAACAAAGCCTCACTATTAGAAAAGTCAAACTTTTCAAAGTCGAACAATGCCTTGCCTATTTCTCCTTTTATCATTTACTGTTAACTCCGAAAATCTTAAAAACTATTTTTATTCAGGCTAGACGCTAACGCTAGCAAAATAAGTAGCCTATAATTAGGCCACAACGTCAGGAACTAATAGGGATTTTAATACATTCTTGCTCCTTTGCTCCTCTCATTCGCTCAAAGGTTGACTGGTAGAGATCCCTTCGCCTTTGTACATTTATTTCAACGGTTGTCGATAGTGTTTTGTTCTTTTTCTTATTGTTTGTGTACAATAAAGAGTTTTCATACATACATACATACATACATACATACTTACATACATACATGCTATTCATCGTAAAGCTCATAGTTAATTTAGACGACCAGATGGCCTAGTGGTTAGAGAACCTGACTACGAAGCTTGAGGTACCGGGTTCGATTCCCGTGTCGGGGCAGATATTTGTATGAAAAATACGAATGTTTGTTCTCGGGTCTTGGGTGTTTAATATGTATATAAGTATGTATCTATCTATATAAGTATGTTTATCCGTTGCCTAGTACCCATAACACAAGCTTTACTTAGCTTACTTTGGGACTAGGTCAATTGGTGTGAATTGTCCCGTGATATTTATTTATTATTTATTTATTTATAATTTCAAATAAAATTTTCCATATAAATTTCGAACATGTCAGAGGTGCGAGGCCGGATTTGAACCCACGACCTTCTACTTGAGGTGCAATAGGCCAAACCACTAAGCCACCACAGCTTACCTTGTGCATGTGGTCTATTTTCACATATAAGCGGGCATCCACGTATAACCCTCGTATCTTTACACTGAATAATTAAGCAGTAATTCCCTGTTTATCTAATACAGTGCAAAGATACGTTACTAACGAGCTGTAGTTATTATTATACGTAATCATAATCAAAACGAGACACCCGCCATGCAGATTGAAAGCACTAATACGGTTTCCCCAGCGTCACGCGCAGAATTTCATATAACCACCGAGGGAAGACGGTAATGAGACGCCCATTTGTCTTCTTTAAAGCTTCCCCAAAATATTCCTGAAATAACGACGTCTTTCCTCATAGCTGACGCGTTTTAAAAGCTACCACGGAAGTATCAATCTGTTTGGGGATTTTTTGAACGTCACTCTACTTGATTGTTGCGTAGACGCCTCAGATAAGACACTGGGTCAAGATTTGTAAGAAAATGGATGGTATAAATCTCTAGTGAATCTATAGTTCTATTAGTTAGGTACTAGCTGTTGCCCGCGACTCCGTCTGCGAATAATTAATTTATCGCTATTCCGTGGGAACTATGTAATTTAAACTAGCCTATGTCCTTTCCCGGGACTTAAACTATGTCTATACCACATTTCATCTAAATCGGTGCAGCGGTTTAAGCGTGACGAGATAACAGACCCATAGACAGACACACTTTCGCATTTAAAATACTAGGGGCGTTCAATAAAAAGTGAGAATGAGTATGTTACAAACAACTTTTACTAAATGTCATTTTATTTTTCGACATAGTCACCTTTTAGCATAATACACTTAGTATATCTTTTTTCTAAACTTATAATTCCATTTTTAAAAAGGTCTCATCTTGAGTACTTAAAAAATCTTGTACTGCAGCGACTACCGCGTCGTCGTCTTCAAATTTCTGGCCTCTCAGGTATTGTTTCAATCTCGGAAATAGGTAGAAATCACTGGGAGCGAGATCTGGTGAATACGGAGGATGCTTAAGAATATCGAACCCAGCATCACGAATTGCAGCCATTGCAACGGCGGACTTGTGTGCCGGGGCATTGTCCTGGTGGAACAGCACAACTTTCGAGAGTTTACCTCGCCGTTTTTCGCGGATCTCATTGCGCAATGTTGCTATTTGTTTGGCGTATAATGTGCCGGTAATAGTAGCTTCATGCTCGAGATACTCAATCATTATACCCCTTTACCATCCCAAAAAACAGAGCCCATGACCTTATCGGCAGATGGGCTCACCTTGAATTTCTTCGGAGTTGGAGATGATGGCCTTTTCCATGTCATAGACTGCAGTTTCGTTTCTGGGTCGTAATGATGGAGCCATGTTTCGTCCATTGTTATAAATCGCGCCAAAAAAAGTTCCCGGTCTTGATGCATCAGGTTCAAAGCTTCTTGACAAATCTCTAGTCTAGTTTGTTTTTGCGTGTCAGTAAGCATTCTTGGTACCCAACGCGCAGATACCTTTTTCATACCCAAGCGTTCATGTAAAATATTATGCACGCTCCCCGTTGAAATCTTTACATTTTCAGCAATAAAACGAACCGTGACACGACGATCCGCCAAAACTGAGTTTTCGACTTTTTCACAATTTCTTCAGTTACTGCTGTAGTAGGGCGTCCGGAGCGGGGGTCGTCCATTGTCGATGTTCTTCCACGTCTAAATTCGGCGCACCAACGTGCGACTGTCGAATACGGAGGAACATTAGACCCTAAAGTGTCCCGCAAATCCAAATTGACTTGGTCCGTAGAAAAAATTTTCAAACACAAGTATTTGATAACGGCGCGCAGTTCAATTTTCTCCATTTTCGCTAACGTACTCAATAGCATTGCAAAGAAGTTACCGTATATTTTTTTAAACAAAAGACAGTTAGTTTTTTTTTCATAGCAATCAGCTAGATAGTTTAGCTTTACCGGCCAGTATTTAATTTCGTAATATTAAAAGAGTTTGCATCTCATTCTCACTTTATATTGAACGCCCCTCGTATGAGTACGGATGGACCTGTGACTTTGTCCACGTATGATAAGTAGTTTGGTAAAGGTAACTTACAAAAAAATCCGTTAATTTATAGGTAAGGTCTAATCCATCTCAATTCAACCGATCGTCGTTTTAGCGTGAAGTTAACAGACATATAATCACACACTCACAAAACCTTGCATTGATAATACCTATACTTAAGTTGCTTCAGACGTTTTGAAAGCGGACTACAAAATATAGTATCGACTTGAGAATCTCGTCCTTTCTAACCAACTTCAAGAAAAAGGAGGAGGTTATATAATTCGATTGTATTCTCTACTCCATTCCTGCTGGCTCGTGCTGAGGCACCGACTTCATATTACAAATCAGAAGAAAATTATTTTAGCCGTTTTTTGGAGTCGGTTCAATTTTTTTTTCATTCGTCGGTTACAAAGTTAATTTTAAGCATGGACAGGTTCATGCACCCAATTACATTTAACAACGACTCTAAATTTACACGAGTTCTGTTGAGACTTTCAGTACATATTTTTTACTTGTCTGCATGGAAAGGGTTACGTTTTTCGCGCGTATCTTGTATTTAATTTTATTTGCGCACTTTACCGGCTCGAATAAAATGTAACATTCGCCGTTTACATGTAGATAAGTTTACGACTTTTCCCATCGAAATAGACACCTTCGGGGTTTTCACGCACTATTTATTCCCATAAATCTCCCCTCAGCGCCAAAAAGTACCTATCAACTTCGATATCGAATAGTGCTATAAGGAAACCTCAATCTCTATTATTTATAACCAGGAGGAAACATAAAACTGAATGTTTACATTGTACCGATATGAGCATAAAGGGCCGTCCTAGAAAAACTATCATAAAACACATTACCCTCCTTCTGGAATCGCTCTGATGGGATAATCTACTCTTGTTGATGGGTTATTTTTATATGGTTTTGTTGAAATGTTAAAGTTTGTAATTTTGACATAATAAATAAGAAAATGTCTGGAAAAATTCTAAATTAATAATATTGATGTGTCTTGTGTTTTCGTAAAAAAAAAAATATTTTCTTTCTTTCTTTCAGAAGTAGAAAGACTCCTCATTGAATAAATCATAATAATTTATCACATTCTGCATATTCACATTGAAACATATTGACTTTTTTTTAACTTGTAATAAGTAGTATAACAATTTGCCCTGTCTGCACTTAAGGCTAGTCAGTTACTTTAGAGCACGTCTAAGTCTAAGTAAGTAATTTTTGTTGCGGAAACGCGTTGGGTGCAGATGGCACAGGACCGATCTGTTTGGAGAACCTTGGGGGAGGCCAAGTTATGCAGTGGACGTCTTTCGGCTGAAATGATGATGATGTCGTCTAAGTCATCCCGCCATCATTGTCTTTGCCTGCCGCAGGCGCCAATTGACTTGACTACAAACATATCGACAGGTTCACAATACAAATGTGCGTTATTTCAAACGACGACGCTTTGAGGTTTTTGCATCACGTATAAAACAAGAATGTCGTGATTGCCTAGTGATTTGAGCTATGGAGAGGGCCAAGCAGAGGGTCGTGAGAGCATGCCCGGACTCGCACCTCTGAGATTTTCGGAATTTATGCACACAATGACTTTTGAAATTTACTACGAGCTTAAGCATTGTGAAGAAACTTGTATAAACCTGTGACAAAATCAATGGTGTGTGTGAAGTTTCAAATTTGCACTGGGCGCGCATGGGAACTAATGGGCCAAGCCCTCCCATTGTGGGACCAAGTCTGTGCCCTGGTGGTGCCCTGCATTGGTACGTATATAGCTGGAATGATGATAGTCAAGAATGTAATCAAAGCAATAGACGGCTGAGTTAGTAAAAACTAAATTACATAATTAAATTAAATTAATTTTAGTATTACTAAATAATTATAACTTTGTGGAACGCTGAGGTACCCATATACTATTCCAACCCCATTTCTAACTGAACCTAGAACAACCTAATTAACACTCTTCATGTCATCCTGCGGTTTAATATTTCCACGGAGCAGTGGTAAATTTTCCTAGTTAATTATTAGAGGACGAACTAGCTCTGAACGGTTAAAACGTAACTTTTGGAGTAGAGCATAATTTAATTAAACATTAAGGAAGAAAACTAGGCATAAGTAAACGTAATTTGCCTTCATCAATCGCGTGCCATAAAACAGTATACTAATATCCTACTAATATTATAAACGCGAAAGTTTGTAAGTATGGATGGATGGATGGATGTTTGTTACTCTTTCACGCTAAAACGGTTTGACGGATTCTGATGAAGTTTGGCACACAGATAGTTTATAATCCGGATTAACATATAGGATACTTCTGATCCCGGAAAATTGCATAGTTCCCGCGGGATAGCGATAAACGAATCCTTCGCAGACGGAGTCGCGGGCAGCAGCTGGTTTGGAATAAATTTATTTTTCCTGCAGTCTTTTGGCTTATTAAGTAATTATGATGAATGATTAGATTAACACATTACAAAATTAATTACTTTTCCTACAAGCTTTAACATGCCTTATTATTATTAGCATTTAGGTCAAATCTTGGAAGTTGAACTCAACCCACTTCCAGTGTTCGGATTGACTTTATATTTGGCTCTCTTTAGTTTTCTAGTAACCCTAGTGCAGACATGTTACATAGACTTTTTTGTAAAACGTTGTAGTTCTTGTCATCTTGTACTGTAAATTACTGAATTAATTATCTGATTTTATCTTATTCGGAGAGGCCGGCTATGCCCTGTAGTGAGATGATGATGATGAAAGTTTATAATGTACCTAAGCCACTAAACTCACAAGCTCAGAAGATGCAAGTACCAGGCGCCCATAAAGCTCTAAGGTGCAGAATGTTTGCATAATCTCGAATCGCATTACAAGGTGAGTAACCCCTAGCAAGCCATAGGTTTCCAAAGGCGCTTCTCATAAACGTATTCATAGTTTGTCTTGAATGTTCACAATGTGCACACCATGTTACTCATTCATCATCATCATCATCCCGGCCTATATACGTCCCACTACAGGGCACAGGCCTCCTCTCAGAATGAATAGTTTCCTCGCGGGCCCAGTGCGGATTGAGAACTTCACACACACCATTAAATTCTTTCTCAGGTGTGTGCAGGTTTCCTCACTATGTTTTAAAGCTTATGGTAAATTTCAAATATAATTTCGCACATGAATTCCGAAAAACTCAGAGGTGCGAGCCCAGATTCGGACCCTCGACCCTCTGCTAGGCCACCATGGCTACACATGTAATTATTGCATTGACGCAATGCAGCGTGTATTGTCTTAACCTTTTCGACACCAACGACACATATATATCAGCACCGCAGGTTCTAAGCCAACGACTGATATATCAGTCACGGCGTGCAGAGTGATATCTACCCACATGCATTCCTGTAGGGTCAACTTCTGAATGATGATGATGATGAAATTGTATTTACACCAATATTTACATCAACATATTCGTTAAGCAGGTACATTTAGAGGCAATTTACAAGTTTAAAAAACACTATCCTAACATAACTTGGTAAACTAAACAGGGGCTAAATTCAGGAACGGCCCAACACGGTTTGCGAGCGGTAATTCAATCGTTTGGAAGAGGATAGGAATGGGTTGAGCTTGGGATGAGCCTTATTTTCCTTTTATTTCGCTTTGTAAATAAATAAATAAATATGGGTCATCCCAAACTCAGCCCAAACCTCTCGCAAATCAGTGATTTTTGGCGTTCCTGAATAGCAGTTCAACCCAAACCCAACCCAAACGATTGAATTACCGCTACCAAACCCGTGAAGGCCCGTTCCTGAATTTAGCCCCAGTAAAATGAATTCTAAGCTATCCAGAGAGGCAATGCTGCGAGCGTAATGGGGACATTTGTTTCCAGTTCGTCGCAGGGCGGGGTTTTTGAAGCAACACGCTTTATGATGGTTGGACAGGGTTGAATTCTCATTATCATCATCATTTACCCTGAATAAATATTTAGGGTAAATTCCGATTCTTTAAGGATTAGGGTATATTGTTTGTTTGGTGTTCTTAGACAGGTTTTTTCTATGCACTAACATAGTTAAGTTTTGTTTTTGTTACTACTTATCATTTTTGCTGACATTGTATTTGAAGTTTATATAGTTTTTTTGTCTAAATTGATTAATGTGCTAAACTGTTTATTATGTGTATTTTGAAATAAATAATCTTTACTTGAAAATGATTCTAAGTAAACCATAAGTAATGAAAACTAAACCCTTCCTTACTTCAAGATTCAGGCATAGTTCAAAAATTACTTTTCTTTTCCGAATAACCTACCTTTGAACAAGTTAAAAAGCGAACAAATAACTTCTAAAAAGAAGTAACTGTGAAATAAAACAGGCAAAAGGAATTCAGAAATGCAAACATTTAATCTTTCCGGTTATTTTATTAACTTTTCTGTTTCCTGTGGTAAATACAACATAAAACGCTTGCGTGAATGCGAATGGATTAGTTAGATAATCAAGTCTATATCAATATCCAGTTCTGGCAATAAAATAAATAAAACTACTATCAGTGGCTATTCAAATTGCCTGTAGCGATTTGGTGATTGGCGATATTGAATCTAAAGGTCTTTTCATTGCGGCAGATTTTAGAGAAGCTCAAGTATTTTTATTGGTCGAGTTCAAGTTTGCTAACATTGTGTACTTACTCGAACAATCAGTTTGTGCGCTCGTGTCTGCAAACAAAGAAAACTCGATTTAGAATAAAGCTGAAATCAATGTGGTGTTACATGGAAACATGGGTATATTGGAAATATTGAAACAAGGTAGCTCAAAATTAATCAAATAAGCGAGCAAAGTAGAATTAAGCAGAATTTGATTACAAAATTTTAATTAGTTCATTGATTTAGGTTGAAGGTTTTGGTATCCCAGTGTGACATATGGCCTCTCAACCAGAGGATTGCAGGTTCAAGTCCGGGCTTGCATCCCGAGTTTTTTGGAATCCATATGCAAAATTATAATCGACAATATTGTGAGGTATTTACCGCAGTACATACGGTACCAAGTTTTCATAAAATAATTTCGTCGCTGGTACTTTAAAGCCGAACATTCAAACTAAAGTTTTATTGTAATAAATAACAACACCATTTAAAGGGTTAAGCACTGCCATAAAACGGCATATTATAACTTTTCCAATTACGTTATTATTACCACATGACAAATGTGAGAAGTTAAAAAACTTTTACGTCTTTGATAAATAATCCAAACGTTAAATAAAAGTCGAAATATTTTCCATTTGTTGTTGTCATAAAATATCGAAATACCTATCCGTCTTTTTCAATACATTCCTAAAAGGGTCGGCAACGCACCTGTGATGCCCCCCGTGTTACGGGTGTCCATGGGCGACGGTGATCGCTTTCCATCAGGGGACCCGTCTGCTTGTTTGCCACCTCTTATATATAAAAAAAAAAAAAACATTCCAGTTTTCAATTCGTTAAATATAGTCACAGTCTATAACGTCAAGTTTAACATGACCACCAATTTGGTTGCCATTTGTTTTTATGGGACTCAATAGATTGGAGCTAGTTTAGTCGCAGTTAGTGTACGAAACAAAAGCAGAATGTTTCCAAAATTGACGCCGCGGGGTATACTAAAACAATTGGACTGAATAGACTCGGGGAAAAAATTGCTTTGAGAAAAGGTTTTGTAACAAACCGCAAATAAAACCACGGGGTAATCCACAAAACTTCAAATACATTTTCATTTTTATACATGGTTTGACCGCATCCAACGTAGAGCTGCTCGATTTGTCGATAGTCAGGCACTCTCTGGCCTACTCGATCCTTTGGCTTTGCGGAGGGATGTGGCGTCTCTCTGCATATTATACCGTATTTATCATGGGGACTGTTTGAATTGCTGCCTGCGGCTTAATTCACTACTGCACTTCGAGGAACCGTCTGTCTTTCCATCCTCATCATCTTGATGATTGGCAGTCTAGTACCGTGCGTTTTAAGCGAAACTTCTTTCCTCACACGACGAAGATCTGGAATCAGCTTACTGCGGCAACATTCCCGGAGAGTTACAACATAGGATCTTAAAAAAACGAGCCTACCAATTCCTAAAAGGGTCGGCAACGCACCTGTGATTCCCCTCGTGTTGCGGGTGTCCATGGGCGACGGTGATCGCTCTCCATCAGGTGACCCGTCTGCTCGTTTTCGCCCTCTTACATAAAAAAGGGTCGAAAAAACGAACGCAGCATGGAGGGCAACTGCTTTAAATAAATAGACACAGCACAGTCTATGTAAAGGAGACTCCTTTGTTTTTAAAAAATAAAAAATAGGTACTGAATTTGCGAATTTTTGAAAAATCGCTTGTTTTAGCCGGGACTCGAATCCGGTTAAATGCAACAAAAAATAAAATACCGTAATTTGTGATGAATGTGAAAGGCTTAAAATAACAGAAAAATAACAATAATTTTGTTTTCACCCGTCACAGAGAATGGACCGCAGCTACCTTAAATACAGGGTGTTACAAAATAACCCCTAAAGCCTGAAACCCCATGAACAGTAAATAAAACTGTAATTTTACGCGCTGTATTTAAAAAAAAAAATCTTTTTTATTTAGCTTATTTTTGTGTCCCACTGCTGGCTAAAGGCCTCTCCTCTTTTATGGCCGAGTACTGTATATTGATTTTAGTTTGAATTCCAATAATTTATTTTAATCTAAATCCCTAACATTCTTAATTCAATTAAGTAATTTTTAATTACAGATGGTTTAGTACAGGCTGTTGTATTTCTCTTATGAAAATGCCTGCATATTCCATCAGCTTAGCCAAGTTTGAATCACAATCACGGGCCCATCAGATGGGTCTCAGAACTTCGTTACAAACTCATTACGTTGATTAAATCCAACCTTATTAATTACCCATTAAGAAAGATATTTAGGGTGATACCGAGGACCGATCCGGAGGACCTTCGACTTAACTGTAGGATTGTAACTGTTTGCGTAAAGCCAGAATATTGAGAAAGGGTATTTTTTAAAGTAATTCTTGTTATTTTTAGAAACATTTTTAATTAGTTTTTAGTAGGGTTACCTCAAAAAAAGAGCTTTAAAGCTCTTGATCTTCACGAAATTTTCCTTGACTTGAAAAACACAGGTGAAATTAAAGCGTTTTAACCAATCGGTTTAAATTAGTCAGCTATGTTATGTAGCTGAAGATGTTTTGACTTTATCTGTAACATCAGCTAAGGTGGAGATCAATCGCTGGTCAGCTAGAAATTAAAAAAAAACCGGCCAAGTGCGAGTTAGAACTCGCGCACGAAGGGTTTCGTAGCATTATCTATAAAAACGGCAAACAAATCACGTTTTTTCTATAGGAGCCCCCTTTAAATATTTGTTTTATTTTAATTTAATTATTTATTTTTAAAGTGAATATAAACTAAATATTCTGCGAATATTTCAAGCGTCTAACTGTTGCCGTTATCAATATCGAGCAAAATCGAGCAAATAAAAACACGTTTATTGTATGGGAGCCCCGGAATCTCCACGAACGCACCCGCATCACATCTCCGGTTTTCCGGATATCCGGATTTGTCCCGAAGAAGACCCACGCAGTGCTGGGAAGTGACCCCTTATAAGAACTTGTATCGCCCAGTGTGCTCAGCTCGCGTAAAATTAAATTACCCACGACCTAGTCGGTTGAAATAACTTTTATTTAATAAATTTGTTATACAGAATTCAACTGTATTTTAATTCAGCTTCTTCTAGAAAATCTAATTCTACCTACTTGTTGACGCTAAACGTCACAAAATATTTGTATTCTGTTTTTATGTATTTGTTGTTATAGCGAAAACCAAAATACATCATCTGTGAAAATTTCAACTGTCTAGCTATCACGGTTCATGAGATAGAGCCTAGTGATAGACGGACAGACGGGCAGACAGCGAAGTCTCAGTAATAGTGTCCCGTTTTTACCCTTTGGGTACGGAACCCTAAAAATGAACTTTTTCCGAACGAAATCAAACGCGTTGAAATTTAATATCGACAAAGTAAGCTCAATTTAGTGAAGTCGTAGAGTTGACGCGAATTTAATGAACAGGCATCTAATAAGGATGATGAACGGTTGTATTGCTCTGAGGATGATCTGTGACTGAGTTCGAAACGCGTCAGTGTGTAGTTTGGTGGTGATGCTAGTTGAGTTTGTGTTATTTGTGTGTGTGTTCGTACAGTGTGGAACTGCTTGAACACACATTTTAAAGTGAGCCCAGTAATTGTTTCAGTTTATTGATGTGGACCTCCTATCCGCAAAGTAACGCCTGATTCAATAAATTATTAAAATCTAATTCGTATGCAATTTCGAGAAATTTCTTCGCGTTATTCGATTAACTTACGAGAATTAATATTTAAAGCTCTAATTTTGCATCATACAATATTTTCCACAAGTCTCTTTTGAAGTTTCGCATCAAATTTTCAAATTTTGCATCGCCTCAGGCCTTTATTCGACCTCCTTACGATCACATCGACATTGGGCCTACTATTACGATTTAATTTTAATTTACAATCCACTTTAGAAGCAAGGTCTATCTTTGTTTCTAAATGAAGTGTAGTTATTAAACGTGATCTTTGCCGTTCAAAGTGGTTTCAGTAGAATGTAGAGGTATAATAATCGGATGAAAGGAGGGAGGGAAAATTGGATCGAGGAAACAAACAAGAAGTAAATTTTGATTGATACTTTCGTCTATGCCAATGGGCTGACACTTTATTCGACTATTTAATATTATAACTATAAATTAAAATTTTTAAAAACCTCCAACACAATTATGTCACTGTCAATGCCCGTTATGCGTCTAAGATCTCTTCCGCAGCTAACAAAACAGCTGATAACTTTGAAACGGCTGCACTGATTTTGATGAAACATATCTAAGAACCATCGCCAAGAAACCTGCTTTCTATTAAAAAAAACCGCATCCAAATCGGTGCACCCGCTTAAGAGCTATGATGCCACAGACAGACACACATACAGACAGACAGACACACACACATAGCGGTCAAACTTATAACACCCCTTTTTTTGTGTCGGGGGTTAAAAAATGCGAATATTTCTGCGTGTGCATCGATCGGCATGCAAAGTGACAATGTAATTAATGAATGATCACAAACTCGTTTTTGGGAATGGGAAATATACTTAGTAATATTCCTTAGTGTCAGATTACAGAACGCCTACAGGGTCTTAAAGTAGCAATAAGGTAAACGTCCTTGTGCGCGACACTGACCCAATACATGGCACCTTCAATCTTATGTCATAGTAAGAGAGGTGACAGATGGATGTCATCTACTGGGTGTTGAGGTATCGAGCATTAGTAGGTACGTTTACTTTACCAGCAGTTTACTTCCATTTTGTGACATGCGCATTTTTTATTTCATTTTTGTTTTATTTCATTGCTTTTCTCCATGTTGTCACAACTAAATGTTTTCTTTCATTCTTTATTGAACACCACATGATTAACATCCTAAAAAAAATACAGTCATACCATATTATGATTCCTATCCTGATCCACCATTAAATGTTCTCGAAGTAAATTTCACAATGATATTCTTAGTTGGGCAACGCGATTTCACTATGAAATTTTCTGAGAAAAGATTCCACAATAGGGCAGGAATCAATTGGTTTGATAGTACATAACAAAATATCATGATCTTCCAACATTTTGCAAAGATAGAAAAAAAGAAGAAAGATAGGTACACGTCGCGCGGTGGTTTAAGATCGCTCGGCGAAACTGGTGGAAGTAATTTGCGCATACATTAGATAGACGTAATTGTACTGCGCGCATGCCCCTTCCACTTTTGCCGAGCGATCTTAAACCACTGCGCGACCTGTACTTAAAATTAATGGTTGTCCAAAATTAGCTGAATATGGCTAAATTTGAATTAACTTTCCGCCTGACATTTGTTGCACCACAAGCGAATTGGTTACCTGCAGATCGGGCCTTGCCTAGTGCAGGAGCCAGTGTAATTTTTGTAATTGTATGAACATTTGGAAATAAATAAATTGAATTGAGATACGGCACCCGCGGTGAGTGATCCCGAGTCGCGCATGCCCGATTTTCATTAGAGCTCCATGTTCAGATCATCAAATTCCCAAGTTTCATGACAACAGGATCAATCTAGTCTCATAAAGGAATGTGATGCACGCTTATCATTTACACACAAACAGGTTTTAATGGTCCTTCAAGGCGAAACGTTGTTTGAGGAACTAATTGAAGGTAAATTGATGACTTCCCGCTATTTGTCATTGTTGTAGCTGACATGTAAAATGATAGTGAGAGTTGATATCTACTGATAGTGAAAAGATACATACTAACACACCTTACATACTAACACCTTTTGCTTGGCGTCCTTCACTTTAGTTTAAAACAAATGCTTAGGCCTAGCTTGTGTGTATTATTGTAACAGGTGAAGCTGTCGTGTAGCTCAAATCTGGGCTCTACAGAAAACCAGCGTTGCTGCACTCAATGTGTAGCAACACATGCTCAGTGGAGACCCTTTTTCGGTGACAATTGGTGTCACTACCATAGCAAACTTGTTTTATTAGGTGTATTAATGTTGTTTTCTACTGTTTGGTGGTGGTACTCTTGTAACCTTAAATAAAATGTTTTTCTTTCTTTCTTTCTATATCTTTCTAATGAAAGCTTGAAGTCTGAAATAAAAAAAATGAGATCTTTCCTGTTTTTAAGACATCTTTATGTTGCAGCTCATCTCAATCTATGTGCAAATTTTTGATAATCCCTTTTTATAGGACCTCTATTGTCCCAAGGAGTATGTCTTCTAAATTTCAAGTCTCTAGTTTCAGTAGTTTCTGCTGCACGCTGTATTATAGTAAGTTTCGTTACTCTTTTACTGGTATAATAATATATTGCCTTGGTTAAGTTATCAAATACTTAAATCATAGTTCTTCATCACCTTAGTCTTTGTATTTTGGGGTCAGCCAGCTCTCCGTATCGGGAGCAGGTCCGGTGGCATAAAATTTTTAGTCTTAATGTACTGTTTGTCATAATTTTCGTTTGTCATAATTTTTTTCCCGTCCAAACCGTAAATGTTTCAGAAATTTTTTAATGGTCATCATGTAGAACTCTATAGGTTAGGTTTGTTTTATAAAAATTCTGTAGGTATAATTAATGGACTCAGAGTAAAAAGATTTATGATATGAACAACAATACATTATGACAAACATTACATTATGACATTATATGTTACAAAATAACATGATAAAATTTTGTGTTTCACTAAAAGACGTTTAAAATTTGATTCTCAATTTATGGGTATGCACGGTTACTTCGATAACTGGCATAATTTACTTAAAGTAAGATCATGCTTTGAATTATGCGTTTATTACATACCTATGCTCTCAAGTGGAAACGCATCTTAATTAAATATGTAACATCTTCATTTCAGAGCGAAATATTTCAATGTAATAATGAGGGTTTTCTATGAGAGGCTATTTGGCGCTAGTATCGTCAGGTCCGTTTGTCAACTTTGACATTTGTTGTAATGGGTGTAACGTCAAATTGATCTTACGATACTAACGCCATCTAGCGATATTCCACCTGTCAGAAAACCCTCATTAACATGTGCTCTCGCTAGACGCACATCAGATGGGGAACAAGCAACGTGAAAAGCTGACTGTGTTTCGTTCGAATAAGTAAGAAGGAAAGAAATTCAGTATCTACAAATATTTTGATGACTCACCAACTCCACTATCATACACTAGAGTTTTATCATTATCACTTACTCACCTAGATTTTTTTTGTCAAATAGCTGGTTGTAATTTTAAGAAGAGCTTTCGGCCTTCAGTAATTTTTGAAGCGGAGATGTGGTGGCTGATTTGACATTGATTATAGTATCTAACTTCGTTAAGGATCGTCAAAGTTAAATTTATAAATAGACTGAAATGTTTAATTAGCAATGAGAACAAGAAAAAAATGATACTTTTGTGAAATACTTAAAAATAAAGAGTGAACTTTTGCCCCCGGTAAAACATATACATATAGGCAATATAACTAATTAATTTAATTTAAATTCGTATTTTTTTAACTTCTTTAACCGGATAAGTAAATGTTAACTCAAGAGAGACTAAATTTATTATTAAAACTAAGGATTCAAGGTAAGCGAAGCATTACAGACGTGATTAAGTCGTTTCATTACTTCATAAGCCATATCCCCAGTTGCTTCCCCTCAAACCATGTCTAAGCAAATCTCGGTCATTAGATAGCGCAATACAAAACGTAAACAGCGTTATTGTTAGACATAACTCATGGTTACGGGGTCGTATCGTAAAATATGGCCGAAGCTCACTGAACCCATGTTTCTGGCTGGATTCCAAAGATTATGTACTAGCGTGTCTAAACGTGGCTTTGCTCGATCTGTTTCTATAACTCTACGGGAATGGGTTGGAATCAAAAAGTACTTACCTATGTAGCCATTGTAACGGGCGAAAGTTTTATATTGCTGCAATATTTCTAGAAAGGAAATAGGACTTATATCGTACTAGCTGTAATCCGTGGCTTCGCCGGCGTCAAAATTACCCTCGTGAGTTATATTTACAATAGTAATAGTTTGGCCAAAAAAAGTTACCTCGAACAACGCCATCTATTGGTTCCAGATGAAGGTAACGTGTCATCTTGAAATACAAGATACTTCAAAATACTTGGACAGCACACTATTATTGTCTAAAGTTAAAATATTATTCCATAGTTACGCATTACCGGGATATTAAATTTAACAAAGCAAAGCAAAACAAATTTAGTAAAGCAAAGTTTCATCTAACTAAACCCATGCCGTTATCGGGTAATTGAGTAATAAACATCTAAACGTCTTCACAAATTTTTAGATGTACAATATTAGTAAAATTACCCAATAACTTAAACAACTGTTGCACATGTGTTAAACACATGTAAGTTCATCAAAAGTCAATTGGGTCTAACTTATATTACTAAACTTATAGTAGGTACTTTGTGAGCTCTACATTTTAAAATAAAAATATAATTTTTCTAAAAAGGTTCCGTATACCCTTCATTTATTCACGCAGAGAATAAACATTAGAACAGAGACGAAAACAGTTGATATTTTTAAGCTCAATATTGTTTCCATTTACTAACACACACACATACTATTTATTCCTTTACATAGAACTGGCATTACAATACACAATATTCAAATGATATGATCCCGTACGATTCTGCTCTAGCGTTATGCGTAATACATATTTCCATGACTCTTGGCCGCCACCGAATTGAAGCGTAGTTTTTGTAAGAGTTCATTCCAAATACGATTTCATATTGATGATATGCTGTTTCATTCTTTTCTTAGGATTCCACTTTATGTTATCACTTGTGACAAGTGTAGCTAGATACGTTGCTACTACGGTGTTACGCGCTGTTAATGGATCACCTAATAACTTTTAATTATACCTAAAGTCACTTTATTTACTCTGCGTAGTAAGTTGATGTATATTATATCAAAGACAGTTTTGAATACAAAAACTTTTTAAGTAAAAATAACTACAGCCTAAGTCTTTTTTCTGCGAGTAGGCCGTTGCTTAATGATGGGACGTATAAAAGCACAGACGATAATTATGTTATAGGTTATACCAAATTTCAAGTCAATCTAATCTCTGGAGGAAATTATTACAATTTGCAAGTTTTGGTCTAACAAACATATAATTAAACAAACATTGCACGTCGAATAAAAGCTTGTAAAAATGTGATAACTTGACAACATTGTACCTACCTGTGTAATCAAGGCAATTATAAGTAGCGGTAGTCTAGTGGTTTGACCTATGGCCTCTCAAGAGGGTCGTGGGTTCGAGCCTGGTCTCGTACCTCTGAATATTTCGGAGTTTATGTGCGGAATTACGTTTGAAATTTACCATAAGCTTTTTACATGCAAACCTGCACACGCTAGCGAAAACTTTTGGTGGTTTATGTGAAGTTCCCAATTCGCACTGGGCCCGCTTGGGAACTACGGCCCAAGCTCTCTCTTTCTAAGCAGCTCGTGCCCTGGAGTAGGACGTTATAAAAGCCAAGATGATGATGAATCAAAATGATACTAAATTAATTTATTAGTATTTGATTTTCCCCACAAGAATATCAATCGCAGGACTTAATAATTCACTGATGCTTAAATTAAGTATTCAACAAGTCCTCATAATTGCTGTGAAACTTTATGAAAATCCCCAATAAAGAAGAACCAAGTCACGTCTCAGTTCGCATGAGTCCAATACCTTTAATTGCTCCAGATTAATTGCTTACGATAACAGAACTCGTTAGTCGGCTAGACACGTTGATATCAGGTATTGTTAGCCGCGGATGCAGTGAGGATTTAGTAAATAATTATAAAAGAAATAGCCTGGGGATATAATATCTGTGCTGTACCTGTGTAAGCTCTGGTCTTAACTCAAGCCAGAATTACGTGACTATCCGCTTAACTTATCTCTAAAATAGAGAAAGGTATGTATGTACCTATTTTTGTGTCTTGTAGGGCCAACGTCATAAATAAGTGATCATTTTGTACTTTGTCACTTTAACGTCATATTTGACAAGCCACACAAAATTATGTAACGACTGAAAGTGACAAGGTACACAAGTGATCACTTATTTATGACAATCACTGTACATCATTGAAAAAATACTCGTAAGGTCGCAGGTGAGCAAAGTAATTGTTTCAGTTCATGAATATGGACCTCCGCAAAGTACCGCCTGATTCAATAAATTAGTCGTTGTGAAGCCTCTGATCATTAATAAATACCTTCATAAAGCGTGAACTTTCAAAGTAATAGCGCAGTTTTATAGGGATATCAATCGATTCGTTCTGATTTCCAGGATATGATTAAGCATGATATTGAGAAGTTACCGGCCCAAACTTTGACCTAGTTTAGAAGTTTGTTTTTCTTGTTTTTTCCTCAACGCGTTTGCGCTGAATTCATACAAGATTACACGAAATGAACATGGAAAACGCAAGGTCTGATAATAAGGCGCATTTCCATTTCAATTTATTTCAAGAAAGTTAGATAAATGAAAACGATTGTACTTAGCTTTGTTTTCGTTGTCCGATCGAACAGTCGTTTTGTTTTTTGTTTTAGCTTTTGCTCTGGCATCTCATAGTCTGTTCCGTAAATAAGTTTTACTATCAATTTCTTTTACGATTAAAAACTGAGTAGAAAAATGACTTAATACGTAATAAGTAAAATGTTATGGCGAAATATAATAAAATATAAACGAAATTTAATCGTGTAAAAGTATGTAAGTATGCCTACCTTATTATATATTTTTTTATGTAGGTACGGTTTTTCTGTATTGTATTATTTGTGGTGTACAATAAAGAGTAATTGTATTGTATTGTTATTGTTGTTATTTCCAGTAATAAACGCAATTTTTGCCGTCACATAAGAACTAATTTACTTAATTCCATTTGATTTAAAACATGTCTTCATAATGAGTACTGTTTTAAATTTAGTTTTTTAGTATAGTAATTATATCTTCATAATCCGTAAGTTGATACATAATAAAATTGTTGTGCGTGTTTTAACAAGCTCACGCAATTATGAACGCATTAGCTATTGGCACTCCTTACAAACTGTCTGTGAGTGAAAATATACGGATTACTCACGTCTTATAACGAGTTTAGCTCGACATGTATCGGGCTAATCCGTAGCCCTTCCTCCTGAAAGCCTTAGCCCGAAAGAAGTCGAGTTAAACCCGTTTTAAGACGCGTGTCTTCCGTATATTTTCACTATGAGAAAGTCTCACGGTAGTTTCATGTTTAAACTGTGTGTGTGTGCCAAATTTCATCGGAATCCGTCAAACATCCACACATCCATCCATCCGTACAAAGTTTCTACGTTTATAATGTGGAACAAATGGGATTAGTTAACGAGCTAAAATCAGTTACAATTGCCTAACAACCGTTAGAAAACCAAACCTTTATCTTCAGAAGCCAGCATGATACGAAACAGACATTTTTCTGATGCTCATAAAGTGTTACAACTACATGAAAACATACATAGCAACGTATCCGTATGCACTCTATCTAAGATCAATCCTTTGGCATCTGCAAATCATTCTGACTGTAATAAAAAAAACTTCAAATGGTACCGCTTAAGGCAGAAACCATAAGATCTATGATAGCGAATCTCTAAAAGCTTTAATAAATTACGTGAACCGTGACCTGAGGATTTTTATGTCGATTTTGTACTATGAAATATCAATGATTTTGAATCATACCCAAAGCGTTTTTAAATTAATCCTGTAATGTTTTTCGTGATTTTTGGGTGTAGCTAACAAATTATTTCCTTAAAATAGTCAAAGTTTACCAAGGTCCAACGACAACAATGGCTTGACTAAATTTAGAATCTAAAATTTGGATAAAAACGTTTGCGGTAAACATCCCCCGTCAAACTCAATTTTTTTTTTTATTACGGGACAATCTTACACAAATCGACCTAGTCCCAAACTAAGCAAAGCTTGTACTATGGGTACTAGACGACGATAAACATACTTATATAGATAAATAAATACATAAATACATAGAAAACATCCATAACTCAGGAACAAATATTCGTGCTCATCACACAAATAAATGCCCTTACCGGGATTTGAACCCAGGACCTCTTGCTTCATAGGCAGGGTCACTAACAACTAGGCTAAAGCGGTCGTTAAACGAACCAACTATCTGTTTAAAATTCCGAATTTATGTTAAAGTAGATGTATAGGCTTATAATTGTTATAATTTACATTTAGGGTCCTAACGCTATGAGGCTCTATAAGAAAATAGCAAAGAGGTTAGTCAACGTCACAGGAGACCGAAGAGCTGGCAGCTACCTCGGACAAATAATTAGCCATTCAAAGAGGGAACGCTGCCAGTATCTACGAAACTTTATTTTTTTTCTTAGTGCCTTCTTATACTCCATTTAATTTAGAATTATAAACCACAACAACATTATATTGCGGCTCGTGAACTGTAATCTCTACAATTTGTACTAAGATTTGATTTTGCGGATTTTTTGCGGCTCCCAGACTAATTGTACTGTACTATTTGCTAGGTAAGAAATAGATGACGAGCCGCAATATAATGATGTAGTGGTTTTCAATTCTAAATTAAATTAAGTATACCTACTTTTAGTTTAGGATAGTTGTATATAAGTAATTACTTCAAGGTGCAGTTATATTTTGTGTGAATAAATATCGAAATTCTTCAGAAATAAAATAATCAACAATACACCATGAAAACAATTATCACTAGCAGTCAGGTAAAAAGTAACTAGATGCATCAATCAAGGGCGCTAGAGAGAAGGCCTCTTCATTCCCAAAAGGAAATGTAAAACAAACAGAACCGGGGCGGGGGCGTCTTTTGACTGCTAAGTTGCTAAAGCACGCTGTCAAGCCCGCGATTAAGATGGCTTAAGATAACTTAATTAAATAACCGGTCAAGTGATGTCGGCTTAAGATAGGTTCACTGTCTAATTTGTTTCCCGCCCGGTGTCGTCAGAGGACCTCTAATATTCTTGTAGTTTGAGATAAAGATGTTTGTTAACAATGGAAACTTAAGTGATCTAAAATGCCCTATCAAATATTTACAGTGAAAAGGCAAAGTATAAAATTATTAGCGATTGAATTTCAACTTTCACAGTGAGTAGAAAAATGGGAAATGAACTGAAATAATTACTTTGCTCACCCCCGACCTTACGAAAGTTATGTTTATCTAAGAAATGTGTGTTCTTGCAATTCCTCCACCTCCCTGTATAGCTTGTCTAAGCTAAAATGACGCGCCCTTTTACTGAATAATCAGTTGATTTGGATGTGTGCGTGCAAATATTAATTACGACTCTTCATTTGTTAGGGAGCGTCGACTATTCCTGAACTATGATCATTATGCATACATCACAATTAACAAATCGCTTGAAAAATCCTGTGCGTAAATGCGGTAGTAGGGCGCGTCATTTTAAATTAGACAAGCCATATGAACACACACAAATCACACAAACCCAACTATCACCACCACCAAACTACACTGACACGCATTTCTTACATAAACGTTACTATAGTAACGTGAACGAGACCCGCTCCTCTTATCACACTATCTCCACCCATTTGACGCAACGCAGATGTACTACGCCACGCATATAAATTCTACACAAATCAGCTCTCATGTTACTACATACGTGAACCACGTTATAACGCTTTTGTACTTATACGGGAGTGTGTCAAAATGTGTAGTTTTGCAAATAATAATGGACAGAATACATAATTGGTATTTGACATATAACTTTGGTAAAATTCTTGAAAAGACCGGTTCGTGATACATTGACTCATCATCATAATCATCATCCTAGCCTATATGTATACGTCCCACCATTACGTAATGGTGACCACCATTCATGTTTGTTGTTGTTTGTTGTATGGGAGCCCCCCTAAATATTTTATTTTATTTTGTTTTCTAGTATTTGTTGTTATAGTGGCAACCGAAATACATCATCTGTGAAAATTTCAACTGTCTAGCTATCACGGTCAATGAGATACAGCCTAGTGATAGACGGACGGACGGACGGACAGACGGACAGTCGGACGGACAGACGGACAGACGGACAGACGGACGGACAGCGAAGTCTCAGTAATAGGGTTCCGCTTTTATCCTTTAGGTACGGAAACCTAATTACAACTTATAATACGTATTACAAAAATCTTTTATTTGTACAGAGAGCTAGAATAATTTGCAAAAGTAAACAAATCCTTTTATTGATTTTTAAAGGACAAAAATAAAATTAAAACGCTCGTGTCATGCAAATCGCATATATGGGATTAACCTGCATTAAAATTCCTTTAAAAATAAGCTTCAAAATCCTTCCGGGACACCCGTGATTTCCCCGTGGAATCCAGTTTATACTTCCCGGCATAAACATGGCAACTTTTTTGGCTCATGACCCATTTTTTAAGTAACGTAGGTACTTTAATCTATACATATAATAAATCTGTAACAAGTCGGTGTCTGTACATTGAAGATATTTGAGAAAAACTGTCACTAGGGCTATTTATTATCACAATAGAACCCAAAACAATGATTTTTAGAATTATTGTCTGTTTGTCTGTTTGTCTGTGCGTTTGTGCGCGCTAATCTCAGAAACGGCTTAACTTAGAAGGATGCGGTTTTCACTGATATGTTGGTATTTTCTTGGATTAACATTTAGTGTTTGTTTCATTTGAATCGGTTCACAAATAAGAAAGATACGTCTATTTTAAGAATTTATCGAACAGGTTTTTATGTTTGAACGCGCTAATCTCAGGAACTACTGCTCCGATTTGAAAAATTCTTTCAGTGTTAGATAGCACATTTATCGAGGAAGGCTATAGGCTATATATCATCACGCTAACACCAATAGGAGCGGAGCGGAGCGGAAGAATGTTTCAAAATCGGGGGTTTTTGAAGTAAAACTTCTATAGGCACGCTTGACTTGGGAGTACGGTGCACGGTGTTGAATGTGAACGCGGGTGTGCGGGGGGGGGTGCGGGGGCGGGTAATTTTTTTAATATCAAGGAACTAAGGAGAACCATAATTGATGAAAAAGCAAATTGGATAAAAAAAAATAAGCTGCCCAAATTACTTATTCCACGCGGACGGAGTCGCGGGCAAAAGCTAGTTCAGAATATAGTTGCACGAAAACTTGGTTGTAATCTAAATTATGAAACGAAATAAAATATTTCTTACCGATATGGCAGACACCCCTAATGCGGAGTCGCTAAATTATAGAGTTAGGTTAATGTGCGATTTCTTCCCAATTTTCGACAAAATCCCACATAAATTTGTTTTAACTATCGTGTCGTTACACTTAAACTTCCATCCAGATTCCAATAGCCGCTAGCCGCTATATAAGTGCTTTACAAAAAAAAGTCGTTGTAGCTTTGTGGTATGATCTGATGTGGTTTGGTCTCTCAAGCAGAAGGTCAATGGTTCGAGCCCGGGCTCGTGCATCTAAATTTTTCCGAATGTTTGCAAGTTAAATAAAAACGGCTGACTGTCAGAACTTGTAAGTCTTGATAGTATTAAATGTTTTAGCCGTATAGCCGTAGATAGAACTGACACTGAACTTTGGATGGTAAAGGAATTTCTTAGTCAACTATGCTTAAGTCTTAACACGTTACACGTCACAGGTGTCATGTCTTCAAACTAAAACGAAATCTCTCTTTGTTCAACATGATGCCACAAACTACACAAAATGTCTACAGGTAGCGGAATCACCTTGGCTCAAGATAATAGGTTGAAATGAGAGCCTCTTATCTCCACTACATCCTCACTTCGTCGTCACCGTAAATAAGTGGTAAGTGACACTTTGCGGAACTTTGAAGTATTATTGTTGTTACTTGATCCTCTTTCTCGGAGTAATGATGGTATGTATATATATAAGAGCTTGTCGCCCTTGGAGGTCATACTTAATTTGTTTAGCGGGCATGTGTGATGTGATGTCTTTCTATTGTGTGCTTATAATTGAAAAGCAATCTATTTTTATAAACTTTCGCGATTTTTACACATTATAGTAATTACTTACTTACTACATGAGTTTTTGCCTGGAAAAGCTTACTGTAACGTTTTGGAAATTTGATCGCATAACGTCATCTCATGTGCTCGAAAGATGAAATAAAAGGCTCGTTGTGTGTGCGTTTTAATAATATGTTTATTTTTATATATTTAATTAAATTAACTGTGTTAGTGATCAGATTGACTTAGAATTCAATACGGACATGTGCCTTAGAAGTTTGGATGACAAATTAGAAGTAGAGTCAACAAAAAGTACTACAGACGGCAAAAATCTTGAATTGAAAAATATTAAATAGGTATAGTACGAAATTTTTGAGGTTTCCCGATCTCGTTAGTAGCGCACATTTCGAACAAAGCCATTGTATTGTATTATGTCCTCAAGTGTATAATCCTCAGTTTAAAATGAACGGCAATTTAAGATAATAGCTCATTAAAATAACGACTTTACTATTTACAGTAGAGTTCATTTTAAATTAAACTTTGTTGGCAGATAATATTTTTCAGCATTGAATTCGTCGTAGGCATGCAGCCAAAACAACCAAACAAACAAAGTTTCAATTAAAATGAACTCTCTATTGTAAATAATAAAGTCGTCATTTCAATGAGCTATTTTATCTTATATTTACATTCATTTTAAACTCAGGATTATTCACTTGAGGACATAATAGAATACAATGTCTTTATTCGAAAGGTGGGCTACTAACGAGATCGGGACACCTCAAAAAATTCGTACTATACTTTTTGTTACATTTTTAAAAAGATTTTGACCGTTTAATTTCCGGTTCGTTTGTTTTGTATCGGTATCACGATATTGCAGCAGTTCATTAGGTTTTGACGGTCCTCGTTTTATCTAGAACGTGACTTTGCTCGAAACTGTGGAGGAGACTCTCAGTAACTTAGGATATCTAACTGAAAGCGAATTTAGCTCGTTTTCTGCGAAACTTAATTTAAAAAAATATAAAAAATACATCAGCACTAAAGTATAAACGAAGTAGGCTACGACTTGTATCTCATTGATATCCTTAGGGCCCTAACACACAAGCGATTTTTTTGGCGATTTTATGGCGGAGCGAGATACGCCCGCAGCAAGTACGCGTATGGGTAATAATACTAATAATAATCGCTGCTGTTCTGCGGCGGTATCAGAGCGATGATTATTCTTACCTGTAAGCCGCGATCTCACTCCACCAAAAAATCGCCGAGGAAAATCAATTGTGTGGTATGGCCCATAGACTTAGATTTTAAGATTTCATGACTTTAAGAACGTACACCCCGATCCTCTGGAATCTTACTAATATCATAAGTAAATGTTAAAATTTCTGTGTGTGCGTGTGTTACCTACTTCCTTCACGCTCAACCGGGTGGAAGCATTTGGATAAAATTTGGTGTGTAGATAGCTGGATGTCTGGAATAATGCATAGTCTACTTTTTATCCTGATGTTCCGTCAAAATTAAAATGCCAAAATTTTACCGATTAGTCTAGACAAAAATTTTTGTACGGGTATTCTTCGTACATTGTAAATGAAAAAAGCGATGTAATTTTCAGTAAAACCCTGGAATTGTAATACGACTGCCAGATCTAATGGTTTAAACGAGCGAAGTCACGAGTGAAGGCTAGTATCGGAATAAACGTAGCCAACATGTTGATCCTGAGATCCACCTACATATGGAGCCAGTTGTAACAGCGTAAAGAGTCAAACACGCGCGCGCGCGCAGTCACATACGCACGCAGGAACGCACGCTTGCATTAATCATCTCATCATCATCATCATCTCTCAGCCTAAATACGTCCCATTGAACATGAAACTGCCGTGAGACTCACTCATAGTGAAATTTCCGAATAAGTCACTTTAATTGAGTTTAGATCAACATGTTTTGGACTGATCCGTAACCCTTCTTCCCGGAGCTACGCGCTACGGCGCCGCGAAACCCGTTCCCGTGTCCCACAGCTAGGCACAGGCCTCCTCTCAGGATGAGAGGGATTGGGCTGTAGTTTCCAGGCTAGCTCAGTGCGGATTGGGATTAATAAGATATGCGTAGTATAATTTCAAGTTAATTTGACAATCAGCCTTATTATATTATTTATTTTATTAGCAATACGGCTGCTCACCGAATCTAAGATTATTTAAAAGCGAAAAAGTTTTTCGGGTGCGCCGGTGGGATTCGAACCCACGTCTCCTGGGTATGCGCCCCAACGGGTGTTCTACTAATCTCAGATTCGGTGAGCAGCCGTACTGCTAATAAAATAAATAATATTTGAATAAATAGATGTGGTATATCATTTCTTACGCATTTCCAATGTAATTTGGAACGTAGGAGTCGTAGCTTCTAATAGTTGCGATGGATGTTACCACACGCCACTGTTGGCGTATGTAAGCGAATCAGCCTTATTGTTTTTTTTCTGATGTACAAACTATCATTAAAAATGGTAAAGCACTTACTTGGTCTATTATAGCTACCTAATTTCGTACCCCTATTGGCAAAAAGCTAAAAGCAGCGCGACCATAACAACATTCAGCTCAAAGAAAATAATTGGCATCGCCACTTTATGCACTCCATATAAACCCCCAGATCAAAGATGCTATTTGCGATGCCTTTGTGTAGTACAACTTTTCGCATAGCCATTCCTTACACCGAACTTACCCGAAGGCCGTGTGTGGCCGACTTTACAAAAGGTCGCTAACTCACACTATCTTTTGCGTACGCCAGACAGATAAGATTTTTTACGCAGTGTACTACTTGGCTCGTAGCCAATAGCTTGAGACGGAGAAAAATACAGTAGACGCGGAAATAATTTGGCACAAAGTTAACTATTCTCTTAATAAATTACATAATTTTATAGATGCCTTAAGGCCGCACCGAGCTTCTGCGCTAATCGATTTTAGATATTCTATGTGTTGTGTGCGTAAGAGCGGCTAGAATCAAAGCCGTGCGTAAGCGCAAGCGACATAAAGTTCCCCATCCGATGGCCGAAGGAGAACTATCGCACCTAACTATATGGACAAGGGGGAAGCACGACGGCTCAAGATAGGTTGGTCAGACCGCGCGTGTATTTAGGTATTTTCATCGTATTATAAAAACAAATACATATTTTAAAAATTTAGCAACACTAGGCCCTAGAAAACATCTTGTTTTATTAACTTTCGAACTCATCCAGAGCTTATCTTCAGAGTACGTGCCTGGAGAGCTCTATGGTGGCCTATCTCCTCAACAAAATTACCGTACCTACTCTGAACCTACTCTCTCTGAAAGTACTCTGAAGATGAGCTCTGGTTGAGTTCGAAACGCTTCAGTATAGTTTGGTGGTGATGATATTCGGGTTTGTGTGATT
The DNA here is from genome assembly GCA_947859365.1 of Archips crataeganus. Classification (NCBI taxonomy): domain Eukaryota; kingdom Metazoa; phylum Arthropoda; class Insecta; order Lepidoptera; family Tortricidae; genus Archips; species Archips crataeganus. The sequence continues at coordinate 15,698,849 of OX402054.1, forward strand.
TTTGTGTGTTAGTACAGTGTGATGTGGTGGTGTAGAGGAACTGCATGAACACGCATTTCTTACATAAACCTAACTATCGTAAGGTCGCGGGTGAGCAAAGTAACTCTTTCAGTTCATTAATATGGACCTTCGCAAAGTAACGCCTGATTCAATAAATCATAAATATGACATCCAATTAAATGATCGGTACATAGGTACATGAGATTATTAAATCGGTAAATATTTTTGCACTTGACCGTACATTTGCCACACCCGTTTTACGTTTCTAAACCTTCTGTATTTTTCTCTCCCGTCAAAACGTTCAATAGAGGGAAGACGCGTGGCGACAAAAGGAATCGTGGAGCCGTTAAGCGAGGAGTTACAACGTACCGGGCATTGTTTTCGTTGACTTAACGGTCTATTTCCTGGAAATATCTGATACTATTAAAATGAGAGGATAACAAGAGAACGGACATGTTTGGATCAGCAAAGGATATGTTACATATCGTTTGGCGTGCTATATAACTGTTTCAGCACTTCTTTCTTTCAAGATGTTTTCGTACTGAAGAAGTTGACAGACATGAAATAAAAAGTGAATTTTGAATTTGTGTGTGAGCGCTACTTAAATTTCACTCAGGGTGATGGAGAGGGCTACGCTCGGAGTTTTGTCTGTGGGATCACATTATAAATGATCAAATCCGCGCAAGGACTAAGGTCACCGATACAGCTCGAAGAATCGCCAGACACAAGCGGCAGTGGGCAGAGCACATGGCTCGCAGAACTGATGGCCGATGCGTTCAAAAGGTTCTCGAATGGCGTCCACGGACCGGAAGATGTAGTGTAAACAAAAAAAAAAACATTATTTTAATCCTATTTTAGTTGGGTAGGGTAGTAGGGTAATTAAGAACAATACAAGTAACTTAATACCCTTTAAATATGCATTTCAAAATGATTGTCATGGCAGCTTATTAAGATTGACCCTATAGCTTTGGTGAAGATTTTTTTTTATATTTTTGTAACACGTTCTTGATTTTTTTTAGGCAGGTATAGCAAAACGTAAGTATCTAAGTAATTTCTTCGTGTTTTCTTTTTTAAATCACAAATTAAATATTTATTTCTTTCTTAAAATATCGAAACAGTGTAATGTTTTAGGATGTTTCCTAGTATATTTCAGCAAATATTTACATTCTAGTAGAGTGCCTCTGGGAAGCTTAGCATGACAAACAACAGCCCGACGAACAAGGCAATCCTTATGCAGGTCCATTACTTACAGTCCGGTTGCAGATTGTCAGGCTTTAGTTAGAGCCACAGATTCACAGGAGTCTATCGTATCAAAATACATAACGTTTGAAAACAGGTAGCTATACGACGAGCAGTATGTGACAGCACAGATATAAACTGAAAAAATATACGAGAAAGACATTAAAACATTAAGACTATCCGGAAATATGTATTACAATACTTACTATTGGAAATATAAGTAAACTTTTGGAAATATAAATAAAATGAGTTACTACCTGGACACAGTTTAAAGCTAGTACTCATTTTTAATACAGTGTAAATAATACATTTTTCAGAAAGATGTAAAATACGCCCAACTTTAATGAGCATTATATGAGAACGGGTTGTAAAAAAAATATAAACCTTGGCTTCATTCTATGCAGGATTAAATGCCCTACAGCTTTTCACACACACTAAACTAAATTGATAAGAATATATTTAAGAAAACGAGTAGATAAAACCATTAGACATTGAAAATATTTCAAGAGATCGTAATCTATATATCTTATCTATCTATCTATCTATCTATCTATCTATATAAATAAAAATGAATCACTGAAATGTTTGTACGCGCATAACTTCCGATTGACTGCACCAAATTGGATAATTCTTTTTTTGTTGCGTTTGTTATTGTCAGTCAAGAGAAGGTTTTTATGAAATAAATTTTAGAAAAAATAGAACGGGGGTGAAGTCGCGGGCATCAGATGGTAAGTAAATAAATAAGAATCATGAATGTACTTACATCCATCTCAAATCTCTCAAACATCATAGTCATGAACTAGTTAAAAGTCTGAAATGCTATATTCTAAACATTTTCCGACTCTGTCCGTGGCTAGTGACTCGTAAATATCACACGTAATGTATGTTTTTTGCACTAGAAGAACCTCGTTGAATGGTATGTAATAATTTAAACTCCCTACGACCGAAAGTCAGTAAAAAGGCCTTTTTCTTAGCCCATAAGCTAACCCTTTTTTGATCCTATTTTATGTGGATATAGTGTTTCGTACAGATTTGATCTCAGAATGTTGCTGGTGCAAAAAATAGAGGCAAAACTACATTAAGTATACAGTGCTTTTCTATTTCAGATTTAAATATTTATTTTCAAGATCAGGAAAAGGAAATGGATACGATTGGAAATAAAGTATTTTTTTGCCACAAAATGTAATAACAATAAAGAACAATGCAATCAAATTGTTGTGACCATGGACGTTTCCTGTTACAAAAAACATTTTTTTATAAGAAGTGCAATAGACAACCTTCGTATAAAAACACAGTGTAACTTCTTATTTTGTGGCACTAACATGTTTTTATTTGAATCTTAACAATGATTAATGTACTTACATAATGTTTTTTTGGATATTTGTTTAACTGAGTGGTCTACTTTTTGTTTGTTTTTTTTAGGATTGCGTAGTCAATATGGCAAAAACTGAACAACAATTCGTGCTCTTACAATTTCGTGCGTTACTCAAAACTACGAAATGCATGTTGTTGAAATTGGAGTCTTGTAAGCCAACAAAAGTTAGTTTGATATTTAAATAATAAAAAATAATATTTTTAAGTAGGGTGGGGCACCCCATACATACACGTAACAGAAGCAGGAACTTTTTTTCAACAAATTTAACGTGTGACAGTTCAAATATTATTTATTTTTATTAGCAGTTACGTCTGCTCACCGAAACTAAGATTTAAAAGCGAAAAAGTTTTCCGGGTGTGCCGGTGGGATTCCTGTGGGAGTTTAGAGGGTTGGGTGTAAGGGTGTGGCGGTTGGGGTTAGGGGGGGGGGGTTTACGGGAAATAGGGTGGGGGTGTTGGGGGGCTCGGGGGTAAGTGATATTGGGGGCTTGTGGGAAATGGGGAGGGGGTAAGAGGCCTAGATGGTAACAAGGGTTTGATGATGGAGCTGGTATGGGGGGGTAGGTGGCGGGGTGGGGGGTGTGGTAGGGGTTGGGGGGGGGCAGGTGGCAGGGTGGGGGGAGGGGGGTTGGGGGGTCCGGTGTTAGGGGGGTTGGGTTGAGGTGGTTGGGGGTTTGTAAAATGAGGAGGGGGTAAGGGGGGTTTAGGGTTGGGGGTAAGAGTGTGGGGGTTGGGGTTTGGGGAGGGTTTGGGGAAATGGGGTGGGGGATGTTGGGGGGTTGTAGGTGAGGGGGGTAAAGTTAGAAAGAAAAAAATGCAACTAAAAAATAGAAAATAGATAATAGTTTATAAAAACTAAAAAACACGCTTTAAAAATAAAAAATAATTTTAATAAATTTCAATTCACTATTCTTATATAATAGTGCAGTAAAAAATCTTAATAAGCAATTATTATATTGTTATATCCAGATCAAAATTTGTAAACAATTCTAAATATTGATAAAATAAATAATAATAGTTTAAAATATTTTATTGTAAAAAAAGCGTGGGGTGCTTTTTAAGATGTTATCAAAATTATAATCCTTGACAATTGACACCATGCACCCCACGCTTTTTTTACAATAAAATATTTTAAACTATTATTATTTATTTTATCAACATTTAGAATTGTTTACAAATTTTGATCTGAATATAACAATATAATAATTGCTTATTAAGATTTTTTACTGCACTATAAGAATAGTGAATTGAAATATATTAAAATTTATTTTTTATTTTTTAAAGCGTGTTTTTTAGTTTTTTTTAACTATTATTAATTAAACATAATTCAAATGTAAGAAATTTTTAACATGATCAGATATAATGTTTATGAGTTATTACCGAAAAACGGCGCTTCTCAACAAAAGGACGGACGTAATCCCGTGAAGATACGCTCTTTTGCATTCGATTGTAGTCGCGGTCAGGTCAAATTGAATGCAGCCCGCATTAAGTATGAACAACATTGTCGGCCTCTATATATTTTGTACAGATATGCGATCTGACCGTGCGGATCTCAGATCTTCTTATTTTTTTACTTAGATAGGAAGATATTTCTTTCATTACAGTAGAAAAAGTTATTGAACAATATCACATCACGCAAAAATTTACCACAAAGTTTTTCACTAGAAAAATAAAACACAGGTTTTTACTATGAAAAACTAGACCAAAGTATTGAATTAATAAAATCATTATTTTAAGCAGCTTTGTCTAGAACACAATAACTTTAGATAGGATAGAAGCCGTATTGTTAAAATGGTAATTAAGGAATTTCAAATTAAGACTACCTATTGTTTTGTAGGCGACAATTTTAAGAAAATGTAATTTATTCCAACCAAAGTGTGTTATAAATTATCAAAAGTAATTACTTACTCAAGACCTGGACCTGTTAAGATAAAAAGATACTGTTAATTATTTCTGAAGTCACTTTAATTCAGATAGCCCTTATAGTTTCCAAGAAAAAATGGCTGTGACTTGCATCATCATCTTTAACTTACATAATATATATGTACGTCACACTGCTGGGCATAGGCCTCCTCTCAGAAGGCTTGGGCTGTACTTGCCACGCGGGTGTTCGAATCGGAAAATTCACACACATCTTTTTATTGCATCGCAGGTGTTTTTCTTCACCGTGAAACTCGTGGTAGGTAAGTTCAAAATGTAATTCTAATATATAGAAATCTTGTGTCACGGTGTTTGTTATCGAACTCCTCCGAGACGGCTTGACCGATTTTTATGAAACCTTTTTTCTCTGTATTCGGTAGGTCTGAGAATAGGTCGTAGGCTATTTTTATACCCCTGGGTATACATGGCAAAACAAAGTTTGCCAGGTCAGCTAGTTTCGCATATAAATTGCAAAAAACTCAGAGGTTCGAGTCCGGATTTGACTCACGATACTCTGCTTGAGAGACCACAATTCAAACCACTACGCTACCACCATTTAAGTTATATACCTACGGACGGGAATAGAACTATTAGGAATTCTTATTGGCCTTTTCACCTACGGATCCCCTTAAAAGTCTGATAAACGGCCTGTCAAAATAAACCTTGATAAAAGAACTACTACACAACTGGACCCTATTATTGAGACTGCGCTGTTTGTCTGTCTGTCCGTCCGTATGTCTGTGACAGGGCTCTATCTCTTGAACCGTAATAGCTTAGATACCTACTTGAAATTTTCACAGATTATGTATTACTGTGACCGCTAAAGCAACAAATACTGAAAATAAAATAAAATTATAAATGAAAGGGCTTCGTCATACAAGAAACGTGACTTTTTCAGCGTTTTTAACTGCGGAGCTGGTTGCAAGGCGACACTGACAGTTGCTAGGCAACGATTAACAGCAATAGCCATAGCCGCGCGCATAACGGCCCTGCCACGACTTCGCGTGTTTGGCGGCGCGGCAAGCAGCGCAGCGTTTTATCAGTTCATTGCGTGTGCCGCCAGGTAACCACTGTACGGCGAGCGTCTCGGCTGCGCAATGAACACAGAAAACGCTTGCCGCGCCGCCAAACGCGCGAGTTCGTGGCCGGGCGGTAAGCGCGAGCGCCCCTATTGCTGTTTGGATGTTTTTTGAAAACCTACCTATAAGTTTGCTATTTTAGTGCTTACATTTAGGCGATTCTTTGCTGAACTGTTTTTAAAACATTGCACGGAGGTACAGTCAAGGGCAAAAATATGTATACACTTTAGTATCTTGTCACTTTAACCACTGTAACTGTTCATATATGGCAGTTCAAATATGACGAAAATAGACAAGGTACTAAAGTGTATACATATTTTTGCCCTTGACTGTACGAAACCCTCCAAGCAAAACACACTTGACCAAAGCGCACTTGACCGGTTTTTTATATTCGTGTTCTTCTCGGAATAGAATGTAATTTTGAGGAAGCTTAGAAATTCTCTACCGCAATTCTTGGCAGTCCGCTGTCACCGTACTTAAATACAGTTATAAACCGGCTTCTAAACCAATTATCCTCGAACACCAGACATAATACCTTTGAGGTAAAAAACGCAATTAAGAAAACACCTTAAACGTCTTTAATTGGATCATCACCTTCGGATTAGCACCGAATTACGCTCGTTTACCCGGTCATTGTAAAATGAGGTTTATTATGATGTTTTACGGTTCAGAGTTCATAGTTACACACAAGGTTGTGGAACAGCAACAGTTTGCTTACAAAGCGACTTGTAAGAACCTTTATAATGTAGATGGAAGCCATGCTCAAACAATCACCATAAAATACTAGTGGGATGATATAAACTTGGCCGTGCGGTAAAATTCAATAGTTTTAAAAGTTTTACAAGGAACTTGCGTTATCATAAAGTTTTTTTTTGTTTGGTATCTTGTTGATGCATTTTGCAAATCCAAGGCTATATATAGCTCCGAATGAGAGGACTTGGGTCCTAGTTCCCACGCGGGCCCAGTGTGGATTAGGAAATTCATGCGCACCATTGATTTTATTCTTGCGGACACTCAAAAGTGCAAGATTAAGAGGGTACGATGGCTGAGAGATTTTTGAGAAATAGGTATTTTACTGAAATGTCGCTGTCTCGCCCGAACCCCTCCGTGTCAGTACAGCGAGAGCGGGACAACTGCACCTCAGACCGTTATTAGGCGCGTAAAATTGATCAAAACAGCATTTCGTAATCCCCTGTTTTCTTCTCGAAAACTGGACCAAAAAAATTATTTTTTTCAAAAATAATTAGAGGACAGATTTAGCTATGCGCCTATGTTTTCCTTTTTTTGTTTGTATCAGGGATTCTTTTCTGATGAGTGTCTGAAAATGACGTTGAATTGGGCAATTTTTTCAGTTTTTGAAAAAAAACGAAACATAGGGGCATAGCTGTGGTAGATACAGATTACACAGTAAAAAAAATTGGCTCTAAAGCCATTATCCAGGGAGGAAACAGGGGATTACGTTTGTATGGAGGAATGGTGCGCATCGTACCCTCTTAAACTATTTTGTATTTATCTACAAAAGTATATTTATATGTAGTTGGGATTTGGTCAGTTGGGGACAAATGTCTCATGATGATAATTTTACGACAGTTAAACATCAAGTACCTATTTCACAGTTCAAACTTTAAAGTGTATTGAAGTTTACAAAACCAGTGTTAAATAAATAAGTTCCAACTGTTGCTCAGTTTGTCTCGTGTCAATCATATTTGTGAAATATTTTTTGTTAAAAAAATCATTTTAAACGCAAGCTTTTTCGCTGACTGTACTTTTGTTTGACTGTACGTACTTGCATTGATTACATAAGTATACCAAATTTCAAGTGAATTCGATTTCCAAGATTTGACCGTATACGGGTCAAATCTTGGAAGTCGAATTTGACCCACTTCCAGTGGTCAGATACATACTTACATACATTGCAAGTTAATAAAAAGCTTTTAAAAAGTGATGCACTTTGCAGCACAGACAAAATGATGTCAAGTCGTGTAAATTTTGGCACTTCGCACATAATGGATTCTAAAGTATATCGTTGAGCAATTTAATACAAAGTTTTATACTCTAGGGATATGCCAGAGTGTATTGACACAGCAACTCATGCTTAGATGCACATTACACGTTATACCGGGACACAGGTGTGCTTTCGGTGTTGGTGTCACTACGGGCGAGTAACTTTATTTAGAACCTTTAATTTTGTAATGTATTGCGTAATGTTTCAGCCAACTTTTTAATTTTCGTTTTTCAATTTAAAATTTGGCAAGAATTTTAAAGTCACAGAGGCCCGAATTCAAAAAATGTTAGACTAGATGTTGGAGTCTAACATCTGGTAGCATGGTGAACGGTTGTGCTCGAAACGCGTCAGTGTAGTTTAGTGGTGGTGATAGTTGAGTTTGTGTGATTTGTGTGTACAGTGTGGAAGTGGAGGAACTGCATGAACACACATTTCTTGCATAAACGTAGCCATCATAGCGACTATCGTAGCGGGTGAGCAAAGTAATTCTTTCAGTTCATTGATATGAACCTCAGTAACTGTATAATTTTATACACAGAAAGAGTAAAACGCTCTTTTTCCCTCATAAAATTATTTCAGCCGCTCGCACTGGTACCGCACCCATAATGTACTGCTATTTACTAGCAAACTTAATTATCTCTGAGTGGTTAAGTCCTGCACAACAGTATAACTCACGTAAGACCTTAAATCCATCTCATAAGTGCATGTTCGATCAAACAAGCTTAAATAAACTTTATAACTTAGTTATACGGCTTTGAGTGATATTTACAACTCTACTACATACAATCTGTTATAAATAATAAATTTACTATGCGTATAATATGCTATACTACGGTGAATATCTCTATGTTTATTCTCTCGGTGTTTATTTTATGTGTTTTATGTTTTTTTTAGTTGTTTCGATACCGCGTTATAAAAAAAACGAAAACATATTTTCTGACTTGACTTGCATCGACATCACACGTCGTACACGGCAGTACGTCAGGTCAATGTTAAATAAAAGCTACACTGCAGTGGGTCTTATTCGGCTGACAAGATTGGACTACTACTGAGACACTAACTACTGAACTGAGAACGACTGTGACAGCATTAGAAAGAAACTTTATTTCTTGGCTCTGACATTGGAGGAAATTTTGCCACAGATTGTCAGTTTTGACAGTTTTTCCGTTTTCAAACATGGCGGCCGTTTTTCGGTATAATAATTAATACGTGTCGCGTTATTACCCATCATGACTATATCCATAATGGGCCAGTGAAAGAAAATTGTCTAGTCAAAATAACGGTCTTAAATCATCCATCTCTTTCGAACACAATAGTAATTATTTAAACTACGCATACGCGACTTTACTAACTATCACAAAGCACTAGCTCCGCGCTTAAAAGAATTACAGCACGACGAACAGTAACTAAAACATCATTATTCTCACTTTATCTGTTTGAAATATATTTTATATCTGTTTTTGACATGCAATGTAAGCCACGTGCACCCTAATGTTGTTTTAAAATGGGCGGGTTGACGATCAGCTTTCATCTGGATTAGTCGGTATTAAACTAAATGCGTATGTTTTTGATGTTTTACTTTCAATATTTAAATATACTTTTTCATCATTATCATCATCATAATCATCATCATGCTAGTCTATATACATCCCACTGCAGGTCACAGGCCTCCTCTCAGAATGAAAGGGCTTTAGCCGTAGTTCCCACGCGGGCCCAGTGCGGGTACTTTTTCATACACACTGTATATTGCAATTTTTAGGGTTCCGTAGTCAACTAGGAACCCTTATAGTTTCGCCATGTCTGTCCGTCTGTCTGTCTGTCTGTCTGTCTGTCCGCGGCTAAGCTCAGAGACTGTTAGTACTAGAAAGCTGTAATTTGGCATCAATATATATCTGCCGTACTTAAGCTAAAAAAGGGTTAAACCCGACTAGTCGATTTTGAGATATCGTCAAAAAAGGCGGGGATTGATGTCTCTAAAAAACTATGTAAGATAGAGTGAACTTTCTTAGAGAGAAAATTAGCTAATTTTCTCACCTATCACATGGACTAATTTCTATTGAAAATAATCTATATATATAAAAGAAGAAACTGACTGACTGACTGACTGACTGACTGACATATCAACGCACTGCCCAAACCACTGGGCCTAGAGATTCAAAATTTGGCATGTAGGTTCCTTATAAGGTCTAGGGGTGCACTAAGAAAGGATTTTTCAAAATTCACACCCTAAGGGGGTGAAACGGGGGTCCAAAGTTTGTATGGGGAAACAAGATTAGTTCGACTATTTTATTCGAAACTTCACAGAAGTACTCCTAATGATAAATGAGTAAACACGTGTTTCAGGTTTTTTGAGAATTCAACCCCTAAAAGGGGGGAAAGGGGTAACAAAGTCTGAAATCAACATGGGTGCTGTTTCTATGGTTTATCGGGTCGCTGGTTATGAAAACAACAACGGTTTTAAAATCCGACGTGGCAGGTGTAAAATACCATCTCCCTGGATGGGGTGCGATGGGGTTGAAATGTCTAAATAAACTAAATGACTGTTGATATATCAACGCACAGCCCAAACCACTGGACCTAGAGACTTGAAATTTTGCACATAGATACCTTATACAATGTAGGCATCCACTAAGGAAGGATTTTTGGGAATTCCCTCGGGAACGGGAAAAAACGGGATTTATATATTCGATTCCGAGTGACCCTATCTCAGTAACTATAATAACTAGACTCTTCAAATTTGATACACAAGTAGGTATTACATTATTAGTTAAAACATTAATTTCAGGATTTTTCACAATTCCCACGGGGTAAGGAAAAAACGGGATTTGTCGTTTTACTGGTCGTAGAAAGCTGAAATTCGGTATGTAGGTTGCTTGGGGAGTGTAGAGGAGCATTGAGAGAGGACTTTCCCAAATTCCCACGGGAACGGGAAAAAACGGGATTTTTCGTTTTACTGGTCGTAGAAAGCTGAAATTCGGCATGTAGGTTGTTTAGAGAGTGTAGAGGAGCATTGAGAGAGGACTTTCCTAAATTCCCACGGGAACGGGAAAAACGGGATTTTTCGTTTTACTGGTCATAGAAAGCTGAAATTCGGCATGTAGGTTGCTTGGAGAGTGTAGAGGAGCATTGAGAGAGGACTTTCCCAAATTCCCACGGGAACGGGAAAAAATGGGATTTATCGTTTTACTGGTCGTAGAAAGCTGAAATTCGGCATGTATGTTGTTTGGGGAGTGTAGAGGAGCATTGAGAGAGGACTTTCCAAAATTCCCACGGGAACGGAAAAAACGGGATTTTTCGTTTTACTGGTCATAGAAAGCTGAAATTTGGCAAGTGGGTTCCTTGGGGAGTGTAGGGGAGCATTAAGAAAACATTTCCCGAAATTCTTACGGGAACGGGAAAAAACGGGATTTTGCGTTTTACTGGTTGGACTTCTAAAAAAGGAGGAGGTTATGCATTCCACTTTTTTTTTATGTAGGTATGTTCACCGATTTCTCGGTCAATTGTGGACCTGCTTGCTTGCTTGCCTGTATGCTTGCTTGCTTGATATCTTGGTTCTCTGAAATACTCATAGTACACGCGAGCGAAGCCGCGGGCAAAAGCTTCAATATAATACTTAAAATCCCTTTTTTTTAATTAAGTTAAGCATTTATTTCTAATGTTGGACTAATTATGACACTAAAACAGGGCTAACCATACCGTAACTTACTTTTAGCTTATTATTTCATGTTACTGTCACTACCAAAAAAACTATTATACAGTTATTCAGTATTGCTTAGGTATAAACAAGTTAAGCTGCATAACTGTTCTGTAACCAAGTATGATATAGAAAAAAGCATTATGACACTAGATAACAAAAAATGCCAAAGGAATTTTAACCCTTATTTAACTAAGAAAACTTCAAATATTTTTTTATGTCATGAATTTATGCAACATTACTTAGCTAAAGATGGGTTAAGAAAATATCGCTTGTAGTTAACCCCGTTATAGCTTAGGATGGATTAATGATAAGTTGACGAAAAAAAACGTTTCCGTATTAATTGTTTATTAGACATTTAAATTCGTATCAAATTAAACAAAAAAACCACTAAAATACACAAAATAAAAATATTTGAAATCAGTAACTTCAAGTATATACTTAATAACTAAAAAACGTTTACTACCTATAACAAAATTATTTGAGATCAGTAGATAGGTTTACCTATCAGTAACTTCAAGCATACAGGGTGACTTCAAGTCATGAACAGAAATTATTGTTTCTAACTCAGTTAATGCATTAACTCAATAAAATTGTTAAAATTAGTCATACTTTGTTGAAATTAAATCACAAACTCAGTGTATGGAGACCTCAAATTTAAAAAGACTAATTAAAACAAATGAGTTAGTGCATTATTTATCCAACATCAACTGAGTTGGAAGCAAAAATTTTTGTTCACGACTTAGGATTCACCCTGTATGATAAAATAAAAAACGTTTACAAAACAAACTATAACAAAAGGAAGGAATTGTGTTGTCTCTTTACTTATTTTAATAATCGTATTTCGATTATTAGCAATTAAATAAAGCACTTTATGTCAGTCTTCAGTAACAAATAGACACACATAGGAAGTTTTCATAATTTACAGAATCGTCTTAATCAAAATTGGAATCAACAAGATTTGATAATGGCATGGATTCATGACAAACTAATTGTAAAAGCGCAGATGGGTCGCGTTGTAAGCTCCTCGTTGGGCTAGGTTGTAGACTTGTAGATGGGCCGGGTTGTGGAGTCGTAGATGGGCCGGGCTGTGGACGTGTACATGGGCCGGGCTGTGGACTTGTAGATGGGTCAGGTTGTGGAATCGCAGTTGGGGCAGCTTGTCGATTTGTAGATGGGCCGGGTTGTGGAGTTTCAGATGGGCCGGGTTGTGGACTTGTAGATGGGTCGGGTTGTGGAGTCTCAGATGGGCCGGGCTGTGGACGTGTACATGGGCTGGGCTGTGGACTTGTAGATGGGTCAGGTTGTGGAATCGCAGTTGGGCCAGGTTGTGGATTTGTAGATGGGCCGGGTTGTGGAGACGCAGATGGGCCAGGCTGTGGGCTTGTAGATGGGCTGGGTTGTGGACTTGTCGTCAAGGGACCCAATTTAAGTTGGCTTTCCGATTGTGGTTCAGGGAAAGTTTCATTAAATTTTTTGGTAACTTGTGTCTCGCAAAAATCGCTAAATACCGATAATGTCATTGAATGTTCTCTAGCATATAATTTCTCTACAAGAGCTTCTTCAGTTGTGCACTTAGTCTGAGTCTGTTTTTCGCGTTCAACAAGTGTAATCATTTTTTTTATTCTTCATGGCACATTAGAACGTCCGCAAAAAAGATCAATTACGAACGTAATAGGTATGTATGTAACAGTATGTAACAGTCATGGAATTTAATTTCAAACCCACCTACACGGTTCAATATCATAAGTACAAGAAAACTGTCACTTTAAGAGCTGATAGCTAAAGTACGACGTTGCTTTAGAGTGTCAACCAACAAACAAACAACATTTCAACAAAATGGGTTTGAAATTAAATACCTTACATACCTAAGAACAATACAAACCTTCAATAGAAACCTTCTTCTAGAATTACTCTATTTATTGGTGAAAACTGCATCAAAATCGGTTTGGTAGTTTCAAAAATCTAAGTGTACAGATAGCGGGAAGTAATTTTGATGATAGTGATGATAAGTAGGTAACTTAAGTAACTACAATCCTAAAGTCCCTAAATTAAATTATAATCATATGAATAAATAACGAAAACTCAATACCTAGTACAGAATTAATGTCTTACCTTCCTGTGTTACGAGACATGGCGGGAACGCGGCGAAACGTCGCCCGCACAACCACGTCCGCACCGTTCCCTCCCCGGCCCCCGGCCAACTGATTTGACCAAACGTGCATCCGCGTCGCGGAATGCGAACTGCAGATAACTTACTTCTAGCCTAGCAATGTGGTTTAACTTTATTTTACCTAAAGATTACTTACATAATAATTATTTCTCTTCGTTTTAAAAAACAGGTGATTGGTTGTTTAAATTTTTTAGTGTGTAAAAAATTTTTTTTACTAAGGTTAAAGAGGGTTAAAGGATCTTAACTGATTTTCTATTAAGTGTTTTATGTTAACTTATTTATAGTCAACTAGCCTTTAGTAGAGTTAAAGGATCTTGACTTATTTTTAGGCTAGGAAAAACGGTTAACTTTGTTTTAACTAAACAAATTATTAAAAAAACAAGTAGATTTCGTGAAGTTAAGAGCCTTTTGCCCTCTTATAGACAAATTTTGTGGCTTAACTAGTATTTAATTAAGTAAGTCTTAAAAAAAGTGTCACTTAACTGTTTCACGACAATCTGTATCTCCGAAACCGAACAATGTAGGATAAATGTTTCTTAGAACAAAATGTAGAGAATTTTGAGCTCTGTAATTTGGCATCATTAACTCGAAACTGACCAAATGAGGCTTAACCCTTTTTTAGCTTAAGTACGGCAGAATATATCAGTCACGCCGACAAAGTGATTGAATAAAAAAGTAAAAAAAATTTTTTTAGGGTACCTCCCATAGACGTAAAGTGGGGGTGATTTTTTTTTCTCGGCTAACCCTATAGTGTGGGGTATCGTTGGATAGGTGTTTTAAAATCATTGCGGGGTTGCTAGCATGATTTTTCTATTCAGTGATCTGTTTGCGAAATATTCAACTTTAAAGTGAAAATTTTCATTAAAATCGGCCGTCCCCCCCCCTCTTAAATCTAAACTGTTGGGTGGAAAAATTTGAAAAAATTCAGAAGGGTAGTAAATAAATCAAATTTACTAGGAAAATTATAGCTGCTAAGATTGCTTGGAAATTATTTGTAGTTTAAGAGTAAATAGTAGCATAAGGTCTAAAACATACCTAAACTTGGATGATTCCGTACACATACGAAATCCTTAGAAAAATATTACTTGATTTTTTCGTAATGGCTACGGAACCCTACCTTGGGCGTGTCCGACACGCTCTTGGCCGGTTTTTTTAGATATTTTGCGTACACACCCTGTATATGGACAGCAATCTTGATTCTTAGAAAAGTATTCTTGAAAGTAATTGATTACCGAACAACAAGTACATAGATAATCAATTGAAACCCAGTGAATGGACTGCGTAATATTACATTCAATAGTGTAAATTATTCACACCCACCAAATGAAATCATTAATTGGGTGTATAATTTAAACACCTACACTTCAAAAGCGCTGACGTTGAACTTTATTTACAATTGCATTGAACTAACGAATTAATCGTTCTTTAAGTCCATGTCAAAGAGCCATTGACAATTTGTGTTCTGTCTCTACAAATTCTGTACTGAGATAAAGACGAATGCCAAAGTTGTAACTAGCGGTTGCCCGCATATTCGTCAGCGTACCGCGAGAACTTTGCATTTTAAAACAGTAAAAAGTGGTCTATGTAATAATTACTATTAATACCTTACTAATATTAAAAACGTAGAAGTTTTTATGGATGTATGGATGGATGTGTGAATGTTTGTTACTCTTTCACGCTAAAATGGTTTAATGGATTGTGATGAAATTTGGCACACAGATAGTTTATGACCTGATTAACATATAGGATACTTTTTATCCCAGAAAATTGTATATCTCCCACGGGATAGCGATAAATGCATTATTCGCAGACGGAAACTTCTTTCTGGCGACTTTTATTGTTTATCACTAGGCAGTATGTTTTGTTAGAATAGATGTTCTTCTGTGCAAATTAAATCTGGTTCTTGCAAAACTGTGGCAACAGAAAATAATTCCACCACTAGAGTAAACCTGGTTTCAAAATAAGCATACGACCGGAATAAACAAGCAGACAAAGAGTGGGATTGAACGTCGAGCGAACGTGGGTGCGATTGAATAAAGTCAATAGCCCAGTGTGAAGTAATGGAATCTTTTCAGTCCCCAATGTGAAACACATGTATAAAAACAACTATTTCTGATACACGATTGTGCGGTTAATGAACAAGTAGTACTATGGGCTGGATTTCGTTTCAAATAAAATAGTTTATTGGAAAAACATTTGTTGCCAAAAAAAAGAGACATAACAAAACTAAAAAGCGTAACAATTACGTGCAATTGATACTCCGATCATAGTAAAATGTAAAATGTACTAGCTTTTAACGGTGTAAAGTATTAGGTTTGGCAATTTTATTCTAATGGGAATCTCCGAAAACTACATCGCGGTACTCATATCATTTACTATTTTGTATGCATAACATCCGCGCAAAACTTCATGTCTCCAGAAATAATAGCGGGAAAAAGTAGTCTTTGTGTTGTTACCGAGATTCAACTATCTAGGAGTACATACAAACCAAATGTCATCCAAATCCATGCACCCGTTTTAGGTTAAAAGAGTAGCAAACACACAAATACGCATGCATGCACGCACAAACACGCACGCACTTACACACACGAACGCACGCACTCGCGTACACTCACAATCTCTAGCATTTATAATAAGCAGTATAATTTATCGTTCTGCTATCATAGCGATCTCATAGAGTATCGACAGCCAAAACAAATACCTACTGATCTTATGCATACAGATTGGTCCCAACCACTGAGTCAACACCGAGTATTTCTTTTATTCTGTGTACGTCTATCCTATAAGTTAGCGAGTCAATGTCCTTATGTAGAATTAGAAGACAGGCGCCAGAAAACCTAAGGCTTTATATTCTCGCTTATTTACACACACTATTTTCGAGAACTTTCTTGCGTTTACCACGTTAAACGAGACTCTTGTTGTACCTAATGTAGATGAGGGTTGCTGCATTCAAGAGATTCTCGATATATTCTTTGGTTACTGAGGATGACGGATGAGGATGAGTCATTCGTTTGTATAAATAATTGCGTAACGAAAACAGTTTGTGAGCTTTAAATAATATGGAGATAGCCTACTGGTTTTAGCTATGTCTCTCAAGCAGAGGATCGTGGATTCCAACCCAGACTTTCACCTGAGAGTTCTTCGGAATTAATGTGCGAAATTGTATTTAAAATTTACCATGAGCTTTTACTGAGCGCACGTAAGGCGCAAGCCGCACAGAAGAGATATCAGTTCTCATACTAAATTTATAGAAGTGTCGCGATCCATAGCAGATAGAAGAGACGGGGCGGAGACGCGGCCTGCGAAGAAACGACGGGACTGCGACGCGCCCCTGTCCCACGGTTCTTCTGTGTGGCTGTTCATATTCCGAAAGAAGTGTGACCTGCAGTGGTAGGTATACAGGCTGGGATGCTAATGATGAAATAATAAAGGGTTAACTCTTTTCTCACTTCTACCTAACTGACAGGGGGGTTTCACTCCGCAGTTTAGAAATGTTCGGCCGGCGCGCCTCCCGGGCAGGCGTATGGCAGTAGGTTGTCGTTCGGCATTCGGTCCGCACGCTAGCCGCGTCGCGCGTTATTATTTTTCTGTGATTTTTGCAACAAACAATGACTTCTGAACGATCTTATAATCCGTATTATAGATACTGTTGCGTTTAAAGGTAGTTTACTGAATTAATACACACTGTTGTCTTTCTTGATTTATATACTACCTAAATATCGGCGAGTGGGAACCCTGTGCTCATGGTTTCGGTTCAGCGGTGCCCAACGGAATATGAACGTTCGTATCACACGATAAGTTTCAATTTCGCGTGCAAGCAGTTAACGGTCGTAAGAGTAAGCAAATTTTTATACCTAAAGTTGACTTTTGTTCGAGAGTGATACTTGTGTACGTTAGTACTATTTTAGTTATTCTGTGCTACTGGTTAAAAGTTTTGTTTCACAATTTGATCGCAAAAACTCCTGAATTAAAATGAGCAAATTATCGCTGTAGTAATAAAATGAAATTGACTGATTTTCAGAGTTCATCATCAACATTTTAGCCGAAAGACGTCCACTGTTGAACATAGGCCTCCCCCCAAGGCTCGCCAAACAGATCGGTCCTGCGCCATCCGCATTCAATGCGTTCCCGCAACCTTAACCAGGTCGTCGCTCCATCTTGTTGGAGGCCTACCGACACTGCGTCTGACGCCACTCTAGAACCTTTCGGTCGGTCGGTGAATTTAGTTCTTGCGCGTTGATTTTCAGAGGTAAAAGTATAGTATAAAAGTAATATTTCTGGTGTGGCCTATAGCAAATTTTACAGGTGTACCTAATAAGGATAAAAGCGGCGGTGAAACAACTGAAATGTACGTTTTCGAACCGAATGGAGATAAATGGATTCCAACATTCGAGTGGATTGTTGTTTAAAAGATTCATAGTTCTATTTTTGTTACCGACACTATCCAATTCGGTTTTTGATTGCTTTTCTCCTTTGCTAGTGAATAAAATAACAAAGGAAAAACATCAAGTATTTTTATGTTTAAATTGGTATTAACAGCTCGATCGATTCCAAGTGAGTTACCAGTAGTGATGTGCCATCCGTATTCGCGGATATTCGAGGGAGAAGAAAGATCCATATCCGTTACTTTTTTGGCGATTTTTTATTTTACTTTTTTACACGATTTGATGTATAGATTGATTGATTGGAAATTTAATGAAAAAGTTTTCGGATGTGCTGGATGACATTTATTTTGTACCCGCATCTCTTGGTTATACGCGTCGAGTATGCTACCAACTGCACCACGTCACCCCCAAAGAACCCATCCGAAAACAAAAGTGGCTTATGGTGCCATCTATCACAATTATCACAAGTCACGACGATGTACCAACTAAAAAAAAGCATTGGAGAGGCCCAAGAAAACTCACTCAATAAAAACTTACATTACGTTGAGCAAATGTTCCCTAATAAAAACAATACTTACAAAATGATAAAAAAACAACCTATCGTACCCAATTAATTACCTTCAATTATCTCTAAAGCCATCTACTACACGAAATCGCCCATTTTCCACATACTAAAAGGGGTACCCGAGATTCCATTATCTGTTAAACGTGCCCAATTTTCTTAATTATGTACCATTTTCGATGTAAAACACGCACACAAACGATCTCACATTGTCCTTACTTACTAATTAATACTGGCAACATACGAAAAAGGGATAAACAGAAAAGGGTCCCGTAATGTGAAAAGCTAAGTACTTCCATCATAAATATTAGGAAGCCCCGTTACTCATCATAGGGATGAGCACATTAAACATGATAAACATAAACATGGCTGCCTATGGTGTTTAACGCGGCATTAAGTATTTATTATGTTTAGTTGTAGATATAGTACATTGCTGAAGAGACCAGTAAGTAAGCCATACTGAACAAGTACGATTAGAAATCTGAGCGTAGGTACTGTAGTACTCGCTACGCGGAGCTGTAGCTCAGGCCCCTCATTCTGAGAGGAGGCTATGCCCAGAAGTGGTACGTATCCGAAATGAAGATGAACACAAACATGCCTACAAACGTAGTGTAGGGCGTCCTGAGGCACGGTGGACGGATGACCTTAAGAGGGTCGCTGGCGGCGGATGGATACTGAAGACAGAGTGTTGTGGCGCGCCATGGAAGAGGCCTATGTCCAGCAGTGGACTGCCATAGGCTGATGATGATGATGATGATGATGATGCCTACAAACGCACACACGCAGGCATTATTCGCTCATGATCGCGGCGCGTAACATATTATCTGAACCTTTTAAATCTCTTTCTTCTATTCTATCGTCAGATTGAAAGAATACATAGTAGTTGCGGAACATCAACCAAGTTTTAATACATCAACAATGTCCCATAAAGGTATAACGTCAGCCACCATTTTACATCATTAATTATTCACCATGCTGTAAACTGCATATTGTTGCCTTCCACATTAGTCAAATTGCAGTACTTGTACATAATTGAGACACCAAAGTTCTTAAATACTATATCATGGTGTTTTCATTTGACAAGGATAATGTTATAGTCCTCTTGCGAGTATAGAGTGGCTGCTAAAAACGACCCCGTATTTGTTAACCCTGATTTAATTGATACCCTAATGGCAATAACATGCTGGTTTGAATTGTCAGGTCGTGCATTATTGTCGTCCATTCCGGGTCAACCAATATGTCGTGTCGTGTTTTAACCGCATCGAAATTAAAGATTTTTTTATACCTATATGTATAATAAAAACATTTTAAAGGAAAAAATCCGGCCAAGTGCTAGTCGGATTCGCACACTGAGGGTGCTGTGCTACAATTAAGCAAAAATAAGTTTTTAGAGGTAATTTATAGTATTTCCTTTGGAAATAATGTTATTCTGTGTCTAGTTTATTATTCTATATAATTCTATGTCATCAGAGAGTACCTTATGAGTTTTGATGCCTAAGTTTTTTGTGTAAAAATATATTTTGAAAAGGATCTTTTTAATCACGTGAAATTAGTTATTTTTTCACAACTCCAAGGTTCGCACACCCAGATCAACAACGCATCATCTCAAAATAATACTATACCATTTTAATTTAGGCTTTATTTCATTTCTGGGAGGTCCAAATTAAAATGGTGTTACGTCGTTGGTCTAGGAGTGTGATTGACATAAATTTAAACCCTAATAACAATCAGTGAGTAATGACATTCGATCTTTTGCACACCCGATTTAAGTCCCACCAATTACAAGTGTTATTAATTTTATGAATATACAAAAGTTTATTAAATAAGCCTACAGCTTTAATCAGAACCCTTTTAAATTAATTGGTCACAGTATCTTACAAATATAGCGACATTAATTAAGCCCCGTTTTAATTAACGAATCTTGTATTGATTTCAAATCAATCAATTATGTATAACCCAAGTTAAATTGACTTGATTAACTAATTTGAAAAACATTGCAATACTAAGCTGAGGTATTAGACATAGTTAATAGTAGCTGTTACCCGCGACTCCGTCTGCGAAGAATTCGTTTCCAGGTAATCCGCGGGAACTTAAAAGGCCGGTACCGGTAACATATTGGTGACTCTCTTTGAGTTGTTGATATTTATGGGTGGTGGTGATCAGATCATTTTCCATCAGATGACCCGCTTGCTCGTTTGCCTCCCTCTCACTATTAAAAAAAACTATATATTTTTCTGGGGCGAAAACTGTCCTATATCTTTCCCAGGGTCTCAAACTATCTCCATACCAAATTTTATCTAAATCGGTTCACCGGTTTAACCTTCCTTGTTCGGGTGCCCCCTATGTGGGATCATGAAGCTTTTTTTACGA
Organism: Archips crataeganus; assembly: GCA_947859365.1. Taxonomy (NCBI): domain Eukaryota; kingdom Metazoa; phylum Arthropoda; class Insecta; order Lepidoptera; family Tortricidae; genus Archips; species Archips crataeganus. Next base: position 15,719,650 of record OX402054.1, read on the forward strand.
GTTCGTGCTCCCATTATGGGTTCACAACTTTATGGACAACTTAAAAGTGCAAGCTTGGACGTGTGGTTTTGTAAAATCATTCTATATGGGGACTAATATGTTAAGAGCGCGCGCAGACAGAGAGCGGTCTGGCGTTCCGCGTTCCGAGTTCCGAGTTCTGCGTTCTTTCGAATGTACTAGGTCCCTTACGATAACGCACACAACAGGCGGTCGGAACTCTCGAGCGGTCAAAACACAGAACTCTGAACGTGGAACGCGGAACTCCAGACCGCTCTCTTTCTGCGCGCGCTCTAAGCGTCAAGAGGTGAAACTTTGCGAAGATTTGGATTGTGATATAGGATGCTTAATATCCAGATAATTGCAATGTTCTTGTCAGATCATCATCCCAGCCTATATACATCCCACTGCAAGGCACAGGCCTCCTCTCAGAATTAGAGGGGTTGGGCCGTAGTTTCCACGCGGGCCCAACGCAGATTGGGAACTTCACACGCACCAGTGAATTTCTTCGCAGGATATTGCAGGTTTCTTCCACCGTATAAGCTCATGATAAATTTCAAATGTAATTTCGCACATAAATCGGTCTCGTCAGATATTTTAACTTTAAACAAGAATAGAAGGCACTGTCCAGAAACGTTAAGCCGATCTAGCTTTGAAGATGATGTGATAGCTTCGTCTGCAAACAAAAGATGGCGTTGTCCGATCGGACGTTCTTAACCTTATTGCAGGCCACATTTTAAGATTATATTTCTCTTATAACAACATAACAACTCAATTACTAAAACATTTACACACGTACATGTATTCCTACGCAAGGCATTTATTCTAAATATTCTATTATCTGAAGGATGTCTATTCCTCAATTCATACACAACAATACAAAATAAAGCCCAAGACGATAACAAAAGAAACAAAACAAACAATATATATTAATAAGTACCTATTAAAATATCAAAATTATTTCCTCGTACAGAATTTCCAGTAAATATTTGCACGCACCAAAGGATTGTTTAATTAAATCGTAAATTTAATATTCTGCTGCAGCTCAAACAGCGCCTACCCCTACATCAGCGAGTTTTGTCAAAATAGTATGTATTAGATATACGGTAATAGAAATTAGCGAATCCAAGTCAGCAAATTTAAGATTTATTTAAATGGACCGAAAGTTAGCCAGGCGTCCCACACGTCGATGTAGACTTAACTAAAAAAATTTGGCTATAGATACCCTTAACTTTTGCCATGTTCACAGGAGAGACGCGAACAAAAAAATATCATCATCATCATTTCAGCCGACAGACGTCTATGCAGATCGTAGGCCTCCCCCAAGGCTCGCCAAACAGATCGGCCCTGCGCCATGTTCCCGCTACCTTCACCAGGTCGTCGCTCCATCATGTTGGAGGCCTACCTACACTGCGTCTTCCGGTCCGCGGACGCCACTCGAGAACCTTTCGGCTCCATCGGCCGTCAGTTCTACAAGCGACGAGTGCAAAAAAATATATATGTATGACTCAGATAGAGATTCATTTATACGTATATCCGTACCGTATCTCCATTTAACGAGATTGTCAATCAAACGATTTACACGAGCATTAATTTGACAAAACAAATGCTATTAATCACCGTTATCCAAACTTGCCCAGTGGGTGGCCGATGTGGTATGAGATACACAACCACAGTAACTATGTGGAACCTTTTCACAATCCACTTCATAACGATATGCTTGGCACGCAACGATATCTTAGTAAGAAATTGACTGCGGTAAGGGCCGCCGCCCACTGACGGCATGGCACGGCGTGGCATTTTATTACTATCAAGTTATTTTGAATCTTATTTCAATGAGTTTAGAATTCATGTTACTTTATTGGTTATGCGTGGCATCGGCCCTCAGGACGTCGCTGCATCGTGGTATCGAAATAAAGTAACATGAATTCTAAACTCATTGAAATAAGATTCAAAATAAATTGATAGTAATAAAAAGGTTTCACAGCGGTACGCGATTCAGTTTCATTAAAGGGGACGATGGCTGAGAGACTTTTGAGAAATAGGTATTTTAATGAAATGTCGCTGTCTCGCCCGAACCCCTCCGTGTCAGTACAGCGAGAGCGGGACAACTGCAGCTCAGACCGTTATTAGGCGCGTAAAATTGATCAAAACCGCATTTCGTAATCCCCTGTTTCCTTCTCGAAAACTGGACCAATAAATATAATTTTTTTCAAATAATTTTTTCAGTTTTTGAAAGCTCATATTTCTTATGTTAATTGAAATATGGAAAAAAACGAAACATAGGGGCATAGCTGTGGTAGATACAGATTACACAGTAAAAAAAATTGGCTCTAAAGCCATTATCCAGGGAGGAAACAGGGGATTACGTTTGTATGGAGAAATGGTGCGCATCGTACCCTCTTAACTGTATTTCCAATACAGTTGAAACTACGAAGCCGCCTGATAATAAAAGGCCTCGATTTCGTAAGTTTACTTTGCGCAAGTTTTTGCTGAAGCAATATTGATCTTTGGCAGCGTTTTTAACTATATTACTAGGATTAGTTGGGAGATTCCAAGAGTAAATAATAATAATAATAATAATTTATTGAATAATAAGCCACACATAAACAAACAATGCAAGTCTTATGTATTATAAGGGGCCATCCATAAATTACGCCGCACCAATTTCGATCAACCCCTGCCCCCCCCCCCTTTGTCACACTTATTACTATGAAAATCGCCATTATTTTGTTCTAGTGTCACAGATCGCTTGACCCCCCCTCCCCCTAAATGTGTGACGTAATTTATGGATGGCCCCCTAAGCATCTTAAAATCACACTTAACAACTAAAAATATAATGCAATAAGTAGGCTTGTTAAAAGACATTAAGTTAGATCCTCTGACTTTCATGCTAGGACAACCTGTGTTGTGTAGTAGAAGATTATCAAAAATTAAAATCCGTGATTGACCATAGTGGTCGTCTGATGAGAAGTGCAGATGAGGCCAAAGGCGTATCTCACTGGTTCAGTAAAGCCTATTCATTCCCTCTAGCCTCAGATCAGTTCCGTGCGTCATATTGATTATCTATCACCTTATATTGTGCATTGAAAATAACTATACGAGTAGTCAAGTCTTTACCTATAATTTTTTACACATCATCATTATCATCATTTCACCCAATGCCGTCCATTGCTGAACATAGGACTCCCCAAGGTTCACCTAACAGAACGGTCCTGCGCCATCCGCATCCAACGCGTTCCCGCAACCATAACCAGACCGTTGCTTCATCTTGTTGCATGGCTACCTACACTGTGTCTTCCGGTCCGTGCATGCCGTTCGAGAACCGTTTGCCCCCATCGGCCATCAGCTCTAATATGTCCTGCCCACTGCCACTTGAATCTGGCGAGTCTTCGAGCTATGTCGGTGACTTTACTTCTAGCGGATTTCATCACTTCTGATGTGATCAGGGAAATTTCGAGCATAGTCCTCTCCATCGCCCGCGTGACCTTGAGCTTACGAGGCCCATCGTTAGCGGCCACATCTCAGTGCCATGAATTATTACTGGCAACACAAACTGCCACACATTTTTTGCACGCAACGTAGAAAATGTAATGAAAAGTCAGTTTCTTCTCGGCAACAGATGCCACGATCGATGACTGATCAAATCTGGAGCGGAATAAAATCTCTTTAGGATAACCACAATCCTTGATATGGGAATACCTTCCGTGTGGGGATTTCTATCCGATATCAATGTTTCATGATTAGCTGGAGTCGGAACACATAAATAAATTTCACCTATAAATTTAATTTCTCTTATTTGTAAACAAGGATGGAGGCCGGTTGAGAGAGGAATTTAATTTCTCTTAGATATTTGTAAACAAGGACAGAGGCGGGTGGAGAGAGGAATTTAATTTTTCTTAGATATTTGTAAACAAGGATGGAGACCGGTTGAGAGAGGAATTTAATTTCTTTTAGATATTTGTAAACAAGGATAGAGGCGGGTGGAGAGAAGAATTTAATTTCTCTTAGATATTTGTAAACAACGATGGAGACCGGTGGAGAGAGGAATTTAATTTCTCTTAGATATTTGTAAACAAGGACAGAGGCGGGTGGAGAGAGGAATTTAATTTCTCTTAGATATTTGTAAACAAGGATGGAGACCGGTGGAGAGAGGAATTTAATTTCTCTTAGATATTTGTAGGAGGGGACATATGATGGGACACTTGATACGGCATGACGATTTCTTTTTAAACCTGCTGGAAGGGAAAATAGAAGGAAGACGAGGCAGAGGAAGGCCCAGATTGACCTATTTTAACCAGGTGAAGGAGAAAGTGGGTGTCGTGTCGTATCAGGAAGTCAAACGGCTGGCCGAAGACCGCGCGGAGTGGCGGTTACTCTACCGACAAGAGCATAGCTCTTAAATTTAAGAAGAAGAAGATATTTGTAAACAAGGATAGAAGCGGGTGGAGAGAGGAATTTAATTTCTCTTAGATATTTGTAGACAAGGATAGCGGCGGGTGGAGAGAACAAATTAATTTCTCTTAGACATTCGTAAACCAGGATAGAGGCGGGTGGAGAGGAATTTAATTTTTCACGACACTGCTCGAAAATGTGGCCATAGATAACCTAAATCCAGTACTCAAAACTGCCTATATATGTACATTTAACAGCTGACTCATTTATGGCGCACAAACACGACAACAAAGTTACACTAATCGAAAACAAGACGTATCAGTATATGTATTTCATTATACGATACGACTTTTTGAAAGATAATTTCTGAATTTCATTCCTGGCGTGCTGAAACGACATTATTGGACCAATCAACAGTAATCGTCTGCCGCATGCGATGGATGGATGGATGAATGGATGGACGGACGGACGGACGGCCGGACGGACGGACGGACGGACTGGATGGACGGATGGACGGGATGGACGGGATGGACCGGATGGACGGGATGGACAGAATGGACGGATGGACAGATGGACGGGATGGTCAGGATGGACGGATGGACGGATGGACGGGATGGACGGGATGGACGGAATGGACGGATGGACGGGATGGATGGACGGATGGACGGATGGACGCAATGGACGGGATGGACGGGTTAGACGGGATAGACGGGTTGGACGGGATGGACGGGATGGACGGGTTGGACGGGATGAACAGGATGGACGGGATGGACGGGACGGATGGACGGGATGGACGGAATGGACGGGATGGACGGGATGGACGGGTTGGACGGGATGAACAGAATGGACGGATGGGCAGATGGACGGGATGGACAGGATGGACGGATGGACGGATGGACGGGATGGACGGAATGGACGGATGGACGGGATGGATGGACGAAATGGACGGGATTGACGGGATGGACGGGATGGACAGAATGGACGGATGGGCAGATGGACGGGATGGACAGGATGGACGGGATGGACGGGATGGACGGGACGGATGGACGGATGGACGGGATGGACGGGATGGATGGATGGACGGGATAGACGGGATAGATGGACGGATGGACGGATAGTCGGATGGACGGGATGGACGGGATGGACAGGATGGGCGGGATGGACGGGATGGATGGATGGATGATTATAATGATGATGATGATAATGATTTCCTCGCATTAGTCGTGAAAAGCACAATGTATAGTCTCGGCCAAAAGTGCAATAGATGGACTCGTACTTTCGAGGGCCTCCGCTACGCGTCGGCCCTCAAACAAACTCGTCCATCTATTGCTTACTTTCCAGCCTCTACAACAATGTACTATTTCTTAGATATTTGTAAACAAGGATAGAGGTGTGTGCGTGTGATTTACAACAGTATCTACATAATGTTAAGTATTTTATGTATGTTTTCAGTCTCATTATAATATTTAGTTTAGATGTAATTTTTTTTGTTTATGAGATTATATCTATACTTCTATTCTATACTAATATATAAAGCTGAAGAGTTTGTTTGTTTGTTTGTTTGTTTGAACGCGCTAATCTCAGGAACTACTGCTCCGATTTGAAAAATTCTTTCAGTGTTAGATAGCCCATTTATCGAGGAAGGCTTTAGGCTATATATCATCACGCTAACACCAATAGGAGCGGAGCGGAGCTGAAGAATGTTTCCAAATCGGGGGTTTTTGAAGTAAAACTTCTATATCTCGGGATCTACTGCTCCGATTTGAAAAATTCTTTCAGTGTTAGGTAGCCCAGTTAGATAGGGCGTGTTGGGAGCGGGTGGGGGGGCGAGTTGGGAGCGGGTTGGGGGCGGGTTGAGAGCGGGTTGGGGGCGGTTTGAGTGCGGGTTGGGAGCGGGTGGGGGGGGCGAGTTGGGAGCGGGTTGGGGGCGGGTTGGGAGCGGGTTGGGGGCGGGTTGAGAGCGAGTTGGGGGCGGGTTGGGAGCGGGTTAGGAGCGGGTTGGGGGCGGGTTGAGAGCGTGTTGGGGGCGGGTTGAGGGCGGGTTGGGAGTGGGTTGGGGGCGGGGTGAGAGCGGGTTGGGAGCGGGTTGGGAGCGGGTTGGGGGCGGGTTGAAAGGGGGTTGGGAGCGGGTGGGGGGGGGCGAGTTGGGAGCAGGTTGGGGGCGGGTTGAGAGCGAGTTGGGGGCGGGTTGGGGGCGGTTTGGGGGCGGGTTAGGAGCGGGTTGGGGCGGATTGCGAGCGGGTTGGTTTAATATGAAGTTTCACTTCTTCCGAAAGGATCTAAGGAGAGCCTTAATTGATGTAAAAGCAAATTGGATAAAAAAAATAAGCTGCCCAAATTACTAATTCCACGCGGACGGAGTCGCGGGCAAAAGCTAGTTTATATTATATACAGGACACCTACAGACCATCCGAACTGCTGATCGAAAACTCCAAATCGACGTGATGTCTATTAAGGTTATTCAGCAATGCTGATTTGAACGAGCATTTATCAGAATGGTTTTAAAGATACACTCAAACAGAATCATTTTATGTTGGTATCACCAGAACAAAGCGAAATTAGATATTGAGTGTGCTAATGTTCAATTAATTGGACACGTTTTGAAACACTACTATACAACTACACTAAACTAATACTAACTAATGTGTTCACATAATGAGGCAATTTAGTAGTTTTGCGTTTGTTTGCGTTCGTACAGTGAATTAAAAATTGATTAAGGTGTTTTCATCTCGACTTACCTATAAGTACAGGATGTAAACGTTAAGACAAGTGTGCAGAGGAGTTGTTACTATTATAGATATAAAAAAAATATCAAAAGTACGTTACTTAATAAGTAAAATGGTATCAATAAATGTTTTAAATAATAAATGTTTTTGTGTTTTTTTTATTAAAAAAAAAAAAACAATAAATTGTTACAAATAAAACGAGAAATATCCAAAACTTTGACATTTAACACTCCCATACATTTAGTACGAGATTAGTAGAAAGGTTTTAGTTTCCTTGTTTTAGTTATAATATAAGCTTACTATACACCGTGAAATTTTAGTGGTTGTTTTCCTGAAACGAGGTGATTTAGTTTCGATTGTACAATCGATTTATAATTACTATTTTGACTAGAGTCAAAAATCCAATTGTGAAAAACGAAAGTCGAAAATGACCGCAAACCAATAGTAACGCTTTGTTGGTACAAGTAGCGTACGATCGTACGATAGGTTAGGTACCAACGAAGCGTGACTATTGGTTTGCGGTCATTTTCGACTTTCGTTTTTCACAATTGGATTTTTGACTCTAGTCAAAATAGTAATTATAAATCGATTGTACAATCGATACTAAATCACCTCGTTTCGGGAAAACAACCACTAAAATTTCACGGTGTATAAGGAAACCGTTATTAACCTAAAAAAGTAATAAAACTATATTTTATGTGAGTGAAATAAATATTATTTATTTCTTAGTAGGTACACAATTTTGTACTTAAAGCAGTTGTTCAAAGTGACGTCCAAGTTGTCGTTAGTCGTTACATACTAAGAAATAAATATTGACAGAGATGCAGGTTTTCTTAATATAGGCCATTGGAATGAACTGAAACAATTACTTTGCTTACCCGCGACCAAAGTAAAGCAAGTGGCAAAGTGGTCGCGGGTGAGCAAAGTACTTGTTTCATTTAATTAATATGGACCTCCGCAAAGTACCTAACGCCTGATTCAAAAAATTATAGGCCATTTACTTATCGCTTCTGAACATTATTCTAGGGAATTCATTTCAGCCGTAGGTCGGCCACTGCTGGACATAAGCCTCCCTCATTGACGGCCAATTATTACGTTGGAAAAGCGACTTGCATCCACCCTGAACCTGCGGCCTAGTTATGATATGGATGTAGATAAAAATGTGTATGACCCGCTCGCAGTCGTATTGGTTCAACGACTAATAATTTTACGTATTCCAATGCTGTCGTATTGGTTTGAAGAAGGCCCTAGTTAGCTGATTGCGCGTACATGGCCGATTACACCACGGCTATTAGGGTTTGACTAAGCAAGAAGAATCGGTCGGCTACATCTAAGCCATTGACCCGGCGAACTTTTAAATTGCCAGCCATGTGTCTTGTTTGTTTATAGTATCTGTGACTCGGCCGTACAGTACTTTATCTCAGACTAGCTGTTTCCCGCGACTTCGTCCGCGTACAAATAAAATTTATGGACAACTCCCGATCTCTATTCCTTCGGGAAAATTTAATAAATCCATTTTACTGCACCTCTATAAACCTAAACGAACATATACTGAGATAAAGTCCCATTTAATGGAATATACAAATCCCTTTTTTACTTATTCCGTGGGATTCTCCAAAAACTTCCGGTTTCCAAATACTTCCGGTTTGTACCTATCTAGGTTTTGTTGCGAACTACATTTTCCGCTGGCGTACGTGTCATCACAATGTGTTGTTTGTTTTTTTTTGTGTTTAGTTTTTAAATGGGTCCCACTGAAAAACAGCGTTGCGGCTTGCCGCAACATTATGCTGAGTGGGGCCCAATTTATACTATTCGATGATTTTTATTTGTATCTTTTCCTGTCAACTGTATTTCCTGTGTATCGAATATGTGTAAATAAACATCTCTCTCTCTCTCTCGCTCTCTCTCTCTCTCTCAAAAATCCGTAAATTGGTTTTTCACTGATATAATCAAATCACCTACTTGCATGCCAAAATCGAAGCCTCTAATAGTTATAATTACGGAGATAGGGCCTATTTTAAGCGGAGATAATATTATATATATTCCATGTCCCGTGGGAATTTCGAAAAATCACTTCTTAGCGGATGCCTACGCCATAGTAGCTAACTATGTGCTAAATTTCAGCATACTCCGTTCAGTGGCTTGAGATATGCGTTGATAGAGATCAGTCAGTAGGTAACGGTTATTTTATATGTACAGAAGAAGAAGAAGAGAATAACATTAAAAAGAATTAAAAACAGGCCAAGTGCGAGTAGGTCTCGCAGGTCTCGCACACCGAGACTTCCGTACAATTTTTTTAAGTGTGTCTAAATAACGCAAAGGGCGTAACTATAATAATCCAGTGTTGACAGAGTCCTGCTTCTAAGTAACACGTGCGCAGTGTGGGATCATTGTCTGTGACATAAAAACTCATTTAAGTTAAAATTGTTACTGGCCATCTATAATGCCATATAATTATTTTTTAGAAGAAATAAAAGCATTCTTCTTCTGTCATGAGAAAGGAATCGTCGTTTTATTTATAGAAATAATTAATTTAAATGTTGTTATAAACAATCATTTTAAATTGGTTTAGACCCCTTAGTGTTTAATTTAACTATATTTTTATTATTTTTTGTTGTAGCGGCCACGGTTAATACATAATCTGTGAAAATTGCAAGTGTCTAGCTATAACGGTTCAGAGATAGAGCCCTGTGAGAGACGGACGACGAATGTCGACGAACAGACAGCGGAATCGTAGTCCTAAAGTCCCCTTGGCACCCTTTGGCTACGGAACCCTAAAAATCATTAACATTTCAACTCATATCATATTATCATATAATACGTTAGTATAGGGAGATTCAAAGCATAGGCCCTTCAGAACTCTAGAGCCTCTATACGCATAATGACATATCTTCATAAATAGACACATACGCGAAATGCCACATACGCAAATTGACACATATGAAAAATGGCCGCGGTGTAAAATGTATATTATGACAAATGTACAGTATACATTATATTCCCAATTCCAATTGACATAAAACAGTGTCCACGGAGCTACGCTCACGCGGAGCTCCTACTTCTGCCTGCTTTAGCCCTTCGGGCCCATGCAAAACTAACATAACCTAAACCTAATAAGATTGGTCAATATGCGTATTATAATATATTGGTCGTTACGCGTTTTGGTCCTTCTGCGTTATTTTTTCCAATACATATTGGTCATTTTGCGTCTACACCCTCTAGACTCAAATAATTTCCTTATTTTCTTAAAAGTTCAAATTCAAAACAAGATACACCAATATTAGTACAAAGCGAGATCAAAAGATTAATTTTATGAAACTTTGCGGTGAAGTTGTTTCATTAAACAGAAGTTCACTAATTAAATCGAGGCGCCACTTGTTTGAAATTAAAACTTTAGATAATAGATTTGCTTTTATGTACTTTGTAAACAACTGTTCGAGGAAGAGTTGGAGGCGACATTATTGATCAATCGAAAATGGATGTAATTGAATATGCCGTTGCGTTCTATCGTGGGTGGCGAAACCTTGTAGGTATATCCACTCGGATAATTAACAGCACATGCTTCTATAAAAAAACAGTGGTGGCCTAGTGGTTTGACCTATGGCCTAGAGTCGTGGGTATTAACTCAAACTCACATTTTAGTCTAAGATCCGAGTATACAACGACCTTCACCGAACTGGTTAATGGGCGAAAACTATTTTATATTAAATTAAATCTAATATATAAAAATCTCGTGTCACGGTGTTTGTTACCGAACTCCTCCGAAACGGCTTGACCGATTTTTATGAAACTTTTTTCTCTACATTCGTTAGGTCTGAGATTAGGTTGTAGGCTATAATTTACAATGGCAAAACAACGTTTGCCGGGTCAGCTAGTATGTTAATAAATATATTGCAAATTTCAGTCCAGTATGATTAAGTATTTTTTTAAACATTTCACCGTTTCGGTTAATAGACAAATGACAAACCTACTACTCGTACCAATTAAAAGTATGAAGCCTATAGAATATGCAAACGTTAGGTTGACTATTTTTTTCCCGTCATAATTGCACTGGTCTGGTTAGTCAACCTAACGTTTGCATATTCTATAGCAGTGTTTTTCAAAGTGTGGGTCGCGACCCCCCGGGGTCTCGCGAGGCTCAGCTCCGAGAAAGTCTTGTGACTAGATGGAATGATTTTTTTTTTGAAGGATGTACATGGGTTTTAAAGTTTAATCGTACAAATTGAGTTTTGGGGGGTCGCGAAGGAATTTTGATGGTCATTAAGGGCCGTGACGCCAAAAAGTTTGAAAAACACTGTTCTACAGGCTTCATACTTTTGATTGGTAGGCATGGTCATTTGTCTAAATACCGAAACGATAAATTGTAAAAGAAAAAATTATCACAATCTGGACTGAATTTTTTTATTCAATCCACTTGCAAGTTGCTTGCTTAACATATTTAATTTAATATATTTAATTTCATGTATAATACTTACTTTTCATCCATTAACCAGATCGGTGAAGGTCGTTGTATACTCGGATCCTATGCTACCTAGTATTTTCGAGTTGTATGCGCGGAATTGGGGATGTCTATTTTTTTATAATGTATAGAAAATCGAAAACCATTTCGAGATAAATGCTTTTTAAATCGTTTTCTGTAGTTATTTAATTTTAATATTATGTAATGAATTTATTATATAACAAATAAGCAATGACCTTCATTTGACATTGGTGTCAATTGCGTGACCGGTTCAAGTCGTACTTTATTCTGTGTGGTTAGAATTCTTCACAATTTACGCGTGGATTATACTACGGAGTTTGATTTGGACCCGCTGTCTGACATCTAGCACTTTGTCAGTGCCAGTAAAGTGACACAGTGTATAGTGTACCACTACGCAAAAAATAATTAAAGGGGTTGCCTTATCGTACGCATTTAGATAGATTTAGAAATTTGGCATTGTGGGAGCCCTCAATTATAATCTGACGTCATCAACTACAATAGTTTCAATAATTAATTTTGAAAAAAGTAGAGAACTAAATGTCAAAATATTGAAATTAGTTTCTTATAATTGACTTTTCTATACAAAAAAAATATAAAAACCACTGGTAATTTTTTTTAGACATTCCCAATTACATTTGAAATTTGCCATGAGCTTTTCGGTGAGCAGTATAATATTGTGTAGAAAGTTTCCCATGCGGACTTGGCAACTCAAACGTTCTCATTCTAAGAGGAGGCAAGAACCGCAGTAGGACGTGTAAAGGAATTTTAAAGATTAAGAGTTAGGACACTTTTGTCTTGAATAAATGAAGTTCGTTTGATGTGTGGAATGTTTCCTTAAAAAACACAGTTTACGAGTATAGTAATGGCCACATTACAGCTTATTGTGCTATCCACGGCCATGGTTTTCCGTAATCTTAAACCATTTCCCGTCACGATAAAATTAAAATAAATATCAATTAAGCAATATTAAATTGTAGCTTCTTGTTACTAAGAATGATGATTCAAATATTGGCTATTCATTCAACAAAACAAAAACAGGGATGAGGAAAAGTAACTCATTTTCTTGGAGTATTATTAATTTGTACATTTATCTCAGTGAGTAAAACCACAGAACATTGACAATGACACCATTGCTAAATTATTGAGTCTGTACTTAAGAAATTGCTGCCAGTACAAAGTAGCTAGTTTAACGAAACGGCCAAATACTTTATAGCCTTTATAGGTATTGATGTCATTGCCAATGTTCAGGGGTTATATGTACATTATGTTTTCTCTTTACTTGAAAGGCATACGTAACCTTTAAAAAAATAATCACACAGTTATATAAATATTTTTTTATTCTAAATATAAATATTTCTTATACAAACCGCACACACGTCAACATGTCAGAACTGAGAATGCGTTTACTAAGAATACTACCTTACTTGTTTTTGCTAAAGTCATATTCGTGGAAAATGCATTAGGTACTCCCGCAGTTGGGTTTTGGCAAGAATAAAATTTACAAATAAGAAGTTGATGGTTGACTGAAACGTTACTTGAGAACGTCCATATTAATGCAATTTTTATTGCCCCTTAAGCACCGTAGAACTCAATTAGTGTTCCCATGGTACTATTAGAAATACATTGATCCACATTATGTATAATATAATAGGTTATATCTTTTACCTAAATATTAATCATTCCCGGTTAAGTATAAGATGCCTTTCCGCCTGCGGTATTGAAATAGCAGACCCACAATTTCTGAGGCCATTCACAAATGCCGACACGAACGATCTTAATGACAGCCTCAGCAGCTGTACTGGTATGTCGACATTCTCGCAGAATGATTTAAGGTAAGCGCGTGTATTGTAAAGCTATGAAGACGAATACCGCTATCACTATCACGAGTGGAAGGCCCTTCTTACACGAGGGTATGCAAATCTTCGACACCCGACGATGTTGGTCTCTAAGCGACTACTGCAATACTACTTTAGAGTACTGTGTAGTATTGCGGTAGATGCTTAACAAGCAAAAAACAAATTCAATGCTCGATGCTATTGAGCAAGTAAAATCCGGCAAGTAGGATCATATTGCCAGGCTATCCAAGTTTCCGACATGATAATTAGGCCCGTCTAGTCAATGTTTTACTCGCTAGATTTTACACGCTCAATGCCAACGATTTATAGCGATCATACACTATGTATGTACCATCGCCCCAGACGCCAGATACCCATTTTCAAAACAAATTTACTTGCAGCCGTTGATGTTTATTGCTATGGATTGTTATGGACAGATGTCTAGCCACTGCACGTAAACTGGGCCTTTAAGGTGGTTATCTGGGGCTTGGGGCGATAGTACTTATAGGTAATTGTCATTGAGATCTAGCAAAAGAAGAAGGATTGTCTATTGTGTTTCTCAGGCATGTCAGGTTTTTTGAACGGGGACTCTGTTGGTTAGTTAAACTTAGTTTTGTTTCATTCTTTATTGTCATACTCATAGCAGTAGTAGCTGTATAGTAATGCAGATTCTGTAAAAATGCCAAATGTCTACTAACTATGGTTCGAAAAGTACAGCTGAGGCAGCTGGAGAGACACCGCAAAACAGTCATAGGGCACAAATACCCCTACGACACGGAACCCTAGAAATTAAAAGTTCTAACTCCGTGCATGACCCACTACTATTTAGGATAAATCAATATTGTCGTTTATATCTCGTAGAAATTAAACACACTAATTTATAGGTAATCAAGTTATTCAATGGAATTGCTGGCTAAAGTAAGGTCACCTGATGGTAGTCCACGGGTGTGATTGAAGCGCATTGTAACATCGAAAGGAAGTCTATAAAGACTTATGCACACGGCGTATAATTTAGGCGACGGAACGGACGGACGCGGCGCCGAAAATTCTCAAAAAGCTAGTATAAAAGTGACTGAATCTCGTTTGAAGCGCGTTAAATGTAACAGCGAGACGTCTGCGCCTTAAGTAAAGTGTACGCCTACCTACAAACCCAGCTGCAGGGTTAAGTTTCTGGATAGAAAAAAAAATTGTATTACGCGAATAAGTCAATATTTCGTCACAAATGTGTTACAGTTAAAACGTCATTTATCCTACAATATTATTCTGCATTATTGAATAACTTCCACCAAAATTTCCGTCCGACTTCGGGCAACTGTGCGCTTTTAATTTGCACACAGTTCAATTTACATTTTAATCCGTTACCGGGAAATTAAATTGAGACAGTTACTTTCTGCGTCTGGCTATTTAAACTCACTTTTCACTCGAATTGCTTTCGTTTAAATTTTATTTTAATACCGCCATCGTTTATTTACACCAAAGTCATTTTACCAGTAAGAGACAATTAAAAGACAATAATTATATAGGTACTGTACCGGAAGGTCTATGCTCTGGAAGGGAAAATACTGCCTAAGAGCCTAACATGATCGTATTCAAAAGAAAACTTGGATTTCCACTGCAACACTTCATTTATTACATCATTGGTATAAAAACAAGAATGGCTGCCCAGACCGTCCGCTGTCCGTCGTTCATTTCTTGATTCGAATTCTAGAAGCCGCAAATTCAAATATACGAAACAGCAACACGGTCTCGATAGCCAGTGTCTACAGCACACTTGACCCCGCAAACGTTGTTTTGCCATACATCACTTAGGTTAGGGGTATAAAAAATAGCCTACGACCTTTCTCAGGTCTAACAAATATGAACAAAAATTTTATAAAAATCGGTCAAGCCGTCTCAGAGGAGTTCGATAACAAACACCGTGACACGAGATTTTTATATATTAGGAAGAAGAAGACTAGAAGAAGAAGATAAAATTAATTCATACCGAATATTATAAATGTGAAAGTGACAGAAAGAGATGGTGAAAGCGAAAGCAGGCGTCCGCACGTGGTACGCACGTTAGACAATACGGTCTTATAACTCAAAACAGTAATAGAAACTGACATTCGTACCACAAAATTAACGTAATGAACTATAAAATAGATTTCAACTGTTGATATCAAGGAACACAGTCGTTATTAAATTCTACTATGAATACGTAAACGTGCGGATGGTAAATTTATTAGTAGATCCTCCAAAATTACATCCATTGCCTGAGGACACAGGGAGACCTTTGCGGCATGTTAACCAAAACGGTTGGTTTATTTTTAATTTAATTGGCTATGTATTTCTATTACGATATTGCAAAATCGCTGGGTACGGTACGGTAACACAGGACAAGCTATTTTATAGCAGTGGTAAAAGTGGTAAAAGCAATGGATGTAATAGTACCTATCATGATTTTTTTTTCTTAATTATGTCGAAATTAATTACAAACTATTATTTCGATCTTCTGATAACACGGGAGCAAGGCATCTACGTCTGTTGTACGAGGCATTATAATGTGTTTTCATGCAGAATGTAATGTAAATGTAATGGAATTTCATACTTACTTCCTGGACACTAGCGGCTAGTCTCCAGGATGTGTTACTTTCTACGACGTTTCTGATGACGTAATGGCAACATTTCATACCATTTTTGAGAAAATAAAATGAAAGATCTGTATTATGTAGTCTGTGTTGTAGAGGTAGGACGACCTCTAACTAACAGGACGCCTATTATTCACAAAGGTTATAACACAGCTGGCTCTGGTTGGAATAACATTCCCGTAACACGGTCCCAGTTGAACTGATATACATTTTATACATGTACATGTATCATCATCATCATCATCAATCATCCCAGCATATACTTATATGTACGTGCCACTGCAGGGGCACAGGCATCCTCTCAGAATGATAGGGCTTGGGCCGTATCCTCGCGGGCCCAGTGCGGATTGCGAACTTCACACACACCATTGAATTTCTTTGCAGGCGCGCGCAGATTGCCTCGCGATGTTTTCCTTCACCGTAAAGCTCACGGTAAATGTCAAATTAAATTTTAGAAGAACTAAACTAAACTTTAGAAGTGTGTTCAAAGCGCGTTACCTGGGGCTAAATTCAGGAACGGCCCAACACGGTTTGCGAGCGGTAATTCAATCGTTTGGGAAAGGATAGGAATGGGTTGAGCTTGGGATGAGCCTTATTTTCTGTTAATTCGCTTTGTAAATAAATAAACAAATAAATAAGGCTCTCTGATGAGCTCTCCAGGGGCTAAATTCAGGAACGGGCCTTCACGGGTTTGGTAGCGGTAATTCAATCGTTTGGGTTGGGTTTGGTTCGAACTGCTATTTAGGGTTAGGGACCATCGATATAGAATATTTAGAATATCTATATCGACGTTAGGGACGCCAAAAATCACTGGTTTGCGAGAGGTTTGGGCTGAGTTTGAGATGAGCCCTATTTATTTGTTTATTTATTTATTTATTTACAAAGCGAATTAACAGGAAAATAAGGCTCATCCCAAGCTCAGCACATTCCTATCCTCTCCCAAACGATTGAATTACCGCTCGCAAACCATGTTGGGCCGTTCCTGAATTTAGCCCCTGTTTTATACTATAATATATAATATAATATTATAATATCATATTATAAAGAGGCGCAACGTACGACGTCCACCAACGAGATGGACGGACGATTTGGTGAAGGCCGCAGGTTCAGGGTGGATGCACATCGCTTCCAATCGTAATGATTGGGCATCAATGAGGGAGGCCTATGTCCAGCAGTGGACGTCCTACGGCTGAAATGATGATGATGATGATTATAAAGAAGAAAGATTTGATTGTTTGTTTGTTTGTTTGTTTGCATTGAATAGGCTCCGAAACTGCTGGACCGATTTCAAAAATTCTTTCGCCGTTAGAAGGCTACATTATCACTGAGTGACATAGGCTACTTTTTACCGCGGGAAAATACCTTTTCCTACGGGAAAATTAATTTATCGCGGGCGAAGCTGCGGACGGAAGGCTAGTATACTATAAGTGTAAACGGAATGATATGTCATGATTCATGAAGTTTGAAAATCGAATTACGTATTACGCCGTGTGCTTGAGTTCTATGTATGCAAGTTTGTATACTTGTACAAACCAACTCGTTTACCTACTTAATGGGTTGGTGTTTGTTTTAGAATTGCCCGCTTGCTATGTAAGGATATTTATGTAAACTTACCCACGCGGATACGCCCACGAGTGATAATTCTCTATCCCGAGGCGGTTTTAGAAAATCTGTCATTTTCACGTCATAAAAGGAATATAATGCAAAATAACAGGATTCAGAATCCTAGGTCGGAAATTGACGTGATGAGTCAATCAGTAATTAACACGATTAAATACGTAAGTCAACATCTAAGGTATACATATAATTATGTAAATTCGTCTATACTTAATATTATAAAGAGGAAAGATTTGATTGTTTGTTTGTTTGTTTGCATTGAATAGGCTCCGAAACTACTGGACCGATTTCAAAAATTCTTTTGCCGTTAGAAAGCTACATTATCACTGAGTGACATAGGCTACTTTTTACCGCGGGAAAATACCTTTTCCTGGGGGAAAATTAATTTATCGCGGGCGAAGCTGCGGACGGAAGGCTAGTATTGTATATCTTGAGAGCTGTCAAGGAGGTAGATGCATGTAGTTTATTTAAATATTTAGAACTATTATTGAACTAAAGCCGTGGTGGCCTAGTGGTTTGACCTATGGCCTCTCAAGCAGAGGGTCGTGGGTTTAAGTCCGGGCTCGCACCTCTGAGTTTTACGGAATTTATGTGCGAAATTACATTTATAATTTACCATGAGCTTTACTGCGAAGGAAAACTTCGTGATAAAACCTTCATACACCTCAGAAGAAATTCAATGGTATATGTGAAGTTCCCAATCCGCACTGGGCCCGCGTGGGAACTACGGCCCAAGCCCTTTCACTCTGAGAGGAGGTATGTGCCCTGCAGTGGAACGTATATAGGCTGGGATGATGATGATGATGATTATTTATTATACCTACATCTATTTGAAAGAAAGAAAGAAAGAAAAATATTTAAGAGGGTACGATGCGCACCATTTCTCCATACAAACGTAATCCCCTGTTTCCTCCCTGGATAATGGCTTTAGAGCCAATTTTTTTTTACTGTGTAATCTGTATCTACCACAGCTATGCCCCTATGTTTAGTTTTTTTCCATATTTCAATTTTTTTTTTTTTTTACTAGCCTATAATTGTGTCCCACTGCTGGGCAAAGGCCTCCCCTCTGGTCCTCCACAGCTCCCTGTCCTGAGCGAAATCTATATAATAAACATAAGAAATATGAGCTTTCAAAAACTGAAAAAATTGCCCAATTTCAACGTCATTTTCAGACACTCACCAGAAAAGAATCCCTGATATAAACAAAAAAAGGAAAACATAGGGGCATAGCTAAATCTGTCCTCTAATTATATTTGAAAAAAATAATTTTATTGGTCCAGCTTTCGAGAAGGAAACAGGGGATTACGAAATGCTGTTTTGATCAATTTTACGCGCCTAATAACGGTCTGAGGTGCAGTTGTCCCGCTCTCGCTGTACTGACACGGAGGGGTTCGGGCGAGACAGCGACATTTCATTAAAATACCTATTTCTCAAAAGTCTCTCAGCCATCGTACCCTCTTAAAGTAACAGGTGAAAAAACGGTAACAGATACAACATTATCACGAAATGGTCCCAACTCAGCATGATGTCAGCTATGCAGCTGACGCTGGTCTTCCGTTGGAACCATTCATTCATTCATTTCAGTTCGTTATCCAAATAAAATTATGTAGCTAGCAAAATAAATACAAGTTGCAACAAGAAATCATACTCAACAATTGCATACCGTGGATTCGGTTTTACTTAGACCAATTAAAAGTAGAACAATAAAAAAAGGATCGACTTCAAACGATCGTTAATTTTTCAGTGTTCGTTAAAGCGAAACTGGAACTTTTTTATGCACTTCTAGCTGTCTATTGGAAATCGGGAAAATTTTCAAACAACTGACACCGATTCCTGTGTCCACCGAAAAAACTATTTTACCGTGGTGCTTTTTGTTGCTGGATTCCCGACTGGTCTAATACTGTTTCGCATAACGTACAGTTTTGCCTGGTTAACATTTCGCCTAATGATATTTTGTCCTAAAAAAATTCTGAACCTTTTTAGACATCGTAGATGTTTAAAAAAATCCATATGAATGTGAACCACAATTTAAGTGGTTTTTATTATTAAATAGGATATATTTTGCCGAAAATATCTTATGATATTTAAAAGTGTAGGTACTATTTATCATCACACATTTGGACTGAAGCGCTTCTATGAAAAAGCAATATAGGTAAGTTATTATTGCTCGCGCATGGCAACTATGCTAGTGCTATCATTCTTAGAAATCATAAACTCAATACCAATAACAGATAACACTATTAATAAAAATGTGTCATCAATTAGTACCTACGACAAAGAACTCAACAACACTAAAATTAATCATGGGCTTACATCTTATTGGCCTAACATCCGCGCACCATCTACATCAGTACGTTCATTTTAATTGAACCAGTGGCAGAATAAGACTTAACGTTAAATATAGGTCACGTTCCCTTGGTCGTTGCGAAAATCCAGTTTCTACATAAATTCCATTACTCCCTTTAGCCCAATTTAAGCTCGGCATACGTAAGTGGTTTCATTGGCCGTGGTTAGGGCACAAAACTACGACGACCAGGTTTCGACGAAACTTTTATATGACTCCAACAATTTTAGAATGGTATATTTATTAAACTGCATATATGCAAACATCTACAAGTTGCTGGTAACTTTTATAATCCTCATCATCCCAACCTATAAACGTCCCACAGCAGGGCACAGGCGTCCTCTCAGAATAAGACGGCTTGGGCCGTAGTTCCCACGCTGGCCTTTTGCGGATTGGGACCTTCACTTCACAAACCATTGAATTTCTTCGCAGGTTTATACAGGTTTCCTCAGGAGCTTTTCCTTCACCGTAAAGCTCATGGTAAATTTAAAATGTAATTTTGCACATAAATTTTGAAAAACTCAAGAGGTACGAGCCAGGATTTGAACCCACGACCCTCTGCTTCAGAGGCAATAGGTCAACCACTAGGCCACCACTGCTTCTAATATTATAATCCTACTAATATTATAAATGCGACAGTTTTTGAAGATATTACGAAGTTACTTAGTTTTTAGTTTTTTAGTTTGTAATTTATTATATTTTAATTTGAAAAGATGACGTCCTGCCAAGTTTCTTGCGGCGCATTCTTCTTGGCAATGATAGTCCTTACGAAGCGCTGGTAGTTTAAAAAAAGTGACATGTAAAAGAGCCCTTTGCGGCCTATTTGCAGAATAAACGTTTTGATATATTTTTTTTTTACGAAGTTTGTTAGTCAATGATACAATGCAATAACGGACTTCTATAGATGAAACCTTGGCGTATAGATGGTAAAGATCTGGATTGGGAATTTGGGGCATGGAAACTGAGTAATGAGTTCCCGTAGTATAATTTTTTGACTTAAAAACGTTGAGTTTGAAACGCGTTAGAGTTTGGTGGTAGGGATAGTTGGGTTTGTGTGATTTGTGTGTGTTCGTACAGTGTGGAGGTGGAGGAACTGCATGAACACGCATTTCTTACATAAATGTAACTGTCGTAAGGACGCGGGTGAGCAAATTAATTGTTTCAGTTCATTATCATTTAATGTTACTTCCACAGAAAACTACTGTGAGTCTCCGGCATGACATGTTATTTAATAACAACGAATTACTCAAGTTTGTTATAGATTGTTCCCACTCCGAGACCATTTACTCCAATCTTTAAATTAGTGTTAACTTACTACCTTTAAACCTACCTACTACCTATCTATCTACCTATCTACCTTTACCTATTTACCTTTTATGCTTTCTTTAAAGACTGGCACCAGATCAGTGCCTCTCTTTGAGTTGTTGATATTTATTGTGGGTGGTAGTGATCATTTTCCATCAGATAACCTGCTTGGTCGATGTTTCCCTCCCTCTAATAATAAAAAAAGAGCTTGTAGATTACAGTAAAACCCATAAGAATTATGTAGTTTAAATATGTGATACACAATTAAGAATATTCTATATCTACATACATTCAATCTTACGGAACCTTCTCCGCGCAAGTTTGACTCGCACCATCCGGTTTTTTCTGTACGATTACAGAAAAATCCCGAAAATTCTTAAGGGTCCTTTGAAACTGTCAACTTAATGAACACAGCCGGGTTACCAGCGAGTTTACCTCGGTAAATATAAACGAGGTCGGAATTCAAAACGTCCCTTTTACTAAATCGCACAAACAAGAGTTTACCTTAAATCGACGCTGAACCTGTTTGAGTAAATGAGGTCTCCGTTTGCATAAGCCATTGTTGCATAATTATGTTTTGTTGCCAAGACGGTATTAGCGCGTTTGAATGGGGCTGTGCAGAGTTCAAGTTAATGGATGTTTTTAACTTTAGCAACGGCAAGCTGGTCGATGGGCGAAAGTATTCTTTAACACAATCGTTTCCAGGGTTAATTCTGAGAGCAGGCTTGTGGCCGGCAGTGGGACGTATATAGGCTGGGATGATGATGAGATGAATCGTTTCCAGGTACCACGTTACGATCAGTTCCTCAATCGCATACAGGGTGTTACAAAATTACCCCTAATAACTGAAAATATGGAAGTACTCCAGTAAAGAATTAAATTAGTATATTTTTTTTTGGGATGGCGGGAGCTCGTCTTTGATAGGCAGGATTGTAGCAAGAGAGAAGAGGCCTTTGCCCAGCAGTGGGACACAAAAATAGGCTAAATAAAAAAAAATTTTTTTTTATTACAAAATAAAGAACAGCGCGCAAAATAAAATAAATAAATAAATAAATAAATATAGGGGGACAATCTTAGACAAATCGACCTAGTCCCAAACTAAGCAAAGCTTGGACTATGGGTACTAGACGACGATAAACATACTTATATAGATAAATAAATACTTAAATACATAGAAAACATCCATAACTCAGGAACAAATATTCGTGCTCATCACACAAATAAATGCCCTTACCGGGATTCGAACCCAGGACCTCTTGATTCGTAGGCAGGGTCACTACCAACTAGGCTAAGGCGGTCGTTGAATTACAGTTTTATTTACTGTTCATGGGGTTTCAGGCTTTAGGGGTTATTTTGTAACACCCTGTATAACAGTACACATGTTCATACTTACTCCAGCCTATATACGTCCCACTGAACGCACAGGCCTCCTCTCAGAATGAGAAGGCTTGGGCCGAAGTTCCCACGCTGGCCCAGTGTGAGTGCGGATTGGGAACTTCACATACACAATTGAATTTCTTTTCAGGTGAGTGCGGGTTTCCTCACGATGTTTTCCTTCACCTTCAGCATGATCCAGCAGGATTGGCAGAAGCCCAATGGATAAGGTAAATGAGTAGGTGCTGAGGCACTGACTTCAAACAGATCAGTACAAAGTTATTTTTGTTTTTTTTTTCGCTGTCGGTTAAATTTTCATACTCTATATTTTTTTATTTCTCACTTTTTAGTCTAACTTATCTAAGCTAAGTAGCGTAACTTGAACAATCATGTTTTACAAACTATTCCTTTTTTCCCGGTTACAATTACACCAATCCTCTTTATACTTAGTACTTACTTAAGATGATTAAGGAGTTTTTGATTACCATAACTACTTATTTTTTTTTTAAATATTATGGGACAATTCACACCAATTGACCTAGTCCCAAAGTAAGCTACGCAAAGCTTCTGTTATGGGTACTAGGCAACGGATAAACATACTTATATAGATAGATACATACTTAAACACATATTAAACACCCAAGAGTCTTGGGCCAAGACTCGAGAACAAACATTCGTATTTTTCATACAAATATCTGCCCCGACACGGGAATCGAACCCGGGACCTCAAGCTTCATAGTCAGGTTCTCTAACCACTAGGCCATCTGGTCGTCTAAAAATAAAAAATGATGCTCTATCGTAAAAGCATTAAACAATCCACTAATTAGGTACTCACACAACAGCTGCTTCCGTAAAAGGGTCTTGATCGGCACCATAAACTGTGGACAAAAAAAAGAAACAAATTATACCAAATTTAATTTATTATTTTTTTTATTTTAATTGTAAATTGAATAAAGAATGATCCGACCGATTTTGGCGATGGCACTTCGACTCGTAATTTCACTGGCGCTCATGCGCTCCAAGATTACTTACATAGCCTATCTTTGATGCGGAAATTGTTGTTGCGGTAAATTATTTCATGTATGATGTCAGATTGCGGTTTAAAAAAAAATCTATACCTACCTACATATAAAACGAGAAGTCGAAATTCTTGGCCCTAGACTGTTGAAACGGGATTTATGTACAGTCAAGGAAACTGAATCGCGTGCCACCAGTGTGAAACCTTTTCACAACCAACTTCACGATGATTTCTTTAGCAGATGTATGGAATGTCAACATGACGTTTGCAATGAAAAGGGTTCACCCTAGTGCGTGATTCAGTTTCTACGACCGTAAACTCTGATACCAATGATGATGACGGATGGATGTTTGGATGTTGCTGTTGACGTATTTTGTTTTATTCAATGGAAAACATAAATAAATAAATATCAAATAAATATCACGGGACAATTCACACCAATTGACCTAGTCCCAAAGTAAGCTTAGCAAAGCTTGTGTTATGGGTACTAAGCAACGGATAAACATACTTATATAGATAAATAAATACTTAAATACATAGAAAACATCCATAACTCAGGAACAAATATTCGTGCTCATCACACAAATAAATGCCCTTACCGGGATTTGAACCCAGGACCTCTTGCTTCGTAGGCAGGGTCACTACCAACTAGGCTAAAGCGGTCGTTAAAGAAGCCTTAACACTAATTTGAGTTCAGCGCAGATGAAGTCGTGGGCAAAAGCTAGTAGAATTAGCAATTCGAAGATTCTATGTTTGTATTTATTATCACTCTACGTATGGGCGTAACTACACTTGCTTTATAATTCATAAGTAGCTTTGAAATCTACCTCAAAACTTGTTCAAACCTCCACGCAGACCAACGCTTTATAAAACACCGATTATGTATGTATGTATGTATGTATGTAAAACTCTTTATTGTACATAAAACATGAAAATAACTAGTTAACAAGAGATACAGATGTACAAAGGCGAACTTATTCCTTAAAGGGATCTCTTCCAGTTAACCTTAGAACGATTGACAGGACATCAGAGACAAGAGTAGGCATACAATGCAGAGTAAAAAAAAAAGAGCCGAAATCAAAAATAAACCCAAACTAACAAAACATAAACAATACCCATACTTACAAAGAATACACACAAGTACACACATATATTATACAGGGTTATTTGTAATTCACTGACATCCTCTTAACCCTGAATTCCTATCACTCAAACAAATGTTTTTTGCTTTACGACTTTTTAAAATTAAGCACTTTTTTTCCCATACAAATAGATAGAGTATCGTAAAAGTAAGAGGAAATCTCAAATTTTCAAAACGTTATTACACCAAAAATATTAAGTTACTAGCTTTTGCCCGCGACTCCGTCCGCGTGGAATTAGTAATTTGGGCAGCTTATTTTTTTATCCAATTTGCTTTTTCATCAATTATGGCTCTCCTTAGTTCCTCGATATAAAAAAATTACCCGACCCCGCAAACCCCCCCCCCCCCCCTGCACTCCCCTCCCAACCCCACCCCCCCACCGAACACCCCGCACACCCGCGTTCACATTCACCACAAGTCAAGCGTGCCTATAGATGTTTTACTTCAAAAACCCCCGATTTTGAAACATTCTTCCGCTCCGCTCCGCTCCTATTGGTGTTAGCGTGATGATTATATAGCCTATAGCCTTCCTCGATAAATGTGCTATCTAACACTGAAAGATTTTTTCATATCGGAGCAGTAGTTCCTGAGATTAGCGCGTTCAAACAAAAAAACCTGTTCGATAAATTCTTAAAATAGACGTATCTTTCTTATTTGTGAACCGATTCAAATGAAACAAACACTAAATGTTAATCCAAGAAAATACCAACATATCAGTGAAAACCGCATCCTTCTAGGTTAAGCCGTTTCTGAGATTAGCGCGCACAAACGCACAGACAAACAGACAAACAGACATTAATTCTAAAAATCATTGTTTTGGGTTCTATTGCGCTAATAAATAGCCCTAGTGTCAGTTTTTCTCAAATATCTTCAATGTACAGACACCGACTTGTTACAGATTTATTATATGTATAGATGACAATAGCCGTAAAACAAAAACACATTTGTTTAAGTGGTAGGAGTTTAGGGTTAAAAGGATGCTAGTGAATTAAAAATAACCCTGTATAATGAATACAATATACTAATACATATCATATCAACATAAATAGACTACATAAAAACTACAAATACTTACATTAATATACGCATATATACTAAACAAAGAACACAACAGAGGTAGTCTCAATTTAAGAATTATAAAATGATTATAAAATGTCGCAACATTTTTAACACTAACCAGCCCATTTCATTAAATATACGTGTCTGCATAACTTTTTAAATTAAAAGCATTAATAAGCTTGCCACACATAGTGCTACATTAACCTAAATATTGAAACATTAAGGTAAGCGTTAGAGATTCCACGATTAAAGTTTATGGAACACTCAATACAGAATCCGCTTCGGTACGGTTTAAAATTTAATGTTTCTACGTTCGGTTAATATAAACCTTTAAATGTAGGTGAGACCACCGAAGTAAAAAATATTTTCATTTTATTATTCTTTGTGTTTACATGATCACAGAAGTTACCACGAATTCAAACATGAATATGCAAAAAATAAAAACGTATTTTTTACGATCTCTTAAGAATGAATTGCTGTTTTGTTGTAAAAAGGAATTACTACATGATTCTTTATTTCGGTTGAGGCTACAAAATGTACATTTTGATCGAAATAGAAGGGATTGAGGTATTAGTTATTGAACTGTAAATTTACTATTGGATTAAATTCAACGGAGAAGTTTAACGGTGTCACAATGCACTTATTGTAATTAATTATGATATAGCTTTGAGCTTTCACTATGTCAAAGTAACTAAGTTCAAGAAATAAACAAGCTTCATAAATTAACATGTTCTATTCATATGAGTAACATGGATTGAAGTTTTATCGAAGCGAGTGGATATGTGTTCTGTTGTAACATCTCACAGTTAGTATACACCGTGAAATTTTAGTGGTTGTTTTCCCGAAACGAGGTGATTTAGTATCGATTGTACAATCGATTTATAATTACTATTTTGACTAGAGTCAAAAATCCAATTGTGAAAAACGAAAGTCGAAAATGACCGCAAACCAATAGTAACGCTTCGTTGGTACCTAACCTATCGTACGATCGTACACTACTTGCACCAACGAAGCGTTACTATTGGTTTGCGGTCATTTTCGACTTTCGTTTTTCACAATTGGATTTTTGACTCTAGTCAAAATAGTAATTATAAATCGATTGTACAATCGATACTAAAACACCTCGTTTCGGGAAAACAACCACTAAAATTTCACGGTGTATATACATCTTAGTTATACTTGTCGTCACTAATCAACACTATTCAACCATCCAAGTGGGAGCTCTAGGACTCTAGCAGAACTTCTGCTGCAGAAGACGGACCACGGTGAAGGCATACGGTGCATACAAGTATGTGACTTTGGGGCTAGTTCCCGTAACGAACTAGACGCTAAACGCGACGAGTTGAAGGCCAGAGCACCTGCGGTCATAAATAAAAATCGTGCGTGCAGTTCCTCCGCGCGGAAGAAGTGAAACTTCGTAATGTGGAAATGAAAAAGGCACTTATACAGGGTTATTTTTAATTCACTGACATCCTCTTAACCCTGAATTCCTATCACTCAAACAAATGTTTTTTGTTCTACGACTTTTTAAAATGAAGCACTTTTTTTCCCATACAAATACACAGAGTATCGTAAAAATAAGAGGTAATCTCAAATTTTCAAAACGGAATTACACCAAAAATATTAAGTTATGACAAAAGCTGTAAAACAAAAAACATTTGTTTAAGTGGTGGTGTGGTGGTAGGAGTTTAATGACGATGCTCCTCGTGCGCACGTTATTTTCAATATTTTTTCTTGTTTTTTCGTAATTCTGAAAGATATTCAATACTTTTTTTTACTAAATACGTTTAAAATACTTTATTCTACGATCTACCATTAAAATAGTTTTGATTTTTACAAGTTTTCATACTAAACCACGCAATTGTTCATGATCGCACTGACGAAGTTTTTAACATCCGTTAGTATATATACAATGCGAACGTCTCGGAAACGTCAACTTGTGTTGCGTTGCGTATTTAACGCAACGCTTGTTGGAAGTCGCATTAGAAGTTTCACTTCAATAATTACGACGCAGCGGTGCCGACTTGTGGCAAATGTGGAAGCAAATTCGCTGCAAAAATTGGCTACGGCAGCCACTTGTGAGCGCATCAGCGACATTCTCGACGTTAGGAAATAGTCGCTGGGTCAAAACACGGCTAGGAGAAGACATGATGATAACTCTTAAATCATGTAATAACGACCATGTTTAACGACCGCCTTAGCCTGGTTGGTGGTAGTGACCCTGCCTACGAAGCAAGAGGTTCCTGGGTTCGAATCCCGGTAAGGGCATTTATTTGTGTGATGAGCACGAATATTTCTTCCTGAGTTATGGATGTTTTCTATGTATTTAAGTATTTATTTATCTATATAAGTATGTTTATCGTCGTCTAGTACCCATAGTACAAGCTTTGCTTAATTTGGGACTAGGTCGATTTGTGTAATAAGATTGTCCCCTAATATTTATTTATTTATTTATTTATTTAATAAATTGAGGCAGCCGTGGTGGGAACCGAATTGTGACGTCACTAATTCATATTACATTGTGACGACAAAAACCGGTTGCTAATAACGTATATTTCACAAAACATTATTAATTAACCTAAGCCTATTTTAAGTAACGGAATTCAAACAAAAATGTCTCAAAATAATTCACGTCTCTCAGCTATAACAATTTAAATTTTCTTGTTGCTACATCCACATTATTAAATTAGTCACGGAAGCGTTCACGCGAAACAGGAGTCGCTGAAAATGCGGATAATTAATCCAGCATATCGTACTCACTCAAAATATACATAACCTTTGCATTTTTGTCTGCGCTAGTTTTTATACCCGATGAAAATTCAACCTAGTCTCTATACTCGCAGGGAAGGAAAGGGTTTATAAAGTCTAGGCTAAAAATGGCCACGAATGTGAGATTCTCAGTGCTCTGAGGGGCGTGTAAACATTGTGTATGAATCGGAATGGTTTGCATTTGGTTTGAAAATTGCGGGCAAATGCAGTAGAAGCAATGTTTATCTAGCTTACATAATGGAGATACCATATTGTTTTATATTAAAATTCTTATTACCTTGTAAATATTTGCAGGTTTGCGTTTTATTCTAGGTGCACGAGTATATTTTGTATAACCGCACAGTCGTGGAGCAATATTGCTTATGTATTTATCCTTTAGTGTTTGGATCAGTGAAGAAGGACGAGAAAGTGCATCGTCTGGCTCATACGGCTAGCTTTTGAGCGGAAGCAGTGTACTCTTTCTTTTACTGCTACTTAAACTTAAGTAGGTATATAAATAGTGTCTAAGTATTTTGCCAATTAAGTTGCGTTGCGAGATCGCGTTGGACGCGGATGGCACGGGACCGATCTGTTTGGCGAGCCTTGGGGAGGCCTATGTTCAGCAATGGACGTCTTTCGGCTGAAATGATGATGATGACTTCATGTACTGGAACAATGTTTTTGCATTTGCAAAATCGATTTTTAATCAAAAAGATGCGACGAGGGACGCGGAGTTAGACGTATTCAATTGGCTAAGTAAAGTTTTTTGCAGAGGTGCTAATTATATTTTTTTTCGACAGTCGGCGTTCTGGAGATCGAGAAACTGCAGCTGTTTTATTTTTATCTCCTATTGTTTACTGGAAATATTTTTTTGAGTGTTCGAGATGACATTTGTGAGATTTTATGGTTGACAAACCGTTCGTGCTCAGAACTTAGTAGAAACAGAAAAAAAAAACCGAAGTGAACTGTTACTGCTGTCCATGTCAAATCGTTTGCGTTTCGTTTGCTTTGCGTTTTGGTGTGCTCAGTGCACAGAAATAATAATAAAGAGTATAGAAGTGCCTTAGACGCGTGACCTTGGCGCCGCGCTTGTGACTCGTAGGTCACAAGCGCGCGACTTGTGGCTCAGTGCTATTTGAAACGTGGGTATGATAACAAGTGCTTTAAAATGGTGTTTTGCAGCATTAGCAATTGCGGAAACTCGTCCACACTGTTTAATTACACTAATAAGGGGATTACATTTCATTGGTATGTATTAATTTAATGTAATAATGCGGTTTATATCAAAATACAACTTGAGAAAATATTTCATTATGAAATATTGGTTTACACGTTATTAACACGAAACTTCAGGTACCATTGCTGCTCATATCCTTAAAAACGCAGATTGCTTTGAAGTATACGCAGCAATGTAATATAATTTTTGATAAACCTTCTGCCTCGCACAAACGTTTATGGTACGAACACAAGACAGGTTACGACTAGTCCCGAGCTAGTGATGCCCGTTGACTTGCGTAGACTTTTTATCGATATCCTAGTTTACAATCATCCTAAACACGGTATAAAGGTGGTGTAATTAGTATAATAGTGTACAAATAATAAAGTTACAATTCCATTGTAAAAAAAATTACTGATTGTTTCTTTTGTTTATTTAATCCCGAAACTCTCACCGAAACTACAAAATTCCTAAATTGTATAAAGAATAAAGAATTTTGACTTTGACTTTATATTAAAAATGATAATTCAGTTTTAAACAGCGTATTATTTAAAAACATATTTCAAATATGTATGACAAAACGAATACACCCTACAGTTAATTGATACTTAGTACACATTTTCATTATCACGTTTATTGTCATCGTCAAATGTAGGGTAGCACACAACACTAACAACATCACTTTGACAACCCTACATTTACCCCCCTATCCTACATTTGACAATGACAATAAAAAGTGATGATGAAAACGGGGGTAGTTGTGTGTCGCTGTCAGTTGCGTCGAGTAGCCGCACGACCAGTACGCTTAGTATAGGTATAAGTTTTACTTCACTAAAATACTTCTCGATCGCGTTTACGTAAAAAAATCAATTACTAGGGAAACATGGAGAGCGTCTCCGCGCGCGCGCTTACATGTTTCCATAGAATTGAAATTTTTACGTAAACGCGATCGAAAAGTATTGAAGTGAAGGAAAACTTATACTAAGCGTATAGGGCAGTAGCGCGCAGTGCGCGTTTGGAAGCCACCGTGACGTGTAACTCCGAGAAGAAGGGCTCGGATTAGCCCGAAACATGTAGAGTTTAACTCGTTTTAAGACGTGAGTGATCCGTTTATTTTCACTATGAGTGAGTCTCACGATAGTTTCATGTTTAAACTCACATCTCTCACTTACACAGAGTCGGTGGTAGGGTCAACCAACGTCATAAATAAGTGATCACTTTTGTACCTTGTCGCTTTAACGTCATGTTTGAAAAGCCATACGAAATTATGTAACGATTGAAAGTGACAAGGTACTACAAAAGTGGTCACTTATTTATGACGTTGGTATGACAGACACATGCAGCCAAACATTATACATTTCACATTCACATACCTAGGTCATATTCACGTAATTAGCTACAAATTATTTATACTAATGTCCATACCCACGAATTAATTTTAAATTTGATCATTTAACCAATAATTTCCTGTAAAGTTTACTGCAAATTGTAACAGTCGATAAAATTGTCGATGAATCGAGGCCTAGCGTAAATGTGAAATAAATTGCTTTTGTACACTACAACCATACTGCCGACGAGGCCAATGAAGAACGCCGTGTTTTAAGTGTGGGTATGACTTACGGTGAGTGTTATTCAACGCTGTCTCTAAGTAGTTAGGTTCATAATTGTTTGTAAGCAAAATATTAGTAATTGTGTGCGTGATTGCGTAGTACGGTTCCGGTCTTTTGCGTGTGTGCATTAATAGTAAGTAGAGGGGGCAAACTAGCGCCACTGGTCCCGGAACAAAATAGGAACTAAGGCATTTCTATCCTCTTTATTATTATTTCTGTGGCTCAGTGTGATTTTTTGACTATTTTTATCGACCTTCGCATAAAATTCGGACTTTCAATTTTACCGCATTTCTCCACGACCTATGCACGATAATTGGTTCACGATTGAATACTTTCGATCACTATTTTGGAACTGCTTCTTGGACAACGCAAAGCAAACGAAACGCAAACGGTTAGATTTCATGTGACATTGACAGAAGCGACAGTTGAATTCGTTTTTTTTTTCTATTTTTTCTTAGTACTGAGCACGAACCGCTTGTCAGCCATAAAATCTCACAAATGTCATCTCGAACACTTAAAAAAATATTTCTAATAAATAAAAGAAGATAAAAATAAAACAGCTGCAGTTTCTTGGTGTTGAAGTCGACCACTGTCGAAAAAAAATATAATTAGCATCTCTTCAAAAAACTTTACTTAGCCAATTGTATTGAAGGGTTGAAACCAATAATAAAAGGCAGAAGTATGTCATTATCACATATCAAAAAAATCTAAGTTAATAATTTTGCACCGAGCTTTAAATTGTAACAAAGGCCCTCATAAAATGACATCGGTATTTCATGTTAATATGCAATAAAGCGCGAACAAATTTACGCTTAACGGCATGAACTCCAGAACATTAGCTTTGTATATTCCAATTTAATCTTTATCGAGATAAACTTGGTTTAGCACACGGTATTCTAAACGCTAACGGCTTAGGGGCGCGAAGCCGAGTTACTAAAGGTTTTTACATCGTAACTTTAGCCTAAGCGAAAAGATCTTGGTCTTAGAAGCAGGCACAAAACACCCACAGATCTTGCGACTATTCGTGGTCTAGAAGTTTAAGTGGTAGAGCTTTGTAACAACAAGTTTCCCACCCTTCAATGGGCATTGTACTCTAAAATGCACGTGATTTCAGGCTACCCTTTCGTATTTTTTTAAAGTAGGTACAATTTTTAGGACTTTGTAATCAACAAGGATTCGATGAGGTTGAATTATGAACTTCAATATTAAGGCTTTAAAATGATAAACTCAATACAGCCTGCTCTAAAATATGAAAGCGAAGGATTTTGATTTATTTCCTGATATAAGGAATTTAAGGGTATATTAACTACACATACCACAACATATTGTCCTATTGGATGGATCAGTACGGGTAACTCTAAAAGTACGAGACTTAAAAAAATCTGTTCTGAGGAACCATGTCATCGATTTTAGTGACAAGAAAAACTACCAGTGGCGAAGGGTGCTAACAACTCGATTCCCAGCGGGTTGCCTAAAATTTTGAAGTAACCAAACGCTTCTCTTAGTACCCGATTGTTTGTATAGAGACTTACTCTTCCATAATAAACTTTTAAGTATTTTTCAAAATGGTGCAGTAACAAAACGCATCAAAATATCCACAAGACCAATCAGTCATTCATAAATTCAGTATTCCGGCAGGAATTGTACACTCACACATGTAAATATTCATTCATAAAACCATAGATTCACTACAAGCGTCTACCGTAAGAATAGGCATGGAATAGGCTGAAGATAACCCGGTCTCTATCGGCTTATCACATTTAAAAAAAGACTTTCTACATTGTGCATAAGGCTTAATTTCACTTTGACAGAAGCTTTTTTTTTAATTAATTTATCCCACTTGGAATAGCCGACGGAATTGACATTCATGCAGCCATTCGTAGACTTATTTAAAATTACTGGAGCGAAATTTAATTTTAAAGTATCGAGTTTTAGTGTAAAACAGAAAGTACGATATTTTATCTATTTTTATAATAAGATCTATAAACAGACAAAATTAAACCGCCACGGGCTGTGCTCAGCGCGCTGCACAACACCAAATCGTATACGCTGTGCCGCGCTGCCGGAATGTGTCACTGTATGTACGATTCGGAGCCATAGAACGTGCCGGACGTGATCCGCTAGCGCGGTCGATTTGTTTGTGGTGTGGTATTTATTGAAATGACAACATTAGGTAATGTCATGTCAATCGCTCAGTGTTTTGTAGTTTGTATTTATATTATAATAAAATTATGTGAAATAATTTTAATAAAAACACAATATTAGATCAGTGTTGATACGCAATATCGGTGAAATTTAATCGTACATATTATCGTCTGTCAGGTTGTAAATCTGATGATAATTCAGTGTCTAATTCATGTATAAGTAACATATTGTTTTGATACTGATATCAGTGAAAGGATAAATATGCTGCAGTCTTATGGACCGAATTACTGCACGTAAGTACTAGTTTTCAAGAATATAACCTAGTATAACTACTAAGAAATGGGGTATGATTTTTGTTTGCTTTTTTTCGTCCGGCTTTACCTGGAAAAAAATTCACGCCTCGCCACTACTTAAAAGATCTAGATGGATCACCTTTGTAATTCCACGTCGATGAAGAGCGTAGAGTCCCCACAAAACCCAAAGGACTACTGGCAGAATAACACAGTGTACCTACTTAAGCCATAATATGAAAAAAAACCGTGGCGTTAACTTAATGCACCTAAAGTTAATTCACCCCGGATTTATTCATTCGTAATTCAGTGAAAACCTTCAAATTCGACGGAGCCCCGCTCCTATTTCTAGGCGGTTTGCCCTTCGGGAATGAGAAGTTACCCTAACCTGGACCCTATTTTCTGGACTGAATTATGGCTGGGTGAATTAACTCTTAAGTGTATTAAGTCTACTAAACTAAAAAAACCTAGCTGCTGGGAGAGAACTGTACAGTAAACGGTACAAACAATTATGTAGGCCATTAATAAAGGCGAGAAATGAAAGTCAAGTGGACGAGTGTAGAAATGTGATAAAGGTGTGACAGCCGCGTAACAAGACCAACTAGAGGCGTCCTTGGGGACTGGTAAGGTTTGTTGGAACGCTCGCAAGGCGAAAAGTGGTTGCTATCTGATTTTTCACTATAACCTTCCTCTTTTAACCGAATTGGAATAACAGAGACGCACAAAAAAACCCAGCACGATAATATACTAGGGTAAAAAAAACCTTGACTAGTTATAGTTTTAAATCACAAAAATGGTACTTTTTACAGGTCTATCGCTTAAGCGCTTAGCTGAGCCTGTTCCTGAAGTACCTATGGGAGCGGTACGCGACGCGAGAGGTGACAAGTGAAGCCTGACTGAAGTTAGGTACACGACGTTTGACGTTCCGTAAACACACCCCTCCCGTACCGCTCCCATACCTCAGGAACAGACTCAGTTTGTCTATGGTATGATTGTTTTTTTTATAGGTACCTGGCGGCGATGTTTAGATATCTTAGTGTTGCCGGATAATCGATTATTTTCCCCCTAAATAATCTAGATATCGATTATATCGATTATAATCGGTCAAGTACACGATGTAATATATATATATATATATATATATATATATATATCTACATAATCGATTCAATCGATTAAATTGTAATATATTAACAATCGATATAATCGATTTAATCCATATAATTGTATGAATCTCAGTATCGATTATATCGATTTAATCGATACATCGATTGAATAATCGATATTTAGATATTTGTGCGCCGCAATTATAATCGACGAAAAATCGATTCACCAACAATTGTCCGGCATTCTGCCAACTTTAAATTACAAACGTCATAATTTTAATAAGAATTTTCTTAATTTTTAAACATTTCAAACACGAAAATTGTAATTACAACAACATAAATTAGTGAAAAATGTTCCAGTTATTTAATCAGAGAACTCACATTTGCATACATCCTCTTAAGTGTGAACTTTTTTAATAGTTTAAGTTTTTCACAGACGTAGAGCATGGGTTCCAAATTTAAACACTTGATATGTAATGGAATTTCATACTTACTTCCTGGCAGCTCGAGATTACTTCCTGGCGGCTAGCAGCTAGTCTCCAGGATGCGTTACTTTCTACGACGTTTTTGATGACGTAATGGCAACATTTCATACCATTTTTGAGAAAAATTAGTTAAACTCTCGAAAGCTTGTCTCCTCTGGTTTTACTTATGGTAATATTTGATGTCCATCCGTTTTCACTTTTTTGACGTGACATCCGTTTTCACTTTTTTGACGTGACAACGTCTAATAAATCAATGAACGCCGGCTGCATACATGAAAAAGGATGACGCAATGTAACGTACGTATACGTTAATTGAATGGATCGATTTAATTTGTACTTAAATGAATCGATGAATTTAACTTATTTATAATTATCGACCCAGTGTACAAAATTTCACGAGAATCGGTTGGGAAATGAGTCCTGTAGAAAACAGACGGACCAAAAAGTTTCTACCGACACATTCTTCCTGGCAATGGTTTTTCCGAAAGCGCTAGTAGCATAAAAAAACAGACACTTAAAAGAGCCCTTCGCGGCTTACTACTGAATAAACATTTTGATTCTGATTTTATACGGAATACGAGTATTATTTTAATAAAAAAATAGCGCTATGTGATGAATTATATCCAACAGTTTTGTTACTACATACATAAATCACGACTGTATCTCCAAAGGGGGTAGGCAGAGCACCGAAATTCTGCATTTACGTTTCTGGGCTTATTTTATATAAAATATAGGCTTGCGTTTGACCACAATCACGCCTGACGGAAAGCGAAGATGAGGCCTACGATAGAGCACGTTTAATGCTCGCTCATTCACCTTAGACTTGAAAGCTGGTTGATGAAAGAAGAGAGAAATCGCTTTGGGCAGATTTTGGAAATACTAACAACGTACCGGTGGAAATCCCGCCTAGCTGTGGAAGAAAGGAGCAGGTGCAATAAGGTCGTGCAGTTCCGAAGCACATTCACTGAAATGTAGCCTGTAGAATACCGACAGGGAAGCCACTCTTCTTTTAGTTTTGTTTATCAGATCTCTTAATTACTATGTTTCCTTTTATTTCACAGCATTCGTTTCACAATAGCCATTTCTCTCTATTACTACCAGTCTAAAACATCCGGTGCACACTTTGATGAAAAAAGCTAACAACTGGCACTTTATCATTTTTATTTACGGCGACGGGAACTGGAGTCATTTACTTGCAATTAAAGCAACTAAAGTAAAACGAAATGATATACGTGTGGCCATTACTTTCAATTTGTGTTGGGTGATGGCCGGAACATTGCTGCAGACATAAAACAAAATAAAACATATATCGTTTGTTGTCTGATGAAAATTGTCGGTAACTTTTCCGAACACAGTCACGGTTCGTGATATTACTGTGATGTAGCAACATGAATCCTATGAATTTGTATAATAAATGGAAAAGTTAGTGAAGATGTTTGGATTTTTAGATAATAATAAAAAAAATAGATAATAATTATAGGTACTAGACGACGGATAAAAATAGTTATACAGATATATAGGTAAGTAAATACGTACATAAATCTAATACCTTTAAACGAGCAATTCTTGTATATATATACATATAATATATATGTATATATATATACAATATATATATACAATATAGGCTTGCGTTTGACCACAGTCACGCCTGATGCAAAGATGAGTCCTATACGATGGAGCACGCTTGCCAAGTAAATGCTCACCCTAGACTTGAATTTAGGGGAATAAGCCGAAAGAAAAAAGGTGGTTGAGCGAGGTGTTGCGCGTGCCCCCAAGCAGTGCAAACCGTATCGCAACAGCGTAACAAATACGCGGCACTGTAACCGGTACACGTGCGCTGCACAACTGCTCAGACCCTTCCCCCAGAATGGCTACTATTATAGGTAACAGGCCGGAACACGGCGAGTCGTTTGGCGGCATGGCTCAACCACCAATCAATGGGTGGTGACCAGCCGCGGCCGAAGCCTACCACCGGAGTTGTATCGCTCGTTTAGCACCGCCTAGGAGTCACGTGTAGGGTCTCGAGGGTAAACCTACGGACGCGAGCGATTTCAACCCTCAAAATGATATTCCGGTAATGTGTGCTCATGGTAAATTGAAATGTAATTTCGCACATAAATTCCAAAAACACACGAAGTGCGACCCTGGGCTCAAACCTATAACCTAGGTCAAACTACTGAGCTTCCAAAGCTCTTCATGAGTCGGATCAAGAATTTATTAATTTATAACATCTTTTTTTTATCAACACTTTCCGCTGAAGCTAATTTGCAACTGACATATGTTCACACTTTTTATGTCACAAGTGTTACCTATTTAACGTATATTAAACATAATATATTTCGAGCATCAACTGTACCGTAATCATAATGCTCAGTATACAAATTGATATGTAGATTCCGCAGTAAATTCCTGCGTGATATGAATCCGACAATTCTTCGCTTTCAAGGATTCCTCGTAATATATGAATGAATGGCCGACCCTTCCCAAATAGGGCTTTTAATTTCGCGATCGCTAATACGCAAAACGTTGCTTTATATAAAATCTGTACAAGATATTTATTTTGAAAGTAATATTAATGAAGAATAATAAAAATAATTCCTAATTCGACCTTCAAAAAATTAAGAGACTTGAAGAACTGTGTAACTGAAGGTTGATAAAACATAATAATATGGTTTAAGTGTGGAAACACCAAATAAATTTTAAGCCGCCTATAAAAAAATACACAACACTCTACTAGTCATACAAAAACCATGAAATCAGTTCAGTTTTTTTAAATGAATTTGTTAAGTTTATTTTAAAGTTTATGACTCAAAAATACACTTTTACTTTTTTTTTAAAGAACCGGTATCGTTTTTAAAAAAAACGCCACAGTAAGGTTTAATCTGATACCTACTTATTGTCCAATAAACGCTCACTTATTTCACAGATAAAAATATTTGTCTGGCTCTGTCAGTTTTAACAAATGCCGTGCTAAAAAGCAGACAAAACTAATCCTACAAAAGAATAAAAGATTAAAGACTAACATTATAAAACTATCTGGCCACGGAAATCTCGAGACTTCTGGTTCAGAATTTTACATAAAACGTAATTCGCGGATGTTCCGCAACAAAATGCAATGTTCCTTCGGGAATACCGATAAATTACCGGATTCGCCCCCGGCGAGTTGCCGGGAACAAAGACTAGTAGTAGCTTTCAGTTCGTTAACGGCTTATTTTATTTTACCCTTTTTCCGAGACTTAAGGGATACTTAAAGTTTTCATTTTAGTTAAGTGTTTCTAAGCGTATACAAATGGGTTTGAGGTTCATCCATCGAATAACTTGGGTATACTTACGAGTCAAAATTCGGCACATGTATCCGTTTTAAAAATTTCTTAAAAAAACCATAGACGAAAGACCATTGGTCTTTTAAAATCATATTATGATCGTAGATACTTTTAACTATACGAACTTCTTTGATCATGTCATCTACAAAGTAGTTTAGGTTAGGTTAGCTTTATTTTATAAAAATCCTATAATGATGACCACTTCTCATAAAATTTAATTACCTATATCAAATGACTTTTATACTTTTTAAGGTTTATACAATATAAATAATTTTATGTATTTACTACTTACCCAAAGTAGGCTTGCGCAGAATAGTTAACTTTTAACTTGAAATTAACTGCTACCCAGGGTCAAAGATTTATTTTTTTAACCCTGTATCGTGCAAATTCAAAAGCTCAACCTGAGATGTGTAACATGAGATGGGTATAATAAAGGAAGATGACTTATTTATAAATATTACAAGCGCGTGTTCGGAAACTATTATTATTGTTTTGTCCTGTTAGTTGGTGATTATTTAGAACTATTTTTAGATTGGACACTGCTGCGCGAACGAAGAACTGACCAGTAATCATCCCAAACAAGTCCTTCAGATTTCTTAGCAAAACATAATTATAATAAGTTTTACATCTTGGGCTTGGCAGTCCATGCCCTTGTATTTTTCCCCAAAATAAATAATTCTGCTGTAGCAAGACAAAGTGAACAAAGTCCTCCAATGTAAGGTTTTAGAGACAAGTGTGCACAAAAAGTACAAGCATTAAATGAGTTTGTCCTCTTTTTAGATTTTGAGTAGTTTCATATCAAAACTGATGCAATACATTGGAACTTATCGCTTTTTCCAACAAGATACACTTCAAGTTAAAAAACACTCCAAGCTCTAATAAAATATGACATTCAATATCGAAGTTTATTTATTGCGGCAGGTTTCATTTAGACGTTATTGTTTTGTATCGGAACGGGGATTAAATAAATCAACAAGCCGGCGTGATATCGTGAGATATTCCAAAATGAATTCCAATCGACAGAGCAAACCTTTCCGAAACAAAACTCTTAATTTCTTTCGACTTTGATTTATAAAGGACATTATTTGGTTTGTTTAGGACGGATGAATTTTGTGCCAAATATTGCATCAAATTAAAAAAAGATTCAGGTGTCATGCCTTCTGGTAATTTGATATAAAAGTGTTCCTAATAACGTGCTATCGTGGAACTGGAAACCAATTAAACTTTGTCGTAATACTGTCGTTGAGAGAAGAGGGAAGAAAAAGTGTACTCGGGAGATATTTCTCCATTAATGTACCTAATATGTAAGTGCGGAAAAGGCTTATGCCGAATTAAGCTTTTAGTGATTATATATATGAAAAAGCTATGAGAATATTATTAGGTCTATTATTTTCGCTGTGCAAGATAAAATTATACTTAGGTTTATTTACTAGCAGGTATTAATGTAGACTTATAATCCAAATGCTTTAAATTTTTCGGTAAAGTGTAACAATATAACATTGTACTTAGTATTTATTTTTGTTCGTAATATTTGTGGAAGTAAATGTCACTATTTTTTTATACCTAATCGATGGCGACTTTCTTCAATATCTTTAATTTTCCGGAGCGCTAATAAGAAATTAATTTTACACAGAATATCTTTATTATTATAGTGAAATTTCCAGCCCTCATCTGTTCTCCCTTAATGCATTTACTAGGGAAGCGTACTATATCTTAGTCTACATCAATGTTTAAGATCATATTTCAAATACAATTTAAAAAAAAAAAAACAATTGAAGGGGGATCCATTCATTTGAGCAATGTTTGTTTAAACTTATCGTTTCGCAAACATTTAATTATGCTACGCTTTATAATGTTATGTATTGCGTAAACTTTAAATATATAAAAATAATGGCGTGGCTAACGTTGCAGATAAGGTTTTTGAAAAAAAAATCATTTGCAGAAAATAAAGTGTCAGTTAAACGATGCATATGGTCAAACTTTTTTTTTGTGAAACATTAGTAAACCCATATGAAGGCATACCATACCAGTCGACACACTTTTTAACCAGAAAATGTAAACATTTCTTCACAGTTTTAAACCTCATCAGCTAGATTACCGCGACACATTTTTTATGTTTATTCTAACGCGCTGCAAGATGTTTACGGCTCTTATCTAACCGTACCAAATATGTACGATTACCCGGTAATATGCGTCATAAAATTACTCCATCTTACATTTATGAGCAAACAAAAAGGACATAACATAACCTAGAACTTTTTAGAACAGATTTTTCCATAATTTCAAAACGTATATTCATAAACCACACGTCGTATTTGATTGATACGAATTTTAGCAAATATGACCAGATTGGTAAGAGTGCCAAGAGCAAAAGAAATAAAACATGGCGTACCTCTTTTCGAAGCGTTTCGTCATTACCATCCCTCGTACCTTGAGCCTGAATAATAACAAAATCTCAGAATAAGATGTAAAAGCAGACTTAAAAACAGTAAATTTCACGTGTCCACTTTTTATATTTTAGTTTTGTGAATAACTAAGTTACGGGAATTGTGCCACTCATTCGCTTACCTATCGAAATGTGTAGGGTACTGACATTGGGTGTATTGTAGGTATGTATACTTTGTTTTGTGTGGGTATTTTTGTTATTGCTCTCATTTGCTATAAATTGCAGCACCTACGGAAATATATTCCTTACTTATTTCTGTTGTAATAGGTTGCCTGGAAAAGATCGCTCTGAAGCAATAGGGCTGCCTATTTCTTACCTTGTATTTTTTCTCTATGTCTTGTTTTTTGTATTGGTTGCTTAATGATGATAAAGAGCCATTGTATTGTATCGTACCTCCCGTAGTCTAGAAAGCTGAAAATTTTATGTGGAGTCTAAGAGCTATCTACATATACAAAAAAGCCGACATAAAAATCTGTAACTTTCATGGAGGAGAGTACCGGAACAGGGGCTAAATTCAGGATTGGCTCAACACGGTTTGCGAGCGGTAATTCTCAAACCTCTCTTCTCTAAACCTCTCGCAAACCAGTGATTTTTGGCGTTCCTGAGCAGTTCATCCCTATCCTCTCGCAAACGATTGAATTACCGCTCGCAAACCGTGTTGGGCCGTTCCTGAATTTAGCCCCAGGCGATTCACAACAGCTGGGGGGCTACTCCGAAATTCGAAAATCGAAGTTCGTATCGCATCGTCTTGCTCGCTCTTGTATTAAATACTATTAGCGTGAGAGGAATGGCACGATACGAAGTTCGAATTTTGCACTTCGTAGTATAAGGCCTGGCACGAATGGATCGAACGAAAGAATGTCACTTTGACAATTTTGTAGGAAAATGGCGTGTGCTATGTCATTTTCATATTTGTGTGACGTATTCAAATATAACACAGATACATTATTTTCATTCACTCATTCAATTCATTCGTGCCAGCTCTTGTTAACCGACATGTACGAAAAAAAGACCGATTTTATATTCTTGATTGGGTTAGGTTCAAATAAAACAAAACAAACTTATTTTAGTGCAAATTTAAATTTTGAATTAAAATTTTGAATGAGTTAGGAAACATTATTGTGTATTTTCGTGATTGATTGTATTTCAACCAAAATCAATTACATAAAACAAAACACCGGTTCATTTGCACTTTTGTTTCAATCAATCGTGTTATTCATAATTTAGAACCAAAATTAATTGCATACCTATTTCAAACGACCTTAGCGTTAGCGCTTTTTTGCCCTACAACTACGATTTTAAAATAATTTTAAATTTATTAATTAACCTTTTTAACGCCAACGACAGCTATATGTGTCACAAAGTACAACCTCAAAGTAATCTTCACTCAATGCCATAGGGTTCAAAATAGTATTAAGTACATACGATTAGCTAGGCTTGGTATTGAAAAAAAAAATCAGTACGTACGGTCAACAACTTTAATGATTATGCCACTTGCGACTGTTTGTAATGCCGTGTAATGCAAATTGGGTTTAGCCGCTTAAGGATTTGCCCCACACTGTATGCGTTCTGCTATCTGCGGTCAGGTTAAATTGAACGCAGCCCGCATTATGTATGAACAACATTGTCGGTCGCATATCTATACAAAATAGAGACCGACAATGTTGTACATACATAA
The DNA here is from genome assembly GCA_947859365.1 of Archips crataeganus. Classification (NCBI taxonomy): domain Eukaryota; kingdom Metazoa; phylum Arthropoda; class Insecta; order Lepidoptera; family Tortricidae; genus Archips; species Archips crataeganus. The sequence continues at coordinate 15,762,618 of OX402054.1, forward strand.
TGCGGGCTGCGTTCAATTTGACCTGATGAGTGTGGCAAATCCTTTATATACTTGTATATCCTGATTTGCATTACACGACTAAAATGCGAAGAGTGGCGGGTTGCTCAACAATTAAAATTATTTACCGTACAAACCAAGCATTTGTGATAACTAACAGACAACGTGCCAAAATTCAGTCGAAATTGGTTAACATTCTAAGGGATGGAAACTCACCCCCTTTGTATGAATTTAATACTTTATTTAGCACAAACAGTTGCATTTTCATCCGCAAAAGTCGACGTCAAAAACACGGTACGCAAACTACGAAGCGCTTAGGTACCTAGTTAGTTACGCTGTACTAAACTGTGCACCTTCCCAACGCTCAGTTCCTTTAGCAACATAGTTGTTTATTTTCACAGCATCAGTGGTTCGTTTCTAACGTTTAAAGGAAACCTCGCAACGTGGTCAGAAAAAAAGCGATCACGAGTCTCCTTCCCGACTCAATTCAGCTCACATTACAGTACCTACCTAAAAAACAAAAGAATAGGGAACATGTTCTTTGTTTATTTATAACTACAAAAACAGTACTGAGCTTTAGATTAAGACTAATTTAGAGTAATCTTATCTTTAGTCTTTGTCTTTAGTCGTCATCGCAACCTATATACGTCCGACTGCAGGATACAGGTCATACAGGCCTTCACTCAGAATGAGACATCTTGGGCCGTAGTACCCACGCGCCATTGAATTTCTTTGCAGGTGTGCGCAGGTAAATTTGAAAGTATAAAAAAATCGAACGTATATTCTGAAAAACTGAGGTCCGAGCCCGCGCTTGAACAAAAAAATCCTGACTGACTTAATCATCAATGGCCAGCTCTTAGATCTTGACAGTTGAAATTGCATATAGAGATAATTTTTATTACACATGATTGATGATGATTTTTATTTATTCATTATAACTAGCTTATGCGACTTTGCTCTCTGATTTTTTGTTTACGCAAAATCAGTGCTCTCAAAACGACGCTTTATTTTCTTTTCTTTGAGTAAATTCAGACCTCTAAGGCGCACTGCGTAGGTAGGTAGGTATAAGTATAAGACAACAAATAATAAATATTGATTAAATAAATAATAGTTTAAATTATTTTATTGTAAAAAAAGCGTGGCGTGCTTTTTAAGATATTATCAAAATGATAATCCTTCTACTCAATCTGTCAATAAAATATTTCTAACAATTGACACCATACACCCTAAATTTGGTACCTATGTGAGCGCTTTCGGGGATAAAAAATTGATCTAGCTTAGTCATCTCTGGGAAAACCAAGGGAAAACGCTTGGTACCGAGTTTCATCCCGAGCGGAGATACTTCATTACTGCTGCGCACTCATTCTTATCTCGTCATTCCGCTCGCGTTACTAGTATTTATACGAGAGTGAGCGAGAAGGCACGATACGAAATTCGATTTTTGAATTTCTGAGTAGCCTTGACTGTTAAAACGACAATTAGCTACACACGAAACTACTGCCGCATGCAGCACCTGTTTGGAACCAAAACGAGTGCTCTCAAAATGGCTTATTGTTTTCCTTCAGTAAATTCAGAGCTCTAAGGTGCCTATAAGACCTCCGGTACATAAACCTAATTGTGTCTTCTGCAAGATACTCCATCATTACTGCTGTGTACCTACTACGCTACCGGGCGGTCGCACGTAGTCGTTCCCTGGCCTTATACAGGGTTATTTGTAATTCACTAGCATCCTTTTAACCCTAAACACCTACCACTTCAACAAATGATTTTTGTTTTACGGCTTTTGTCATAACTTAATATTTTTGGTGTAATAACGTTTTGAAATTTTGAGATTACCTCTTATATTTACGATACTCTGTGTATGGGAAAAAAGTGCTTCATTTTAAAAAGTCGTAAAACAAAAACATTTGTTTGAGTGATAGGAATTCAGGGTTAAGAGGATGTCAGTGAATTACAAATAACCCTGTATAAGACCTCCGGTACATACATAAACCTAATTGTGTCGCGTTCAAGATACTCCATCGTTACTGCTGTGCACTGCGCCACCGGTCGCACGTAGTCGTTGCCTGGCCTTATATTACGAAATTCAATATTTTGCCACCCCGCTCGAACTACTATCATTTAATACAAGAGGGAGCGAAATAGTAATAGGTTCGGAGTAGCTCCCCAAGCTGTTAAAATGCGATGACTTTTGGTGCACGTGATACTACTTCCGTACTCAGCAGCTGTTTGGAAAATTTGGCAAATTTACCTGTTTCAGCATTTTTTGATAAATTCCTGATATTGATGTGATAGATATTTGTGTTGCTTACTCTACTTAATCGAACTACATAACTTTCACTTTATTTTACTAGCGCCTCGACCTGGCTTCTACCGGTTGTAATTTAAAAAAGAGACGAGACATACATTTTCGTGAAAACTCCGTTATTACGCTGACGGAGGGAATCGAATCAAAATCGATTGGTTTAGGAGTTAGCGGATGGATATACAGATAGACAAACCTATACAATGTACACCGTGTTCTTTTATTTCCGCAAATCTTAAGGAGACATTTAACAGGTCAAATGAAGTTAATTTCTTTATGACACTATGTCATAATCATAATTCGTATTGTTGAAAAGTTAATGAAGAATTAACTAACTAACTTACTAATTTGGCTCAGGGACCCAAAGAGGGTCTTGGCCTCCGAAACGAGAGCACGCCATCTGTCCCGATCGTGCGCAGCCTCTTGCCAGTCGTCGACTTGAAGACGTCGCAGATCCGCCTGGACACTGTCCCCCCAGCGGTACCTGGGTCGCCCAACCGGGCGGCGACCAGTCGGTCGTCCTACGTACGCTCTCTTGGCAGCACGATCCTCTCCCATTCGGAGTAGGTGGCCGAACCAGCGAAGTCTGTGTGATTTTGTTACGCCGATGATGTTGGGTTCAGCCACCAGCTCCTGGATCTCTATGTTTTTACGGATCCTCCACGTACCGTCGTCTGTCTTGACAGGTCCCAGGATCTTACGCAAGACCTTCCTTTCCGCTACAAGGAGTTGACATTCCTCTTTTGTGTTAGTGTCCAGGCCTCACAACCATACATAAGGATAGGTCTTACGACAGTTTTATAAATCCTTAACTTTGTATTCCTGCTGAGAAGCCTGGACACCAACACCTTGTGGAGGGCTGCACTGCATCGCAGGGTGTTTTGGATGCGGATGTTTATCTCCTCCTCTCTGGTGTTAGTGTCGGTTATGGTGCATCCAAGATACCGAAATTTGTCAACCCCCCTGTATACGGTACCCCCAACATGAAGACTACCACGCCGAGCCCGTGTATTTTTGTATCGTTTCATGTGGAGGTATTCTGTTTTTGTCTGATTGATCTCTAAACCTATCTTGGATGCCTCCTGCTCCAAGACTCTGGCCGCTTCAGCCACCTCTTCCCGGCTTTCCCCTAATAAAGCAAGGTCATCCGCGTACCCTATCACCTTGTGCCTGCCGCACAACTCAACACCTACGTCCAGTGCTAAAACATTCCTGACGACATGTTCTAGGGCCAAGTTGAAAAGCACTGGTGATAAGGCATCCCCTTGCTTTAGACCGGTCATCACCGGGAATTCTTCCGAGAGCTCACCCCCCACTCTGACGCGCATTACACTGTTCTTCGTAGCTGTAGTGATTATAGCAACTAGTTTTCTTGGAATGTTAAAATTCAAAAGAATAGAATATAGAGCTTCCCGATCTATGCTGTCGTAGGCCTTTGTGAAGTCCACAAACAAAGAGTGGATGCTCTGTGCGTACTCCCATCTTTTTTGCATGAGCTGTCTCAGCAAGAAATAATGAAGAATTCAATTTTATTAATTTTATGTACATTTTATGTAATATAGGGTGCAAGCCACACAGAAGAGACGTTGGATGAAGGCGTGTCACAGTCGCGGCGCCCCTTGAATCAGTTTTCATACTTAAATGTATAGAAGCGTCGCGATCCAAAGCCGACAGAAGGGACGGGGCGGAGACGCGGCCTGCGAACAAACGACGCGGACTGCGAAACGCCCCCGTCCCACGTCTCTTCTGTGTGACTTGCGCCTTATATGTCCCTGCAATGGGACGGATATAGGTTGGGATGATGATGATGAATGAAGCTACGCTGTGCTGTCAGAGTTAAAACACTGTCATATTTGACATCAACTTTTCGATACTCTAAATGAGCTTTTACAATGACTGTGGACTCAATATTTATTTATCATGTCGCACACCTAGATCAAAAAAGCGTCAACTTTTTCAAATACCATTTTAATTCAGACCTTTCAGAAATTGACTGAAGTCTAAATTAAAATGGTACCTACATTATTTTGAGTTGATCCTCTTTTATGAAAAAGAAAAAAGTTTTTACTAGTCAAAAAAGTTAATCGCCAGATAGTTTCTATTTATGTACTAAAAATTGGTTGTAGTTTAAGGATATAAAAAGCAGGTTAAGGTCACGCACGGCACGGGTGAGCAATAGTGAGCATAGTAATAAAAATTTTACAGACTTTCAGTTCATAAAAAACAGGGTGTATAGAAAATACAATTTTTAATCCTAATCTTGCTTGTTCCCTTTTCCCAGTGGCGTGCAATTGCAATGCATGGACTAACGTTTCGATTCGAAATACAACTCGAACGTTACTTGATACTCGATACTTTCGAGTTGACAGTTTACGTGCGAAAACGAAGCTAAATGTCCGTTCAGATTGCTACGAGCATTGCACAAGCATTTCGATTTTCCATTTGTCTACACGTAATTTTATATTTGTTGCAATGCTACGTAAACTTTTCGTGTCATGCCAATCATTGTGATTCTATTGGCCTTTTGCATTAAATATTAAAATAAAGAAAAATAAATAACTTCCTTGCATTCTTAACGTCGATAATGTGATGGATAACCTTTGTTTGGTCTAAGTTTGTAAAATAACAAAATTGACAGAGACATCGGAGTGCAAAACTGAAAGTAGAAAGGCTGGTTTTAAGGTTCCGTATTTCAAAGGCAAAAAGGAATAGGGCCACGGCTATCCTATGAAGTTTGTGGATATGAATTAAGGCCAGATAAGTTATAAACATATCAGTATTAGGTATAGTATAAATCTTCCCAGGTGAATTTTTCGCTTCGAGCCATTACATTAAATTTGAACCTTGATACTATGACGATACCGTTTGTTTTGAAAGATAAGGGCTCGAAGCGAAAAATTCACCTGGGAAGATTTATACTATACCAAATTTTAGTCACACTAAAATAAATTATGTCGTAAAAACTACAAAAACAAATTACTTTCTTTTAGTATATTCGTTCAAAGCGCTTTTTCAGCTTAAGTATACACACCTTATTAGTAGATCCTAGAGAATGGACAAGGGTACTATTTATCCCATGCAAATGTAAGGCTCCCTCGGATTTACGAAAAAACTTATTCCAATCCAAAAAGCCTATTATCGATATAGTACTACATGAAGCATCCTTTTGATCTAGTGCAGGTCGGCGAACTTTTAAAACGGTAGAGCCAAACGTAATACTTAATACACGATTTCACAGCCTTTAAAAAGCCGAAAAAGAAATCGTTTTAGTATGATAGGTAAATTAGATCTTTTACTAAAAATAAATGGCTCAGAGTAATGGATCGATCGATTGCGCAATTTTAAAATAATTGAATTTATAATTTTTGCATATGAAACTAGGGAGCCGCAGCAGTGGTTTTAATTTAAGCCCAGTTTACACCTCTAAGAAAAATTGTGAAATCAGCGCTGCAGGCGTCTAACGCCTCAGCATAATGCTGAGTCAGCGACCGTTTCACTTTTGCGGGGACACACATGCAGAGCTGTGTATGTACACGTTTGTTACTTCATTGTATGTTATCTTTGTTTTTTTTTTTGTATGAAATTGTGTGTACTTTCTTGTATGTGTGTCTTGTAAAAGGGAATAAATGTCTTCTTTCTTTCTTTCTTTCTTTCTTAAACTTGCATTATATTGCGGCGTCCGACTGGCAACTTAAATTTTTGTTGAGGGTCAATAAGATTTTTACTCCGTCTCGTGGGTTTATTACAATTAGATTTAATTAAATGCCAATTACTCACAAAAAAGCAGCCATTAAAGTCACGGCAGATCAGGAGCAGTCAGGATTATTTACGGTGTTGGCAGTGTAACTTTATCCGCATCAATGCGGCTATCGAGATCGTCAGGAAACGATCGGGTTTCGCCATTGGACTGACGTTTGAGCGGTTAAGTGGCTCTGTAACGGTGAGTTAGGTACTGGCAACTTAATATATCAGTTTTCGTTCCGGTACCGAAAGAGGGTATTTCCATTTTAAAACGTACCTTTTTAAGGGTGCGACCAAACCGCTGCTTAAAATACGGAGACGGTACGGAATTAGACGACCAGATGGCCTAGTGGTTAGAGAACCTGACTATGAAGCTTGAGGTCCCGGGTGCGATTCCCGTGTCAGGGCAGATATTTGTATGAATAATACGAATGTTTGTTCTCGGGTCTTGGGTGTTTAATATGTATTTAAGTATGTATCTATCTATATAAGTATGTTTATCCATTGCCTAGTACCCATAACACAAGCTTTCCTAGCTTACTTTGGGACTGGGTCAATTGGTGTGAATTGTCCCGTGATGTTTTTTTTTTTTTAATTGCAGTGACGCATCGTATCCGCAACGTTTTTATCGCATGCCCTCCACACCATTGTTCAAAATACGTGGACGGTGCGGAATCGCAGTAAACGTCAGACTTTACCGCATGCTCTCCATAGTTAAGTCGTGACTAGTTAATTTGTCACTGCGATTCCTTAACGTCTCCGTATTTTAAGCAGCGAGCAGTACGGCCGAACCTTTAATCTACAAGAATTTCGAATGTATAAAAGTCGGTTGCGATTTTAAAATTTGCAGACCTTTTTTCGACCGCTTCCTAGTACTAAACTGGGGTGCTTTGATTTGCGGATCGACAACAACTTCCATTCGCTACAAAAGAGCTTGTTTAATTTAACGAGTTTAAAAACGCTCCGGTAGCTTTTTTTTCGTTACTGGCAACATCCGATTGAGCTGGAATTTGGTATTTATGTAAGTCCGTTGACAATACAATAATAATTAACGGTGGTGGTCCAGCCAGGAACGTGCCCATAGGGCGAAACTCTTCAACGGTAAATAGCATCGACTTGAAACTTGGTTGATATGGATATGTAATTTAAATGACAATGCAAGTACAGTCAATAAAATGTACTTTTAGGGTAGTACTAAACTTCGTATGGTAGAAATCTGTGACATCACGCCAACTTGAATAAAACTAGGTGTCAGTTAATTTACCGGGCTTTTTACCGGCCGGTGCTCGCGCGGAGAGGTGATTGGATTTCAGTATGCTTAGTATAAGTTTTTACTTCACCAAATACTTCTCGATCGCGTTTACGTAAAAATTTCAATTCTATGGAAACGTGGACGCGCGCGCGCGGAGACGCTGTCCATGTTTCCCTAGTAATTGATTTTTTTACGTAAACGCGATCGAGAAGTATTTTGTTGAAGTAAAACTTATACTAAGCACTCTGCTAAGTGGTTATTTTGTGGCTATTTTCTGTGAACTATTGTCTATAGATGTAGTAGATTGTTTCCAGTAAAAAGATGTGTGATCTTTGACGTAACTAATAAATTTGTGATTGAAATATTGTAAACTAGCTTGACAATTGTTTTTTTTTTTATTTCATATCCGCCTCTGGTTCCTAAAAGTACATCTACCAGAAAAAGCTTGTATTAAAAATGAAAATATAATTTTCATAAAGAAAAAAAAACTATTTTACAACCTTACTTTTGCGACAACGAGAAAATGAAAAATAAACCTATCTGTCCATCTGTCAAGTCTGTTTATCTCACCAAGGCATGGAGGTATCATGTTTTTATTTCAGGGATATTGTCCTTTATATTGTTATTAAATTTCAGAGATAAAGTCATTTATATATTTATGTTTTCATTTTTTATTACTTTAAACGCGTTGTTTGGCGGCGAAAGTTATTGAAAGTAAATAAAGTAAATAAAGTAAATTATTCTGAGCTAGTGACAGAAAAATAACAGTGAAACTGCCAATTCGTGCTGGCGATTGAGCCATTAAACGATCGTTAAAATGATAATGCACAAGATTCTATTCCTTGCGATATGTACTTACATAAGTTTACGACGGAAGAAGAGAATAAATTCACCAGAGAAGGTTGTATTTTGATTCAAAAATCCCTAGTGAGCACTTTTATTATACTCTGCCAGTCATTAAATATGTAAGCACGAGCTACAGGGAAAATGAACAAGAGATATATCTACGGCCTCGTATCATCACTACTTTGAAAAACCTCGTATCTGAGATCAATGTGCTAACTTAACTGAACCTTAAAGCGCACGGTGTAAAGTTCACTTAGTAAGATTATCGATGTTTAGATACGAGCTTTTTTAAAGTACTTTACTCGTATTTTATCACCTTCAGTTTTTTGTAGAAATTCGGTATCATTGAGAACGCAATTAAGGCCCACTTCGACTTTGAGGAATTTTCATCAACCGTTTGAGCTAGGAATCGATAAGTAATTGGGTAAATATTGGCTTTGAAATAATCTAGCTTTCATTAACCTTTAGGATTGAATCTTTATTTTGTATAAAAGCTAAGACCTCCATTTGACTTCTGTGATGAACTGAGTCGGCGTTAATTTTCAGAAGGTCATTGTCATGAACCAACTATTTTACTGCTCCGTGACTACACGTGCAAGACAGCCGCGTCTGTGCGACACGTGTATCATCTATATTATAACAATATTTCAGGAGATGTTTTTTTATTGATAATTTTAGTTTAAAATTATAGTCACGCCAAATGAAATCTGTGATTTTATTAATATTATAAATGCGAAAGTTTGTGAGCAACTTTAAGCATGAATGTGTGGATGTACGGATGTTAGATCTTCCATTTTTAAACTAACAAACTAATTTTCGCGAATTGGCTCACAGATAGTTCATGAACTGCATTACATTTAGAATAGGATACTTTTATCCCGGAAAATTGCATAGATCCTGCAGGATAGCGATTAACATAGTCTTGTCTTGTGGAAACGGCTAGTAAGATATTAATAACAAGAATTAAGCATCGTACCGAGCGCGACAGCGATATCGCTTGTGTCTAAATAAGGGATGACGATCGGTAGCAATACCGAATCGGTATGCGATATCGCGACACGCTCGATATCTTGTACCGATTCGTTTACATGGTTATCATTCGTTTAAGAGAGCGCGCGACAGCGATATCGCGCGTTTCGTAATGTCGCGTACCGATTCGGTATCGCTACCCAGCGTGACAGCGATACCGCTTGTCTGAATAGGCCTTTAAGAGTTACACTCTTGTCGGTGGAGTATCTTCCACTCATCCCTCCTATGAACCATCTCCTTGACCCCCTGATACGACACGACACCGGTTTTTCCCCAAAATTAAACATTTAAAATATATTTCATTGACCACCACAGTGGCATAAATACCTACTTTAAGTAAGAGCTTGTTCCAATGCATAGACTTTCTAGTACCTACTGTACCAATATGACTAAACAAAGTTTCCAAGTAACATATTACTTTAAAAGGATTGGGCTATATTTTTTGGGGCACGATTCGTCATAAAAATAGAGGCAATTTTGCTCTCAGACCGTACCTCGTATCGCGTACAAGGCAATTTGAGTCCTACAAATAAGGAATAGAGTTTATGTCTAACCCACAGCAATACGAATAGGTTGTTAATACTGTATGTAGATTGAGATACTTGGAACCTTCCACAATTTGCTCGGAGTCTGACGTCAGTTGCAATATAAGACTTCTTAAGTACGTCACTGCATTTAATATTGTTTTTACTCAACTACAATATGTTGTATATTATGTAGGGTATGCTCACATTTTTAGTGCTATAATAAATATTGTACCAACCGCACGCCTTTTATTCAGCAGTGGCGAACGACGGATAAAAAAATAACTTTTAAAAGTGTCTCGTGTGTGCACATCGTTAAAATGTTGATAGGACAAATGCGGGAATTTGTATTGAAAACTGGTAATTGGTCAAATTATGTGGAAAGAATCGAAATGTACTTCAAAGTGAACAAAGTGGAAGACGATTTGAAACTACCGATGTGTGTGTTATGGGTGAAGAGGCTTACGAACTTTTATCTACGCTAGCCAGCCCTAAAAAGCCATCGACGTTGACCTATAATTATGCAGTGGAGTTACTCACAAACCACCTGCAACCAAAACCCTCGCTATTATCAGAAAGATATAAATTTCGGCAGCGGCGTCAACTTAATAACGAATCGATAGCGGATTACGTAACGGAATTGAAAATGTTGTCAATACATTGTGAATTTGAAAGTAACTTAGATGACAATATCCGTGACCAATTAGTTTGCGGCCTCAAGAGTGAAACAATCCGACAAAGACTATTTGCGGAAGAAAAAATTACCTACAAGCGAGCGGTCACATTAGCGTTATCCTTAGAAGCAGCTGAGCGGGACGCGATCGCAGTCGAGCGCGGGAGCGAGGAGCGGATGGAAAATGTTCATCGCGTTTTTTGTAACGAGTGCCCAAAATGCGGAGACCGGAGGCATCAAGCCAACGAATGCCTATACAAAGATTACGTGTGCAGCGGGTGTCAACAAATCGGTCACTTGAGAAGAATGTGTCCAAGACTAGGAGCCAGGAACATGGTGTATGAGCAGGCAAGGCGGTCGGGGCCGGCGGGAGCAGCCGGGGGTGATTACGAGTATAAGGGGTCACGCGGAGCGCGCGGGGCCAGCCGCGGCTGGCGGCAAGCGGCGCGCGGGCAGCGCGGGCCGGCCAGAGGGGCCCGGCCACGGGCACCAGTGCACTTGCTGGAGGAGCGAGGCGAACCGGAGGAGGTGAACAACAGTAACACAGACGAATACGAGGATTGCGAAGAAGAGCCTATGTACCAAATGTCTCTAAGCAAATATAGACCGGTGCGTATTACGGTTAAGGTTCAAAATCGTTTACTTAGTATGGAGCTCGACACTAGATCGGCCTTATCATGTATTAGTAAACATGTCTATTATGAATTGTTTAGCGACTTAAAATTGAAACCTTGCAGTTTAAATTTAAAGTTTTACGATGGCTCTGTTATTAAACCGGTGAGGTATATAGAAACCGTTGTCGATTACAAGGGAACCATTAAAACATTAGATTTATACATTATAGATAGGGGCACTACGAACTTGCTAGGCCGGCAATGGTTGGCCGAATTGAATATACCTATACAAATACCTAATGTTAAACTTGAGAGTAACTACCATGTCAGTTCCGCGGCGGATAAAAACATACTAACAAAGAAAATTATTTCTAGACATGAATCTCTGTTCGACGGCACATTGGGTAAATACACGGGAGGCGCCGCCGAGCTGTGCGTGCGCCCGGGGGCCGAGCCCATATTCTGCCGCGCGCGGCCGCTGCCGTACGCCCTGCGCGAGCGCGTCGACGCCGAGCTCGACGCCATGCTGCGCGCTGGTGTCATCGAGCCCGTGGACCGCTCCGACTGGGCCACGCCTCTGGTAGTAGTGCGCAAAGCCGACGGCGGCTTAAGAATATGTGCGGACTATAAGGTAATCGAGTCTTAGCTATCGACAGGTTTCCGATCCCAAAAATGGACGACCTATTTAGTGACCTCAGTGGTAATCAATTTTTCACAAAACTTGATCTCTCACAGGCCTATAACCAGATATTATTAACAGAGTGCTCAAAAGATTATACAGTAATTAACACGCATAGAGGTTTATTCCGTTATTCCAGGTTAGTGTACGGGTTATGTTCCAGTCCAGGAATCTTTGCCAAAATAATGGTTAACATTTTCAAAGATGTACCGAACGTATTAGTATTCTATGATGACATTTTGATTAAAAATAAAGACTTAAATAGCCATTTAAAGTCAATAGATGAAGTATTACAAATCTTAGAAAGAAATGGGTTAAAAATTAAACAAAGTAAGTGTGAATTTCTGGCAACAGAAGTTAGGTATTTAGGATTCATAATTAACCGAGACGGTGTTCGGACCGACCCGGAGAAGGTGAAAGCGATTACAACAATGCCGCACCCGACCAACGTCAGCGAGTTAAAGTCTTTTTTGGGAATGGCCAATTTTTACGGAAAGTTTATTAAAAACTTGAGTTCGCATTTATCCCCTCTTTACGACCTTTTAAAAAAAGGTAAGCATTGGAAGTGGGGCACTGAGCAAGACTTATCTTTTGATCGAGTGAAAAGCTTCTTGGGTAGTTCAAGGGCGCTTGCGCACTTCGACATGGGGGCGGAGACTGTTTTAACGGTGGACGCCAGCGCGCGCGGGCTGGGCGCCGTGCTGGCGCAGCGCGCGCCGGGCGGGCGCGACGCGGGCGCCGGCGAGCACGACGCGGGCGCCGGCGAGCGCGTCGTCGCGTACGCTTCGCGCTCGCTCACCGCAGCCGAATTACATTACAGCCAAATACATAAGGAGGCGTTGGCAATCGTTTTTGCTGTTGAAAAATTTCACCAATTTTTATATGGTAGAAAATTTGTGTTACGTACAGACCACAAGCCCCTTGTGAGCATCTTTGGACCTAACGTGGGTATTCCCAGTGCAGCAGCGAGCCGGCTGCAACGCTGGGCCATCAAGTTGTCCGCCTACGATTTTCAGATCGAATATGTGAGGACTGATAAAAATACTGCAGACGTTCTTTCGCGTTTAACAAATTCGCAGAAAAATGAAATCGCATCGGAGGTCGATGTCCTGCCTGAGCAAACATACTTGCATTTTTCAACAGATGCTATGCTGCTAGATTACGAAATTCTCAAAAAAGAAACGCGCAGTGACCCTATTCTTAGTCGCGTACTAAGTTACATAGTCGACGGTTGGCCATCACAAGTAGAAATAAAGGAAATAAAACCATACCTTAACAGAAAAAGCGAACTGTACACGGAACTAGGATGTATTATGTGGGGACATCGCGTGGTTATTCCGACTTCTTGTAGGGAAAAGGTGATTTCGGAATTACACGACCCTCATATGGGTATCATTAAAACAAAAGCTTTAGCACGCAGTTACGTGTGGTGGCCGGGCATCGACGAGGCGGTGGAGCGCGAGTGCCGCACGTGCGCTGTATGCGCCGCAGTGGCCGACGCGCCACCCGGCCACGTGCCGCACAGTTGGCACTGGCCTTCCCGCCCTTGGTCAAGACTTCACTTGGATTTCCTAGGGCCAATTAGTGGTATGACCTATTTAATTGTAGTAGATGCATGCTCTAAATGGATAGAAGCAATTAAAATGCCGCGGACCACAGCACAAGCTGTTACAGTGGTTTTAAGAGACATGTGGGCTAAATTCGGTCTGCCCAAGCAGACCGTCAGTGACAACGGACCTCCGTTTTCAAGCGCAGAGTTTCAACAATTTCTCAAGCATAACGGCATTAATCATATGTTCACGGCGCCATATCACCCGGCTTCTAACGGAGCTGCTGAAAATGGCGTAAAAATTTGTAAACGAGCTATTAAGAAGGCCATAAAACAAAATTTGGATGTAGATATCGCGCTGTGTAGATTTTTGCTTGTTTACCGAAACACGGAACACGCCACTACCGGTGACAGCCCAGCCAGAATATTGCAAGGCCGTAGTCTTAGAATGAGGTTAGATAACTTAAAACCTGAACGAGACGGGCGCGTGACCGCACGGCAGCAGCGCAGCGAGCAGGCCGCGGGCGGCGCGCCGGTCTGGTATCGCGAGTACGGGGGCTCTGATAAATGGATGCCTGGTTCAATCATCACAAAGTTAGGCAACACCGATTATAGTGTGAGATCAAGTCTTGGAACAGAAATACACAGACATGTCGATCAGCTTAGGCAGAGGGTTACTGATAGGACGCACAACGAAGTCCCCTGGTCGCAATCAAAAACAAACTTGGACATGGTTACGGGAAATGCGAATACCAGTAGGCAGTCGCGTTGCTCTTTAGCGTTTCCTTTACCCGACGTGGAGGAGCCGGAACAGAGGGCGGCCAGTTCGGGAGAGGCTGGGGTTGAGTGTATTCCTTCAGCTAGCAAGCAGACCGCAACGCCACCTACCCCCCCGTACCAACCGAATGTGCCGACGGGCGCAGAGTCATGTCGTAACGACGTAACGGGTCAGGATGCTAGAAAGAGTAAATTTCCAATGCGGGAACGTAAACCACCCGTGCGCTATGGTTTTGAAATAGATTAATTATAAGGATAGATTAATTAGAATAATGTACTTAATAGTTAAGAATAGTGTGAGTTTGTAATTAGTTTAAGGAAGCCATTACAGTAATAATAATACTATGATTTTTGTAGTTAACAAGCTCTGTATAAGTGCTATATAAACTGTGTAATAGTCGTTTTAGTTTAGTAAATAAGGGTGAAGGTGTTGTATATTATGTAGGGTATGCTCACATTTTTAGTGCTATAATAAATATTGTACCGACCGCACGCCTTTTATTCAGCACAATACAGCGAGGAAGTGGAATACAGGCGAATCCTTTAACTAGACATAGGCTTTAGCGGTACAAACGATATTCAATCATAATTTTTTAATTTCCTCTAATTAACTCTACGTAATTAATTTTTAAAGATGTTGTCGAGCAGCAATGTAACGCAAATTTATTTTGGTTGTCACATTATCGTTAATGCATCGTTTGAAGAGAACATGCGCCTATACGTGCAATAAAGCCGAACCAGCAATCGTAGTTTAGTTATTTGTATGATTTGCTACCAATGTTTCATTATTATTTGCATTTTTAGGGTTCCGTAGTCAACTAGGAACCCTTATAGTTTCGCCATGTCTGTCCGTCTGTCTGTCTGTCCGCGGCTAAGCTCAGAGATCGTTAGTACTAGAAAGCTGTAATTTGGCATGAATATACATATCAGTCACGCCAACAAAGTGGTAAAATAAAAAATAAAAAAATAATTTTTTTTAGGGTACCTCCCATAGACGTAAAGGGGGGGTGATTTTTTTTTCTCGACTAATCCTATAGTGTGGGGTATCGTTGGATAGGTCTTTTAAAACCATTGCGGGGTTGCTAGCATAATTTTTCTATTCAGTGATCTGTTTGCGAAATATTCAACTTTAAAGTGAAAATTTTCATTAAAATCGAGCGTCCCCCCCCCTCTAAAATCTAAACTGTTAGGTGCAAAAATTTGAAAAAATTCAGAATGGTAGTAAATATATCAAATTTACTAGGAAAATTATAACGGCTAAGATTGCTTGGAAATTATTTGTAGTTTAAAAGTAAATAGTAGCCTAAGGTATAAAACATACCGAAACTTGGATGATTCCGTACACATACGAAATCCTTAGAAAAATATTACTTGATTTTTTCGTAATGGCGGCTACAGAACCCTACCTTGGGCGTGTCCGACACGCTCTTGGCCGGTTTTTTTATTGATAAAGTTATTACCTGCATTGAGAATCGTTATGAAAACAATAGGTTTGACGGTTTCTTATCAATTCATCATCCATCCTGATACTGAACACTGAACATCACAACATGATACTGGTACAGGCCAAGCTTATTGTTACATTAAGTTTTTTATTACACCAGTTTCGTTACAATGCAATAAAATTAATGTTTATCTTATCAATCAACAAGTAAATTGACATTACTCTAATGACAATTTCAAGCAGTCGGGAAAGAGTCGGGAAAATAATAACTACTTTATGCTGACCATAAAGAAAACTGCTTCAGTTTATCCTTTTTCAAACCACGAATTTTATCAGGCCGTAACAAAAAGGCATCGAAACCGCTTATGAAACCTATTGAGTAAACTCTTTGATATTGATTGACTTATGTAGTTTTTTATGGTTTTGACATGAACAGTCATTTAGCAAAATACTAGAATAAAATATCAAAATATCTCGTACTAGCAATTTCAGTGCAGCAGAATTGGTAGATATGATTTTAGCCTATGGCGAAGCCCAACAAAATGGACTAAGAGCGTTAGCGTTTTGTCTGTATAATACAGAGAGCGGTTTGCAACTCGTGTAGTGCCGCGATACGCTCGAGTAATTGTGAACGCACGCAGTACAGCGAGTTCGCGAAGAGTTACCCGTGACTGGCAAAACGGAAGACGTGGAAGACAAGGAAGGAAGACTGGCATGTAGAAAACGGTTACCTGCGATGTGTACAGTGATGAGATTAAATGTTTTTTTTATTTTATTTTAAGTGTGTTTTCGTGTAAGTACTACGTCTGTAGATAAACTACGATCTTCAGTATTTGCTTATCATTATTAATCGATTATTAGTTAATCAAGTAATAAATTACTTTCACAAACTCTAAGAAAAAGAAAAGAAAAAGATAAGAAATAATCGACGTTAAAATGTCATTATCTTAACACTTAACTGCATTGTTTACTGTAAATTGCGTGCTGAATAATTTTGTATGGTCTTTTTTTCGTCTTATTTTTTAACAAGAGGTACCTTAATTATTAACTCTTTCGGTCCTAAACTTAACGCTGTGTTAAGATTTGCCTTAACCCCAAAACCACGCTGTATACGATAGTAGCTGTTGCAAATATGCAATTTTCCAGGAACTGTCCTATGTAAGGGAAGGCCCAGGACCTCAATTTAAATCTAAATCGGTCTACGATTTGAGCTTGAGGAGGTACTCGTACCAGACAAAGTTACTTTCCCATTTATAATATCAGTGAGGATTTAAGGCGCTACCGCGCTTTTGGCGCATTTATTGCATTCATTTAATCCCTTGCTGTATCATTACTAGCATAGCTTTAGTTCTGAAATTCATGTGTAAGATATTTGAGGACTCACTCTAGTGACCAATGTTTTTCGAAACACAATTACTTATAATTTGCTCCAAAAAAAATCCAAAGCCGTCTCTAAAAAATAAAATAAATCCTTAGTACGGCGTAAATACTGCACGGCAGGTCATGACTTTTTTGAATGTTAATAAAACAACATGTTTTCTAGGGCCTACTGTTGCTACATTTTTAAAATATTTATTTGTTTTAGTAATACGATGAAAATACCCAAATACACGCGCGGTCTGACCAACTTATCTTGAGCCGTCGTGCTACTTAGTTAGTTGCGTTAGTTCTCCTTCGGCCATCGGACGGAGAACTTTTCGCTTGCGCTTACGCATGGCTTTGATTCTAGCCGCTCTCACGCACACATTGAATACCTAAAATCGATTAGCGCAAGAAGCTCGGTGCGACCTTAACCAAAATGTTAATTTTGAGTCTTCTTCAGGTGCCACAAACGAACATGTGCGTTCAAATTACTGCCTAATTATGACAGCGGCACTAGGCGAAAGTCACAAAAACGCAAACATGCGTTCCTGGCAGTGAATGCGTCAAGAAAACTGAAGACTTGCGTCAACGAGATTTCGTATTACTAAAGCGTTAATGTTTTAATCATCTGACAAAATATAACTAGATTTTTTTAATACCTTTTACTAAATCCACTAAATCAAATGTGCACAAAATTAACTTATTGTGTATTAATTTTACTCAGTGAATAAAGTGTGGCTAAAATTTAATCAGCTTTTATAATCAAACTAGGCAAACGGATTTGTGCAATCAAACTAACAAACAGAATTAGCGCATTGTTTTACTGCAAATAATGAAATGAAACTGTGCTAATCCAGTGATTCTAATTTGATTTACAAAATGAATTCTATATCCTATAAAATAATGAGAGGACATTATTTTTCATTAGCTTTAATCATTTTATATTATGTGTCACTAAAAACTAATATTACGCTCTGTTTTAATATAAAGTGATTTCGGAGAAATATGTTTGAAATGTGTTTATTTTAAGTCTTCTCTCACTTCACATAATATATGGTATAATATAATAAATATACTAGCCTTCCGTCCGCAGCTCCGCCCGCGGTAAATTAATTTTCCCGTAGGAAAAGGTATTTTCCCGCGGTAAAAAGTAGCCTATTTCACTCAGTGATAGATAATGTAACTGTCTAACGGCAAAAGAATTTTTGAAATCGGTCCAGTAGTTTCAGAGCCTATTCAATGCAAACAAACAATCAAATCTTTCCTCTTTATAATATTAGTATAGATAGATATAGATTATGGTATTATGTGGGAATGAAGGTGAATCTGTGAACGAATATTGGTGTAACAGAGCGGAAAGCAGATTTATTGGCGCTGGTTCTTAGACAAGTCATGTTTCATCAAAATTGGTTCAAAGTCATCAGCTCTTTTGTTAGCTGCGGAAGGGATCTTAGACGCATAATGTTTTACTTTATTTCAAACATACATGTGAACCAATTGAGTTGGGGTTTTTATCTTTTTTTATTTATAGATGTGACTAATAAGATGCTAATGATGATGAAAAAATCAAATAACTCTATTTCATGTCTTCACGATTCACTCAATTACTAAAGACAAAAAGACCCTAATGGAATTTACCATCCCAACAAATCAATTTATAGCCCATCACTACTTTTCTCTAGGCACATATTCTATCAATATTCATTAAGGGAATATGTCACCGAAAGCAAATCGTAAATAACGCGTCGTACATTTTGTAGGTAAGTATTCAATTTAAATTATGATTTAGTGGCGAGTAGTTAAGTTATGAGATGTTGGCGTGCAAGCCACCATTCATTGTTAGCCGTGGTTGTAATCAGCTAATCTAATGTAATGACTAAATTAGTGGGATTCAGGCAGATATCTGATGTGATTGGTCATTTTTGAATGCATGCATGCATTGGTAATTTTAATTACCTAATGAAGTTAAAATTTTCTTATTATTATTATTTACTAGCTGTTGCCCGCGATTCTGTCTGCGAAGAATAGGGGTATAAAAAATAGCTTACAACCTATTCTCAGACTTACCGAATGCAGAGAAAAAAGTTTCATAAAAATCGGTCAAGCCGTTTCGGCGGAGTTCGATGACAAACACCGTGACACGAGATTTTTATATATTAGAAGACTAGCTGTTGCCCGCGACTCTGTCCGCGAAGAAAAGTAGTCTACGACCTATTCTCAGACCTAACGAATACAGTTAAAAAAGTTTCATAGAAATCGATCCAGCCGTCTCGGAGGAGTTCGATAACAAACACCGTGACACGAGATTTTTATATATTAGATTTAATAACATCGAAATAGTAAGTTTTTGTTTTTAAATAAAAAACGTAAGTAATTATTATAAATAAAAAAAAATGAAACTTATCGATTGCTAACTAGGCTACTGTGAATTTGTACTTATACGAAAGTGAGCGTTGTTTATAAAGTTTTCCCGCTTAAATTACTCAATCGGTCACAATGGAATTTGGTATAAAGTTTAAGAGGGTACGATGCGCACATTTCTCCATACAAACGTAATCCCCGTTTCCTCCCTGGATAATGGCTTTAGAGCCAATTTGTTTTTACTGTGTAATCTGTATCTACCACAGCTATGTCCCTATGTTTCGTTTTTTTCCATATTTCAATTAACATAAGAAATATGAGCTTTCAAAAACCGAAAAAATTGCCCAATTTCAACGTCATTTTCAGACACTCGTCAGAAAAGAATCCCTCCTATAAACAAAAAAAGGAAAACATAGGGGCATAGGTAAATCTGTCCTCTAATTATTTATGAAAAAAATAAATTTACAATACATTTGCTCGAAAAATTCACTTTCAAAGGATGTATACATGGCTCGTAAGTTCATTTTACCGCACTAGTGCGATTTTTTTACAGTTTTTTTTAATTCTCCAGTTTAAAAGTTTACAAGCAAAGAGTTTTAAGTGACAAAAATAAAAAAATATCGATTTATACGTAGAAAAATGTATAAATATACAAAACTAAGTAATGAATTTGCAACATTGATTGTTATTATTATAAACTGTAATTTAATTACAGCAGATTTTAATGATTTCCAGTTTCCACCTTTTATTTATTCGAAAAAATCGCAGTGGCTGAACGCGTCGAACCTTTGCCTGATAATTTTAGTTAACCTAATTAAAAACAAAACTTACGCATGCGCATTACGGACGCGCCATTTTTGTAAAACTTTGCGTTGTTTTTAGTTGTTGATTATAGTATATGTACAAAAACCAAACAAAATGAGTGATGTTCAAGTGATGAAGTCGACAATAACATGGAATTAATTCCGCCCGATATTTAAAGTAAGGCGCAAACCGCGCAAAATAATCTTTTGCTACCAATAAGTTTGAACTAAAACAATTACTTTGCTCACCCGCGACCTTACAATAGTTACGTTTATGCAAGAAATGTGCGTTCATGCAGTTCCTCCACCTCCACACTGTACGAACACACACAAATCACATAAACCCAACCATCACCACCACCAAGCTACACTGACGCGTTTCGAACTCAACCAGAGCTCATCTTCAGAGTTACCACAACCGTATGCTATGCTACCAAACGTTAAACTAACAAACCAAAACAAATGTTTTAACTTGTCACTGTAACTTCTCAAGTACCCACTTTATTTTTCTTATTCTCAAACTACCCCACAAAAATTAACTTTTATTGACATATTTAAAACTACCTTGAATTTTTTTTTGTTTATTTATTTATAAGGCATATTTAATTAATACTAACTGTTCAAATTCGACCCAAGCCGCAGTAAAGGAGAAGATACTAAATTTACCTGTTCATTAATAATAGACCCCATAGTGTTGTACCTAATTATTTCCATGCATTCCAGAGCATCCAGACGCAACCCCTTGCCGCAATAATGTAACACTTCATAAGAATCTGAATCTAACAATGAATGATTTGATTCCAACAAATGTTTTGCAAAATTCGATCTATCTGGATGCTCATTCCTATATGCCGAAACATGCTCTTTAAATCTAGTATTAAAACTTCGGCCTGTCTGTCCTACGTATATCCCATTGCAGTCATTACAAGTAAGCTTGTATACCCCCGATCTAGTTCCCTTATCTACCTGTTATTTGTGGTTACATAGCCTAGAGTACAAAGAGTTGTTAGTCTTAAAGGCAACATTAATATTGTTTGATTTTAAAATGCCATAAATCTTATCAGACAAACCCCCGACGTAAGAGATGCTAGATCTATATTTGTTAGTAGACTGAGAAGGTAACGCAGCGTAAAGCATGCTATTTACTAACCGTGCCTGCTTCTTTTGAACTAAACTATCTACCATTGATTTTGTATAACCATTTGAGATCGCTATCTGATAAATAGTACTCAACTCTAAATCATAATGTTCCTTAGAAAGAGGCACAGTCAACAATCTAGTTCAGTTCATTAATATGGACCTCCGCAAAGTAACGCCTGATTCAATAAATTACCAATAAGTATCTCGAGAAATTTGTTTTTATTTTTCAATTTTGTGTTATTAATTGCCTATTTTCTCACAAATGTATTGTAAAACGTCGTATGATACACGGTTGGCAAGGTTTTACAAACTCGTGACGATGAAAACCCTCGCCGTGCGGCTCGGGTTTATCACTCGTCAACTCATTTGTAAAACCATACTTACCAACCTTGTATCACAAATAACTATTATTGGCCCAGTTTTCGAGAAGAAAACAGGGGATTACGAAATGCTGTTTTGATCAATTTTACGCGCCTATTAACGGTCTGAGGTGCAGTTGTCCCGCTCTCGCTGTACTGACACGGAGGGGTTCGGGCGAGACAGCGACATTTCATTAAAATACCTATTTCTCAAAATTTTCGCAGCCATCGTACCCTCTTAAGGCCCTATGAAGAACTTCGGATAGTTTTATCTCAGAAAATTACTCCGCAGACAGTGTCACGTGCAAAAGCTAGTCATTTATAATATGTACACCGTGAAATTTTAGTGGTTGTTTTCCCGAAACGAGGTGATTTAGTATCGATTGTACAATCGATTTATAATTACTATTTTGACTACAGTCAAAAATCCAATTGTGAAAAACGAAAGTCGAAAATGACCGCAAACCAATAGTAACGCTTCGTTGGTATTTAACCTATCGTACGATCGTACGCTACTTGTACCAATGAAGCGTTACTATTGGTTTGTGGTCGTTTCCGACTTTCGTTTTTCACAATTGGATTTTTGACTCTAGTCAAAATAGTAATTATAAATCGATTGTACAATCGAAACTAAATCACCTCGTTTCGGGAAAACAACCACTAAAATTTCACGGTGTATAATGCAAGGCCTTGACACGACTGATTAGTGTTTTAAGTTGACTTAATATTGCCAAATTAAATTAAATATTATTGTAGATTTTAATTTTTGTTGTAGGTACAGTCGAAAGCATAAATATGTACATAGGTACAGTCATCGCGTCAAACTATGTAAACATCAACCTTATGGTTAATGATAGTGTTATAGAGTTGTATAGATATTTTTGACACCTTGTTAACGTATATATATATTTTTGCACTTGACCGTACCTACACATTCCTTGCTGAGCGATGGATTATACCTGGCAGTTTTTTTTTTCATTTTAAACGTGGCTTTTAAATCGAATTAAAAAAAGGGTGTTTTCAATTCAAATGCATGTTTTTAATAATCTATGGTTTTACTTATATTTTTTATTTGTAGTATTTTCTTTGGTTAAAAAGTTGTAAGTTCATTATGAACAATCCTATTAGTAAGGATAATCAATCATCTATCAATTTCAGACGTTAATCTAATCTCTGTTTATTTACTCCTCGAAAACAAATTCAAGTTAACTTGGATCCGAAATTCAAGAACGGAAATGTAAACAACCAAGTAAGAGACAAATTAAGGCCGGAATCTACAAGCTTGATTTGCTCAATAATAATAGAGCGAGCAATTCACCTAGGGGGGGTAGGGGGGGGGCTTGTTGCTTTAAAACTAAGAAATCTTTAATATGTTAGGGTCAAAGTCATAAATAAGTGATCACTTTTGTACCTTGTCACTTTAACGTAATGTTTGAAAAGCCATACGAAGTATGTAACGACTGAAAGCGACAAAGTACAAAAGGGATTACTTAGTTATGACGTTGGCTGCACTAGCTTTAACCCGCAGTCTCGCCAGCGTTATAAGAGCCCGCGCAGGCAGAGAGCGGTTTGGCGTTCCGAGTTCCCCTTTCAGAGTTCTGCGTTCTTTCGAATGTACTGAGTCCCTTACGATAACGCACACATCAGTACCTCTACCATGAGTTACACTAGTTTACAGTGACCGTACTCGCTAGCGACGGCGTAAATGGTTTGTATGGAGAATTGTACTTCCGTAAGTGACCGCTAGAGGCGCTGTACACAATTCTCCATACAAATCATTTACGCCGTCGCTAGCGCGTACGGTCACTGTAAACTAGTGCAACTCATGGTAGAGGTACAGACGATCAGACCGCGGCGGTCAACGAGGAACGCCGCGTTCTAGAGTTCTTTTGCCGCCGAGACAGAGAACGCCGCGTTCACCGCGTTCTCTGAAGTTGTAAATACAGAAAAACTAATTGAATTTGTTAGAAAAAAAAGACTATTATATGATTTAAGTCATGTATACTACAAAAATCGTGACAAAAAGCAGAATCTTGGCCTGAAATTTCCGTGGCAATGGGATTCTTCCCGTGTTGTGTTGGGAGCACAAAATATTCTTCTTTTTTTAGAAGTTGCTAGGCTCCACAAAAGCAATGCTTCTTCTTCGGAAGATAAACTTGCTAGGGAAATGTTGCACATGAACGAAAATGGAACGCAAAAATTTGACCGCCTCTTGTGTGCGTTGGAACTCTCGAGTGGTCAAAACGCAGAGAACTCTGAACGCAGAACTCGGAACTCCAGACCGCTCTCTGTTTTTCTTAGAGAAATTTCTCAAATTGTGAGATCAGTCCCTTTTTAAAACGACCTAGCAGCGTAAAATTGCAACTACTCGCATTAATAGGTATATTTCATACATCGCTAAACCCATTACTAACGTCGAGTCGTTTGTCGCTTACACCGCATTTGAGTTAAGTGGCTATCGTTGGAACACTGAAGTGTCGATGCAGATAATTTATGCGGAGTACATTTGCGAGGTTCGTATAGTGCGACCGCAAGAGGGCGTTTATGTAAGTGATATCGTGCCGTACAGTTAATGGTATAGTAGGTTACTGGGAATTTACGTGCTAGTACGCCTGTGAGCTAGCTTCTAATGTTATTACCCTTTTAGTATTGTTCTAATTTATACATCATCATCTCCGCCCATATGCGTCCCACTGCTGGGCACAGGTCTCTTAGAATGAGATCACTTAGACTATAGTTCCCACGCGGGGCCAGTGCGGATTTAAAACTTGTTTGAAACCATGTTTTTTGTCACCGTACGTACGTATGCTCCTGCCGCCCAGTGTCATATACACCGTGAAATTTTAGTGGTTGTTCTCCAGAAACGAGGTGATTTAGTATCGATTGTACAATCGATTTATAATTACTATTTTGACTAGAGTCAAGAATCCAATTGTGAAAAACGAATGTCGAAAATGACCGCAAACCAATAGTAACGCTTCGTTGGTACCTAACCTATCGTACGATCGTACGCTACTTGTACCAACGAAGCGTTACTATTGGTTCGCGGTCATTTTCGACTTTCGTTTTTCACAATTGGATTTTTGACTCTAGTCAAAATAGTAATTATAAATCGATTGTACAATCGAAACTAAATCACCTCGTTTCGGGAAAACAACCACTAAAATTTCACGGTGTATATAGGACTTATTGTAATGTGACATCGCAATCACTCAATAAGTGACATAAAGTTTAAAATTCACTGAAAAAAAATTGACGTGTGACAGGAGGGTATGTAAATGTACCTTTATTTTACTAAAATAAAGAAAAAAATACTATATTGACAATCGATCGTTGAGATACATATGTACACAAGTAGGTGTTAATTTTTACTACCTTTGAGTGGATGAGAGAAGCATTTAGAGATTTTTGAGCTTAAAAGAATATTCAAAAACAGTTTTGCACATGTATTTTAAAAAACTCAGAGTTGGGAGCCAGGATTTGAAACCACGATCAGTGGATGCTCTCCATAAGCCATAGCCATGATGATGATGAAATAATACTCCGTGGATACATTTGAGACTGCACGAATAATTTTAATCCTTATGTCAATAACATGAGGGTTTGAATCGACAGGTCGTACATTACTGTCGTTAATTCCGGAACGATAAATAAAGGTCGTGATATATAACCGCACCCATGTGTAAATGCTCAAAACAACCACAAACACACTTTGTGTCAATCCCACCTACGTACGTTTCGTTTAAAATAAAAGCTTGTAATAACCATAACCAAATCCTGTAACACTTTTTGCTAAGCCTTGTTCACAATACGAGTACCTAAGCCTACATAGATTGCGGGCCACCAAATTAGTTCGGAGGTGACGGATTATTCAAGGCCCGCAATGTATCGCAGCTCTGATATTTTACACATGACAAACGAACTAATGGTTTTTACGGCTATGACGTCATCTTTACTACAAACACCATTGTGCTTGCGGCCTTTAATTATCAAATATATTTTGTTCGGTAATCTTGAACAATCGAGTAGTTGAGAATAAATAGGCAGTGTTGTTTAATTAGCACAATTTTAATTAGGCGAATGAGAGATTGATTTGTATACGACCCTGGGTAATACAGAGTTGGTATAGCTAGATTTGTTTTCTTTAGACATTTGAAAAAACTGCGATGCAAAGAAGGATGGTTACATCGATTCAAAATACTTGTGCTGTCACTTGTCAAAATGGCAACCTAATAACGATAGGGAAAATGTAATGCTGTAAATTCGTTAGGACCTAAAGCGACCGGTGTTGTCAAAAACTAAAAAAAAATAAAATTGACGTTGTAAATTGATTTTGTTTTTTAATCTTGAAAAATAAAGTTTTTAAGAATGATGGGGCACAGTTGTTTAATAATTAGCTTAATTTCAAGTAGTTGAGTGAGAAATTTATTTGTTTAGCAACTGGCCACCAATAAAATTAGAAAAAACACAGCGCGGAAAGGAAACAAAAGAATATCGTCCGCACCGCGTGTAATTTTTAGAATGTTACGTAGTTTTTAAATATTTATTTGTTTCATTTTCTTTATTTAACACCGCACAGATCACTTTACATTCTACAGTCCACGTAATTTTAGATTTTTTTTTTCATAACAGTGGTAGCAAGTGTTAGTGGTAATCTACCATTGATGTATGTTGGTAGAATTTAATTGTTTGTTTGTGTAATTGTTTGAGACTTGAATGGCTCACGTTTGTTTACATATGAAATTGTTTATTAAATATGCGTATCCACTTGTAGAATGTGTTTACTAACTGTGAGCTAACTCATTCATTCATTATTAATGCTACGGAAGCCGTATGTGTTGTTATGATGAATAAGTAAAACATTTCGTTATATTTTTATATAGGTTTATACCTAGATTTAGATTTTTTTGTGAAACTAAGCTTTCATACGAGTAGCTTTTCCCGAAGGGTAAAATATCACTAAACGGTGATAAAATGCATACCAGCGAAATGTTGAAAACCATTCTTATAATACACTTCGGATCATTTCTCATTAAATATTTTTATAGTAATTTTAAATCTGTCTCACTTCCTTATAAATGTGGCATGGCATGATCTTAACTTAACCATAAATAATGTTTCTAAAAATACCACACAGCTATGATTTGAAACCTACAAATGAAACCGTATTTGTTTCCGTTTAGGCTGAACGAGTACATTTATCAGCATTATTATTTAAGCTTGTATTGCTTTGTAGAGTAGAAATAACATCGTTCGGAACAATTAGTAAGGAATAAAGGCACGGAACCCTTTGTGATGTGCGGTTTGATGCTACTAACGAACTCGTTGACCGGGAGCTTCATTAAACTTCTTTCGCTAAAGTTTCACCAAGAAATTTCTAACAAAGTTGGCCACTTTTTACGCTCCCGCTGACGTACTCGCGGGATTGGTTTTTGCAAAGGTAAAGTACTGTTTGTTTAATTGGGTCTTGTTGGTCAACTGCTACGTTTTAATCAAGTTTTTCTGCCTTTTTATATGAATACACATTTTTTACATAAACGTAGCTATTGCAAGATTGCGGGTGAGCAAAGTTAATTTTTCATTTCATTAATATGGACCTCTGCAAAGTACCGCCTGATTCAATAATTTACGTAAAAAATAATCACATAAAACTAAGTTCTTAGTATTTTTACAAAGCTATTCCGCTTTGAACTTAGAAACTACTAATACTGTTAATTAGCTTCATAAAGCTCAGCTTAAGTACTAAATTTAAAACACGTCGAAGTAAATGTCAACTTTTTGTAACTGACATTAACTTTAAAATTCTGATATCTGGTGATCTAGGTTAGTCAACACAGAGAGAAAATATAATAAGAAATAAATCCCACTCTCAGCTCCCGGGCCATCGAATCGTACGCGAGGCCAAAACGGTCAACGCACGCATTTTCGCTAATTGAGATGAAGAAGGCGGTCCAATATCGAAATAGGTTTTTTTCGATTGCCCAGCGGAAATCGGTCACGTGGTTTAATTGGGGTCGACCAGTAAAAAGGGGTGATTTAAGTAATGGACGATTCTGTTTTCAGTTAAAAGCGGGAAATTTTATATTTTGAGTAGCTGGCCCCACAAACGTTGTTGTTTTGGGTATAAAAAAAAAGCCTACGACCTATTCTCAGACCTTCCGAATACAGACAAAAAGGTTCCATAAAAATCGGTCAAGCCGTTTCGGAGGAGTTCGATAACAAACACCGTGACACGAGATTTTTATATATTCGATTAGAGACTAATACTAGCTGTTGCCCGCGACTCCGTCTGCGAATAAAATATAGCCTACGACCTATTTTCAGACCTACCGAGTGTAGAGAAAAAAGTTTCATAAAAATCGGCCAGCCGTTTCGGAGGAGTTCGGTAACAACCACCGTGACACGAGATTTTTATATATTAGATTATTGTCCACGTTATGTTTTGATAGAGCAGGATATGACAAACAAGTATCTAAGTCATCTCACGCTTCGTTAGTGTACTAAAACAGGAATCAATCACAAGCTTTTGATCGATCGTGTGAATAAGGCTAGTTTTGCTTTCAGCCGACTCTAAATAGAAGGTGGACCTAATATTTTTGCTTACATACTTTTTTTTTTTTTATCTTGGCTTTCACCCTTGCTATTTTAGCAAGGCGTATTTTGCCAATGTCGAAGTAGAGACATAACACGCTTACATACTTACCTTTTAGGCTTAACACAGTCTTCAAACTAAACAGTAGGTTGGTATCGCACATCAAAATATATTTTGATTTATTTCTGTATTTTTTTTTATTAAATATCTAGAAAAGTAATCTCTATAATTTTTTTATTTTTGTTTGAGTTTCCATGGTTTTTTTCGAGTCAGTTTTATTGCGGACACTGCTGTTTAAAAGCAGAATTAACGAGTAAAATCCTGCTGAAGATCCTACCAATATGACACCTTTTATTTAATGCCGAGTAGGCTCTCCTTTGACCATATCAATACGATTGTATTATGACGAAGTAATCAAAGGTAAAGCTTGCACAGCAAACACCGTCTCCCCTTTGATTTCAGGGCTGTAGCATTCCATGCAATCTTGTTGAAATTGTAATTCATCGAACGTTTGCTGGCTTGATTACTCCTCCTAACGTCGATTTCACAGTCATTTTAAACGCCCATTACGTTAAACTGGAACAAATCGTACCTCGACGTAATGTTGTCGAACCACATTTTTAGGGTTGAACGTTATGTATTTTGAAGGTGTCATTCGCAATCCATAATATTGTAAGTCATAATGTAATAAGTTAGGTATGAAGTATCTTTTTGTGTTTATTTTTTCAACTTCATTTTTTATTACTTTTACGGTCATCCCGTGAAACCATATATTTCAAGCTAAATACAAACTGAAATATAGATGCACAGAAAAAACCCCAGAAAAAAGACCAATGCTGGGAATCGAACCCAGGTACTCAGCATTCCGTGCTGCGTGCTTACCCCTACACCATCACTGGTCTAGAGGTTAGCGACGAATTTTTCCCATACATCGTACATTTCAGTTTATTATAATCACCTTATGCAGTGATAAAGCGCGCATCTATGTTATGCCCTCTACCGAGAGACTTAACACTCCTTCGGAACTAACCGCTCACCTGGACCAAGAGATGGCGCTACTGTGCCAACTTTAACAAGTTAGGTATGAAGTATCTTTTTGTATTTATTTTTTCAACTTCATTTTTTATTACTTTTACGGTCATCCCGTGAAACCATATATTTCAAACTATATTCATACTGGGGTTTTTTCTGTGCATCTATATTTTAGTTTGTATTTAGTTTGAAATCATAATGTAATGTTTGCCATCATAATGATCATTTTGCCATAACCCTTTTTTAGGGTTCCGTACCCAAAGGGTAAAAACGGGACCCTATTACTGTGGCTCCGCTGTCCGTTCGTCTGTCCGTCGTCCGTCCGTCTGTCAGCAGGCTGTATCTCATGAACCGTGATAGCTAGACAGTGGAAATTTTCACACATTATGTATTTCGGTTGCCGCTATAACAACAAATACTAAAAACCAGAATAAAATAAATATTTAAGGGGGCTCCCATACAACAAACGTGATTTTTTGCCGTTTTTATAGATAAATAGTACGGAACCCTTCGTGGGCGAGTCCGACCGGCTCTTGACCATAGTTTAAGTGAGCGCTTCAGAATGAAGGTTTATTGATAAGTTAACCTGCTTTTAAGTCTTCAATGCATCCATGTTGACCTCGACAGGGCATACAGGCAAACAATAACCCTCCAAGGACAAAGGATACATATTTTAAGACACATCGAGCGACCTTCTTTGCAGTTATGCCCGTTTCGCGTGTGCGATAAGGTGAGAATATGTGAGATAGAGCAAGGATGTTTGAGGTGACATATTTACTTAACTGCATACGTAGATTTAGTTAGAAAGCTGATCTTATCTAAGCTGGCCTTGTTTTTGAAGGGGAATTTGCAAAGGCGAACCCTCTGGATTTTTAGGGTTCCGTACCCAAAGGGTAAAACGGGATCCTATTACTGAGGCTCCGCTGTCCGTCCGTCTGTCCGTCTGTCAGCCCCATTAAGCTTGGTCCTATACTCTAAATCTCTTTTTTATAACTTTTAACAAGTGTTAGCCAGCCTAGTGGTTTAACCTATGCTCTTGCAAGCAGAGGATCGTGGGTTTGAGCCTGGGCTTGCATCTTTAAGTTTTTTAGAATTTATTGGTAAAATTTTCCTGTGACGTTTTTTAGAGGAACTGTGAGAATATCAAGGCGACAAACAACTGCCATTCTTGTACAATTGGACGAAGTAAGGACTGTTTTACTAGGAAAAAAAATGAAGCACAAATACTACAGAATCTCATATTTACAGGAAAACTCTGGTAACAATCCACCCAGTCAGTAGCATAATTTTAGTGAAAATATATGTCTGCATGTCCCATAAATAACAGACTACTGGTTCATTTTGGTACAGAAATATATGATAGACTAGCTTTTGCCCGCGACTCCGTCCGCGTGGAATTAGTAATTTGGGCAGCTTATTTTTTTTTTATCCAATTTGCTTTTTCATCAATTATGGCTCTCCTTAGTTCCTCGATATAAAAAAAATACCCGCCCCCGCACACCCGCGTTCACATTCAACACCGTACTCCCAAGTCAAGCGTGCCTATAGAAGTTTTACTTCAAAAACCCCCGATTTTGAAACATTCTTCCGCTCCGCTCCGCTCCTATTGGTGTTAGCGTGATGATATATAGCCTATAGCCTTCCTCGATAAATGTGCTATCTAACACTAAAAGAATTTTTCAAATCGGAGATTAGCGCGTTCAAACAAAAAAACCTGTTCGATAAATTCTTAAAATAGACGTATCTTTCTTATTTGTGAACCGATTCAAATGAAACAAACACTAAATGTTAATCCAAGAAAATACCAACATATCAGTGAAAACCGCATCCTTCTAGGTTAAGCCGTTTCTGAGATTAGCGCGCACAAACGCACAGACAAACAGACAATAATTCTAAAAATCATTGTTTTGAGTTCTATTGTGCTAATAAATAGCCCTAGTGACAGTTTTTCTCAAATATCTTCAATGTACAGACACCGACTTGTTACAGATTTATTATATGTATAGATAAGCAAAAGAGGTGTATCATTAGGAAGGCAATTGGGAGCTATTCCGTAGCCTCGTCCCTGAGTGTGAAACGAGTGGTACCGCATAAGTCGTAATTTGCTATTACTGCGGTATAATTCATATTTGGTGCAATGTGGGAGCATAAATTAGCTAAAGTGTTAGTTCTAATTCTAAGTTCAGAAAATTAGAGTACCCAAAAACCATGTACCCTTCAGTTATTGAAGCCAGTAAAGAGACCTAATTTAAACCCGAGGGTTCGCACAAAGCCATCTACGGTTGCAAGACGGTAGCAGACGAAGTTAGCAGGCACGTCATCTTTTGTCAGGCGAGGTACTTCAACGTTTTTGGACAGCCCTGCATGTATTCTTGTTCCTTCTTTCTTCTTTATTCTTCTTCTTCTTCGTCGCGTTCTTCATTTCTGAAGGTCGTGCCTGACTTGAAAAGCTTTTACGGAGACGTTGACGAACTGCTTCCACACCGCTCTGTCCTCGACCTGTTTCAGAGCTGCTGGCAAAGTGAGCCCCGTTATCGCCTTAATTTGATCCGACCATCAGGTTGCTGAACCGTCCTCTTGGTCTTTTCCCCTCAATCTTACCTAGCACGATCAGTTTCTCGAAGGTCCATCGTTAGCAACGATGCAATGTTTTTTTTTATATTAATAAAAATACATTGCCTGTTTTGCAATGCCAGCACGCTATATAAGGGTGCAGGCTGAAAACCAGCGCGGTGAAGAGTAATCCTTACCACACATGCTGAGCCTGAGCCTTTTGCCACAAAATTTTGCGTACTTTTCTTCTTTTTTATGAGCAATAAATGTTCTTTTATTATTATTTTTTTATTTTATAAACCGTTTTTCTTGTGATTGAAGATTGAATGTGTGCAAGCTTCGTGTAGTAAGTACCGTACGATAAATTCGTTGAACATTTATTTTTATTTTTGTTGCTAACCATACCCGATTTCGCTCTCACGGACACAAAGCAAAGCCCGCTCGCCTTCGTGACTTGCAAGAACTGTAGGATAAACTGTTAGATACATGTAGTGCTTGTAGTAAGCGTTAAGTGCTTGGACATAATAGGCTGACCCTCGCTGTAGGTGGGCATAACAAATTTTGGGTTATTTCTACTAAGGATCACAAGCATCGATTTAAGCAATAACAAAAGTGTCCCACTTAACTGTCAGTTTTGTGACGCAGTTTACCATACAATACATGTTGTGTGAACCGTCACAAAACTGACTAATAAATTTTGTATGGAAAATTAAGGATAATTAAGGCAAAACGGGTACATTTTTTTCTGAAAACCCCCATGTACATAGAACTACGGTACGCGGTGGTTTTATTACGGATACTATGAGCGCCGTATCGAAGTCGATTTATTTAATTAAGGTTTGTAATTCATAGACTATTCTTGAGGCTCAATGCTGCACAGGAAAGCAACCACAGCCTTGGTAACAATGACCAATGTATTTTTTACTGTGTTCTTACAAATAAAGTTAATTTGAATTTTGAATTTTGAATTTCTCAATGCTGATGACTTAAGCGTTCCACCTTTTTTACACGACTACTTTTAATTTTTAATTTCAGATTAACCGTCAGCAATGCACTGCCGCTTTTGATAGGTATGTGATTAAAAATGATGATTTTTACGGAATTTTTTGATAAAGCTTAACATGTTGGCACAGGCCTTCAAAGCCTAAAGGGCCGATTCTCGTTTGTTTTTAATTTTATTCGTTTCGGAAACCGATCACACAAAAGGCTAACGTCACCTAATGAATATTGATGTGAATGAATATTTGTTTTGTTAAAGCCAAATTTGGAATTACGTTACGATCTTACTGTTACCTGATTGGTATGTTTATTAATTTGGGGTCTGACAAGGTTTATGTTTAATTTTATGATCAATAGAGTAGGTATCTGACAACACCTATCAATTGGCATACATTTTATCACTTGTCAAAAAATAGTAGTCCGCTGATTTTGTATGGTGGTACTGAACTGTTATGTCATTTACTAGCCAACTCAATCGACTAACTACCTATTTATTTTAAAAACTAATAAAATTAAAAATTTACAGTTAATTGAAAATTAATTTGAATTTAAAGTAAATCTAATCTAATCTAATACCTTTAAACGAGCAATTCTTGTATATATATATATAATCAGAATCTCGGAAACGGCTCCAACGATTTCGATGAAATTTGGTATGTGGGGGTTTTCAGGGATGAAAAATTGATCTAGCTTGGTCTTATCTCTGAGAAAACGCTTGGTACCGAGTTTCAGCCCGAGCTCGCCCAGGTACTGAAATATTAATTTTGCTCCTCCACGAGGTGGTGAGGCCGTCATGCAGAACGGGTAATCAACTTTTTAGTGTGTTTTACTCTGTCCCCAGTTATCCCAGTGACATCTTCATACTGTTTCATAGAAAAATGCGTAGGTTGTCCAGGAGACAAAGTTTGTGTAACCATAGCAACGGGTGGCAGGAAAAAGTTGATTCACTCAAAATAACTACGCTTGCTTTAAACAAACACAATGAAAATAAACGGATCACTCACGTCTTAAAACGAGTTATACGGGGATTAGCCCGAAACATGTCGAGTTAAACTCGTTTTAAGACGTTAGTGATCCGTTTATTTTCATTATAAACTACGCTTGCTTTGAAAAACAGCTTTTTCTTGCAATTTTAACATGGAACTCCGCATCGCTACACAGTAATTTGGATTTCGTGGATTAGTTAATAATGTAAAAGACTTTTCTCCTGTTTGGGTCAAGTAAGCGAGCTAGTACTGAGATAACAGCGCAGGTGATTGGGTTATAATTAGTCTTTAGAGATACGCCGCTAAAGCCGCATTTATAATGAAGTAATCAACGGTTTTAGCATAAGCATATTATTGCTTTATTAGTGTGCCTAACTGGGTTATGTTTTAGGCTTAGCCTCAGTGACAAACTAAAAAAAAAGGCTAGCACCCTCCGTGGGAATTTGGAAAAATCCCTTTTCGGGTGTATTTCAAATTTCCAGCCACAGTAAGTTTAGGCTGTACCTACATTATTTGTCAGGCGTAGTGGTCTAGGGTTTGGCCTATGGCCTCTCAAGCAGAGGATCGTGCGTTCGAGCCCGAATTCGCACCTCCTGAGTTTTTCGGAATTCATGTGCGAAATTACATTTGAAATTTACCGTAAGCTTTATGGTGAAGAAAAACATCGTAAGGAAACCTGCACGCACCAGAGCATAAATTCAATGGTGTGTGAAGTTCCCAATCCGCATTGGGCCCGCGTGGGAACTACGGCCCGCCCCCTGTACCACAAAAGTTACAAGTGCTACAAATCGACAAAATTGTAACATTTTACTATGAGAAACTTGACAATTTTGTCGAATTGTAGCACTTGTAACTTTTGTGGTACAGGGCCCCGATCCCGTTCTGAAACTACATGCGTTTGGACACACGGTAGGATGAGATGATGATGATGATGATTGTTAGTCAATACGTTAGTCAGTCACGTTATTTCTCTAATATATAGGAGGTAGCGTTAAAATAGGACATTGCAAAGGCGTTCTACTTAAACTTAAGCTCTTTTACTAATATAGTTGTAGTTCAAAATAATTAAAAACGCATAAATAATCACATAATCTATTAGCCTACTGACCCAACACAGATATCGTTGTACTCAGCTGATAAGAAAACTAGTGGAATAGGTATTTATAGAACTATGATAACGCCCTATTAACTTCTAATTTGATCGGTTAACTTAGCAAATAATGAAAAGCTTAATTCGATACGCTAACAATTCTTCAGTAGTTTTGTTTTACTCCTAAATAAACTCATATCTCAAAACAAAGTAAATTTTACTTAGTCTGCTTCAATGTTCAGTTTATTTCACATATATTACGTTAAGATACGAGCTTAAATAATTTAGAATTACTAGCTGTTGCCCGCGACTCTGTCTGCGAAGAATAGAGGTATAAATAATATCCTACGACGTATTCACAGACGTACCAATCCAATTACAGAGAAAAAATTTTGTAAAAATCAGTCAAGCCGTTTCAGAGGAGTTCGATTACAAACACCGTGACACGAGATTTTAATATATTAGATATTAGAAAAAAAATTTAAATAAAAAATATAACCTCCTTCAAAAAACATCCAAAAAACTATGAAATAATAATTGAACCAAACCGACCACAATAAGCATGAAAATATCTTTCTTCTAATCTGTTCGAAGTCGGTGCCTCAGCTCGAGCCAGCAGGAGTGGACCTAGTAATCTAACTTACCTACATACCTACTATCTATAGGGCTTCTACACTCCTGCTGGCTCGTGCTGAGGCACCGACTTCGAACAGATTAGAAGAAAGATATTTTCATGCTTATTGTGGTCGGTTTGGTTCAATTATTATTTCATAGTTTTTTGGATGTTTTTTGAAGGAGGTTATATTTTTTATTTAAAATTTTTATTTTTTGCTTTTTAGTTATTTCTGTTAAAATAGATGCGTAGGATAAAATCATCAGTTTGACTTCGAAATAAGTTTATGTTGAAAATTCTATTTTTAATGCTCGACGGGGTTGCGTCGTTTTATTACAGAGTTCCATGATACTTTCTGAATGCAAATGCTCGACTTGTCACCGAAAATACTAAAGTCGCTATACTTTTTTCTTGAATTTTTGAGGAGTTTCTTCAATTCCTCATGGATCCCATCATCAGAACTGGATTCTGGTAATAACGGGACCAACCTTGAAGCCTGTGCTTTCACACAACGAAAAAATCTTCCAAATCGGATCATAAATGACGGAGTTCTGAGGTAACACACGTTAAAAAAAAAAAAGAACATACAATCGAATTGAGAACCTCCTCCTTTTTTTGAAGTCGGTTAAAAAGAAGAAAGATTAAATACCAATTTGATAATTAAGGCCAATAACTAGAAACTTAACAGTGAGTATTAATGGGTTACATGAGCTGTGTATGCTAATTTAAAATTCTAAACATTTATTTTTATGTTTAAAACAAAGGATTATTGTGAACTATTAATAACATTATTCAAAAATAATGCCTTTTTTTCTGTGGTTTTTAAACTTACGCTAACATAACATTGTTGGTTTGCCTACGCCATGACGTGAATTTTAATTCATTTGTGGTGAGGGTCCCGACTGATCACCTGTCGACCTTCACAAAAGAAGAGTTTTGGCCGAAAGGTGTCGCATACCGGCGGTTTCGTGGCCGGTTAACTGACACCGCGAAAGTGCCCACGTCACAGACTTTTCGTGTTAGTATATTAAGTTATAATATAAATATGTATGTTAGTCTTTAAGGTATTTTGTTATATGGGCCTATGCAGCCCGAAATAAAAATTATTCTATTCTATTCTATTCTATTCTATGCTATATCTTATCACTTTGACATTTGTCTTGCACGCGAGGGAACTACGGCTTAAGCCTTCTCATTCTGAGGGGAGGCCTGTGCCCTGCAGTGGGATGATAATGATGATGATGATGACATTATGACACGTCCGGTTGGTTTAATGCCCTAAAACTATACCCTGTCCACTAGAACGAGTGCAAGAGAGAGACCGCTATCATTATCGTAACCGCATAGGTACAGTTACGCAATAAGCGCAACGAACGCATGACCAACTAATCTAACAAACGACATTCTTTGTTTGCTCGACGATCCCTTAAGCCACCAACCACTTCACACTATCTGTGTACAGTACAGTGTTACGAAGACAATGCAAATATAAGTGCAGTGAGCCCGAAGATCGCGCTTTGAGCTCCGAAAGCATAATTAGGAGTTAAAGAGTTAACTATGTGGCCGTTTAAATGTGCTACGGTTTTGTACCAAGAGTTTTACATACATGTTTATAGCACAAGAATGCTAACGGCGTTTCATATTTATATTTAGGTTTTTTTATTTGAAGGAGTCGCCAGAGGGGCCAAAGACGCGAAGTCTTTGCTGATATTTAGGTATTTAGACCTGCATACACCTGCGAAGAAATTCAACGATCCGCACTGGGCCCGCGTGGGAATTAGCCCTCTCATCCTGAGAGGAGGCTTGTGCCCTGCAGTGGGACGTATGTAAGCTGGGATGATGATGATGATGATTTAGACTTCGTCTGAATCGCAACTCACTTTTCTTTCGAATATTAAGAATAGCTTTCTATAAGGAAAAGAACTTTTACAGAAGGTCCAATAATTCAAGGGTTTCATTCCACATACACAAAAACAAACACACAAATAAAGCTTATAAATATATCGTAACTATCCTAATCGTAGCTAATATTATAAATGTGAATGTAGGTAGGTAGGTACGTTTGTTTGTTACGCTTTCACGCTTAAGAGGGTACGATGGCTGAGAGACTTTTGAGAAATAGGTATTTTAATGAAATGTCGCTGTCTCGCCCGAACCCCTCCGTGTCAGTACAGCGAGAGCGGGACAACTGCAGATCAGACCGTTATTAGGCGCGTAAAATTGATCAAAACAGCATTTCGTAATCCCCTGTTTCCTTCTCGAAAACTGGACCAATAAATTTTTTTTTTTTTCAAATATAATTAGAGGACAGATTTAGCTATGCCCCTATGTTTTCCTTTTTTTGTTTATATCAGGGATTCTTTTCTGGTGAGTGTCTGAAAATGACGTTGAAATTGGGCAATTTTTTCAGTTTTTGAAAGCTCATATTTTTTATGTTAATTGAAATATGGAAAAAAAACGAAACATAGGGGCATAGCTGAGGTAGATACAGATTACACAGTAAAAAAAAATTGGCTCTAAAGCCATTATCCAGGGAGGAAACAGGGGATTACGTTTGTATGGAGAAATGGTGCGCATCGTACCCTCTTAAAGATAAGATAGTTTTAACACCCTGGGAAAGACATAGGGTACCTAGCTTTTATTAGGGTAAATTGCATAGTTCCCGCGGGATGGCATGCGTACACATACACACGTAACAGACAGACACACAAACATACTTTGGCATGTATGATAATAGTAAGGATTAACTTTTTATCTAATACTACCTGTTTCCGAGACTCCGTCTGCAAAGAATTCGTTTATCGCTATCCCGCGGGAACTATTTACTGAAAACTGTTCATGGGATAAAATCTCCGATACATAGCAGGATGTGCAAGTCGCAAAATGTGCAGGCTACGTAAAATGAGCAAATCGTAAAATGTGCAGTTCTCATAATGTGCAATCTCATAATGAGCAGATCGCAAAATGTGCAGATTACATATTGAGCAGATCGTAAAATGTGCAAGCAGATCTTATAGTAGGTTTAGGATATGTTAAGTATGCATCGGCCCCAAGGGCCAAAAGCCAACAGAAGATGTTTATGTGTCAATTTAAATTAGGGAAAAACGCGATTGTGAAAATAAGCTTCAGTAAAAAACCATTGCGAACTGTACTTATTGCGATCTGCTCTTACTGCGATGTGCACTTATTGCGATCTGCACTTATTGCGATCTGCATTTTTGCGATTTGCACCACTGCACATTTTGCGACTTGCACATCCTGCTATGTATCCAAAATCTCTATCCTATGTCCTTCCAAGGGCCTCAACCTATCTGTATATCAAATTTCACTTACGGCCGATTTTTCAATCACCGGATAAAAGTGTCAGTCAGTTAAAACTTAGGGATCTTTAAAAAACGAGCCTACCAATTCCTAAAAGGGTCAGCAACGCACCTGTGATGCCCCCCGTGTTACGGGTGTCCATGGGGGACGGTGATCGCTTTCCATCAGGTGACCCGTCTGCTCGTTTGCCACCTCTTATATAAAAAAAAAACTATCGCTTTCCTTTTCTCAAATCATAGGGAAAAAAGGAGAGAGCTTACATTTATCTGAACATTGAAAAAACAGTCCTAAGACACAAAGTTACTTTCGCATTTATATACCAACATATTGGAAAGGAAGTAAGAATAAATATAGACTTACTAGGCGTAAACTTATAGATAATAAAATCAAATTATTGTAACAAGGGTTTACTTTGGCACAGGGTCTGAGTCGCCTTAGACAAAGTCTTTGAGTTTATGTGCGAGTTCAACTAACAACAAATGTAGCCTCTCCGTGAAAAAGTGTCTTGAGTAAAGTAAATATTTGTCTGACCTGGAAACAAAACACTGCTTAAGGAAGGCCGGAGGTACAGGCGACGCTGTCAAAAGAAGACGCTTGCTTTTGTAACATGTCACATTAACATATTAGTCGCTCTTCTATGATGTAAAGCGAGAGATATAGGTAACGCCATCAGAGTTGAGGCGAATGATTACACACACACAGCTACATAAAGGACTGTTTGCATAAAAGATAGTGAATGAATGAAATGACTGAGTGAATAAAAATGTAAGTTATATAATATAATACTATGCATATTACAATTTTTCTTTTTTCATATAACCTATTTTTGATATAAAACAATTTGAATATTCGCTAGAAAAAAATCGGTATGAAAAAATAGCGAAAAATATGCTTATCTGATTTATATAAAATAGATCAAATTATTTTATTTTTTGTTTTGTTTGAACTATATGTATTTACCTAAAATATTCTTAAAGAAATAGGTTGAAGAAATTTTTAGTCAATCTTGCAATTCTATCTCGAGTCTGTTGAACTTGCTATCGGTACGAATAAATGTAAAAATCCCGCTGTCATTACATGACGTGTTGTTGTGTGCGTGACCTCAACTCTGATGGCGTTACCTATACAGTAATGAGTCTATTACGCTGACTATATCTACTACAATAAAGATCTAGGAGCGTACCTACCTATGAGTTTTAAGAAGTCACTATCACTAATTTGCGATTAATAAGTACTGCAGCGAAAAACGCTCCATGTAGGTTGGTAAATACTATTAGATTTTTTTGAACTTTTTGGTGGAAGTGGCCACTGGTAACAGGCCGCTTGTTGTGTCAAATTTTGAAATTTTGTCGTCTGGTTCTAGATTGAAAAAATTGAATGTGGGTCTGGCATTATTTCACTGGAAGGCGGACGATTCACGTCGTTACGAAAGCTTGAGTTTTTTTGCTGTGGGACATAGTTTTGTTCTTGTCCGAAGCTGTTATCATTTGTGAAGTGCGCCCGAGTAGTGGGCATAGTGCGTCGTCGGTCCGTGGGACCAAATTGAGCAGTTCATCGAAGAAGAAAAGGGCAGTCCTGTCCCTTGGGCGGTGACCGAGGGGTCCCGCTTTTGCCGTTGGTTTCTAAGCCTGTCGTTTATCACGCCAGGGTGAGTTTTAATAGCATCGCTTTGTGGTTTCGCCTTTGGAAAAGTCCCGGCTTTTGGGGTGGCGTTGCTTATTTCGGGTTGAATTGTTCCAGCTTCCGGGTACCGGAGCTAGACCTCAGCCGCACGGAGCCAGCTCCCCAGGATGCCCGAAGAGCTTGTTTGACGCGCGGAATTCGGAGGCGACCAACGGGATGCCGTGCCGGTGCAGAAGACCCCAACGTATTTCCGCGTGAGGCCGCCCAGGCGGTTTAACTTTGCTTATTAGCCGAACGATCGTATTCCGGCGTAAACTATTTGATCTGTTAGTAATGTTAACGTGTTAGGCCCCCCTCTAAATTCTAAAGGCACTTTGCAAGCCAACGTTATTCTTTCTCGGCCCATTCGGAATATTATTACCTATTTTAGTTAGTTACTGTAGCGGCTATAGCGCCATACATCGAAGCTCGGAGCCCGATTTCTCGGTGGGCGCGACTCCGGAGCGCTGGGTAGCAGTCAGTGTAGCCACCAGAGCCGTGCGGCGGATCATTTTCATACCCATCCCCATTACATCCTCATCGTCGTCCGCACACCCTCGCCTGGTTACCTTTTTTTTAGCTTGATGCCCGAAGCCCTAATCGGTCCGTGACCGAAGGAGCTCGCTAGGCCCGAACAACCGAAATTCGGCTCGACGTTGCCTTTGTTGTATGTGTACTTTGACCGCGTTATGTGCCGCGTTCCGTACAGGCGCATTCAACCCCTACGGTGCTTACGCTGTGTAATTTTTTAACCCCGCGCGTGTGTGTTTTATTTCCAACCTGTTCTGTGAATATTGTGTTTTTATAAGTGTTTGGCAGTTTTATTAATAAATTATACGTGTATGCAGTTAACGACTTTTTTTTCTTATTAGTTAATTTTGCAGTACCTACTACCTTTTGCTTCATATTAAGTATAAGACATTATTGGACCAACCAAACACAAGTGTTCCATGTATACACACATAAATATGCATTAATAACACTGACTCGAGAGCAAACAGGTACCCATCGTTTACCCGAATTTTACAGAAAAAAAAACAATAACTTTTTACTGTCCACCACAAAGAAAACAATACAGAAAATCAAGTACATGCCATAATGTATCGTTATTTTTAGGGTTCCGTAGTCAACTAGGAACCCTTATAGTTTCGCCATGTCTGTCCGTCTGTCTGTCTGTCTGTCTGTCCGCGGCTAAGCTCAGAGACTGTTAGTACTAGAAAGCTGTATTTTGGCATGAATATATATATCAGTCACGCCGACAAAGTGATTAAATAAAAAAAACTAAAAAAATTTTTTTTGCGGTACCTCCCATAGACGTAAAGGGGGGGTGATTTTTTTTTCTCGACTAATCCTATAGTGTGGGGTATCGTTGGATAGGTCTTTTAAAACCATTGCGGGGTTGCTAACATGATTTTTCTATTCAGTGATCTGTTTGCGAAATATTCAACTTTAAAGTGAAAATTTTCATTAAAATCGAGCGTCCCCCCCCCCTCTAAAATCTAAACTGTTAGGTGGAAAAAAATGAAAATATTCAGAATGGTAGTAAATATATCAAATTTACTAGGAAAATTATAGCGGCTAAGATTGCTTGGAAATTATTTGTAGTTTAAGAGTAAATAGTAGCTTAAGGTATAAAATATACCTAAACTTGGATGATTCCCGTACACATATGAAATCCTTAGAAAAATATTACTTGATTTTTTCTTAATGGCTACGGAACCCTACCTTGGGCGTGTCCGACACGCTCTTGGCCGGTTTTTTTATTCTATAATATGGAAAAAAAATCCTGGCAACGGCAAGGTTCTATAAATTTTATGGCAAACTTTGGTATGGCATGTGACACATGAAATTATAGGAAACAAAGTGATCAGTACCTCTACCATGAGTTTACACTAGTTTAGAGTGACCGTACTCGCTAGCGACGGCGTAAATGATTTGTATGGAGAATTGTACTTCCGTAAGTGACCGTTAGAGGCGCTGTACAATTCTCCATACAAATAATTTACGCCGTCGCTAGCGAGTACGGTCACTGTAAACTAGTGTAATGTAAACTCATGGTAGGGGTACTGATTAAGCTTAGTATTCAGGTTCTCTGACTTCTCGAATATCCGGTCGTTCAAATCCGATCAATTCAACGCAACCCTGTACGGACAAACGAAAGTGGTCTCATCTGCTCTTTCCATCAGGTCAGACAAGAACCATTCGCTGGTCATTTAATTGTAAAAAAACGGGATACTTAATTACCTCGTTACTTATTCCATCTAACAAGCCTTCCGGCACAAGGCCACAGAAACTTTAAAGGTCGCACTTTGAAACGCTGATTAGATGATTAAGCTTTGCGTCCAGACTGAAACGACGAAATTAAGTCATTTACTGAAATTATGTTTATTATTCCGTTGGTGTATTTTTTTAACCGATGAAACTAAAAACTTTTTAACAAAAAATTAAACCGCCGAAAAAACTGAAAAGCAAAAAATAATACCTTTTTTGTTTGACCTTAATTTAGGTACCAGTTTGAAGTCTTTGCCTCAGCACTAGCAGGAGCTTTAAAATAATAAAAAACCGGCCAAGAGCGTGTCGGACACGCCCAAGGTAGGGTTCCGTAGCCGCCATTACGAAAAAATCAAGTAATATTTTTCTAAGGATTTCGTATGTGTACGGAATCATCCAAGTTTCGGTATTTTTTATACCTTAGGCTACTATTTACTTTTAAACTACAAATAATTTCCAAGCAATCTTAGCCGCTATAATTTTCCTAGTAAATTTGATATATTTACTACCATTCTGAATTTTTTCAAATTTTTGCACCTAACAGTTTAGATTTTAGAGGGGGGGGGACGCTCGATTTTAATGAAAATTTTCACTTTAAAGTTGAATATTTCGCAAACAGATCACTGAATAGAAAAATTATGTTAGCAACCCCGCAATGGTTTTAAAAGACCTATCCAACGATACCCCACACTATAGGATTAGTCGAGAAAAAAAAAATCACCCCCCTTTACGTCTATGGGAGGTACCCTAAACAAAATTATTTTTTTATTTTTTATTTTACCACTTTGTTGGCGTGACTGATATGTATATTCATGCCAAATTACAGCTTTCTAGTACTAACGATCTCTGAGCTTAGCCGCGGACAGACAGACAGACGGACAGACATGGCGAAACTATAAGGGTTCCTAGTTGACTACGGAACCCTAAAAAAGAATCATCAAAATCGGACTACTCTGTAAAAAGTTATGCGTGATCGATCATACATAAAAATAAAAATAAAAAAAAATATATACACGTCGACTTGAGAACCTCCTCGTTTTGTTTTCGTCGGTTGAAAAGGTTTCCGTGCCGACTTGCGTAAAGGCCTATCTTAGACGTGCATGTAAAAAGGTTTAAATAGTTCAATAGGTATTAATTAAGAATACAAGCATGCGTGACTATCGACTTCGCCGACAAAATAATTAAATGTCGTACCAAATTCTGTACATGCGTACATTCCGATCATATTCATTTATTAATAAAATTAAAAATTTTACATTTCAAATTATTATATAAATAAAATAAAATAAAATTTTATTAAATTATTATTAACTAGCCTTCCGTCCGCAGCTGCGCCCCCGATAAATTATTTTTTCCGTAGGAAAAGGTATTTTCCCGCGGCAAAAAGTAGCCTATGTCACTCAGTGATTTGATTATGTAGCTCTCTAACGGCAAAAGAATTTTTGAAATCGGTCTAGTAGTTTCGGAGCCTATTCAATGCAACCAAACAAACAAACAATCAAATCTTTCCTCTTTATAATATTAGTATAGATATCGA
The DNA here is from genome assembly GCA_947859365.1 of Archips crataeganus. NCBI lineage: Eukaryota > Metazoa > Arthropoda > Insecta > Lepidoptera > Tortricidae > Archips > Archips crataeganus. The sequence goes on from OX402054.1 coordinate 15,806,729, forward strand.
AATTTGTACGCCACCACAAACATTCTTACAAAATATTCTTAGCCAAAGTACGATCCTGGCTCAAAGAAAAATGTTTTTACACCATGTCAGAATTTTTTGAAATGTAATGTTATGAATATGTTTAGTATTATTATTAATGGATCAACTATGAATAGTATTAGATTAATTTGTATGTTTTTTATCCTGACATTATTTTTATGTAATTAATGATGAATGTATATTGTTATGAATTTTATTATTTAAAGTAGGATACAATTTTAAAGTTTTGCATGCCAATGTATGGTGAATTGTGTTGATCCACGCTGATTTTTATTTTTTATAAAAGCCTATGTACCATGATTCGAGCAAATAAACCTTTGACTTTGACTTTGACACCAAATACCACCAAATTTCATATACATCAAAAATTAAGCTTGATGAGGTAACAGTTATTATACAGGGGAAGATTGCCGGAAAGAGGAGCGTGGGCAGGAGAAGACACTCGTGGCTGAAGAATTTACGAGACTGGTTCAACTGCAGTACCACTTCCTTGTTTAGAGCATCGGCCTCCAAAATCAAAATCGCCATGATGTTGTCCAACCTCCAATAGGAGAGGAATGGGAAAAAGAAGAAGAGGTAACAGACAGACAGACGGACATGTTTTCGCATTTATGATATTAGTATCAATTCGAGTGAACAATTTTTTTTTTTTGGTGATTATGGCTTGGTTGCAAGACCTTTAAGCCAAGTGAACAATTTTCCATTGATAGTTAATTAGTTAACGACAGTAAATAAATTGTACCAATAAACTGTCGCGTATTTATCCAAGTTGTAATAATAGCTATCAGTAGGATGATCCGTTCATTTCATTCAGCTCGAGACCAATTAGCTCCCGCAATCACGCCACACAAATATGACAAACAATGCCACTTAAAACTTTGCAAATTGGAACTTTCAGCTCTCTGGAATGCGCCCGAGGGGGCTCGTGTGTTTCGAGGGGAACGGCCGAATGAGACTACGCAATGTGACCTTGCTTTTACCTGCGACTTGGTTCGCGTAAACCGTTTGATATGGCAGCCGAATTTAAAGCCATGGTAGCCTAGTGCCTCTCAAGCAGATATCGTGGCATGCTGTGTACTTTTTTGCGCTTGTCTCCTAGCGCTACCCTCTTTTCGTTTCCGCTTCCATCGATAGTTTTTCTGCTATAAACCCACCCAAAAGATGGCATCCAAAGCCACACAATGGGTCCAAAAGATCTCCGACCCACCCTTCCATTGCAGGGCAAAAGAAAGGAAGCCCGTAGTTATAGATAAATGCATATGACAGGAAATCCCACCAACCCAATCAATAGCACTAAGTAATTCTACAGAAACGGGCCAGAGTCGGTCAAGGAAGTAACCAACGGGTAAAAACATAAAAGACCGACCTAAGCACCCCCCAGTGCCCAGCGGGAGAATGCATGCTCCTCTCCCGACCTTCCAGCAAATGGCTGAGGTAGGACACTGTGGGTAGATTAAGTCTCTCCTCCTCCCCTCCTCAAAACTTAAAGCATACGTTTTTTGTCTTGATAACCAATAGAGAAGGGGACTTGTGACCGGGTTTTTTAGTCCGTGCAAGTCGGACACTGTCTGGGCCCTCCATTCCCAGTTCGTCCGAAGGGATTTTTCCCGAGCACAAGTCACCCTTCCAATCCTTAAAGTAAAAAGCAGCAAAGACTTCGCGTCTTTGGCCCCTCTGGCGACTCATTAAAAAAAAGCAGATATCGTGGGTTTACCCCGACTCGCACTTCTGAGTTTTTCGGCTTAATACATGTACCTATTACCCTATTATTAGAACAGATAACACACAACCTCTCTATAAGAGGAACTGTTCCAAAAGCATAAGATATAATTTAAATACGTTCCATATTTCAGCTCCTGGCTATCAGTTTAAAATACGATCGGACACGAACCGGTTTGATTTACAATCCGGTGCCTGATCCGACCGGAGTCACATTAGTCAGCGAGCGACACCAGATTCCCCTTGAAGCTTTAAAACACTGGCTAGTAAATCTGCCTGTAGATTTATGTTCAGACCCCAAACCTTTTGGACTGGTATGGTAATATTACGAATGTATTCGTAGATTCACTATTGGCGGTGTCGGTTGTAATATTCTAACTTGTATGAACGGTTGTGCTGTACCGTACCGCAAACTCGTTCATGCAAGTTCGAATATTACAACCGTCACCGCCACTGCACCGCCACACCTCCACTGTGCGTTTGATTGGAGCTTTAGTCCAAGATGCGACTCTAGTATAAATAACAAAATAACACTTTATTTTAGCCCTGAAAAGCAAATTAATTTTCAATTAACTGCAAAATTAGATTTTTAGCTGCTAATAAACAAATAGTTATTCGATTGAGTTGGCAGAGAAGTAACGCCATGTTTACATAAAAGGCATACTGACGGATCTATCAACGCAAAGCCCAAATCAATGAACCGATTGTGCTGAAATTTGGCATATTGTTATTTATTATGAGCTAGGCATTCGCTAAGAAATGATTTTTGGAAATTCCCACGGGATAGGAAATAAATGGGATTTCATTTTCACTTCAAAGTTGCCCTATCTCCGTGACTATAATTATCAAATAGAAACTTCAAATTTGGTATGCAAGTAGGTGGTTATAACAGTAAAAACTTATTTTAGGACTTTGGAAAACCCCACGGGTTAAGGTAACGGAATTTATATGCTCAATTCAATGGGACCCTATTTCTCAGTAGCCATTCCTTTACTATCATAGAGGTCCGGTAAAAAGGGATTTACCATATACATACCTACATACATTATACTTGGAACCACTTCACAGTAAACGTCATACTGACAGCATTAACTAACAAGGAAAATCGTAATGACTTTTCCTTTGAAAAGGTTCCATGGTAACTCATGAATTAAAGGCCTTGACTGTTCCTATCTTGTTTTACGACTGCCGTTGAGTGTGACTAAATGAATCAATAACGTATTTGGCATTGACAAACATCGATACGGCATTTAAATAACGTTATGTCATTTCTTTAGTTTACATTGAGGTCGTTAGCGCCTCGTTGTCACGCTTCTTCCAAGGTTGCCAGTTAGAGCCGGCGAGGTTGGAATTATTTTTAATAATATATTTTAAACAGATGCCTACGATATGGCACTATGATAATATAAGAATACTAGCTATTACCCGCGACTCCGGCTGCGAAGAATTAGGGTATAAGAAATAGCTTACGACCTTTTCTCAGACATCTACTAAATACAAAAAAAAAACTAAAAATCGGTTAAGCCATTTCGGAGGAGTTCGATAACAAGCACTGTGATTGGTCATGATATTTTTGATGATTTCATTGATATATAAAATGTCAATAATGTCAATAAAATAGGCTATTTTGGCCACTTGTAAGTTGACGTACTTTTTATGAGCTGTCTAGACAGAATTCCCCAATCTTCTTACAATATTATAAACGCAAAAAGACAGTTTGGCGGATTCTAATGAAATTTGACACACAGATGGTTTATAACCTGGATTAATATTTAGGATACTTTATATCCTGGAAAATTGCATAGTTCCCGCGGGAATTCGCAGACGGAGTTCCGAGAAACAGCTCGTATTTACATAAATTAATACTTTTAATTTATCGCCATTAAAATCGGATAGAGAAAAGAGTTCAAAAACATCTAACTGTTAGACATTTTGGAGAGCATTATCTATAGGTAACGCCATCAGAGTTGAGGTCACGCACACAACAACACGTCATGTAATGACAGCGGGATTTTGACATTTATTCGTACCGATAGCAAGTTCAACAGACTCAACATAGAATTACAAGATTGACTGAAAATTTCTTCAACTTATTCTTTAAGAATAATTTAGGAAAATACATCTAGTTCAAACAAAACAGAATATAAAATATTTTGGCCTATATTATATAAATCAGATAAGCAGATTTTTCGCTATTTATAAAATACTGATATTTTTTATCTTGCGAATATTTTCTCATCATTTTCAAATTGTTTTATTTCAAAAACTAGCTTTTTCCCGCGACTCCGTCCGCGTGGAATTAGTGATTTGGGCAGCTTATTTTTTTTATCCAATTTGCTTTTTCATCATCATCTTAGTTCCTCAATATAAAAAAAAATTACCCCCCGAAAACCCCTCACCCCGCACACCCGCGTTCACATTCACCACCGTACTCCCAAGTCAAGCGTGCCTATAGAAGTTTTACTTCAAAAACCCCCGATTTTTGAAACATTCTTCCGCTACGGTCCGCTCCTATTGGTGTTAGCGTGATGATATATAACCTATAGCCTTCCTCGATAAATGGGCTATCTAACACTGAAAGAACTTTTCAAATCGGAGCATTAGTTCCTGAGATTAGCGCGTTCAAACAAACAAAGAAACCTGTGTACATGTCCAACTTAAGATGAACCCTACTTGGTATAGTTTACTATATTGTTGTCAGCTCATTTTATGTTGGATTTTTTTTCTATGTACTATCCATGTTCGATAAATTCTTAAAATAGACGTATCTTTCTTATTTGTGAACCGATTCAAATGAAACAAACACTAAATGTTAATCCAAGAAAATACCAACATATCAGTGAAAACCGCATCCTTCTAGGTTAAGCCGTTTCTGAGATTAGCGCGCACAAACGCACAGACAAACAGACAAACAGACAATAATTCTAAAAATCATTGTTTTGGGTTCTATTGCGCTAATAAATAGCCCTAGTGACAGTTTTTCTCAAATATCTTCAATGTACAGACACCGACTTGTTACTGATTTATTATATGTATAGATAGGTTAAATGAAAAAAGAGAAATTATAATATGCATAATTGTGCGTAAGTATTTCATCATAAGATCATATAACTCACATTTTCATTCACTCAGTCATTTCATTCATTCACTATCTTTTTTGCAATCAGTACTTTATGTAGCTGTGTGTGTAATCGTTCGCCTCAACTCTCGTGGTGTTAGCTATACGCGGTATTCTTGTCCGTTACTGTACATAATATAGACCAAAGTAATGGGTGAACTCTATAATATTTTCTTTCCAAACGTTCGTAGAACGCATTATAACTAAGATGAGAATGGTCTAATAGCGAAACGTAAAATACCTGGCTTTTGGCTCGGAACCAGAAAATAGCCTAATAACCTAAGTACCTAAGTGGTCTACGTTTACTGAGATTTCGCGATATTTACGTTTTATAGAGCGAACGAAACGGGATAATATCTTTGTGAGTAAAATGCTGCAAGTATGTTAGAATATTTAAACATGAAACCACTACAGTGAGACTCACTCATAGTGAAATAATACGGATCACTCACGTCTCAAAACGAGTTTAACTCGACATGTTTAGACGACCAGATGGCCTAGTGGTTAGAGAACCTGACTACGAAGCTTGAGGTCCCGGGTTTGATTCCCGTGTCGAATATCTATTTGTATGAAAAATACGAATGTTTGTTCTCGGGTCTTGGGTGTTTCATATGTATTTAAGTATGTATCTATCTATATAAGTATGTTTATCCGTTGCCTAGTACCCATACACAAGCTTTACTTAGCTTACTTTGGGACTAGATCAATTGGTGTGAATTATCCCGTGATATTTTTTTTTTTTTATTATTTATGTTTCGGGCTCATTCTATATCTATATTTAAGCCCTTCCTCTTGGAGGAACACCAAGCCCAAGGAACGTGCACGTTTGGCAGCAGCCGTAGCGTGTTCCTCCAAGAGGAAGGGCTACGGATTAGCCCGAAACATGTCAAGTTAAATTCGTTTTGAGACGTGAGTAATTCGTATTATTTCACTATTTATTAGAATCGTTTGCGCAAAATAATGCAACTCAGGAGTCCCTCAGGGCATAGTCATACGAACGCATTTGAACGCACATGTGCGTTTGCGGGTTCTCGAACTTTTCGCCGAAAATACTTTTCCCAACTGTTTCATTGCCATAATATTTATTTTTCTGAATGTGTGAGTACTTCAGGATTGTTCTAATACTAACATAGCCTATAAGATTTTACGGGATAGTCCTGAATAGTTTACAGTTTCAGAAAAAACAGTTTGGAGATGAATCATTTGGCGATATTTTTTCGGCGACAAAACAGAATCCTGCGTTTGTGATCCTTGAATAAGTCTAGCTCGAGCCCGAAAAATAGCAGCGAGAATCGATAATAACGTATTTTTTTACACTGGTTTATCATGCCTTGTACAGGTACATATGTAAATATCAAAGCTTAAAGTGATTTACTAACAGACAACGCGCATCCTTAACCACTGGAGCTAAGGTGTCAGAAAACCAAAAAAAGAACGAAAACGTACTAAGAAAGCATTTTGCAGAATTCTCACAGGATAGGAACTACTTTAAATTATTTGTTTTTGTTAGCAGAACGTTTGCTCAACGAAATGTAAATTATTTAAGAACAAAAAAGTTTTTGGGTGCTCCTGGCGGAATTCGAGGCCCCGTGTGTTGGCTTACACGACACGTGAGAAGTGAGAATTTTGGTTTTAAAAAATCTTAGGGAACTACCTTTTTTTTAAAGCCTTGGGCATAAGCCAATAGATTCATCATCATCATCACCATCATTTCAGCCGAAAGAGGTCCACTGCTGAACATAGGCCTCCCCCAAGGATCGCCAAATAGATCGGCCCTGCGCCATTCGCATCCAATGCGTTCACGCTACCTTCACCAGGTCGTCGCTCCAACTTGTTAGAGCCAATAATGGATTAATGGATTAATGGATTAATGGATAGTACAAGCTTTGCTTAGTTTGGGACTAGGTCGATTTGTGTTAGATTGTCCCCTAATATTTATTTATTTATTTATTTATTTATTTATTTATTAACATTGTAGGTGAAAAACTTAAGAAAATTACCTGTTGTGTGAAGTAGTGCACAGAATTGATATGGAGCTTAAGAGGGCGCCGAGCTTTTGGCGCTACTCGATTTTAGGTATTATTGTGCTCGGTGTCTCGGCGGAGTCGCGGACAGGAGGGAATCGTGGCGGCTCAGGTTAGGATGGGCGGAACGCGCGCGAATGTAGTTATTTCCTTCGTATTATTAAAACAATAGATATTTTGAAGATGTAAGTCGTATACGTTACAGAAAATAAGTAGTTTTGTTATTATAAAAAAACTCATTACGTTCCGTTAAGTATTTACGTTGTACTAAGGGAATCCATTATTTTTTAGAGTTAACTTTGGATTTAATTTCTTTCGAGCAAAGTATAAGTAATCGTGTTTCTAAAGCATACGACTTATAGAGTAAATCCTTAAATGTCTAACTTATGACCCACATAAACTAAGATTTAGAAATAACCATTTGGTAAGTAATCTAACAAACGCCAGAATGTCGTTATTTCCTCGGCACAGCCTTAAGTAATTTTTCAAATTTGGAACGTCAATTTGTTTATACGGAGACGTTACTACTATATACACCAGGTCATTTACTTAAGTTTTTCACCTATACTTGTTACTTTCAACACGGATGCTTTCCATCCCTTCCCTCATCCCTTTTTTTAAGATTTCTTATAATACTTTGAAGAAGTTTCTTATGGAAAAAAAACCACAAGATAAGGAATAAACGGGATATATACGTTCGATTCAAAGTAACCTTATCTCCGTAACTGTACCTGTAGCTATTGAGGCTTGACAAGTATCAAAGTCTGCCAAGTGGCAGATATCATCATTTAGGATCATAAAGGTGCAGTGAGAAGGAATTTTTGGAATTAACCGTGGGATATGAAAGGTGGCTTGTTCATAAATTTTATTTTTGCGATGTCTCGGGCAAAAGCTGGTACGTATACACTAACCACGGTACCTACCTCCAACAGAAGCAAATAGTTGTCACATGTAACAGACTTAAGAGAAAATTCAATCGTAAAAATTTGACTACTAACTTTTCTGCATTTCCGTATAAACGAATACAAGCAACAAAATGTCCTCAAATCAAAACGAAAGTTGGCAAGTGTCGTTAAGTAGAAAAAGTAGGACATCTCCTAAGGAATCGGCGAACAAACTAAAATGGATGGCCGGAGCACTTAAACTTACGTCTACTTTAACTTAAGATGGCGTATAGCTTTTCATAGCATTAAGAGTACTTAGTCACATTGTTTCTTCTTTAATAGTTTTTCACAAAGCTACTTCCATCGGTTGTTCTTAGTTAATATTACCAGTCGCAAGTAGCTTAACTTTCCCAACTGTCGACGCTTCTGCTAAATCACTTTCCACGGCGAAGACGCACTTATGGCAGCATTTTTTTTATTAAATAATAATATAAATAAACTAGCTGTTGCCCGCGACTCCGTCTGCGAAGAATAGGGGTATAAAAAATAGCCTTCGACCTAGACTCAGACCTACCAAATATAGACAAAACATTTCATAAAAATCGGTCGAGCCGTTTCGGAGGAGTTCGATAACAAACACTGTCACACGAGATTTTCAACATTCATACTAATATTATAAATGCGAAAGTGTGTCTGTATGTCTTTACTTTCTGCCTGTCTGTCTGTCTATTACCTCTTCACGCTTAAACCGCTCAACTATGTCCATACAAAAAATTACGGCAATCCAACGCTCAGTTTCGACATGAAAGAAGGGCAAACAAACAAACACACTTTTACATTTATAATATTAATAGTAAAATAGTACCTAATAATAATAGTATAGGATGGATTTGAAACTTACCACCGAATGACCTCTATCTCACCTGGGGCCTGTTGCATAACAAAGTACAACTAATATTACAAGCGGAACTCTCGCTTCAGTTATATTAACTAGAAAGGGAGTTCCGCTTGTAATATAAGTTGTACTTTGTTATGCAACAGGCCCCTGACACATGAATAAATATGGAGCAGAATAAAAACTTCAAACAATGCCGCGCACGCATTACACTACTACACGTACAACATAATGTGTGCGTGACCTGTCACAGACAGGACGGGGGGGGGGGGCGTACACCGGCGCTCGCTCGAAGACAAACCGGTTTGAACTAGCTCAGTGAGTAGACAAAGTTCAGGTGTGCCGCCAGCGACGACGCGACCGTTTAGCGTTTAGCTACATAGTTTGGGTGTTCGGTTGTTTTTAAAGATGCCTACCTGTTGTAGTGTTTGTAGATATACAGATATTAGATACTTAGGTACTTGTTTGAATAAAATATTTTGATTCTTAATTATTTTTTTTACAGAGTGACAACCCTATGATAATAGGTAAGAATTTCGAGCTCTGTTCGGAAGTTTTTATTCTGCTCCGTATTTATTCATGTGCCCCTGATGGCAAGTGCTGTAGTATAGATAATGAAATGAAATATGTGGGTGTAGGCGTAATTGACGCAAAGTTCCCAGGTAAATATCTAGAAAACTTAACCATCTTTTTGTCTTAATAACAGACCCTATCTAATTTTGAATAATTTACTCAACCCAAAGTTGTTCGTGCGAAAATAATTCTGAGCCTATTCATTTACAGAGTCACGACTTTTTGTTTGACGAAACCGAGTTAGGCATCAGCCAACTTGCCTTTTCGTCGCCTTATGGTACACCCCCTTTCCCGCTATGAAACGCAATCACAAAACCGCGAATTTAACTAGAATGCGACTGTACCGCGCTTGCTAAGTGAGTTAATGTAGCATGCCTCTGATGCCGCGTACCATACAAATATTGCCATTATTTTCTATGTTATTATTTATTTTTCTTGATTTTTCACTCACAATATTAAGTATTAGTATTATCACTATCGGGAATTATTTAACGTAAGGGAATATTCTTTGAATTAGCTCGAAGATCCGAGGCTTGATGGTGCCGGTAAAAAGTGAAAATCAAAATGCGTGATTTCGAAAAACTTGGAATAAATAAATAAAATAAATAAAATAAATATTAGGGGACAATCTTACACAAATCGACCTAGTCCCAAACTAAGCAAAGCTTGTACTATGGGTACTAGACGACGATAAACATACTTATATAGATAAATAAATACTTAAATACATAGAAAACATCCATATAACTCAGGAACAAATATTCGCGCTCATCACACAAATAAATGCCCTTACCGGGATTTGAACCCAGGACCTCTTGCTTCGTAGGCAGGGTCACTACCAACTAGGCTAAAGCGGTCGTTAATGAACGACAATAATGCACAACCTGAAAATTTAAACCCCAAGTTTTTGCCACAAGGGTCCGAATTTATCAGGTCGTGTACCATTCATTGCGGATCGACAAATACGAGGTAACCGCACCCACTGTTTTTGACGTCACGTGAATTGAGTACATCCGAAGACGAGAAATGTATTTAAAAGTCCTTTTTACTCTTTATTACATGTATAAACATATTCCATTGAGAAACGGATGTACCTATGTACAAAGGCAGACTGCTTTTAGTTCATTAAAATAAATAAATAAAAAACATTTAATTCATATCGCACAGAATCCAAAAAAATAGTTCGATGATTCCAAATCGTTTATTCTGTAACGATGGGGACGCATTGTTTTATTAGAAAACTAATTATATCGCGACTATTATAGACTTAATTTTATCAAAACCGTTTTTTTTGTTTTCGTATATTTTATATAATGACTTCGACTCAATACATTCTATGTTACAGCAAAGATCTTACCGCCCGGATATAGCGGCTCGTGGTATAAATTGGCATAAGGGATAACGAAGGCAAACTATATGCTCCTAATTGCCCTAAACACCCACTCACAATTCTCTGTCTCAATTACGAATAAGTATAAAAGACTAGCTTTACCTCGCGGTTTCAATCGTTTTAGAAATCCGTGAAAAAAGATAGATAAATCGTTTATTTGGTTATTGCATTCACACAATCAAGATTATCGAAATACAAAAATCAGTACAAACTAAAAAGTAAACTTTTTTATATATATATATATTTTTTAATTTATTTACACAAAAACAAACAAAAGAAGTACAGAAATTATTATCTAGCCTGGATTGATGTCCCACTGCTGGGTAAAGGCCTCCCCCCATGTCCTCCATTTCTTCCGGTCCAAAGCAGCCTGAGGCCAGTCGTCGAGAAATATGTCCAGGTCGAAAGTACAGAAATACTTATGTTAAAATACATCTGCTAAACTGCATAGCAGTTTGTTGTCGGTGTGCGCTCCAGTAGTGCAACAGGTCACGGTACCATGTTTAAACTACAACGTTCACTCGAACAACGCCATCTACGGATATCAGACGAAGTTAACACGCCATCTTGAAAGCCGAGGTAATTCAACATTTTTGTATAGTGCCCTCTATTTTTGTGTAAAGTAAAAATGTTGTCCTACGGGAACCATTACCGGGATATTAAGTGTCCTATGTCTCAATCCAGATCTTTGGTCCATATTTACGCCAAGTTTAATCTAAATCCATTCAACCGTTATTGCGTGATTGACAAACGAACTTTTAAACATCCAAACATCTTCACTTGCTTTCTCATTTATAATATTAGAGGGAGGGGGGAGGGATTAATATGGCAATCATTTTGACATATGGATACAGCCTTGGCATTTAGAGGTTCATGATTTCGTACTCATGTCAGTAATGAAGTAATGAGTGCACTTTTTTGACAATGTAACAAATCCGTTTGAAATGAGGTAATTTTCCTTATTAAATATTTCAACACTGCAATTTATAAATTAGCCTTTAACCGTGGCATCGATTTCGTTAACGATTAGATCTGGAAGTTAAATTGGTATTCGCGATGCATCCCTTTGTAATGTAATCTTGAATGAATTGATTCTTATGTGAAATGTAATTCGAGCAAACATATGAGCAAACTAACGAAGTTCGATGAATGATTCCTACGTGATGATAAAATTTTGCGAATAGTAGGTATTACGGGACACGATAATCGATGAAACGATTTTCGGTAAAATGATGGACTACCCTTAGAACATGCTGTGCCTTTTGAGCATCAACGAATATGGAGCCCGGTTGTAATTTTAAAAAGTGAATACATTGGACTTTCGGAGCCCCCATGAGAGCGGGGGTTTTAGGCCCTTATGAGAAAGACGATATGAAGGCTCCACGGAAAGAACATGTCTAGTCACCTAAACAACTTTTTGAGTTATAGCGGTTTGAAAGTTAGTCATCACGAACAATTACTATGGTAACCATTTATTTAAAAGTGAATAAAATATATATTATTTTCAGATATCCCTATTTAATATAATGGTAAGTTATAGTGCTTTGCGAGCACTACATTTTGGGATTAAAATATCAATTTTCAAAAAAGTGACTAGACAATGTTCTTTCCGTGGACCCTTTATATATACACAGATGGATATACATAAAATAAATGGATGGGACATTTCAGATTGAACTGATGATCAAACTGTCAAAGACGCAAATCAAGACCAATACCATGAAAATTAGAACATAAATACAAAGGCAACGATACACTATGTTGTAAAAAGTGATAAAAATGGGAAATAGCTATTTCTCTTATAATTACCGTAAAACCACATAACTATAGTCCTAGCCTGCAACAATAGTCCAATTTTCATCCTTACATTATCCTTAAAATATGATAGCTACATGGCTAGACTAAAGCAAATTATTTTAGGCCTATCAACATAATTATATACCCAGAAATAATAGCAGTAAGCTATAATATTTTAAGGATAATAAGGACGGATGATTTTAAGGACGAAAATTGGACTATTGTTGCAGGCTAGGACTATAGTTATGTGGTTTTACCTTAGTTGTGTGGCGGTTCTTTCTTAACACACTGCGTAGCTTAGCTCGTCGCGCAGTCTGGCGTTTTGCATACTCGTTTGTATGGCAACCGCATGACGTATTCCCAAGTGAGCAAATTCATTCATTAAAAGGCGCCACGCTTTCAAGGCGCAAATTGCACATTCCATACGGGCTCGTAACGCCACGTTTATTATTTATAAACTCACTGATGTTATTTACGCTTTTCATTTAGTACCTACAAGCCGTGAATAATTTCGGCAGCCGAATATTACGCGAAGTTTTTCCTTTCCAATCCAATTTGCGAAAGCCAAGCTGTTTTCAATCCGGAAAACCGAATTGTTTTCGGATTTCAAAGCGCATGAGCTATGTAGGAAAACATTACCTACGCTGGTTTAAATGTTTCCATTTTGGTTTCGCTTCTATGCGGCCTATTGTGGGTTTTTGAAACGAAATGCGTAAAAGTTACATTTTTAGCCGACTTCAAAAAAGTTTACAGTTCATCGTGATGGTTTTTTATTTATACGTACGTTTCCCAAATTCACGAAAAGAAATCTGCAGAGCAGAACCGATTATGTTATGTTTCAGTACTTGAAAGGCTCAGATCAAATAATTGAAAGGTATTGGATAGAGATTAAATCATCTTAGATAAGCACACCTAGTACCATAGAGTGACGCTAACCGTCTCCTAACTAGGACTCTCATGCAGAGACTTAGAATTTTAGTTATTCTTTTCTGATTTTTACAATTTTATCGTAACGATAATAACGAATTTAGTTTTTTTTTTGTGAAGCATTTACACTGACAACGTCAAGAAAACATCTGTTTAGTAAAGTTGTCAATGTATATCACAAGGATTTTTCGCATTCATGTTCAATTCAATTAATTTAATTTAATTAAAGACTTCGTAGAATAGCAAAAAACCCGTTTTCACATTACTTCCATCAATAAAACAACGCTTCTATTGCCTGTGGGCCAAAAGTTCAAAATTAATGACGTAACACCTGATTCAATAATACTTTTTTATTATATACATTCGTAAAACAACGCTAACTTTGAAACCACCTCTCTGGCTTTAAGGCTCAGGCTCACTATGAAATTTTACTAAACGTTACTCACGTTGTGTCAGATTAATTCTAAAGAAATAAAATTATGAGTAAGAAACAACGGCATTGTATGTTGGTGTTTACTTTTAAAACACGTTCTTAATACATGTATGGCGACTAGTTTATTACCGTTTTAGAACTTCATAAAGCTAAACTTAAACAATAAATTTAAATTCACCATAATAACACGCCCTACATTAAACAAAGGATCTCTATTAATTTAATTTTCTTGATGAAAAAATTTCTATAGGGACTTGTCCACAAATTGTAAGCGTATAGGTATGTAGGTCAAGTGTAGGTGTACCGTAATCAGAATTAAATTATTAAACCTTTAAATCCACACTTCAACACTTCCATCCTCACCATCTGGATGGTTGGTTGTCTTCTACTGTGCGTTTTTCCAGAAATTTCCTGCCTCGCACAGCAAAGCTCTGGAATGAGGTTCCTGCTGCGGTATTCCCGGACCGATATGACCTTCAAGCTTTCAAAAAAAGAGCGTACTTCTACCTAAAAGGCCGGCAACGCACTTGTGACTCTTCTGATGTCGCAGGTGTCCATGCCATGGGTGACGGTAATCATTTACCATCAGGCGGTCCGTCTGCTAGTTTGCCCCCTATACCATAAAAAAAAAAGGAAAAAAAAATATTGTCCTACATCTGAAACATTTCACAGAAACGATAATATCATTTACTGAGGTTCTCTCAAAACCGTTTCTTGTGTAGCTAATAGGAAAAATACATTTTGCAGAATACCAAGTCCCAAGTAAAAGCCACAAACAGATGAAAGCCCTTTATTTTTCTAACATGAAAGATAACAATCCATTAAACTTAAAAGTAGAAAGTGAATTATTGATGGTTGGGGGATTAAGGAAATATACATTTTTACATCAACTTTCCTGTCGAAGCGAAACACAGGAGGGTATCGTGAAGTTTCCAAGCATGTCGGGGGAATATTTCGATTAAGATAATAGACTGTAGGTACTCGGGGAGAAGTGGTATCTGTCAATTTGGGAGTCCTACTAGAGGGAGCTTTGACGACACTGCAGCACTTTCGGGAAAAATCGTTGATAAGCCGACAGGGTGAAACATCTGAGCGCACAATTTCTTTAGCAAAACGAGTCGAGAATTCAAAACACCCCACTAATATTATAAACGTTTGTATGGATGGATTTATGGTGATTGTTACTTTATGCTAAAACGGTTTGATCGATTCTTATGGAATTTGGCACACAGATTGTTTATAATATAGATTAACATCTAGGGTATTTTTTATCCCTGAAAATTGCACAATCCCGCGGGATACCGATAAACGAATTCTTCGCAGACTGAGCCACGAGCAACTGCTAGTTGTTGATATTTTTGGGTACATCACAAAACGCTAGAAGAGTCAAAGTTTTGTACTTGTATAAATATTTCGTTTTCCCCGTTTGTTTTCTCATCGTTTTACTCCTGTTTGTTTAGTTCTTTTGACGCGGGGCGTTCCAGCGTGTCATTGTCACAGTAGCGCTGCAAAACGGCAGTGAAACTTTAACGATGTGTTGTTAGCGAGCTACTATTTAGAAGCCGGGTCATATTCGTAGCCATATCAGACGAACGGACAAGAGGTAAATTACGAAATTGTCTGATTACCGTATTTACCAGATGGCAGCATATCCATTAAATGGGTAATTCATTGACGTTTCAACGACACGTCATTGCCATGACCCAATTATTCACCAACATGACTATAGTCAATTTCTAGATAATATATGATTATGATTACGAAACTGCATCGTTATTTTTTTAACACTCCAGCTAAAATAAATTACATCAACGTGCATAATTTCTAGTAGCTGTGGAATTTAATGTAGCTCGCTTATGAGTCCTTCAGTAGAAGTAGGTTATTAAAGAGCATATCGACTAAGAACGAAAGATTGATTTTCGGCATCAAAGAGAAAATAAAAACGTTTTACACACTCACATTATGCACAAACGCACATCAACAATAGTTCTTGCAACTTTATTGAACATTCCGTTGGTTTATTCATCGCGATAAAATATACATGAGTAAACGCTTTGCCCTGAATTGAGATAGATTTTGACTTGGATTCTGCATTTGTCAGGTTTCGCTTCCTGTGACTCGCATGTTTAAATTCTGCTAAGAAATAATAGATAATTCTTTTTCTTTTAAGTATATTTTGCGCACGTAAATCATTGATTAAAAGCATTTTTGCTTCCTCATATGAACGACAGTGACATATGTAAATGATAGTGAAGATTTAGTATTATTTTATACCTCGGTCTTGGTAGCCCAGTAGTTTGACCAATGGCCTGTCAAGCTAGTCGCGGGTTCGTACCAAGGTTCCCAGTTTTTGAATTTGAGTTATTACGTTTCGAATTTACTATGAGTTTTTTCATGAAAGAAGACACGAGTAAACAGAAGGTTTCCAATCTGCACTAGGCCCGCGTAGAAAAGAAACAACTTCCCAAGCCTTTTTATCCTAAAAGGTCTGAGTTTGAGCAAAGTTCTAATAAATTAAATCCACCACCTGATTTACATTTTATAGCACTATCATGTTACCGATAAATCTTTGATAAAATGCTTAGTTCAACTAACACGAATAACACGATACTTATATTTGATTATTGGTCAAACGACTGGATCTATTTTACACACCACAAACTAATCCCATATCAGAAACAAAGTTAACATTGCTAATTAAGTAGAAGCGTTGAGAACTCAAAACTATTTTAGTCATAGGATAAGGCAGCTGACGAGGGTACTAGAGCAACGGGTTGACACTACATTTTAATATAAATCCCAGAAAAGGACGGGTCAGAAACTTTGGGCAAAATTCAAAATCCATTAAAAGGTTCCAAGCCTAACCTAGACTACTAAAAACCTAACCAGGCTTACCGTAATCCCAGCGCCGTAAAGTAATAAGAAAAGTATACAGACTGAGCAGAAGGTATAATGCGATGTGATCCCGAAAGTATGTTGTTATTTTAAGGCTACTTAAGTATTCTGCGGTGCTCCTACGTTCGGAAGTCAGATTACATTGAGTTGGGATGTAGGCACAAAGACTTCATATTACGCGCGTGACCTCACGTTACCTGGGGCCCGCCCTTCGGCCACGATAATATGCTATTGGGAGGCTGATCTGCATAACCCTTCATGTCAGCCGCATGGATTACTTCATAAAATTTTCTACGAACCAGAAAATATGCGAAACCGCCGTGTAAGTGTGACCTTACTCGTTAATCCTGTGATTCGGTTCGTATATTCCAAGAAGTTTGCGTTTTTTATCGTGGCTAATATTAATACGTAATCCTTTATATCCAATTCAGATCTTACTAATCAAGCGATAACACCTACGGGGTATTTCACGCAACGATATATAAAATATCATATCAAACACCTAATTTGGTACTTAATTTACGTACTTTCAATCATACAAATATAAGGTCGAACAAAGAGATTTAGGTACTCAATTTTTAAAACTTCTGTGACGTTGAATTAATATTCAAGGAGCTCCTAACTCTGGCAAGGTTCAGCCAATCTTTTTTATCGTACGCACATAACATCTCATATTTCATTGTATTACATCTGACTATACAATCAGCAGTAACCGCTTCTGTGTTGATATTTGTCAGGGTAAGCCTAGAAGAAAGATCTGCTTTTTATGACACCATAAAACCTTTTTATACCCCCGGACGAAATAATCTGGAATTTTCTCCGCCAGTTCTCGCAACTAAAGAAGATTTGCTACCGATTTGTGAAATTTTCTCGGCGAACAAGCGGGATTTTCGAGATCTCTGTAATTTGAACATTAACGTAAAGATTAATGATTCCGAGAATAACGCGAACAATCCTTACTCAAACAAGAATCGGAGATGAATAAAAATGAATATTTAGCAAAAAAGTTTGAACAGGTCATCGTACATATAAACGGCTAAATTTGAGTATGTAACAGAGTAACCTTAGGTATATAAGTATACATAGGTATTATTATTTTGCAAAACAATTTTTTTAATTCAATTTAGCAGCAAAATTAAGTAATACAACACAAAAATAAGTTTTACAAGTGTAGGACTTCAGCCAATTCTGCAAAAATAAAGCAGCAATTATTTTTTTGGACTCAGTCCTATTTAAGGAATTGATGACGGACAGATCATCCAGTTAATTAAGTACAGTTTGCGTAGAATAACAAAAAAATATAATTTATTGAGAAAACCAAACATTCTTTAAAGTAAATAAAACAAAATAATAAAAATTGCTTTTACTGTGAATTGATAAAAAATAAGTGACAGAATCGAAATATTTAGCAAATAACTCATTTAATTATATTGAGTTTTTCATACAGAACTTTGTTTATGTGCACATTACCGTTTCATTTGAGCGCTCGTGCCTAAAATACCACGTTTCCATAATACCAGATTTTTCAAAGTACTACATTACCTATTTATTACATTCCCATTATACGAGATGTCCAAAATAAGACATTCCACCACAAAAATCATGTCCTTGAGTAATCTTCGGTTTTGTAATATGGTGCAACGAGAATTTGGTAAGCTAGAAATGTGGTAAATAAGGTAATGTATTATTTCAAAAATTTGGAATTTTTGGAACGTGATATTGTAAGCACGAGCGCATTTGAGGACGGTCTCACAATACCTAATTGTTAGTTATTCTATAACGATAAACCTGTTTCCTAGCAAGGGCAAGCGGCTCGTTAGATCTAGACCAGTGATTCCCTTCTCCACACTATTAACTATCACTTTGTTTTTCTTCTTTTGTCTAGCTCTTAATAATTTATCGCCTAGAATCTCAGCCTCTGAAGCAGACGAGAAATTATTGCTAAGATCATAATTAAGATAGTAAATGTTCTACGCTAATCCCGAATCCCGATATGATTTTCGTGCTAGCTGAATTCTTTATCAGATGTGTTAACAGTTTCAAATAGTTCTACTGATATTGAAAGACCTTCAAACAGATTCACGGATTCTTGCAAAGTGACAACAAATTGAACGTTATCAGCAAGATCTACTATGTTATCAAGTGTTTTATCAGTTGTGGAGTACCGTGTTTATATGCAAAACGCGATAATCCACCGGCTTTACAACCGGATGTGTCAAGTGATCATTGACACCACTAATGATGAAATCACATGAACTGTGTAATTATTTGTACTTCAAAGCGCGAGCAAGTTCCTCTTGATCGACAGTCAGCATCCGTTGAACTATACGGCACATACGCAATAGTCTTTCCTTGATTAAGTAGGTTAGTATTACCATACCAATCTCTTTGTTACTCAGAATTTTGTAATTTTAATCCACATGCACATGCGTTTTAATCTCATTCCATGTCTATTCCAATTCGATACCTTAATTTGACGACAGATTAAGAGCTATGGGGCATATTTTTACGCTTGAGTTGAGCGTATCTATCGAGTAAATAGAGCCCCTATGTAGAATAACCGATTTTTTACGTAATTATTGGAAACAAAATCCTTATGCACAGTAAACTTATACAAATAAAGTAAGTACTTCTTACTTCTAATTCAAAGTCATTTGATCTTGATTTGCTGCTGTTTTAGAGGCACTATTCCTGGAAATAAATTCATAACATTTATGATTTGGTTTGGATAAGATTATGAAAAAGAGAAAGAAAAAAGAAAGTTGTTTAAAACCCTACAAAGAAATGCCTTAAATTATTTTAACATCAGATTCAGTAAAATTTAAAACATGAAATTTCCTGTGGTGTTAAAATGGAGCTGTCATCATTATTTTTGCGTATATATACGTCCAACTGCCACGACGACCAGATGGCCTAGTGGTTAGAGAACCTGACTATGAAGCTTGAGGTCCCGGGTTCGATTCCCGTGTCGGGGCAGATATTTGTATAAAAAATACGACTGTTTGTTCTCGGGTCTCGGGTGTTTAATATGTATTTAAGTATGTATCTATCTATATAAGTATGTTTATCCGTTGCCTAGTACCCATAACACAAGCTTTACCTAGATTACTTTGGGACTAGGTCAATTGGTGTGAATTGTCCCGTGATATTTATTTATTATTTATTTATTTATTAACTGCAAGGCACAATCATCCTCTCAGAATCAGAGGGCTTGGGCCGTAGCTTACACTCGGGCCCAGTGCGGATAGGGAACATCGCAACACACAGCATTGAATTTCTCCGCAATTGTGTGTAGTGTATCTTTTCCTCCATCGTAAAGATCATAATAAATTTCAAATGTTATTTCGCACATAAATTCCGAAAAAATTAGCTGTTGCTTGTTGCTCCCGATATCTATTGTCAATTTTGATCCCATTAGAAGCACTTTTCTTTATTGAGGTATACGCAATTATCGGCAATTTAAAATTCTCCAGTAACAATAGGCAACGAAGAAGTTACTCGCAATACAAATACTTATAGAAAACGAAACAATGGAGAAAATTATCTCCAATCAAAACAATCTGTATGAAATGGACGGCTGGCAACAACAGCCACTTTGGCAAAAAAAACTATTCTCAAATTGCTACGTCATTGCTCTTTGATGGATCAGAACATAATCCATTAGTCATGTGAAATAAAACAGCTTGCTATAATCATGATCTAACAGCATGATCCTAAGTAATTAAGGTTTTAACGTTAAGGGATACCATGTAAGACTCAGTTAAAATAAAAATCAAAGGCTCATAAACGTATTTTCTGAGTCAACATCATCATTGCCGTAAAGATGCCGCAAGAAACTTGCCAGAAAGTTGTTTTTTCCACTGTTTTTTGCACAATAACTCGATCTAATGTTTTGTAGGAATTTTGAATTCAGATATCTATCCATCCATATACCTATTTTAAAAAGAAAGGAAGAAGATAATAAGAGAAGAAGGAGAGATCGAGGGGAAGAGAGGAAGAGGTCGACATAGACCCAGCTAAGGGAAATAAATAAGGGAAAAAGCCGGTGTCTTGTCTTATCAGAAGGTCTAGAACTAGGAGATGGCTCATAGGAGGGATGAGCGGAAAATACTCCACCTTTTCATCTTATGTCTGGATGATGGATGATCTATGTTAATATATGAGTGAATCCCTATTTTCGTTGATCACGGCATAACTTTCGACTTGAATCCATCCATCTTTTTTTAAACATTTCTGATACTTTGTAAAAAGGTTCTTACGGAAAAAATTCTCACGGGACAAAGAATAAACGGGATACAAATTAAATTCAAAGTAGCCTTAAGTATATACCTAGGTATAAAGTGTAAGGTAAACGTACCTGTGCTCGACATTGACCCAATACATGGCACCAATTTTATGTCACTGTAAGAGAGGTGACAGATAAGGGTGTCATCTACTGGGCGTTGAGGTGTCGAGCATTGGTACGTTTACCTTAGCTGTTATAGAGACTTGCTCTGTAGTTGTACAGTCGACTACAAAAAAATCGATACGGCCAAAGTTACAAAAATATGTATACACGACCTTAATGTTAAGTCAATAAAGGTGTGTATACATATCTTTGTAACTTTGGCGGTATAGATCTTTTTGTAGTCGACTGTACATACTTACCTGTAGCAGAGACTTGATAATTGATATACATATACTTATCATGTTTTATGTTGATAGAGGTGGAATGAAAAAGGATTTTGAAATTTCCCGCAAGACAGAAAAATGGAGCAGTCCTACTCTCCTACTATTCCTGTGCCCTAATCAGGGTTAATGTTTTGGACAAGTAAAAATTAAATTAAAATTATATGATATAGGTATCTGTAATACCCACTGTGACAACATAATATGCAATAAATGATTTGATTTGGAGTTGTCCTCGTTGTGCTAGTTATACAGTTACAGTGTTCTTTTTTCATCAGTTTTTGTAATTATTTCGACGTATCGGAGTTGAACACGCACCCCTCGAATAATTACTTTACTTAAGTACTCATAAAGTAAATGAAAATAAAATAGTTGAGCAGAATGTTAGTCGGTTTACTTTGCTGTTGGTTGATCTAGTCGCTGTTTTAACCAAAAGGTTATTTTATATTTAGGCAATTAACAATTTGTATCAATTACCCAGCGAGAATTTCATTTCCATGAATCCTTGACGGTCATAAGGCTTCTATAACATAGCAAGTTCAGAGCAAGTCAAGTCATTCTAAGCGGGCAAGTAGGTACTTTAACTAGATCATTATCATGACTACTAGCTGCATCAGCATAATCAATATATTCCTTGTGAATTATTCAAACCGTAGTTGAAAAACTACGGGTTAACGACCTATTTAAAATAATGAAGCATCGGCACACTTTAACACAGAACACGTAACTTTTTACAATACTCACAACAAAAACGCCGGGCAAGTCGAAAATCCACTCGTCACGTGCACAACTTTTGTTTAAGAACAGAACAAAACCATTCAGATATCATGAAGAGTTACCACAAAACTTCATTGTCACACAGCACTGCACTATACGGAAAAGTTTTAAAATTTTCAACGATCGCGATGTCACGCCGCTGTGAAAGATACACACGACCTCCTCAGACGGCTGCCGCGGCCAGACTGAGGCGAAAATCCAAAATCGTGTGACAGCACACGAGTTGCCGGATCGGAACTCAATTGAGGCATCGGGCAAAGGTTGAACTGATACGGCCACAGCAAGGGTTCAGTATTGTTAGCCCAGGTCAGCGTGGAATACAAAAGTAGCATGTTCTATGAGCCGTTGAATTTGTTTACAAAGTTGGATATCGATCGGTACGTGTTTAGAAAAGAAAGTAGGTACTTAGTTGGTGCTGCTCCCGCTGAATCGAGCGGTTTAAACTCCGCCGTGATAAGATTAGCAAAGGATTTAGGTCATGCACAGACATAAACAAAATATTTCTTCACTTGATTTTTCGCTGCCGAAAATAAGGATTCTTAAGCCCGATGTCTTATTAGTAGCTTTGGCCTGCGACTTCGTCCGCGCAATCGACTTAGAATGGACCGAATTGTTTGTGTGGTCTTAAACTATCTTCGCATTATTGTCTTTCAAATAAAATCGATTGGGGCACGTCGGTCGGTTGGTTTCAAAGTCTATAACAACGGGCATAAATAGAAACAATGTAATTACGTTTGTTTTACATAGATAGATAGATAATTACGTACAACCACACAAATGAATACGTTGTGACGACGGGTTTAAAAAAAATACGTGTATGCATGCATATACTTAATGTAATATGCATGCATATCATTGTTCACTTGTTTTCAAAGTAGGTGTACTTAAGAGGGTACGATGGCTGAGAGATTTTTGAGAAATAGGTATTTTAATGAAATGTCGCTGTCTCGCCCGAACCCCTCCGTGTCAGTACAGCGAGAGCGGGACAACTGCAGCTCAGACCGTTATTAGGCGCGTAAAATTGATCAAAACAGCATTTCGTAATCCCCTGTTTTCTTCTCGAAAACTGGACCAATAAAATTATTTTTTTCAAAAATAATTAGAGGACAGATTTAGCTATGCCCCTATGTTTTCCTTTTTTTGTTTATATCAGGGATTCTTTTCTGATGAGTGTCTGAAAATGACGTTGAAATTGGGCAATTTTTTCAGTTTTTGAAAGCTCATATTTCTTATGTTAATTGAAATATAGAAAAAAGCGAAACATAGGGGCATAGCTGTGGTAGATACAGATTACACAGTAAAAAAAATGGGCTCTAAAGCCATTATCCATCCAGGGAGGAAACAGGGGATTACGTTTGTATGGAGGAATGGTGCGCATCGTACCCTCTTAATAGACAAGACATTTGAAGAATTTATTGAATCAGGCGTTAAAGTTGTTGTTGTTACGGGTGAGCAAAGTAGGTAATTGTTTCAGTTCATTCGAAGAAATTGACGTCTGGCAGCAAAAAAGTGGTAGAATCACTCTCGTGACAATCAACCTGCAGAATCTGAGTACCTACCTATATCTAATCAATCTACCTATATATCAATCTGTTTAACATAATTCTTGTATAATTTATGTATTTCGGTATCTAAGAAACGGCTCAAACGATTTCGATAAAACTTGCTCTGTGGGACTTTTTTAATAAATAAATAAATATTTATTTAACAAACAATTCACACCAATTGACCTAGTCCCAAAGTAAGCAAAGCTTAGGTAAGTATGTGATGGGTACTTGGCAACGGATTAAAATTGTTATATTGAAAAAAAACACGATTTACCAAAAAAATAATACCGAGCAAAGCTCGGTCATCCAGGTAAGTACTTTAAACACCCAAGACTCGAGAACAAACATTCGTATTTTTCATATAAATATATAAGTGAACAATCGATTACCTTAGTCTTATCTCTGGATAGGTATGTATATACGCATGTTTTCGAGTAGCCCAAGCGGAACTCGGTCGGCCACAGCGGTGCCAGATTTATGGAAAAGTGTGTAGATCTACAGATTTTAGGGCTTGTCCCCAGACCCACGGAAATGCTTGACTAATCTACAGAATTTCAGACTAATCTAATTTTTTAGCGTTCCGTACCCAGTCCGTAGGACCAGCGGGCAGGGGACGGGGATCCCTTGTCTGCATTGCACGGTCCTACACGTCTGGGGGAGGAGTCGAAACGTTGCGATTCCTCCCTCCTTGGCGTGGGTAGTCCTGGCGTAAGCTAGGGCAGCCGGGAGGCGTGGTGGTAGAATCTTTGGGATCCCACGGCGCCTACCAACCTCGGCAAGAGGGCAACGTCGGAGTGGTTTTAGTGGGTATACTCCCCGCTCCCCTTCCCGTCAGGGGAAGAGGATGGGAGAGAGAGCCCCACATAACCATCTGGGTCTCCCCGGGCCCGGGGGTACACGTAAAGTGTTTCCACTTCGTTAAAAAAAAAGGGTTCCGTACCCAAAGGGTAAAAACGGGACCCTATTACTGAGACTTCGCTGTCCGTCCGTCCGTCTGTCTGTCTGTTCTTAAACTCACCAACTAGCTTCGCTGATAACTAGCAATAATGGACAAAACGGAACGGAATGGAAGGGACACCGAAGCGTACGAATAGAAAATTTGTTTCTTGTCAGAATTCTACAGTATACAGTCTATGTATCTGGTTGTGTGGTCGGAATTGTGTTGACTCTTGATTTATTGGTTTACGTTACAATAGGGATGTTGACACCATTAAAAAATAATTCAAAGACACGACTCCAGTAAAAAAACGCTTTATTTTAGCCCTGAAACCCAGATTAATTTTCGATTAACTGCAAAATTAGATTTTTTGTTGCTTTAAAACAAATAAATAGTTAGTTAATTGAGTATGCGAACAAGTGACGTCATATGTTGCTATTGCCATTCAAACTCTATGGGAGAAATGTGTTTTGACAGCTCATAAAAAGTACGTCAGTTGATTGGTGGTGTCAACATCCCTATTACAATGAAAAATAGATTGCCAGTCAATTGAATCATCTATATATATATATATATATAAAAATGAATCCCTATTTCCCTTGGTCACGGCATCACGCATGAACGGCTGGACCGATTTCACTAATTCTTTTTTTGTTGTGTTCGTCATTGTCAGGAGAAGGTTCTTATGAAAGAAAAAATTAAGAAAATTGCGCGGAAAGTTAGAAAATATAAGAAAAATTACCGTCCATAATAACTTTTCTAATGTAACCTTATGGCGTTTGACATAACTGCCAGTCGTTTGACAGTTGGCGTGATTAACAGAATACGATCGTTTAAATTAAATGTACGGGTCGAAATTTAATTCATAAAACTAGCGACGCGCCCCGACTTCGTGTGGGTGTAGTTTGGGGAAAAAGAGGTAAATATATAAACTTACCACCTTAAATTATAGACTTTATTTATTTTTCACACTTATTTATCAAAGTTACACCCGTGCGAAGCCGGGGCGGGTCGCTAGTTCAATCTAATTTTAAATAGCATTAAAGGTTTAGGTGCAGTCCAATATAACTTTAAAAAATATCGGTGGAACTACGGATTTCTTCGCCTGGGTCTACAAATTTACACAAAATAGAATACACAATATAGCAACACTGGTCGGCTATGTCCTGATGCATTAGAATTGCACAATTGATTGATTGATTGAATTGATTGAAATCGACAATCAAAACCGAGTAACTATCAGAGTTCTGATAAGACCACACCAAACACGTTAACTTTAACTGCAATCGGTGTAGTTGAATCACTCCTACAATGCAACTTCCGTATCTTGCGGCATTATATTTTGACGATGCAATGAAATGCACCAAGTTACCGAAGGCAGTAATACTTAACTATACAATAAACCTGTTTACTACCCGATTGCCATACTTAGGTACATTATTTTATTTTATTTATTGATTTATTCAAACTTACATCTATTATTACAGGCTTAACCTAATGCGACAGATAAGTCCTGAACTTTTTTTGTAACAATAGACTGCAGAGGCCGGGACGTAAGGGGTTGCCGGCCGAGTATCTAAGCCGAGGCTTGTATAGTGCTTTTCTCAAACATGCACCATCACCATCACCATCATCATTATCATCATCATCATCATCATCATCATCCTCGGCATCATGATGATGATGATGTTGATGATTACGATGATGATGATGATGATTACGATGATGATGATGACGATGACGATGGCGATGACGATGATGATGATGATGATGATGATGATGATGATGATGGTGGTGATGATGATGGTGATGATGATGTTGATGGTGAAATATTTCTCTAGGCAGATCACCATTACCTTATTATTAAATAAGCGTAGTGGCAGAATATCATAATGAACCAAAACGCAAATATTGCTTATAGTTTTTTTTTAAATGGCTATGATGCCATAGACCTATAAACGTCAAGGTGCGTATCACATGAAACAATAGACGATCGCATTGCCGGCCAAAGCCTGCAATTTTGTATGAATATCCATTACATACCAGTTGTCTAACCGCGCCCGCAACGTGATAAGTCCCGGCCTATTATTTGGAACACAACGTAAACATTACATAGCATGTTTGAGAAAATAACCATTAATGCTCTACCCTTGTGAATAACTCTGTCTGGAGAGAGATCTCTCTATTGTGACCACATCAGTCTTTATACATCCCACTGCAGAGTACATGGTCTCAGAATGAGAGAGGGCTTGAGCCGTCGTTCCTACGCGGGCCCAGTGCAGATCGGAAACTTCACACACACCATTGATTTCTGCGCAGGTTTCCTCACGATGCTATCCTTTACCGTAAAGCTCATGGTTTTTAAATACAATTTGGAATATTATAAATTCCGAAAAACTCAGAGGTTATTCGTATCCACAATCGACTTTGGCCCAAGAACTAATCAAATTTGATTTATTAAATTCCTAATAATTCTTGTCGTCGACTCAGTAATACGATATCTTAAATTCTCTTTTGAAAACCAATCATCTGGGTACTCAGAGTCAAGTATTTTCGTCTCCATGCTGAAGATTTCACGTTGATATTGCACGTTTTATTGCATTATATTGTTTATCAAAAGACCTTTCTGGAATATTTTAAGAGATTGTTTGGTTAGCTTTTAAGGGCTCCATCCCAGCCTACAAATATAGGGGTTAGTTTGCATTCAATTATACCTGAGCTTAAATGTTTTTGTCCGCCTATACCCTAAACAGATTTTTTTAATTGTCTTAGGCAAGACAAGGTTAAACTTAGGCATATAAGGGACACGTATTGAAAGGAACAATTAAAATTTAGGAAGCGTTTTAGGTATTATTTTAACTTTTGAAATGAAATACAATTAATTGTCATCAATCAATTCTTAGTTATTTCTTTATGTATTTTACTTTTCATAGATGGACTTTTATTTTGAATTGTCCCTTTTAATAAAAAAAAAAATTAAAATTTAATCTGTTTATTGCAATTAATGTTGTAACAATTTTCTCATACTTGGTTACAATCTTTAAATAAATACTTATCCCTTCCATGCTACCTCTCCATCATGTGCAGGTAAATAAAGACGCCCAACCTACCTCGGAAGAGTCTCCGAGCATGTTGGTCTTAATTAGAACATACACAAGACGCAGGTCATGTCGAAGGCCCATGTTGTACCAACTCCCGTGATAATTGGAGACTCTTCACTAGATGATGTTGACGACTATAATATTTAATCTACCTGAGACATACAGTCCAATTAGGAAGGTCCAACTCCTAGAAAGAGGGCAATCGACGAATCTGACTCAGCCGAGTCAGTCAGGCAGCGTTCGGGAAGCTCCGCAATATTTTGTCATCCAATATACCATATACCGCATTGTCTCAAGTCAAAAGTCTTTGTGTGTTCCCAGTGATGATTTAGGGCAATGAGACGTGGCTGTTAACGATGAGCCTCATAAGAAAGCTCAAAGTCACTCAGAGGGCGATGGAGAGGGCTACGCTCGGAGTTTCTCTGCGGGATCGCATTAGAAATTATAAAATCCGAGCAAGAACTAGTCACCGACATAGCTCGAAGAATCGCCAGACTCAAGTGGCAATGGGCAGGGCACATCGCTCGTCGAACTGAACGGAGCGGAAGACGCAGTGTAGTTAGGCCTCAGGGAGGCCTATGTTCAGCAGTGGGCGTCTTTCGGCTGAAATGATGATAATGACTCCTAAACATAGCCGCAGTAACTTCAATCTTATCTTACTTTATACTTTAATACTTTATTATTATAATATTATAAAGGCGAATGTTTTTATGGATGACTGTATGGATGTTTGTTACTCTTTCACGCTAAAACGGTTTGACGGATTCGGATGAAATTTGACACACAGATAGTGATAGTATAAAATGCTGGTAGAAATAAACAACAATAGTGCCAAGTCGTAAATTGAAAATCGTTTAAACTACACTCCGATTGCTTCCAGAGGTACCTACGGATGTGCGCGAAAGGGTTTCTGTGTCGACAGTAAAAAGGCGTGTAAACCTTTCAAAGGTTTACCGTTTACTTTTATAAACAAACTTTATATTCTGTTGCGGATTCAGCAATGTTGACCGTCCATTGTGTCTTATAAATATTGACGCCTCTTTCAAAAAAATAGCAATGTTACACCACTTCGCTAAACAAACTGTTCGTGTTTTATTTTTGCAATTTTATTTTGGGTCATATTCAATATTCATATACATTTTTTTGGTCTCCTGTGAAAATTGCAAGAGCCAATATTTTTTAGTCAAGTCTACATCGGCGTTCAGTAAATAAAACAACAAAAATGTGAATGAAATGACAGACAATGTTATGTTTTTTTTTAAATTAACAGTTGTTAACGGATAAAGGGGGGTTTCAACCCCCAAACCCCCCTTGGCTACGCCCGTGCAACGTTGTATACTTAATTTGGTCTAAACGGCTCGTGCCGTCTTCCATTGCAATACATTCGTTCATTTCGCAACTCATGTCACTCGCATTTTAAGACCTCACTTATACAACCATTGCATAAAATACTATAATGTTATAAATAAACAGTCTATTTGCTGTCACGTCGCATGCCACGATATATTGCCGACTATATTTTTAAACAATGCACCAGCACTGCACCTGAGTTTTTAAAGAAAGCTACGATTTCCCCGATGTACAGTTATTCCTGGAACGACTTCATTTGCGAAGTTGTGTTTGTTAATCATACTGTGCTTGTCGCTGGTGTCGTCGTCGTCGACGAGTAACAGAAACAAATAGGGAAGCGTTAAATGTGAATACTCTGTGCAAATCGACGTTTTAGGGTTTCTTACCTTGAACATGAAACTACCGAGACCTTACCTATAGTGCAATAAACGGGTAACTCACGTCTTTAATAGAGTTTAGCTCGACATTATTTCCATTCTAGTTTGCGGACGTCCCTCGCTGCGCTTGCCAGTCCGTGGTCCCCGTTCGAGAACTTTTCGGACCCAACGGCCATCTGTATGGTATGCACGCTTTTTTTATACATCATCTGCCCAATCGGAAACGAATTTTAGATGAAAGTTGAGAGCAGAAATAAAATTTATAAAAACAATAATTGCAATTGTTTTCAATAAGAACCACACAGGTCAGCACAAAAGTCTTTTGTTCCTTTTGATTGCGAGCTTTTTCCAATAAATGCGCTTATTTCTACCTCTCCATTAAATAATTTTAAGTTAATGACAGTTAAACTGTTAATTAGGATAATGTAACACGCCTTAAAATGTGTAGCGATGAACGAAGTGACATTTTGTCAGTTAACTTTGACGGCTTCCTTATCCGCATCGTTGCCGGAAGATTAATTATGATCCTGTACGTATTTCGCTTGTATTTTTTAACTTCCGTTTTAAAATGCGGACGTCATAATGTTTACTTAATCTTTTATCGTTTTTGTACTAACTTTTGACCTGAATGAATTGACCAAATATTGTTTTTCAAATGAAACTGGTTTCAGGCATATCGGCTGGTGCTTTTTGTTTTATTTGTGTTTTATACAGGATGCCCTAAAACTCAACGGTAACCTTTTACCAGGTGAGAGACCAAGTTACATTAGTTCCGGCAAAATTAAGAAAAAAAATCCATCTCACTTAGTTAAGCGATAATAGAGTCACATACATAACATATCACTTTTAGTATTAGATATTTTCGAAATAATGGTCTATTATCGTTATCGCGTAAGAAAAATGAGTTTTTCAAGCAGAGGGTCGTGGGTTCAAATCTCGGCTCGCACCTCTGAGTTTTACGGAATTTATGTGCGGAATTACTACATTTGAAAATCACCATGAGCTTTACGGTGAAGAAAAACATCGTGAGGAAACCTGCATACACCTGCGAATAAATTCAGTGGTGTGTGTGAAGTTCCCAACCCGCACTGGGCCCGCGTGGGAACTACGGCCCAAACCCTCTGATTCTGAGAGGAGGCCTGTGCCGTGCAGTGGGACGTACCTGTATAGGCTGGGATGATGAACATGGTTTTTGTTCTATTTTACCTATAACTTGACCTCTTGCCCGGCAGGTTACCGTTGAATTTTGGGACACCCTGTAATACCTGTATTTTTCAAGCGGTCAAGTGCGAGTCGGACTCGTACATGAAGGATTCCGAACCTCCGTACAATGTTTTAAAAACAGTTCAGTAAAAATTCGCGAAATGCAAGCACTAAAACCACAAACTTATAGGTAGGTAAACATCCGAACAGCATAGGGTAGCTCGCGTTGCCTAGCAATCTGCCGGTTGTCGCGTTGCCTAGCAACCGTAGTTGGAGTTAAAACAGCTTAGAAACACGTTTCTTGTATGACGACCCCCTTTAATTTTTAACTTTATTTTATTTTTAGTATTTGTTGTTATAGCGGCCACAGTAATACATAATCAGTGAAAATTTCAAGTGTTAGTGTTATTACAGTTCAAGTAATAGAGCCCTGTGACAGACGGACAGACAGACAGCGGAGTCTCAGCAATAGGGTCCCGTTGGCACCCTTTGGATACGGAACCCTAAAAATTTACCGTAAAAGCATACAATTTCATATTTCAGTACCATAAATGAAATTTCTCCGAAAATGGAAACAAGCTCACGCCGTTTAAAAATATCGCTACACCATCGTTTACACCCCTCACGTACATTTGCCTAATTAATATCTTATATAGATTATTCCCAGGCTCCCTAATAAGTAATTAGCAATATCCTATTTGGTAACGAGTATGGAAGCCTCTACGGGAATTTTAATGCTCGTTTGTGAGCATCAATTTATGCATGCATAATTTAAGCACCGCGAGCGCTCATTGACATAGGAGGTTCAGAATTAACTGAAAAATGTGTGAAGCACGGCTTTATGCTAATGGCGGTTTATGTAGGGCATAATTAAGTGATGCGTAATCTATATATATAAAAGAAGAAACTGACTGACTGACTGACTGACTGACTGACTGACATATCAACGCACAGCCCAAACCACTGGGCCTAGAGATTCAAAATTTGGCACGTAGGTTCCTTATAAGGTCTAGGGGTGCACTAGACGACTGCTTTAGCCTAGTTGGTAGTGACCCTGCCTACGAAGCAAGAGGTCCTGGGTTCAAATCCCGGTAAGGGCATTTATTTATGTGATGAGCACGAATATTTGTTCCTGAGTTATGGATGTTTTCTATGTATTTAAGTATTTATTTATCTATATCAGTGGCGAAGGGTGCTAACAACTCGATTCCCAGCGGGTTGCCTAAAATTTTGAAGTAACCAAACGCTTCTCTTAGTAACCGATTGTTTGTATAGAGACTTACTCTTCCATAATAAACTTTTAAGTATTTTTCAAAATGGTGCAGTAACAAAACGCATCAAAATATCCACAAGACCAATCAGTCATTCATAAATTCAGTATTCCGGCAGGAATTGTACACTCACACATGTAAATATTCATTCATAAAACCATAGATTCACTACAAGCGTCTACCGTAAGAATAGGCATGGAATAGGCTGAAGATAACCCGGTCTCTATCGGCTTATCACATTTAAAAAAAGACTTTCAACGTTGTGCATAAGGCTTAATTTCACTTTGACAGAAGCTTTTTTTTAAATGAATTTATCCCACTTGGAATAGCCGACGGAATTGACATTCATGCAGCCATTCGTAGACTTATTTAAAATTACTGGAGCGAAATTTAATTTTAAAATATCGAGTTTTAGTGTAAAACAGAAAGTACGATATTTTATCTATTTTTATAATAAGATTTATAAACAGACAAAATTAAACCGCCACGGGCTGTGCTCAGCGCGCTGCACAACACCAAATCGTATACGCTGTGCCGCGCTGCCGGAATGTGTTACTGTATGTACGATTCCGAGCCATAGAACGTGCAGGACGTGATCCGCTAGCGCGGTCGATTTGTTTGTGGTGTGGTATTTATTGAAATGACAACATTAGGTAATGTCATGTCAATAGCTCAGTGTTTTGTAGTTTGTTTATTTATATTATAATCAAATTATGTGAAATAATTTTAATAAAAACACAATATTAGATCAGTGTTGATACGCAATATCGGTGAAATTTAATCGTACATATTATCGTCTGTCAGGTTGTAAATCTGATTATAATTCAGTGTCTAATTCATGTATAAGTAACATATTGTTTTGATACTGATATCAGTGAAAGGATAAATATGCTGCAGTCTTATGGACCGAATTACTGCGCGTAAGTACTAGTTTTCAAGAATATAACCTAGTATAACTACTAAGAAATGGGGTATGATTTTTGTTTGCTTTTTTCGTCCGGCTTTACCTGGAAAAAAATTCACGCCTCGCCACTGATCTATATAAGTATGTTTATCCGTTGCTTAGTACCCATAACACAAGCTTTGCTAAGCTTACTTTGGGACTAGGTCAATTGGTGTGAATTGTCCCATGTTATTTATTTTATTTTACTAAGAAAGGATTTTTCTAAATTCACACCCTAAGGGGGTGAAACGGGGGTCCAAAGTTTGTAT
The DNA here is from genome assembly GCA_947859365.1 of Archips crataeganus. Lineage (NCBI taxonomy): Eukaryota > Metazoa > Arthropoda > Insecta > Lepidoptera > Tortricidae > Archips > Archips crataeganus. The sequence goes on from OX402054.1 coordinate 15,839,866, forward strand.
GGGGAAACAAGATTAGTTCGACTATTTTATTCGAAACTTCACAGAAGTACTCCTAATGATAAATGAGTAAACACGTGTTTCAGGTTTTTTGAGAATTGAACCCCTAAAAGGGGGGAAAGGGGTAACAAGGTCTGAAAATCAACATGGGTGTTGTTTCTATGGTTTATCGGGTCGCTGGTTATGAAAACAACAACGGTTTTAAAATCCGATGTGGCATACGTGAAATACCATCTCCCTGGATGGGGTGCGATGGGGTTGAAATGTCTAAATATCAATATGGGTGTCGTTTTTAACGTATAGCCCAAACCACTGGACCTAGAAACTTGAAATTTTGCACATAGATACCTTATACAATGTAGGTATCCACTAAGGAAGGATTTTTGGGAATTCCCACGGGAACGAGATTTATATATTGGATTCCGAGTGACCCTATCTCGGTAACTATAATAACTAGACTCTTCAAATTTGATACACAAGTAGGTATTACATTAGTTAAAACATTAATTTCAGGATTTTTAAAAATTCTCACGGGATAAGGAAAAAACGGGATTTATATATTCAGTTCAACGGAATCCTATGAACTATAATTACTAGACTCTTCAAATTTGGCATAGAAGTAGGTATGGAGTACTGCTCTCATCTCTGGGCTGGGGCACCCAAGTACCAAATTCTTCCATTTGACCGCATCCAACGTAGAGCTGCTCGATTTGTCGGTAATCAGGCACTCTCTGGCCTACTCGATCCTTTGGCTTTGCGGAAGGATGTGGCGTCTCTCTGTATATTATACCGTATCTATCATGGGGAGTGTTCTGACGAACTGTTCGAATTGCTGCCTGCGGCTAAATTCCACTACCGCACTTCGAGGAACCGTTTGTCTTTCCATCCTCACCATCTTGATGATTGGCATTCTAGTACCGTGCGTTTTAAGCGAAACTTCTTTCCTCGCACGACAAAGATCTGGAATCAGCTTTCTGCGGCAGCATTCCCGGAGCGTTACAACTTAGGGATCTTTAAAAAACGAGCCTACCAATTCCTAAAAGGGTCGGCAACGCACCTGTGATGCCCCCCGTGTTACGGGTGTCCATGGGCGACGGTGATCGCTTTCCATCAGGTGACCCGTCTGCTCGTTTGCCACCTCTTATATAAAAAAAAAAAAAATGATAATAGTAAAAAACAGTTTTAAGGATTTTCGGAAATTCCCACGGGAACGAGAAAAAACGGGATTTTTCGTTTTACTGGTCGTAGAAAGCTGAAATTCGGCATGTAGGTTGTTTGGGGAGTGTAGAGGAGCATTGAGAGAGGACTTTCCGAAATTCCCACGGGAACGAGAAAAAACGGAATTTATATATTCAGTTCAACGGAATCCCATGAACTATAATTACTAGACTCTTCAAATTTGGCATAGAAGTAGGTAATTATAGTAGTAAAAAACAGTTTTAAGGATTTTCAGAAATTCCCACGGGATAAGGAAAAAATGGGATTTTTCGTTTTACTGGTCGTAGAAAGCTGAAATTCGGCATGTAGGTTGCTTCGGGAGTGCAGAGGAGCATTGAGAGAGAACTTTCTGAAATTCCCACGGGAACGTAAAAAAACGGGATTTTTCGTTTTACTGGTCGTAGAAAGCTGAAATCAGGCAAGTGGGCTCCTTGGGGAGTGTAGGGGAGCATTAATAAAGCATTTCCCGAAATTCTTACGGGAACGAGAAAAAACGGGATTTTGCGTTTTACTGGTTGTAGAAAGGTAAAATTTCAAAATTCAAAAGTTTATTCTGTAAATAGGCCACAAAGGGCTCTTTAACCGACTTCAAAAAAGGAGGAGGTTATGCATTCCACTGTATGTATTTTTTTTATGTAGGTATGTTCACCGATTTTTCGGTCAATTGTGGACCGATTTTAAAAATTATTTTTTTATACGAAAGAATATAATATACTCCTGAGATGGTCCCATTGTCACCAAATCAGGATCTGATGACGGGATCTCAGGGAAATTGAGGACAACCTTCAAATTTTGTAGGTACGCATTACGTTTTTCATATATTTTCTCAAGCTATTTAAGTGTTTGCGTCTGGTAGACATCATCTCTCATGTTTATGAGCTGGTGATGAAAGGTAAAACTCCTTAACGGTTAGGAGTTGAGGATATTTTTTCAAATATTATAGGTACGTATAGACCGATAGTTGTATTTTTGCAGGTTATCAAGGTGAGTTGATGATGGAAGGTTAAACTCCTTAACGGTTAGGAGTTATAGGAAGTTTCTTTAAATATCATATGCATGTATCAGTGGCGAAGGGTGCTAACAACTCGATTCCCAGAGGGTTGCCTAAAATTTTGAAGTAACCAAACGCTTCTCTTAAGTAACCAATTGTTTGTATAGAGACTTACTCTTCCATAATAAACTTTTAAGTATTTTTCAAAATGGTGCAGTAACAAAACGCATCAAAATATCCACAAGACCAATCAGTCATTCATAAATTCAGTATTCCGGCAGGAATTGTACACTCACACATGTAAATATTCATTCATAAAACCATAGATTCACTACAAGCGTCTACCGTAAGAATAGGCATGGAATAGGTTGAAGATAACCCGGTCTCTATCGGCTTATGACATTTAAAAAAAGACTTTCTACATTGTGCATAAGGCTTAATTTCACTTTGACAGAAGCTTTTTTTTTAATTAATTTATCCCACTTGGAATAGCCGACGGAATTGACATTCATGCAGCCATTCGTAGACTTATTTAAAATATCTGGAGCGAAATTTAATTTTAAAATATCGAGTTTTAGTGTAAAACAGAAAGTACGATATTTTATCTATTTTTACACGCTTTATTACACGCTTTATTATTAGCTTCACCTGTATGTTTGTATGTTTGTAACCGATTCCTTAGGGCGCGATTTTGACCCACTTCCCGGTTTCCGATTGAGCTGAAATTTTGCACATATGTGTATATTGGATGACAATGCAATATTATTGTAACATGGAGCTGATCTGATGATGGAGCTGGATGGTGGCCATAGGAACTATGTAATAAAACAACACAATCCCGTCGAGTTTGGGCTCGTTTGATTCGTCTTGACGAGCACTTTGATCTCAGATGGTAACCAGGGTCTGATGATGGAGCTGGAAGATGGCCAAAGGCACTCCACAATAAAACTACACAACCCCGTCGAGTTTGGGCTCGTTTGATTCGTCTTGACGAGCACTTTGATCCTAGATGGTAACCAGGGTCTGATGATGGAGCTGGAAGATGGCCAAAGGCACTCCACAATAAAACGAAACAACCCCATCGAGTTTGGGCTCGTTTGATTCGTTTTGACGAGTACTTTGGTCCTAGATGGTAACAAGGGTCTGATGATGGAACTTGAAGGGGGGTAGGTGGCGGGGTGGGGGGGAATGGGGTATGGGGTAAGGGGGTCGGGGGTTTAGAGGGTTGGGGGTTAGGGTGTGGCGGTTGGGGTTAGGAGATGGGGGGGGGTTTACGGGGAATAGGGTGGGGGTGTTGGGGGGTTTGGGGGTAAGTGATTTTGGGGGGTTGTGGGAAATGGGGAGGGGGTAAGAGGCCTAGATGGTAACAAGGGTTTGATGATGGAACTGGAAGGGGGGGCGGTAGGTGGCGGGGTGGGGGGGGGAGGGGTTGGGGGGGGTAGGTGGTGGTGTGGGGGGGGGGGTGGGGTTCGGTGTTAGGGGGGTTGGGTTTAGGTGGTTCGGGGGTTTGTAAAATGAGGAGGGGGGTAAGGGGGGTTTAGGGGATTGGGGGTAAGGGTGTGGGGTTTGGGGGGGGGTTTGGAGAAATGGGGTGGGGGATGTTGGGGGGTTGTAGGTGAGGGGGGTAAAGTTAGAAAGAAAAAAAATGCAACTAAAAAATAGAAAATAAATAATAGTTTAAAAAACTAAAAAACACGCTTTAAAAAATAAAAAATAAATTTTAATAAATTTCAATTCACTATTCTTACAGTGCAGTAAAAAATCTTAATAAGCAATTATTATATTGTTATAATTTATTGAATCAGGCGTTACTTTGCGGAGGTCCATATTAATGAACTAAAACAATTACTTTGCTCACCCGCGACCTTACAATAGTTACGTTTATGCAAGAAATGTGCGTTCATGCAGTTCCTCCACCTCCACACTGTACGAACACACACAAATCACATAAACCCAACCATCACCACCACCAAGCTACACTGACGCGTTTCGAACTCAACCAGAGCTCATCTTCAGAGTTACCACAACCGTATGCTATGCTACCAAACGTTAAACTAACAAACCAAAACAAATGTTTTAACTTGTCACTGTAACTTCTCAAGTACCCACTTTATTTTTCTTATTCTCAAACTACCCCACAAAAATTAACTTTTATTGACATATTTAAAACTACCTTGAATTTTTTTTGTTTATTTATTTATAAGGCATATTTAATTAATACTAACTGTTCAAATTCGACCCAAGCCGCAGTAAAGGAGAAGATACTAAATTTACCTGTTCATTAATAATAGACCCCATAGTGTTGTACCTAATTATTTCCATGCATTCCAGAGCATCCAGACGCAACCCCTTGCCGCAATAATGTAACACTTCATAAGAATCTGAATCTAACAATGAATGATTTGATTCCAACAAATGTTTTGCAAAATTCGATCTATCTGGATGCTCATTCCTATATGCCGAAACATGCTCTTTAAATCTAGTATTAAAACTTCGGCCTGTCTGTCCTACGTATATCCCATTGCAGTCATTACAAGTAAGCTTGTATACCCCCGATCTAGTTCCCTTATCTACCTGTTTTTTGTGGTTACATAGCCTAGAGTACAAAGAGTTGTTAGTCTTAAAGGCAACATTAATATTGTTTGATTTTAAAATGCCATAAATCTTATCAGACAAACCCCCGACGTAAGAGATGCTAGATCTATATTTGTTAGTAGACTGAGAAGGTAACGCAGCGTAAAGCATGCTATTTACTAACCGTGCCTGCTTCTTTTGAACTAAACTATCTACCATTGATTTTGTATAACCATTTGAGATCGCTATCTGATAAATAGTACTCAACTCTAAATCATAATGTTCCTTAGAAAGAGGCACAGAGAGAGAGGCAGAGGATTGTTATATCCAGATCAAAATTTGTAAGCAATTCTAAATATTGATAAAATAAATAATAATAGTTTAAAATATTTTATTGTAAAAAAGCGTGGGGTGCTTTTTAAGATGTTATCAAAATGATAATTCTTGACAATTGACACCATGCACCCCACGCTTTTTTTACAATAAAATATTTTAAACTATTATTATTTATTTTATCAATATTTAGAATTGTTTACAAATTTTGATCTGGATATAACAATATAATAATTGCTTATTAAGATTTTTTACTGCACTGTAAGAATAGTGAATTGAAATTTATTAAAATTTATTTTTTATTTTTAAAAGCGTGTTTTTTAGTTTTTTTATTTATAATAAGATTTATAAACAGACAAAATTAAACCGCCACGGGCTGTGCTCAGCGCGCTGCACAACACCCAATCGTATACGCTGTGCCGCGCTGCCGGATTGTGTCACTGTATGTACGATTCGGAGCCATAGAACGTGCCGGACGTGATCCGCTAGCGCGGTCGATTTGTTTGTGGTGTGGTATTTATTGAAATGACTACATTAGGTAATGTCATGTCAATCGCACAGTATTTTGTAGTTTGTTTATTTATATTATAATAAAATTATGTGAAATAATTTTAATAAAAACACAATATTAGATCAGTGTTGATACGCAATATCGGTGAAATTTATTCGTACATACTAGCTTTTGCCCGCGACTTCGTCCGCGTAGAATTCCAATTTGTGGTAAAGCTTCTGCATCTCTTTCATTGTATAAAACAAAAATCCGGCAACGGCAACATGCATTATTATTATCATTTCATCATCATCAGTATCAGTTAGTGAATATTATAAATCCCGTTTATTCACTATCCCGTGGGAATTTCAACAAATTTGTCCTTATTCTATGCAAATTTTCGCTTATTTTTATCCCGCGGAAATTTTGCATTTTCCCCGAGAAAAAGTAGCCTATGTCCTTAAAGGTGTAGCTTTATACCGGTAAAAGAAGTTTTAAAATCAGCCCCGTAGTTAAATTCACTTATTTTTTCCCCGTGGGCCCAAATCACCCCTCAAGTGATATTCACTTCTTTCTATCCCACGGGAATTTTGCATTTTACCGAATAAATAGTAGGTAGCCTAGCCTATACCAATAAAGGATAGTGTAGCTTTCTATTGGTCATTTTTTTTTAAACTCGGCCCCGCAGTTAAATTTACTATTTTCTATACCGCGGGAATTTTGCATTTATCCGGAAAATAGCATCCTATGTTAATCAAGGACAGTGTATATCCCCCACTATTGGTACAAGGGTCATTCTAAAATTTTGCGCAGGTAAACTTGTCCCACCCTAAAAAAAGTTGTTTCCGGTTACACTGTCTATTTTCTGCGGTTATTTAAGTGAAATGATTGATGATTGCAATCAGCAATATATCACAGATAATTATTGACTATCGCAATCAAAAAAAGATTCTTAGTATTTCTGTAATATATGTAATAATGCGTGGTAACAGAGTGGTAGCTCCATACAAATAGTAACAGAGTGTTCTGCCTAAAATTTTAGAATGACCCACAATAGTAAGGTTTATTAATTTCCCATTGATTTTAACCACCTCAGCTCCCATTTTTAAAAATAGACACACAGATGAAATTAAATTAATTACACTTAAAATATTCTAATGAAATAGTGACAACGAACTTCCAAACAAATTATACAGCAATCGCAAATATTCGCTAAGTAGGTAATCTAAGAGATTTCCAAGGAATTTTCTAAAGAAAATCTAGGTATAAGGTAAGTTTTTCATTCAAATATCCAAGAACAAATAAAATTGAAATTTCGAATTCTAAACCGATTTAAATATTGTTTTTTTTTCGTATGTTTTATAAAGCTGCGTTTTCACTGATTTTTCAATAAACGCATAAATTTCATCAACTGGTTAAATTATACAATAAGTTGACTGACAGCACTGCGTCAGTTGCACACTGTATGCATGACGCTACAATTTAGCCGCTTTACACGTTATCCGTCAGATAATATTTATTCGATGATTGAAAAATCAGCCCTAAGTGTTCTGAACAGTTCTGAGCGAGCGAACGTGTTTATTCAGTGATAATCGGCTGTATGCTTAGTATAAGTTTTACTTCACCAAAATACTTCTCGATCGCGTTTACGTAAAAATTTCAATTCTATGGAAACATGGACGCGCGGCCATCCAGTGAAAACGACGTCTGTGGCGAGCGAGCGGTTGCTCTGTGCATTCCCTCGACATTGTACGTGTTCGGTGGGTCTCCGATCTTTGTTATAAACAACTGTTCCCTTTCCTCATTGAATGAAAACGGACATTTTCTATTTTGAGCGAACATCGGCAAAACCGCAATCATATTTGCTCTAAACAAATGTTTGTTCAGAACACTAAGTGAAAACGCGGCTTAACCAAGATGTCTAGTCCTTACCATTTCAAATTTCGAACTCTACGTTCCTATGAAGCCGTGTCTTCGGATCGAGTATTCAAACATGTGTCAAAATAAAATGTAATTTAAATCAAAAGCACTAAGGAGTATTGATATCATCTTTGAAGCAAATCACCCCCAAAATAACTTTCTACTCCTTTTTAACCCCGTCAAGGTATGAATTTCAATAAAATACGAAACACGTCTTCCATCAATTCTGTTAAAGAATGTTTATGCAAAATTTGAAGTAGATTGGACCAAGGAATCACGTTGTCCCATACAAACTTTGCCCCCCTTTTTTACCCCCTTAGGAGTAGAACTACGAAAAATCCTTTCTTATCGGATGCCTACGTCATACAAAGAACACACCCTCCAAGTTTCAGGTCTCTACGATCAGCGGTTTAGGCTGTGCGTTGATCCGTCAGTCAGGACAAAGGATTTTATATGTATAGATTATCGTCTGTCAGGTTGTAAATCTGATTATAATTCAGTGTCTAATTCATGTATAAGTAACATATTGTTTTGATACTGATATCAGTGAAAGGATAAATATACTGCAGTCTTATGGACCGAATTACTGCACGTAAGTACTAGTTTTCAAGAATATAACCTAGTATAACTACTAAGAAATGGGGTATGATTTTTGTTTGCATTTTTTCGTCCGGCTTTACCTGGAAAAAAATTCACGCCTCGCCACTGGCATGTATAGACCTTTAGTTGTATTCTTTCTGGTTATACAGATTTTTAGTGCTCGCTTCCGAATTAGTGAAAAACATTGTATACAAAGAAATACTGTAAAGGATCGTATCTGCCTGAAGTTTAGTCGTGCTTGCTTGCACGCTTGCTTGCACGCTTACTTGCACGCTTTCTTGCACGCTTGCTTGCTTGCGTGCAGGCATGCTTGCTTGCATATTGCTTGCGTGCTTGTTTGCATGCTTGCATGCTTTCTTGCTTGCCTGTATGCTTGCTTGCCTGTATGCTTGCTTGCTTGATATCTTGGTACACGCGAATAAAATATTTTATTTTTACCCGTCTACTGCGATGCCAAAAAGAAGGGTATTATGATTTTTGTAGTCTATGATGTACCTATACTATAGAGGTACCTACTCAAAAGACAATAAGGAGCACTGTAGTTGAGTTGAAAAAAATAATTTAAAAAACGGCCAAGTGCGAGTTGGAGTATCGCAACGTATCCGTAGAAATTTGTAGGTATGTCAAAATATACGCTACCATCAAAAATCAAGTGTTAGCAGGGCCCTGATTCTAAGTAAAATACTTGCAATGTGGGATTGGTAAAGTTAATCATAATTTTTAATCTAATTTAATTTTTATTAATTATTGTTGTAGTGGCAATAGAAAAACACATGATAGCTGTCTATCTATTACGTTTTCTGAGATGCTCTGTGACGACATGGACGGACAGACAGTGTAGAGTAGACAGTGTAGAGACATTAATATGTAGAGTTCCGTTTGTCATCCTCATTTTTTTTTCATGAAAGCGCTAAATATTACAAAAAGTATTCCTACTGTATTGTATTGTGTAGTTTAAATCTCATTTAAGGCGGCCCCTAGACCTACAATAACATTGTACAATACTTTTTATTGTACAATAAGATTGAAAGGCGCTCTGAATCCAAACGAGCAATTATATTGCTCAATAATACGAACTGCACAATGTTTTCGTGTTCAGTCGGATACTAAAATATTGCACAATACTGACCCTACACGATACAATGGAAAAATATGGCGCAATAAAAATTAAACTCGCTCAAACTTTCGGTCAATCATTGCGCAATCTTCAATATTAATCCTAAACAGTCAATAATATTGCACAATTCGCAATTGTTTAGGGGCCGCCTAAGATAGGTAAATAATTGTACAAAAAAGCGTAGGTATTTATATTTATTTATATTCAATTTTTACTTGTAAAGGATTTTAAGTATGTAGCTCTTTTTTTGTGCATTGCACATGTAATTATATTTACGTATGTTACACTGAGATCGAGGCTTAAATGAGAGAACAGGGGGCGACTACGACATTCGAAATTCGAACTTCGTATCATGCTGACCCTTTCGCTCTTCTGATTAATACTATTAGCGTGAACGAAACGGCATGATACAATGTTCGAAAATCAAATTTAATTGTATAAGGCCGGTAAAAGAAGCATAGTAAACGACATAGCCCGAAAAATTGCCAATTCAGCGGGACGCATTACTTTATTACAAAGAAAAGAGGTTAGAAAGAAAAGGAAGAAAGAAAAATATTTATTCGTGTCATAATCTTAAATTAACAGGTGAAAAAACGGTAACAGACACAACATTATCACGAAATGGTCCCAACTCAGCATGATGTCGGCTATGCAGCTGACGCTGGTCTTCCGTTGGAACCATTTTACCCACAATTCAAACGTTAACTGATCAGTGAAACGGACAACTAAAACATTAAATTTTTTACCCATGGTAAATATTCAGCGTTTTTACGCCGTTTTTTTTTCTCAATACCATTTGAGCAAAAATTATTAAAAAGGATGATGCTTAGGGTTAACTTTTTATGAAAACTTAAGACAGTACCGATGCTGAATCTAGTTGGATCAAATTTTGCGCGATTCATAGTTTGATAAATTAATAATCGTCGAATGGTAATGAGGTTTAACCGAGCGGTCAAAACGCTCGAATATTCGTCCACCACCACGTCCGCTCAGTTCCTCATCTTTTCGACTCAATTCGTTCATATTCCGTGCATAATTGTTTTCAATTTAAAAATACCTGCAACTTTTTTTCACAATTAAATAGGTTGTTTTGGAGTTTTCTAACGCAGAATCAAGAGCACTATTTTATGATGAAAAAATTTTCATAATTTTCTTTCGTGTCTTATTTGTGTTGAGCCATATGAACTACATGAAAAAATTCACAAAACTGACTCAAAATATAAGGACACTTTTTCTGTATAAAATATGAAAATGAAAATGAATACTTAGTACTTAGGTACTCGTGATTATCAATAAAAAAAATATTAAAAAATTAACTTTAAGTTGCAAATGCCCATCAATGCTTCCAGGAATGATATTTAAAAGTTAACAAAAGAACGCCACGAAAAACAAGTGAACCTGGCTGGACTTAACGACCGGTTGGCGATTTTATGAAAAATAAAACACGCCCGTCATAAATACGTTTTCATTCATGCCGATCGTTCAGTTGTCCGTTACGGCGCATTACAGTGATATCTCGTTTTGTCGGGCGTGTGAAAATAACTGAGCCAATGTAAATATATGGTGCGTATCTTATTAATCGCAAGCAGTTCTGACAATAACGTCGTGTTAAAATACGACCTGTATACCTGAACGACAGTAATGCATGACCTGCTAATTCTAAACCCAAGTTTAGACTTGCAAGAAAAATCATGCTAGTTGCAGTACACTGCGGCACTGGATTGACCATTTCAAACTCGTTGGCTCTACGGCTTCGCAATGTAATGCAACTTGCACTATTTTTCTTGCAAATCTAAACTTGCCTTAACGCCCATTGCCGTAAGGGTTTGAATTATCATTATCAGCCCTTGCATTGGGTAAAAATGGGACTCTATTACTAAGACTCCACTCATGAACCGTGCTAGCTAGACAGTTGAAATTTTCACAGATTGATGTATTTCTGTTGACGTTATAACAACAAATAATACTAAAAATAAAATAAAGTCAAAAATTAAAGGGAGTCGTCATACAAGAAACGTTTTTTTTTCAGCGTTTTTAGGGTTCCGTACCCAAAGGGTAAAACAGGACCCTAAACTAAGACTCCGCTGTCTGTCCGTCTTTCTGTCTGTCTGTCCATCTGTCACCAAGCTGTATATCATGAACCTTGTTAGTTAGACAGTTGAAATTTTCACAGATGATGTATTTCTGTTGCCGCCATAACAACAAGTACTAAAAAATAGAATAAAATAAATATTGAAGCTGGCTTCCATACAACAAACGTGATTTTTTTGCTAGTTTTTGTTCGATATTGATAACGGCAACAGGTAGACGTTTGAAATATTCACAGAATATCTAGTTGTATAGGTATTCACTTTAAAAATGAATAATTAAATTTAAACAAGTGAAATATTTAAGGGGGCTCCCATACAACAAACATGATTTTTTGCGGTTTTTTTATAGATGGAACCCTTTGTGCGCGAGTCCGACTCGCACTTGGCCGTTTTTTTTAACTATATCTTTATAATGACATTAATTAGGTTTCAAAAACGGCCAAGTGCGAGTCGGACTCGCGCACGAAGGATTCCACCTATAAAAAAACCGCAAAAAAATCATGTCTGTTGTATGGGAGCCCCCCCTTAAATATTTGTTGCATAGGTACATAATAAAAATAAAAATATACGTAGACCTCTAAGTATATTTTTATTATGTAGTTTAAAAAAATCTATATACCTATACTTATAGATTTTTCTGCAAATCTTATGAAGCATTTTTCGAACTTGTGGATTGTAATAAGTAATGAACTAAAACAATTACTTTGCTCAATTTACTTTGTTCACTTTTAGTTCATTAATATGGACCTCCGCAAAGTAACGCCTGATTCAATAAATTAGATTGTAATAAGCTTTTTAGAACACGCTACCAAAAAATAAATTAAAAGGAAAAATTATCAATCAATTTCGTATTTCCGTCGTTATTCGATCTCACTCGGTTATTGCCGTCTTCCCCTGTGTCCGCGACTTTTCTATTTTTAATATTAACTTTTTTGGCAACGTGATAAGAAGTCTAATTTCTTTCTTATAGCATTATTAAATAACTTCAGCCACAGTGACCGTAAAGTTTGCTATCCTTTCTATTTTAGGACCTATTTTTGCTAACGGTACGAGTATATCTTCGTCTTTTTCGAAATTGTTTTTATTGTGATAACCCGGGACATCGATCGCTTTTAACTATCAGGATCTAGAGTGGCAACCGCGTACTAGAAGACGAAATGGTCACAGCCTCCTGCAAGGTGGAAGGACGATGTCTTGTGACATAGATCGGGAGTAGGAGCTATTGAAAACAAAACTAAAACCGATCGTCCGTGCCGTGTCATCGTGGACATTATCAATGTAAAGTGTACCATTTTTTTTGCATGAGGATCATGGTGTTTTATTTTCTATTCAAAACCACGAAAACTATGATATCCTTATTCTTTGAGTCAATTTTGTGACTTTTTTCATATAGTTTATATTGCTCGTCACAAAACTAACACCAAAAAACTATAGAAAATCATCATCAAAATCAATAACCCTCTTGATTCTGAGTAAGCAAACTACCTGATTCAGAAAAAATAAATAAAAAAGTACTTACACTTTAAAATTGATGGCGAACTTATGACCAGCAGTTAAGGTCTTCCGGTTGATACAATGTTGATGATTATATGCATTGGTAATTAATACTTAAACTAAAGCAATTACCTTCCAGGGGTATGATTATCTAACGAACTCCGAGCTGCGTTCAGCATAAAATCATGACTTGACCCGTTCGCACGTTACCATTATACGGAGTCAGGTGTCTTGATATTGGTTAACATCAACGTTCAAGATACCGTGCCTTGTAATCTCGGTGGACAAAAGATATGTATCCTTCTAATTTTACAAATGAGACAGTTTATGAAGATGTTTCTCAGTCATGCAATAACGTCTGAGCCAATTTAGATAAAATTTGATATGGAGATAATTTTAAATTATTCCCATGCAACTTTATTCGCAGACGAAATTTGGCTCACAGATGTATTTTTGTTTATTTATGTGTATTTTCTTGTATTTGTGTGTCTTCTTGTGAAAGTGAATAGATGTCTTCTTTCTGACGACCAGATGACCTAGTGGTTAGAGAACCTGACTACGAAGCTTGAGGTCCTAGGTTTGATTCCCGTGTCGGGGCAGATATTTGTATGAAAAATACGAATGTTTGCTCTCGGGTCTTGAATGTTTTATATGTATTTAAGTATGTATTTATCTATATAAGTATGTTTATCCATTGGCTAGTACCCATAACACAAGCTTTTAGCTTACTTTGGGACTAGGTAAATTGGTGTGGTGGTATTTATTATTATTATTATTATTATTATTTCTTTAGATAGGTATACCTACATACATATAACGTAAATGAACACATACTTTTTATCCCGAAAAATTGCATAGTTCCCGTGGGATAGCGATAAATTTATTCTTCGTAGACGAAGTCACTAGCAACAGCCTGTTAATCTAAATTTCTTTTTAGTGACACAGTTTGCGCATAAACTAAACAATTATTGAAATAATGCGCGTTTAGTTTAGTTATGCGCATTGAACTATTTACGGTAATTTGTCAAATGAATCCGTCAGAATAGTGCTTCATTTAAAAAATGTTATTCTACTGAAGTAAATTGGATTAAATTAGTCTAGGATTTCATTACAAATAGGCTAACATTAATGCAGCATCAATATGAATTGAGTAAGAAAACCATGTATTAAAATTTATGAGGGTACCGATTAAAAAAAAACCGGCCAAGTGTGAGTCGAGTAGGACTCGCACACGAAGGGTTCCGTACCATTATCTATAAAAACGGCAAAAAATCACGTTTGTTGTATGGGAGCCCCCTTATATATTTATTTATTCTGTTTTTAGTATTTGTTGTTATAGCGGCAACTGAAATACATCATCTGTGAAAATTTCAACTGTCTAGCTATCACGGTTCGTGAGATACAGCCTGGTGACAGAAGGACAGACGGACAGGCGGACGGACGGAGGGACGGACGGACGGACAGCGAAGTCTCAGTAATAAGGTAAAAACATCACACGAAAATGATTTTCGAAATCTATACATGGGGGATAGAGCTGTTCGCGTCCGTGGGCTTTAGCTCTAGTTACCCACACGTGTCCCCTGGGTAGCGCCAAATGAACAGCCTCTTTCTGGTGGTAGGCTTCGGCCGCGGCTTGTCACCACCCACCTAGCTAAGCCATGCCGCCAAGCGGTCTTGGCCGTGTTTCGGCATGAAGCTTGGTGTAGCCATTTTTTGGGAGGACGGGTCTGAGCGGAAATTTGCGTGTGAGCCGGTTTCGGTACCGTCGGTTTTGCTGCACCGGGTGTCTGTTCGTGGAGGGTAGCGGGATCCGAAGCACGGTGCTCCGCTGGCCGACCGCAGTTAGTAGGGGGCCCAAGTAGGGGTTTCGCCTGCCTTGAAAGGCTGCCCCGCCAACTCGCGAAAAATCCTGGAGGCGCGCTGTAGTGCCGGTTGGCGACCGGAGAGAGGACCCGACAGCCGTCTTTGGGGGGGTTCGGGCGTCCCCGCGCGCTCCAGACCAGGCTTCCCGTGCTGTGGCTGACTTTCGCGTGCTGCTGGGTGAGCAGCATTGTATCCGTTCAACTGCCGTCTTCCCTAACCCTATTCACTCATGTCTTTCTCACCTCCTTCTTTTTGAATAAATATGGTTAAAGCTATGAAAAAGAGCAAGTGCCTACAGCGGATGCACATCCTCTCACTAAAAGTGCACCTCTCAAATATTCGAGGTTTGCACTCCAATCTCGCTGCAGTCCACCATCATCTTGAGACTGAGAAGCCTCACTTGCTCTGCCTCACCGAGACGCAGATAAAATGTCCCTTAGACACCGCGTACCTGCACTACCCAGGGTACACCCTGGAACATGCTTTTAAGCCTCGTGCTGGAGTTTGCTTGTACGTTCGGGATGGCATTTGTAGTCGGCGTCTCTGTAACCTTGAGGATCCTAGTTTTTCCATTCTTTGGCTGCTGATGGACACGGGCGTTGAACAAACGGTTTACGCTCTAATCTATCGGTCGCACAGCGGTGACCAGGAGACGTCTAGGCTCTTTGAACACCTCAGTGTTGCGGCGGGTGTGGTTCAGCAACGGTATCCACGTGCGCAGTTGGTTTTCTTGGGGGACTTTAATGCTCACCACGAAGACTGTTTGTTCCCATACCAAGTCACGGATCATGCGGGAAGAGAGGCACGCAAGTTTGCACTTTCTCTAGATCTCACCCAGCTTGTTCAACAGCCGACTCGCGTCCCGGATGTTGCTTCGCACACGCCAAACTGCCTGGACCTTCTGCTGACGACTGATCCGGATAGGTACAATGTGTCAGTGTCTTCCCCTCTGGGTACTTCTGACCACTGTCTGGTTAAGTTTGTGTCGCAGTACTCTCCTCCCGATTGCTCAATCGGTTCTCGACGAGTATGGCGATACAAGCCGGCAGATTGGGATGAGATGCGTCATTTCCTTGCATCCTATCCCTGGCAGAAAGCTTGTTTCTCCAGTGATGATCCGTCGAGCTGCGCGGAGGCTGTTACCGATGTGTTGCGTCAGAGTATGGAATATTTCATTCCTTATTCTGACGTATCTACTGGTAGCAAAGCTCGCCCATGGTTTAACGCCGAATGTGCTCAGGCTGAGGTTATTAAGCACTCTGCTTACTTATCGTGGGCTGATGCTCGTTGTCGCAAAGCTCCGGACGTACAAGTTAAGAAACAGCTTTTCAACAAGGCTGCCAAGTCCTGTAAAAAGGTCATGCAGAAAGCGCGATTCCTCCATGTTGGTCGTATTGGTGCCAAACTTGCTTCCTACCCCTCTGGGAGTAAAGCGTTCTGGTCTTTGGCTAAATCGGTGGAGTCCAATTTCTGTCGCCCGTCACTGCCGCCGTTGCTGAGGTCAGATAAGTCGCTAGCTCACACTGCAGTGGAGAAGGCGAATCTGTTTGCCTCTTTATTTGCGGAAAATTCACGCCTCGATGCTGCAAATGCGGTGCCACCCTCCATTCCTCATTGTGGAACTTTTATGCAGGAGGTTAGAATACACCAGAAGGAGGTTTTAAGAGCACTGCGTTCTTTGGACGTGAATAAAGCTAGTGGCCCTGACGGTATACCTGCGATTGTCTTGAGGACATGTGCTCCAGAACTGTCATCTGTTTTGACACGTCTGTTCAGGCTTTCTCTCAGAATGGGCCAAGTCCCGGTATCGTGGAAGATTGCCAATGTGCAGCCTGTACCTAAAAAGGGCAGTCGTGCCGACCCGTCAAACTATCGACCCATCGCAATCACCTCCATATTATGTAAGGTTATGGAGCGGGTATTGAACGCCAAACTCCTGGTTTACCTTGAGGGTAATGATCTCCTCAGTGACCGACAATACGGGTTTCGTCGAAATCGATCTACTGGGGACCTCCTGGTATATGCCACTCACCTTTGGGGTGAGGCTGTTGAGAAACATGGTGAGGCTCTTGCTGTGTCTCTTGACATTTCCAAGGCTTTCGATAGGGTCTGGCACGAGGGCCTTCTTGGCAAACTCTCTTCGTATGGGATCCCTGCTGACCTTTGCTCTTGGATCTCTGATTTCCTGAGGCATCGATCTATACGAGTCGTCATTGACGGGTGCTCGTCGGATCTCATGACCATTAATGCTGGGGTGCCTCAGGGATCGGTTCTCTCTGCTACTCTTTTTCTGCTGCACATCAACGATTTGCTCATACCCGGTATCTATGGGTACGCGGATGACAGCACAGTCACAGAGAGGTACCTATCTTTCAGCCGAGCCAGTGGTGACGAGATCGGGTCACTCAGGGAGGCTATGGTACAACGGACGAATAAGGCCTTGGAGGCCGTGTCCGACTGGGGATCGGCCAACTTGGTCCAGTTTAATGCTGCCAAGACACAGGCGTGTCTGTTCACCGCAAAGCGGAGTCCATTCACCTTGGCTCCTACTTTCCAGAATGTATCCTTACCACCCAAAGACCACCTTGAGCTTCTTGGACTGAGCGTGCCATCTAATCTCAACTTCGGCGCGGCCATTGAGTCCAGGGCGAAAACTGCTGCTAAGAAACTTGGTATCTTATATAAGGTGGGACGGTATTTCACGCCGGAGCAACTTTTTACTTTATACAAAGCACAGGTCAGATCATGTATGGAATACTGCTGCCACCTTTGGGACGGTTCTGCCAAGTATCAGTTGGCGGCGTTGGATTCGGTGGAGCATCGAGCCCGAAGACTCATTGGTGATAGTTCGTCAATCGGTGGTAGGCTGCAGAGCCTCGAGCACCGTCGTCGAGTTGCTTGTTTGTCTGTTTTTTATCGGATACATTTTGGAGAGTGTGCGCAGGAATTACATGATTTAATTCCTCCATCTCCATTTCACCTTCGGACATCCAGGCGGGGGGAGCGTCTTCATCCTTATGTGGTTAGTATTCCAGTGGCCCGTACGAAGCGCTTCGCGTCATCCTTCCTAATGCGAACTGCTAAAGAATGGAATTCGCTCCCGTCGTCTGTATTTCCTGATAAATACAACCTAGGTCTCTTCAAGGCTAGAGTGAATAGGCTATTACTGAACCAGTGAGGTACACCTTTGGCCTCATCTACACTTTTCATCAGGTGAGATAGTGGTCAATCACGGGTCAGTTTTATGTAAAAAAAAAAAAAAAAAAAATACATATAAAAAGAATAGTCCTGACTGATTGATTGACTCGCTCACTCTCTCACTGACTCGCTGATTGACTAAATCTCTAAAAAAAAACGCCAAGCCCAAAACCTTTGGCCCGAGAAGGCTGAAATTTAGCGTAAAGGTTGCTTTTATGACGTAGGCAAGGAATAAGGATGGATTTGTTGAAATTCCCATGGGATAGGGAATAAACGGAATTTACATGTGACAGTGATGTTTCAATGTTGCAGTTGCCGGATTTTTATTTTATTAAATGAAAGAGGTGAAGAAACTTTGCCACAAATCGGAATTCTGCGCACACAGACAAAAATGCGGGCAAAAATTTGTGTGATGATAAATTGAGCTAATTTTAAATACGAGTAGGTAGAATAAAAGAAAATCCAAGCTCTATAATCTTGTCAACTAGTTGAAAATCTCATAATACCTAAATAGTAGGAGTTTTGTAGCAGTACACGGTTTTTCCACATTGTTTAACAGTATTTTCGGGTGGTGTGATTTCAAAGGCTTTCGTCGGAATGTTTGTGTATCTAATACAGCGGTCAACAACCCGCAACTGGCGGCAATCTCGTTGGCACCCGCGAATGTTTTGTAAGAAAGAAATAAAAAAAATATAACATTTATTCGTGATATCATAAAAAAATAGGACAAGAATAAAAAATCGCCAGACATAAGTGGCAGTGGGCAGGGCACATCGCTCGTAGAATTGGCGGCCGATGGGGCCGAAAGGTTCTCGAGTGGCGTCCGCGGACCGGAAGACGCAGTGTACTTAGGTAGGCCTCCAACAAGATGGCGAGACGACCAGGTTAAGGTTGGTTGGTAAGGAACGCGTTGGATGTGGATGGCGCAGAAACGATCTGTTTGGCGAGCCTTGGGGGAGGCCTATGTAGGGTTGCCAACCGTACTATAATATATAGTATTGTACTATATTTTCGCTCTGTGTACTATATACTGTTGAAGAAATATATAGTACGCAAAAATACTATATTTCAGTCAGTCCTTACGCATGCGGTTTGGGTAGGCCATTTTTACTATACAATACAATACAATACAAATATTCTTTATTGATCACCAAAAACAGTACAGTGACATTACAAAAATAAAAATTCAGGTAGACAATAGGCTATACTTATGTTTAATGAATCAATTTTCGCTATTTAAAGTATTTTGTACTATTTTTTTTTCAGAGTACTATATTTTTTCTACTTTGGGCTGGGAAATACTATATTTGCTTAAGAAATAGTTGGCAACCCTAGGCCTATGTTAAGCAGTGGACGTCTTTCGTCTGAAATGATGATGATGATCAAGAAGAATAAATAAAAAACACGAAACGGTCCCAAACCAGGAAAGTGCCGGTATAGATTTTGTGAAATATTCTTTTGATGACATCTAGGTATTTAAGGTATGAACTCAAATAAATTATCTTGTTTATTTCATCATTTCTCAAATTTAAATGTATTAGATATTCAACATGCCTCAAGAGTCTCCCCAGGCAAAAGAGCTTACATAGGTACTTAAAAATTCACGGTATAATTAAGCTCCTAACTCCTTGCTCCTTCGGGCAGGTCTGTATTTATGTATTTAAATGTCATATAGGAAGCATTGCACAAGTTTTTACGCTACTCTAAAATATCTACTAGCTATCGGACTATTAGTTTTATACCCATTGTTGTCTGCATTTTTCCTATTTTTACTAAGCCCCGTACTTAGATGCATTTTAACTACTAACAACATGGAAAACAATCAAAGTCAAAGTAAAAATTCTTTATTCAATTTAGGCATCAATTGACGCTCCTATGAACGTCGAAGAATCTACCACCGGTTCGGAAAAACCCTGTTGAGAAGAAACCGGCAAGAAACTTGACAAGGTATGTTTTTTTTCAAACAGAATAAAAAAATATACCTATTGGGGAAACCATACAGTAACTGGCCACGGTAGGTACAGTAATTGCCCACTTGAATTAAATCAAAAATTTACAAAGAAAAGTGGTGATAAATCTAAATCATAACAAATATCGTGCTAATTATAATGATCTAGTCGCTTTTATCATTGAACTAGCTTTTGCCCGCGGCTTCGCTCGCGTGTACCATGAGAATTCCAAAGAACCAAGATATCAAGCAAGCAAGCATACAGGCAAGCAAGCAAGCATGCAAGCAAGATTGCTTGCGTGACAATGGGACCATCTCAGGAGTATATTATATTCTTTCGAATAAAAAAATAATTTTTAAAATCGGTCCACAATTGACTGAGAAATCGGTGAACATACCTACATAAAAAAATACATAAAATGGAATGCATAACCTCCTCCTTTTTTTGAAGTCGGTTAAAGAGCCCTTTGCGGCCTACTTACAGTATAAACTTATGAATTTTGAAATTTTAGCTTACAACCAGTAAAACGCAAAATCCCGTTTTTTCCCGTTCCTGTAAGAATTTCGGAAAATACTTTCTTAATACGGGGAAAGTCCTCTCTCAATGCTCCTCTACACTCCCCAAGCAACTCATGCCGAATTTCAGCTTTCTACGACCAGTAAAACGAAAAAAATCCCGTTTTTTCCCGTTCCCGTAGGAATTTTGGAAAGTCCTCTCTCAATGCTCCTCTACACTCCCCAAGCAACCTCATGCCGAATTTCAGCTTTCTACGACCAGTAAAACGTAAAATCCCGTTTTTCCCGTTGCCGTGGGAATTTTGGATAGTCCTCTCTTAATGCTCTTCTACACTCCCCAAGGAACCTACCTACCTGCCAAATTTCAGCTTTCTACGACCAGTAAAACGAAAAATCCCGTTTTCTCCCGTTCCCGTGGGAAATTTGGAAATTCCTCTCTCAATGCTCCTCTACATTCCCCAAGCAACCTCATGCCGAATTTCAGCTTTCTACGACCAGAAAAACGAAAAATCCCGTTTTTCCCGTTCCAGTGGGAATTTTGGATAGTCCTCTCTTAATGCTCTTCTACACTCCCCAAGGAACCCACTTGCCAAATTTCAGCTTTCTACGACCAGTAAAACGAAAAATCCCGTTTTTCCCGTTCCCGTGGGAATTTTGGAAAGTCCTCTCTCAATGCTCCTCTACACTCCTCAAGCAACCTCATGCCAAATTTCAGCTTTCTACGACCAGTAAAACGAAAAATCCCGTTTTTTCCCGTTCCCGTGGGAATTTTGGAAAGTCCTCTCTCAGTGCTCCTCTACACTCCCCAAGCAACCTTATGCCGAATTTCAGCTTTCTACGACCAGTAAAACGAAAAATCCCGTTTTTTCCCGTTCCCGTGGGAATTTTGGATAGTCCTCTCTTAGTGCTCGTCTACACTTCTCAAGCAACCTACATGTCGAATTTCAGCTTTCTACGACCAGTAAAACGAAAAATCCCGTTTTTTCACGTTCCCGTGGGAATTTTGGAAAGTCCTCTCAATGCTCCTCTACACTCCCCAAGCAACCTTCATGCCGAATTTCAGCTATCTACGACCGGAACGGGAAAAAACGGGATTTATATATTCGATTCCGAGTGACCCTATCTCAGAAACTATAATAACTAGATTCTTCAAATTTGATACACAAATAGGTATTACATTAGTTAAAATATTTATTTCAGGATTTTTCAAAATTCCCACGGGATTTACATATTCAGTTCAACGGAATCCTATGAACTATAATTACTAGACTCTTCAAATTTCGCATAGAAGTAGGTAATTATAATAGTGAAAAACAGTTTTAAGGATTTTCAGAAATTCCCACGGGATAATGAAAAAACGGGATTTATCGTTTTACTGGTCGTAGAAAGCTGAAATTCGGCATATAGGTTGCTTGGGGAGTGTAAAGGAGCATTGAGGACTTTCCAAAATTCCCACGGGAACGTGAAAAAACGGGAATTATCGTTTTACTGGTCGTAGAAAGCTGAAATTCGGCATGAGGTTGCTTGGGGAGTGTAGAGGAGCATTGAGAGAAGACTTTCCAAAATTCCCACGGGAACGGGAAAAGACGGGATGTTTCGTTTTACTGGTCGTAGAAAGCTGAAATTTGGCAAGTGGGTTCCTTGGGGATTGTAGAAGAGCATTAAGAGAGGACTATCCAAAATTCCCACTGGAACGGGAAAAACGGGATTTTTCGTTTTTCTGGTCGTAGAAAGCTGAAATTCGGCATGAGGTTGCTTGGGGAGTGAAGAGGAGCATTGAGAGAGCACTTTCCAAAATTCCCACGGGAACGGGAAAAAACGGGATTTTTCGTTTTACTGGCCGTAGAAAGCTGAAATTCGGCATGAGTTGCTTGGGGAGTGTAGAGGAGCATTGAGAGATGACTTCCCCGTATTAAGAAAGTATTTTCCGAAATTCTTACGGGAACGGGAATAAACGGGATTTTGCGTTTTACTGGTTGTAAGCTAAAATTTAAAAATTCATAAGTTTATACTTTAAGTAGGCCGCAAAGGGCTATCTGTAGGTATTCTCGGATATCCTAGAGAGAAGAAAGATCAGTATATCCTATATCCTATAGTAGGCCGCCAATTGCTTACCTTGTATGTTTTATTGCATTGTATTTTATCCGTATTCATTACTTTTAGATGCAGCTGCCGAATGAAATTTGAATTCTTTCAAGAGAAAGCATTCAATGTTTTGTGTTTGCTGGCGAAGTTTTAATATTTGCTCAACATAGGAAAGTTTCAAATATACAGGGTTATTTGTAATTCACTGACATTCTCTAAATCCTGAATTCCTATCACTCAAACAAATGTTTTTTGTTTTACGACTTTTTAAAATTAAGCACTTTTTTTCCCATACAAATACACAGAGTATCGTAAAAATAAGAGGTAAAATCTCAAATTTTCAAAACGTTATTACACCAAAAATATTAAGTTATGTATGACAAAAGCCGTAAAACAAAAAACATTTGTTTAAGTGGTAGGAGTTTAGGGTTAAAAGGATGCTAGTGAATTACAAATAACCTTGTATTGCTTACTTAAAGTATGCTCACAAGTATTATTATATATTTTATTCATAGTCGTATCAATTTATTCATAATACTATTTATCCTACTTACACCGCGTCTTCCGGTCCGCGGACGCCACTCGAGAACCTTTCAGCCCCATCGGCCGTCAATCTTACGAGTGATGTGCCCTGCCCAGTGCCCACTGCCACTAAACTTAAGCGATTCTTCGAGCTATGTCCGTGACTTTAGTTCTTGCGTGGACTTCATTATTTCTAATGCGATCCCTCACAGAAACTCCAAGCATCTGAGTGATTTTGAGCTTTCTTATGAGGCCCTTCGTTAGCGGTCACGTCTCAGTGCCATAAGGCCGGGGCCACACTGGTATGGCGACCGGCGACGCGACGCGACGGCGACTAAATCAAGCATAGTTCGAGTTATGTGAGCGGCCGCAGCGGCCGCAGTGGCGACGGCGACTAAATCAACTATGTTTCATTTTTAGTCGCCGTCGCGTCGCGTCGCCGGTCGCCTTACCAGTGCGGCCCCGGCCTAAGTCATCACTGGCAACACACACTGGTCAAAGACTTTTGACTTGAGACACTGCGGCACTGCGGTATATAGGATGACAAGATATTGCGGAGCTTCCCGAACGCTGCCCAGCCGAGTCTAATTCGTCGATATGGCACTATACTCAAAGCAAACTCACAGCTTCTTACTAAAGCTTCCCTTTTTCACTAACCAGTAAAAAAAATCTTAAATTAGCACAAGAGCAAAAATTTTAACTTTTTAGGTTAGCTTCAACAGGATCCGTTGGGTGTGCTGACTGTTAAATCTACCAGGCAAACACCAAATTTCCAGGGACGGCAAATTGGGTCGCGACAAGTATAAATTGTTAAAATCCGGGAAAATTCCTTCCAAGAACTTGTAATAATTAGTTCGGTTGAACGTATTTTTCTCCGGGGATGCGTTCCGCGAAGTTAACGACTTCGCTTTACGCTGTCATGTGCTAAATATATATCTACTAATATCAAAAATGCGAAGGTTTGTGTGTGAGATTATTTAAGAACTGAAACAATTACTTTGCTCACCCGCGACCTTATGATATTTAGTTACGTTTAGGTATGCAAGAAATATGTGTTCATGTAGTTCTTTCACCTCCACACTGTACAAACACACGCAAATCACACAAATCTCCTCATCCTCCGAGGATGAGCTCTGGTGGGTGCGTTCGTGTAGTTCCGCCACCTCCACACTGTACAAACACACGCAAATCACATAAACCTCTGGTTGAGCTCGAAACGCGTCAGTTGAGTGTAGTTTGGTTGTAGTGATATTTGGGTTTGTGTGATTTGTGTGAGTTAGTGAAGTGTGGAGGTAGAGGAACTGTATAAAAACACCCACCACGTAAATTTAATAGTTGGTATGGGTACCTATGTAAAATTTGGTATGTAGATAACTGAATAGTGAAGTCGTGTAGCCTAGTAGTTTGACCTATATGGCCTCTCAAGCAGAGGATCGTGGGTTTGAGCCCGGGTTCGCACCTGAGTTTTTCGGAATTTATGTGCGGAATAACATTTTAAATTTACCATTAGATTAACGCTCACTTGACATAAATTGCGAAAAAAAACAATGGTGGGTCGGAGGTTCTTAATCTGCACTGGGATTCTGAGAGGAGTTCTGTGCCCTGGATTCAGCTTGCAGGTCTAATCGTTCGCGCGAGCGAAGCCGCGGTTAAAAGCTAGTTAAGTATATATGAGGTTCATTTTCTAACTAAGACTACGGCACAATCAACCGAGCGTGTTTACGGGCTCTCGAGATGGCGATTAGTTAAATTTGATGTGACTGGCGTCGCAGTTTATTTTCCGACAAAGATTTTCACAACACGTTTTGTCTCATGATGGCACATAATACTCTCATGCCACAGTGAATCTGGGTCGTATAAGTACATTTTATTGTTTGCGTCTCTCCTGTGGACATGACAAAAGTTAAGGGTCTAACAGCGAAATTTTGACGTGACAACGTCTAATAAATCGATGAACGCCGGCTGCATGCACGAAAAAGGATGACGCAATGTCCCGTACAAGAGAGAGCAGTGAACGCCAGGATGTACAAGAGAGCAGCCAAAAGGGCAGCGCGCGCCAGGATGTACATACAATCTTAGTACTAGCGCTCGGGTAATTGTTAACGGCGGGGAGGGGGTGCAAGGGTATTAAAGGGGGGATGGAAATTTCATTGATTTTGCCGTAGGATGCACTGTTTTCAAGATATTTGACAAAACACCGGTTCTCGTCCGATCACCAAGCTTAAGCAACGTCGGGGGCGGTCAGTACTTGGATGGGTGACCGCCTGGTTTCATTTTTGTTTTTTGAATGTTTTGTTACGACGTTGTCACGTTAAACTATCGTCCGTAAACCGACTTTTTTTAGTCAAGTCTACATCAGCGTGTTTGGAACGCCCGCCTGGCCAACTTAGTCCTAAGTTTGCTGACTCGGAGTCGCTAACTATATATATCCACAGGAGAGACACCTTTTGTTTCTTACGCTGTGTAAGTATTACCCATCTACGTGTCGATAGAATCTTTGAAATAAGTATAAAGTATAGATTATAGAGAACTAGCGACTTCGCACGGGTGCAATGCTTATACTAAATAATACTACAGAATGTCTTTATTACAACGTTCACAGCTTTTTTGTCATTATACCACACCCACATAAAAATCCGCATCAAAATCCGTTGCGTAGTTTTAAAGATCTAAGCATACATAGGGACACACAGACAGCGGGAAGCGACTTTGTTTTATAAGTACTATGTAGTGATGTAACGTCATAACCACTAATCTCTAAATAACACGGACGCTCAAACCGATATCACAGTTTACTTAATAGTTACTTCGTAACAGATACTGCATCCCGTACAAAATCTTGGTACTTACCACGATTGTAGCCACAGATTATACTACTCCGTCTCCTTAAGAATGTGTGCGTGCCGACAGTGACAAGGGCTGGCAGTTTGGATTAAATTTTTTTTCTCTACATGTTGTTTTACCATTTTGTCGGGATAATTGCTATATATTATATCCATGCAAACTTTCTAGCACTAATATTCCCTAAGCTAAGCCACGGACGGACAAAGGGACAGACGGTCATGGCGAAACTATAAAGGTTCCGTTTTTGTTATTTTAGCTCTGGAATCCTAACAAAAAAGGATATTTATTGTAATGCGCAGAACACATTGCCATGCTCACAGTACCCTAACGTTATACTAGATACGACGGTCAACTTTTGAACTTCGCATCGTGCCATCCCGCTCACGCTTATAGCTTTTTATAGAAGAGTAAGAGGGACAGCACGATACGAACTTCCAAATTGTTATATTAGCTATTAATTCTAGCATAGTCATATTAAAGTTTGCCCCTGTTTCACCATTTTCACTTATAAAAGTCCAGGTGGCATATTTTTTCCGTGGAACACGAATGAACGTGCGTCGGCGCGCGCTTGTGACAACCTACTGAAATTTCGATCGTAGCAGACGGTTCCCGCGGTAGGTAAATATCGCGCGTAAGTACATGGCATGCATGAGGCCTGCCGATATTATAGCGATTTTCGTGCAAAAAAAAAACGATGTCTTCCTTCACCATAAAGCTCATTCTGTATTTTGTATACAATCAATTCTTCACAGATGTGAAATAAACAGAATCCATTCAACACTTAGTTTATGAAGCATGTTTTCGTTCGGCTATAAAACTGAAAAAGATATTAAAACTGAAGACAAGTAGAAGTTTAATGAAAAAAGTGTGATCCTTGACCGTAATAAAAACTTCATATACTTACGTCTTATTTTTATTAAATTTTAAAGCTTCAAGCACTGTTAAAAAAAGTTTAGCGAAGCACTCGATTTTGGTTATTTACATAATTCGAATTCAGATTCAAACTCCTTATTGCATTAAAAGTCTTTAGATCTTGAACAGTATGTGCTGCTTCTACGATTACTTACCATGTAAGGGCACAAAAATATACTTGTAGTAAGAGCAATAACAAAATTAAAAAAAAATCGAACACAGGTTCCACAGCTTGTTAGTAATTGCTAACCTTCGTTAGCAACGATACAAAACAAAAATAAAAAAAAATAAAAACAAGTAAAAATAAAACTATGCTATACTCTGTCCGTGGTAACGAGCTAGTAGCACCAAGCGAACGCCCGCACCGGAGCGTGTGCTTCCATCCAATGTTGCATTATCGGGCTACCTTCACGCCCAGCTGGTGCGTGCAGAATGCTGTTGGAGTGGGAGTAATATGTTACCTAAGTCTTAAAATATTAATTAACACAAACCTACTGGCCCTTTCTTCCAATTTGCCCAGGAACGATGTAAATAAATATATGATATTGAAATGTGTTTTTCTTATTTCGATGTATGGGTTATTGCATTTTTATTTCCAGGTCAGCTTGAAAAGATCCCTTTTAGGGATAAGTTCGCCTTTATTTTGCTGTTTGTTTTTTTATTGATATTGTATTTAAAAAAAATAATTAAAACATTTATTTAAATGCGAAGAACATATAACAACTGAACAGTTTCAAGTCTTGACCATATTGTTTCTCAAATAACTTGTTAATTCAGCACGTTTTTATACCAGAAATTGCTGCATGAAATTTCATACTGATATAATCCCAAAGGATCATCATAATGAATCCTTTAAATCTTATTAATTATTCAGCTAAGAGATACGGAATAAGAAAAGAACTCATCTCGTTTAAAACAACGTTATTTTTTATCGTTCGGTAGAGGTTATAATCAGAGGAAACCATTGATATGAAGATAATTTAATTAAAATTCTTCTACCATTGATTACTTTAATCAAGTAGTTTATTAATTCAGGCGTTGCTTAGCGGAGGTCCATATCAACAAAAAAACTCCGCTCCGCTTGCTTTTTAGTAGCAGAGAAGAAAGGTAAAATTGCAGTAATTCGTTTAAGTCAAAGGCATATTTTTCGTATAAATTAGGTTATAAAACTTTATAAAATTATACAGAAAAACTGAACGATAAAAGACATCTATGAAGATAGAAACCTAACACTAAAAGTTTTCAACAACAGTGAAAAACAAAAACAACTCTTCATCTTACCCTATACATTTATTTCATGACTTCCACCAAACATTTGAATCAAGCGGCTCATATAAAATAAACAATTAAAAGCACTACAGATTTAATTTTACCGGGTGTGAAACAAAAAGCACTCTCGAAAGCCGACATTAGCAAAACATTTAGGCACAGAAAGGCAAAATCCCCTCAGACGTGTGATTGATCATTCTCATTTAGTTATAAAACACAAGAGCTGTAGTAATTCGCAGCTGTCTAGAAAAGTGAAAGGAAGGAAATCCTCCAACAAAGCGCCAGACGGTCCCAAAGATATTAAGGGAAAGGTCAATTATTTCAGTATCATTGTACAGGCCGTTCGAAGATTAGAACAGTTCTGAGAACTATTTATTAAGAGCGAATCGACGTCTTTGTGTTTTGGGGGAAACTATTTTTAGTATAACAATAGTGTTAACTATTATTAATACGAAGCTGAAATAAATTTTCACTGAGAATAACGTTTTCCTTTCGTTATGGTTAATAAGCGTTTATTCCGCTCAGTAATAACGCAAGCAGAGTGGCGCAGTGGAAGCGTGCTGGGCCCATAACCCAGAGGTCCGTGGATCGAAACCACGCTCTGCTAAATAGTCCTTTTTGTATTTTTTTTAAATAAATGTCAACTCAATTTAATTATTATACTAAATGGTACTTGATTCGTGAACATGGCTGCTGCAATGTAGCCGAAACGTCGAAGTAAATATTGTTTGCGTGATAAGTCCCGTTTAATATAATAATTTATGAGTCAAAATCACGAAATTCAATTTAAGTTTTAAAACTATTTAACAAAAAATTAAACCGCCGAAAAAACTGAAAAGCAAAAAATAATACCTTTTTTGTTTGACCTTAATCTAGGTACCAGTTTGAAGTCGGTGCCTCAGCACTTAGCCAGGAGGAGTGGACCTATAATCGTCTACCTGATTGGCTTCTATCACTCCTCCTGGCTCGTGCTGAGGCACCGACTTCAAACTGGTACCTAGATTAAGGTCAAACAAAAAAGGTATTATTTTTTGCTTTTCAGTTTTTTCGGCGGTTTAATTTTTGGTTAAAAAGTTTTTATTTTATACTTTTTTTCCATCCTTGGGGTAATTTTTTTTTCCAAATTTATAATACCAACTTCAAGGTATACCCTATCTATCCAATAAAAAAGAATTATGAAAATCAGACTACTCTGTAAAAAGTTAGTCAATCATCCCCTGTTTTCCTACCCTTAGGGTAGGAATATTATTTCCAAATTTAAATGGGACCACCCTTGGGGTATACGCTTTCCAATAAAAAAAGAATCATCAAAATCCGACTACTCTGTAATAAGTTATGCGTGGTCATATAGTACAATCAGTAACTGAACAATCAATCATCCCCTGTTTTTCTACCCTTAGGGTAGGAATATTGTTTCCAAATTTAAATGGGACCACCCTCGGGGTATACGCTTTCCAATAAAAAAAGAGTCATCAAAATCGGACTACTCTGTAAAAAGTTATGCGTGATCATACATAAAAAAATATATATATATATATACACGTCGAATTGAGAACCTCCTCCTTTTGTTTTCGTCGGTTGAAAAGTATAGCTCATCGATACTATCCATGATTCCGGAAATGTCGAGTTTGAAAAAGACATTATCGATTGGCCATTGTTCGGTTAGCTACCGTGTGCGGTAATCGGATGAGAACATTAAATAAACAACACAAACATGTATTTTTCACAAACTCCCTGAGTACAAATATAATGATGGCAACTATTGGGACAGCTACCAGCACTTGTATCATACACTGGATGTCTATCTTCATCATCATCATCATTTCAGCCGAAAGACGCCCACTGCTGTACATAGACCTCTTCCAAGGCTCGCCAAACAGATCGGTCCCGTGCCATCCGCATCCAATGTCTACCTTATCCGATGTCTACCTTAATACAAGTTAAATAAAATCTTGTACGAGCAACAATCACATAACTACATATTTAAATTTGAGGAAGATATAAATATCACTGGACAATTCACCCTAACTAATTGACCAAGTCCCAAAGTAAGCAGAGCTTGTGGTATGCTTTTGCTGTCCTCGTGTTGTGTTATGGGTACTATTTAGGTAATGATAGGTAAAATTAATGTTTAAAAAATTCAAGGTTTATTAGGATTTGACAGTTAGTTATGTCATAAAGATTTTTTCCTCAAACTTCTTCGTCTATGTCTCATTATTCAGCAGCGGTAGGCCGCAGGCATTCAATATTGTACCTGAATAATAGGCACTGACGTCGGCCAAGTTCCCGTCGAATAGTAATTTCAAATTTATATGCGGGGTCTGTCGTCTTCAACGTTTGCTGAGGGTCTGATGACGTTCAAAGATTAACGACGTGGGGACTATGGTCGCTTCGGAAATAAGACGTCACGTTGGCATCACTAGCGCCAAAGCGTGGGGGCATCACTATACTTCATTTTTTTAGCATTAGAAAGAAGGTGTGACGTGACGTGTCTTTTAATTGAAAAGCACTTTTGAAAAATAAATCACAAGTTGGTTTTATAAGTAACAGTTACTATTTGTTTAAAAGCGGTTTTCAATAAAAAAACTCATAAAGTTTGTTTACCTTATTTCTAATGCTAAAAAAAACGAAGCATAGGTGAGTCACGTAAAGCCCTAACCTTATACCACGAAATTTGATTTTCGTACTTCGTATCCGTTCACGCTAATAGTATAACAGTACGCTTAGTATAAGTTTTACTTCACCAAAATACTTCTCGATCGCGTTTACGTAAACAAATCGATTAGGTAAGTACTAGGGAAACATGGACAGCGCCTCCGCGGCCGCGCGTCCATTTTTCCATAGAATTGAAATTTTTACGTAAACGCGATCGAGAAGTATTTTGGTGAAGTAAAACTTATACTAAGCGTACAGAAGAGTGAAGGGGACGGCACGATACGAATATTGAATTTCGTGGTGAAAAATTGTGCAAATTGCATTACATTGTGGCGTTCGATTGACCACTTCAAATTGCTTCACTTTAAAGAAAGAAAGAAAGTAAATACATTTTTATTTACAACACCACAATACACATCAATATTATTACAAATAGACAGCATGAAAAATAAAGACAGTGTGACAGTGTGTGTGTATAGTGTGTCTTTAGCCTCGCAGTCTAATATGCGTATTTGTACGGTCTTTCCAGCTGGTCTGGCAGTCCACATTTGTAACATTTGACAGCATAACAGTAATATTTTAAACATGAAACTACCGGGAGACTCACTCGTAGTGAAATAATTCGGATTACTCACGTTTTAAAACGGTTTAACTCGACATGTTTTGGGCTAATCCGTGGCCCTTCCTCTCGGAGGAACACGCCACGACTGTTGCCAAACGCAAACGTGTACATGTGCCTAAGCGCAGAGCGGTGGCGCGTAGTGCACGTTATGGACATGTTTCATGACTTTCATGTGCAGTTTGTTGAGAATTAGTTCCAATGTTTCTCGCTAGATGGCGCTGTCCCGAAACTCAAACTAGCTAATGATATTCTGTTTAAATTTATTGGTACTAATTATATACAGGGTGTCTCAACACTCAACGATAACCTGCAGGTTTATTGTCTAACGTTTCTGACGCTTGCCTTCGCAATCGCTATTTCTTTCTGTCAAACGGTATAAAATGATGACAGAAAGAGATGGTGAAAGCGAAGGCAAGCGTCAGAAGCGTGAGACACTACGGCCTCTGGTTCCGGGCGAGAGGTCACAAGTCATGGAAAATAATAGTTTAAAAAATCTAAAAAACACGCTTTAAAAAATAAAAAATAAATTTTAATAAATTTCAATTCACTATTCTTATAGTGCAGTAAAAAATCTTAATAAGCAATTATTATATTGTTATATCCAGATCAAAATTTGTAAACAATTCTAAATATTGATAAAAGTAGTAATACTTTAAAATATTTTATTGTAAAAAAAGCGTGGGGTGCATGGTGTCAATTGTCAAGGATTGTCATTTTGATAACATCTTAAAAAGCACCCCACGCTTTTTTTACAATAAAATGTTTTAAACTATTATTATTTATTTTATCAATATTTAGAATTTTTTACAAATTTTGATCTGGATATAACAATATAATAATTGCTTATTAAGATTTTTTTACTGCACTATAAGAATAGTGAATTGAAATTTATTAAAATTTATTTTTTATTTTTTAAAGCGTGTTTTTTAGTTTTTTTAAACTATTATTTATTTTCTATTTTTTAGTTGCATTTTTTCTTTCTAACTTTACCCCCTCACCTACAACCCCCAAACCCCCTAAACCCAACCCCCCAACACCCCCACCCCATTTCCCCAAACCCCCCCAAACCCCACACCCTTACCCCCAATCCCCTAAACCCCCCTTACCCCCTCCTCATTTTACAAACCCCCGAACCACCTAAACCCAACCCCCCTAACACCGAACCCCCATACCCCCGGAAATCCCCCTCCCCCCACCCCCACTCCCCCACCCGTCACCTGCCCCCCCACCCCAACCCCTCCCACACCCCCCACCCCGCCACCTACCGCCCCCCCTTCCAGTTCCATCATCAAACCCTTGTTACCATCTAGGCCTCTTACCCCCTCCCCATTTCCCACAACCCCCCAAAATCACTTACCCCCGAACCCCCCAACACCCCCACCCTATTTCCCGTAAACCCACCCCCCCCCCATCCCCTAACCCCAACCGCCACACCCTAACACCCAACCCTCTAAACCCCCGACCCCCTTACCCCATACCCCATTCCCCCCCCAACCCGCCACCTACCCCCCTTCCAGCTCCATCATCAGACTCTTGTTACCATCTAGGACCAAAGTACTCGTCAAAACGAATCAAACGAGCCCAAACTCGATGGGGTTGTTTCGTTTTATTGTGGAGTGCCTTTGGCCATCTTCCAGCTCCATCATCAGACCCTGGTTACCATATGGGATCAAAGTGCTCGTCAAGACGAATCAAACGAGCCCAAAATCGATGGGGTTGTGTCGTTTTATTGTGGAGTGCCTTTGGCCATCTTCCAGCTCCATCATCAGACCCTGGTTACCATATGGGATCAAAGTGCTCGTCAAGACGAATCAAACGAGCCCAAACTCGATGGGGTTGTGTCGTTTTATTGTGGAGTGCCTTTGACCATCTTCCAGCTCCATCATCCGACCCTGGTTACCATCTGGGATCAAAGTGCTCGTCAAGACGAATCAAACGAGCCCAAACTCGACGGGATTGTGTTGTTTTATTACATAGTTCCTATGGCCACCATCCAGCTCCATCATCAGATCAGCTCCATGTTACAATAATATTGCATTGTCATCCAATTTACACATATGTGCAAAATTTCAGCTCAATCGGAAACCGGGAAGTGGGTCAAAATCGCGCCCTAAGGAGTCGGTTACAAACAAACATACAAACATACAGGTGAAGCTAATATAAAGCGTGTAAAAAAATAAAAAAGAAAACCATGTCATTTAGTTAAGCTGCTTATAGTACTTGTACTAAATGCTTTTAAAACATTTTAATCCAATACATTTTCAGGAACTTTATTGAAACAACTAGTTACACCAAGATATGCAAATTAACTGTCGAGCATAGAAATACTGCTTGGAGTTTCTCTGCGGGATTGCATTAGAAATGATGAAACCCGTGCAAGAACTAAAGTCACGGACATAGCTCGAAGAATTGCCAGACTTAAGTGGCAGTGGGCAGGGCACATCGCTCGTAGAATTGACGGCCGATGGGGCTGAAAGGTTCTCGAGTGGCGTCCGCGGACCAGAAGACACAGTGTAGGTAGTCCTCCAACAACATAAACAAATAAATAAATAAATATCACGGGACAATGCACACCAATTTTATTGACCTAGTCCCAAAGTAAGCTAAGCATAGCTTGTGTTATGGGTACAAGGCAACGGATAAACATACTTATATGGATAGATACATACTTAAATACATATTAAACACCCAAGACCCGAGAACAAATATTCGTATTATTCATACAAATATCTGCCCCGACACGGGAATCGAACCCGGGACCTCAAGCTTCGTAGTCAGGTTCTCTACCTACTAGGCCATCTGGTCATCAGACGGAGCGACGACCTGGTTAAGATTGCGGGAACGCGTTGGATGCAGATGGCGCGGGGCCGGTCTATTTGGAGAGCCTTGGGAGGCTAATGGTGATGATAGAAAATACCCACAATAAGCTAGTATTTTCTATAATTTATAATTTATTGAATCAGGCGTTACTTTGCGGAGATCCATATTAATGAACTAAAACAAGTTAGTTCACTAGTATTTTCTTTCGCGCAACGTATTCCGATTGGAATCCTGTTTTTCTTGCTCACGTGTGGTATAATGAAATGCCAAGTCGCGTTGTTTATTTTCCTTTGAAAAGAGATGAAAGGTGATACAGTAAGGGAAATATGCATAGAATGGAATTGTATTCAAATGTTGGTATTGGGTGCGTATTGGTTTTAATATGGCTCGTTGTTTGACATAAATAATACATTGTTAACGTGCTAGGTAATAGAAAAACATGATTATAACTTAGTTTTACAGTGCATCAAGTGCAATTGTTACGCAAATAAAATGCTAACAGCAACATTTTAGCCTAAAGTTTAGATGTTTAACAGAAATACACAGTGTTCGGAGTAGCCCGATAGACTAAAAACATAAACTCAAACTATTGCAAACCAAAAAATTTAATATAAAAAAATCAGGTCGAATTTAATTAATTTGCTCAATATTTATTTTTTGTAAAAAATAATTATAAAAAATTCTTATGTGACACACCATACAATTGTTAATACTTATTAATTTTCTGTATTGTTAATTTTCTGGTCACAACAGAAAACTTTGAAACTCCATCCAAATGCGATGGGTTCTTTAGGACACATGCGCACCATATGAATCATCCGGACAAACTTATCCATTGTTATAAAAAATATGTGCTTGCTTAATATGTTTTGTGTAGATCGACACGAATTTAGAATACTTTGTGAAACACCATGTTTGCTCTATTTCCTAAAACTCGGCCTACAAAATAAGCAAGATAAGAATGTGGCAGCATTCCAAAACGCATTAGCAGGGAAATTTATGATCGCGGGATAGTGCGCCTGAGTGGCAGTCGAACAGGCCCTCACAGTGAAGAAACTTTCGGCCTGTAGGGATACTACGATTTGGTAAAAAGAGCGGACAACAGGCGTGGATTCCGTAAATTAAGCTATAGGTAAACCGTTTAAATGAGTACTCGCCCGCGCGGTTTAGCTATACATACGTACAGTCGAAGAATAAGAATTGCGTACCTACCTAAAGGTCGGAACCTTTTCACTGCGGATATGATGTTGCTATTCCATACATCTGTCAAAGAAATCATTTAGAAATTGATTGTGAAAAAGATCCCTGATACGCGATTCGGTTTTCTTGACTGCACCTACACAACATTAAGGTTTTGAGTCAGTGGCTTCAATATCGCCGCCATCACGACGCAGGCATGGAATTATTAAGATCTCCAATTGTTTTTTTCACTCTGTACCTTTGTGAGATGCCCATAGATAATACTGTAATATGAGCTGCGATTAGGGACCACATTGCAGAGTCTTAAACATAAGTCGCCATTTTCTAACCGCAAACTACTCAGAAACTCTACTTGACGTCGAGGGTTTGAGATAAACATAAGTATAATGTATACCATAAATGTAGGCCTTTTAATTTCTAAATACAAAAACTAAACAGAAGCTATATCGTCTAATGCACTCGCAATCGTTTTCACAGTTTCTTACCGTCAAACAGGTAGGATGAATATACTAGAATATTTTTTTGTTATAAATTTCATTCTTAATGCAAGCTTTTCTTCCTGTCTTTTTGTTGAATGTACTTGTTAAATATCCGTACCAAGTTTTAAGTCGATGCCATTAAGAGGGTACGATGGCTGAGAGATTTTTGAGAAATAGGTATTATAATGAAATGTCGCTGTCTCGCCCGAACCCCTCCGTGTCAGTACAGCGAGAGCGGGACAACTGCACCTCAGACCGTTATTAGGCGCGTAAAATTGATCAAAACAGCATTTCGTAATCCCCTGTTTTCTTCTCGAAAACTGGACCAATAAAATTATTTTTTTCATAAATAATTAGAGGACAGATTTAGCTATGCCCCTATGTTTTCCTTTTTTGTTTATATCAGGGATTCTTTTCTGATGAGTGTTTGAAAATGACGTTGAAATTGGGAAATTTTTTCAGTTTTTGAAAGCTCATATTTCTTATGTTAATTGAAATATGGAAAAAAAACGAAACATAGGGGCATAGCTGTGGTAGATACAGATTACACAGTAAAAAAAAATTGGCTCTAAAGCCATTATCCAGGGAGGAAACCGGGGATTACGTTTGTATGGAGGAATGGTGCGCATCGTACCCTCTTAACCGTTGAAGAGTTCCGCCCTGCAGAGACAGCTACCAAAATATTGTATTGTTACCGGACTTACATAAATTAGTATGTCAGCAAAACTTCCATTAATACAAACATAGGAACGCAAACCTAAGTTAACTGAAAGCTACGCATAATACAGCTTCTTCCCCATCAACGTTTTTTTTAGTTGATGAGGATTCGCTGACTTTCGTGTGAAACCGGGGTTTCATATTCGCCACGAATATGAAGCCCTGTTATTGAGACTCCGCTGTCTGTTTGTCTGTCCGTCCGTCACAGGACTCTATCTCTTGAACCTTAATAGCATTTTAATACCTACTAATTACTTAATAATGGCATTAACTAGATACTTGATTTTTTTACCGCTACAACAATAAATTATTGCGGCAAGGGGTTGCGTCTGGATGCTCTGGAATGCATGGAAATAATTAGGTACAACACTATGGGGTCTATTATTAATGAACAGGTAAATTTAGTATCTTCTCCTTTACTGCGGCTTGGGTCGAATTTGAACAGTTAGTATTAATTAAATATGCCTTATAAATAAATAAACAAAAAATTCAAGGTAGTTTTATAATATGTCAATAAAAGTTAATTTTTGTGGGGTAGTTTGAGAATAAGAAAAATAAAGTGGGTACTTGAGAAGTTACAGTGACAAGTTAAAACATTTGTTTTGGTTTGTTAGTTTAACAGTTGGTAGCATAGCATACGGTTGTGGTAACTCTGAAGATGAGCTCTGGTTGAGTTCGAAACGGTCAGTGTAGCTTGGTGGTGGTGATGGTTGGGTTTGTGTGATTTGTGTGTGTTCGTACAGTGTGGAGGTGGAGGAACTGCATGAACGCACATTTCTTGCATAAACGTAACTATTTTGGGGTCGCGGGTGAGCAAAGTAATTGTTTTAGTTCATTAATAATGGCATTAACTAGATACTTGATTTTTTTACCGCTACAACAATAAATATTAAAAATAGATTCAAATTAAACATTAAAGGAGGGCCCAATTAACCGACATAAGATGATCCTACACCGCGTACATTTTACTTAAAAGATAGGGCTCTGCTATCACTGAATTAATATACTTAGTTACGGCTGTTTACGGCGGCGTATATTTTGACATACTTACCTAAAATTTTGTACGGAACCCTCGGTGCGCGAGTCCGACCCGTACTTAGCCGCAGTTTAAAACCTTTGTTATCAGTTAATTCACCTTGAAACCGATGAATCGTATTTCACAGCGGATGAGTTCAGCCTAAAAATGGTTCTCAATGGACATTTCTATCACTCGATTGGTTTTATTGAACGATTTTAATTTTCCACTCAAACGAACTAAATGTCCGCATTTTCCATTCTAAAAACTGGCAACCCTTGGCCACCTTTACGAATATTTCAGTCTCGCCATGGGGATGATGCTTATTCACTTGTGCGAATGTAGTTGGTAAGGGATAGCAACAGCTTCGTTTGAATTTACTTCTAAAGTTGCGGTTTTGTGTGGAATATTGGGAGCTTGTTTACTTCCTCTTTTGTTATTTTACTTAAGTTGCTATGACCTTGACATGGTTACGCAATGATTTGTCTTTTTAATAGTAAACATGTACTTAATAAAGCCGTAGTATGAGACGTAGTAAACATACCGTAAATAAAACTTATATCGGCGTAATATATGAGTGCCTAAACTAGTTTAAGCATCAATTCATTTATTATTTTAAATAACTTCAAGATCATCATATCAGCACACATGCAGCAGTACTGCAGGGCACAGGCCTCCTCTCAGAGTGAAAAGGCTTGGGGCGTAGTAGGTACCCACGCGAGCACAGTGAGGATTGGGAAATTCATACACAGAGTTGAATATCTTCGTAGCCGTGGTTTTCCTTCATCGTAAAACTCCTGGTGAATTTCAAATGTCATTTCGCACATAAACTTGACGACTTTTCGACCCTCTGCTTGAAGGGCCATAGGTTAAACCACTAGGCTCCCAGGCTTTACTTCAAGATCATTGATTTTTAAATTTTGAAAAGTAAATCGCCTTAAATTTTATATAGTCTGCAAACTTTTTTCTATTTTGCTCTTCAAAGGCGATTCCCAAAAAAAAATTCAATTTTACTTTCACACGTCCGTGTTTGACTAACATTAATTCAAAGTTTTCTGTACTATGTGGTCCTCTATGTACGAAACAAATTAGGTTTGACTACCGGACAAAATATAGGTACAACGAGCGATCCTATAATGTAAGCGCCCCATTTTTCCTATTGAGGTATATTTGGAGTGTGAACAAGGTGTGAACTCTCTTTTTTGAAGGTCGTTTTAAAAACAAGAAGTATCAATAGTGCAAGGAAATCGATTAAAAACTTTTCATTAAATAAAAGTCACTGGCCACATACAAAACGGCCGCGAGCAAGCCGAGACGATAAAAAAAAAACATTTTTGATTTTTGATTTATTGACAATTTCTCTAAGCAGTTTCTATTCATGCGTTTTATAATAATTTTGAGATCGGATAATTAGTTTTTAAACTATTTTATATTAAATTCTAAGAATGCAGTCGGTTGTGACGTTTGAGAAACCGTTACCACATTTAAGTTTGCCCGATTGGGATGCCCGGTTGTACGGATTGCAGGTGAGATATTTTTTCAACATTTTTATACTTAGACCTTAGATTATTTATACACTAGATAGAGCTCAGGCGGCATGAAAACGTACCGAAAAATATAAGCCAACTGTTGGCTTATATGCCATTTGCCTCCCTTCAGTTTAAATGACGTAACGCGATCGTAATATAATAATAATAATAATAAATATCATGGGACAATTCACACCAATTGACCTAGTCCCAAAGTAAGCTTAGCAAAGCTTGTGTTATGGGTACTAAGCAACGGATAAACATACTTATATAGATAAATAAATACTTAAATACATAGAAAACATCCATAACTCAGGAGCAAATATTCGTGCTCATCACACAAATAAATGCCCTTACCGGGATTTGAACCCAGGACCTCTTGCTTCGTAGGCAGGGTCACTACCAACTAGGCTAAAGCGGTCGTTGAAGAAGCTGTCAAATGGATTTATGGACGTTTTGTATCGCAATGTTTGCTACTGACACTATCTAGTGTGTAAATAATCTAAGACTTAGACTTAAAACAGCCCATAGGACTAGAGCCCACGACCAAAACCATGTCTCATAGCAATACGGCAAAAACCCTATAAAATCGTTAGATTGTATGATTCTGAATCCGACTAGGTGTGTAGTAACGGTCGAAAGTGTAGCAACTGCGTGGGAGGCCATTTCTGCTGTGTCAAAAAAAAAAGGCAGTCGGTATTATAGCAATACGTCTGATAGTGAAAATTTACATAGATTTTATAATTGTATTACGAAAAAGTTTGTTTTCAGACATTTTGCGCGTAGCATATAGCCTGAGCGCATTTTTGAAAATGTCAACAAATTTAGCCGACCTGTATCATAGCAATACGGATAATTTTTTTTTTAAACTTTTCGTATTGCTGCCAGGATTACCAAAAACCTGTTTTCAGACACTTTAAGTGTAGCATATACTCCCAAAAACGAAAATAACGTTTCGTAGTCGCCTGGCCGACGCCTCTGTTAAATGTTGTTTTAAATTTACAGCCTTCATAGATATTCAAGAATTTCCCTTGTCTATTATATGTACTTTGACAGATGACAGATGTCATTACTTCTTTCTTTTGTAAAAGTTACTCAAGTGTGCTTTAAATAAAACCAAAACTATCAAATCAATCAGTATTTAATTTCAACAGCCTCAGCGCTTGTTACGCTCCTGCGGCGGGTACGGCTTTTCGCGTGTTACGCTCCTGCCCCTTTCTTACTATTATACAGCTCACTCGGCAGCTGCTCCTAACGTTGGAACGACGCTCACTTAGTTGTCATGCGTAATTATCATCTAATAAATTCAGGGTCGCAACGTATTCATTGGTTTGTAACAGAGAATTCAA
This sequence comes from Archips crataeganus, assembly GCA_947859365.1. Classification (NCBI taxonomy): domain Eukaryota; kingdom Metazoa; phylum Arthropoda; class Insecta; order Lepidoptera; family Tortricidae; genus Archips; species Archips crataeganus. The sequence goes on from OX402054.1 coordinate 15,880,233, forward strand.
GATGCCTCAATACGATTTTTAAATGATATCTGAGTATCGAAAAGTTGTCTGATAGAGAAGGTGCTACACTTAATTTGTCTGATATAAATTTTTGCACATGTGGACAACTTATTTTATCATGTCCAACAATTTTCAGACATATTGCTATGATACCGATCGGTAAAATTTGTTAACATTTTCAAAACGGTCTCAAAATTTAATGCGTTCACATTTCCGTCTGAAAATTGTTTTGTTCGCATCAAATAACCAAAATTTACTAATAAAAAAGACACTAATTATTATTAATTGACTAATTTTCAGACGTATTGCTATGAGACATTTTTTTTGTCTCATTTTTAATTTTTTTAAGTGATTTTACGGGTTTGCGCTACACCACTAACGTCTGAAAAATATGTTTCCGGTATCTCAGAACTATCATTCAACTACAGTCTGCAAATCAGACATATTGCTATGATGCAGTTCGGTAAAATTCTTTGACAATTTTGAAAATTCGGTCAGATCAAACGCTACGCGGAAAATGTCTGATATTGGTATTTTCGAGTTCAGGATAATCGTATCTATCGATTTGATGCGTATTTGGTTTTGGCCGTATTGCTATGAGACAAAAATTTTGGTCGTGGGCTCTCGTACTACCACGACTCCGTCTACGAATAATTCGTTTATCGCTATCCCGCGGGAACTATGCAATTTTTCGGGATAAAAGCTGCGGTTTAAGCGTGAATAGGTAACAGACAGAAAGACAGACAGATAAATACACTTTTGCATTCATAATATCAGTATTGATTGATTAATCCTTGTTGTTTTCCTTTGTAAAATGGTTGACTGGAAGAAATCGCTTCGAAGCGATAAGGCCGCCTATTGCTTACCTTGTATATATTTTTCCATGTACTTGTTTTTCTGTATTGTTTTCTTTGTGGTGTACAATAAAGAGTCATTGTATTGTATTGTACTGTATTTAATTGTAAATCTTCCAATTCCAAATTCGGCCACTTTCAGTTCCACGATAGTGAACCCAAACACATTTCTTCTTTGTCCGTAATTTACAATTTTAACTAAATTAAAACTCCTGCCACTTTATGAAAAATAAATTATCTAATGGCTTGCGGGTTAAACCCGTAGGTATCACGAGCAATAATTCACTCCAAAATCACTCCAGAGGACCTTGAAAATATTTGGCAAATGATAAATCATTGTTCCACCGCCGATGGGCACGTCGCCCCAATCATTTCGGGGTTCGCCTGATTTGGACGGCAAATTAGAAAAGTTTCTGTGTCCGTACCACGCCGGCGAAATTGCCTGGCAAAGCCTTTAGGAGGTCCAAGTGCTCTGTGAATGACTAGCATCGATTTGGTTACGATAATAACTCGATGGCGGGATGTTTTTTGTTCGATCGTCTACGATGGTCAACAAGAACGGATTCTTTGTAGTGTTAATAACGCTAGTGACTTCTTATTTATCGAGTTTCGATAATCATAATTATATCGATATAGTAATATAATCTAATATATAAAAATCTCGTGTCACGGTGTTTGTTACCGAACTCCTCCGAAACGGCTTGGCCGATTTTTATGAAACTTTTATCTCTACACTCGGTAGGTCTGAGAATAGGTCGTAGGCTATTTTTTATCCCCCCCCCCATTCTTCGCGGACGGAGTCGCGGGCAACAGGTAGTATAATTATATAATTACGGTTACCTACTTTAAGAAATTCTGGGGCTACTTTGATAGATTTAAAATGGTTATAAAAACGCAAATATTCATAGCTCGAATGAGCAAATGACGTAAAAAGTTAGGTAATTTATCAAGGTAGTTATTTCACAGCCACAGATGGTCTAAAAAAATAAGGACACGGCGTAAAAACAGTTTTCCAGAGTAGCCCCTGCGTTTTAAGGTAACCCCGTTTTACGGTATATCGATAATCATAATTATACAGCACACACATAAAAAAAAAAAACAAAACAAAAGAAGAGTATTGCAGGCAGGCAGGCGGTGCTATCGCTAGGGAGCGAATTTAAAATAAACACTCGTAGGAAATTGCAACAAGAATTTCTGTGTAAGGCTGAAAAGATTATCAAACGCCTTATCTCTCGGGCTACCAAAATCGACATACCTATATATATTCAGAAATTAAAAATGAATTTGCTATTCCGCTACTACATTTGTATGTGGACTTCATGGCGATTATTGCACTCTGTCAAAAGTATCGATATTTTTGGTAACAGTTATCGATAAATTATCATTCATCATCATCATCATCATCATTTCAGCCGTAGGACATCCACTGCTGGACATAGGCCTCCCTCATTGATGCCTAATCATTACGATTGGAAGAGATTTGCATCCACCCTGAACCTGCGGCCCTCACCAAATCGTCCGTCCATCTCGTTAGTGGACGTCCCACGCTGCGCTTGCCAGTCCGTGGTCTCCATTCCAGAACTTTTGGGCCCCAACGGCCATCTGTTCTACGTGCTATATGGCCTGCCCATTGCCATTTCAACGAGTTAATCCGTTTGGCTATGTCGGTGACCCCGGTTCTTCTTCGGATCTCCTCGTTTCTGATTATCATTAGACAACAGTACTTGCGGAAACTTTCGACGAGCATCTGCTGGGTACAAGTGTAACAATAGGGATGTTGACACCATTAAAAAATAATTCGAAGACACGACTCCAGTAAAAAAACGCTATATTTTAGCCCTAAAACCCAGATTAATTTTCGATTAACAGCAAAATTAGATTTTTTGTTGCTTTAAAACAAATAAATAGTTAGTTAATTGAGTATGCGAACAAGTGACGTCATATGTTGCTATTGCCATTCAAACTCTATGGGAGAAATGTGTTTTGACAGCTCATAAAAAGTACGTCAGTTGATTGGTGGTGTCAACATCCCTATTGGAAACTTTTAATGAAACAAATGAAGGCAATCTTGCAATATAAATAGTTACTTCACAAATTTTCATTCCCTGTAATTTTCTATAGCATTAAAAATGTAAATGAAATTGCCAAAGCTAATGTTACGCTGAAAGTCATTAAATTTTCTGTTGGTTCCGAAACTTGAAGTTCTCAAATCTTCAAGTATAAGTTAATTTCGTTAATTAAGATCCAGGCTTGTCATTGACAGGGTACTAATCAAAAGGAAATAGGATTGCTTCAGTATTAGATATCAAAGAAAACTATTTTAATTTGAAAATCATATCCTGGTCAAAAATCGTTTTATGCATCTCTACTTAACATAAAACAAAGTCGTTTCTCACTGTCTGTCCCTACGCTTTACCGTAACGCTACACCGTAAAGCTCATGGCAAATTTCAAATTATTTGCACGTAACTCAGAGTTGCGAGCCCGGTTTCGCACCCACGACCCTATGCTTGAGAGACCCTAAGTCAAATCACTAGGCTACCACTGCATAAGTAGCAACCGAAATGATAAACTCCTACTTTTATGAAGTCGGTTCAAAAAATCACTTGAACCTCTCCCGTAAAACGCAATTTTCATTCATACACATTCAAACTTGGATCCTCGTAAATATTCATTTCGTCAAACTTTCTTTCCTATATAAAGTTGAATTTATTCCAGTCTACATTCATATTAGATTGTTTTTGGTCGTCGGAGATGGCAAAGATCAGGGATTCAAATTTTACGAAATTGAATAAGGTTTTGAAGTGCGCAGTTACGAGCTTTTGTGTATTGAAGCTTCCAAAAGGGACACTTTTGGTCCGCTTTATTACTTTTTACTGCGATAGTTCATCCTTTGCCAAAAAAATAATCTGCGCTGGAAATAATGTTAATTTATTAGAAATGTTTGTCTGGTCACATTGCTCAGTTAATTTTACAGAGTTTAAACTTGACTGAGCGATCAGAATCGAAATCTGTATAATGCTTAAAAGCGATTCGTGGACGTGTCCAAGCAACTTGTTGGTGTTTGATATTATTTGTTACGGTATTTAGACCATGATTCCCTTTAATGAGCTCCTGATGTTTCGTTGCAGTTGCATCATCTCGGTGTACATAACCTAACAAATATTAATCAGTTATTGTTCGCGACTCATTCTGCGACAAGTTTTTTTATCGCTAACCCGCGGGAACTTTACGATACAAAACTATCCCATGTTCTTTCCAGGATTTTAAACTTTCTTTAAAACTAAATTTCATCTGAACCGGTTCAGCGATTCAAGCGTAAAGTGCTAACAGAGAGACAGACAGACATACGGAGGGATTTTGACAGCATAACAGCCAAGCGTCATTTTCTTTTGTTGTTTGTGCAGGTAACTGCAGATACTAGAAGAGCGGATGCCTTCGATCTTCGCCATGGCGCCCATCAGCTCAGAAATGAAACCAGAATCAAGACCGAGTGGGACAGCTACCACAATAATAACCGGCTCAGAGCAAGGTACAGTCACGAGTATATTTGATAGGGGAAAGTACTCTAAAACATTATATTTGCCAAAAGACGTCCATTGCTGGACGAAGGTCTCCCCAAGAGTTCCACAACGAACGACCTGGCACTGTCTCATACAAATGGTTCCTGCAACCTTTACCAGATCGTCGATCTATCTTGTTGGGGGCATCATTTGCCACGTCTTCCGGGTTGCGGAACCTGGCTACCCCATCGGCTTTTGGCCAGTAATATACATGACTACACTCTAGTTAGTACGAATTTTCTTCTTCTCCTAGCGGTTCTCCATTACTGAAGGTTGGCTGTGTCAGCTTCTTAAATCTTAACTATCGTGTGGAGACAGTCTAAACAGTTTTTCCACGGTCTTTAGTAAAAATACATTCAAATCAAATGCTCAAACTGACACAACACCATGCACATTGCACATCTGAATATCTCTCACGTCTTAATATATGACCCAAATAGACAACCTTTCGCTGCTTCACTGTGCATACCAGCTATATTTTCTTCACCACACTTTCAAAGACCTCTCCTGCCCTCATTAGTCCAACTAATGTGGAGCATTCAAACTGAGTTGCACAAACTACTTTTTAGTACATTTTATAATGTGTGGTATTCCAGAGTGTATGAAATAGAACAATGGAAGTCGACTCTTCAGGAACTTCTGGATCGCCTGGACAAGGAGATGGCATCACTTAAAGAAGAAAAAGCGGCAACTGAACGCGAACTCGAGCAACTGAATATGCCTCTTTTGGTGTGTTCGGAATGTCTCTCGAACAGAGATGGCCGAAGAAGCTCTGAGTTGACATACGATCTTGCTGATACTGAATTGAAAAAGGTATCTAATTACGCATTTTATAAAGTTCAATTAGTATTATTTATTGTGAATTTCCCCAATATTCATAAATAGTTCTAGACTTCTAGAGGGTGCCTGTCGTATCGCATAATATTGATTATCCTAAAATTTTTTGGCTGAGAATGTTTAGCATAATGTTGTATCATATGGCATACTACTCGTTTATATGCTAACCCAATAAAGTATTTTATAAACTCCATGACTGATTTTTTTAGGAACTCTGTGTTACTGAGAGCAACAAAAAAATGCTGATAGACCGTTGTCAGTCGGCCTGGGAAAAGATAAACAAACTCGAAGTGGTGAAGTTCAAACTGCAACTGGATTTGAACGATAAGAATGAGACCCTGATGATCGACAAGGACATGCTCGGTTTGGACAAGGATTGTGCTAACATCACGTACAAGACGGACTCGTTGAAGACACCGAAGAGGTTAATATTTGCACCGCTGGACAGTCAGTGGAACCCACAATTTGTGAAAATCACAACATCTGAATTTAGACTTGAACACAAAAGTTCCATTACACAAATCGCGCTCTTAATGAAGAGCGATCAACTCAAAATAATACACCATTTTAATTCAGACTTAATTGAGTTTATGGAAGGTCTAAATTAAAATAGTGGATTATTTTGAGTTGATATACCTACTATTGATCTAGGAGTGCGAAATATCTTTAAGATGGTGCAAAATACCGAAAAAACACGTTTTTTTTACAACAATGACGAACCAGACGACCAGACGACCAGACGACCAGATGGCCTAGTGGTTAGAGAACCTGACTACGAAGCTTGAGGTCCCGGGTTCGATTCCCGTGTCGGGGCAGATATTTGTATGAAAAATACGAATGTTTGTTCTCGGGTCTTGGGTGTTTAATATGTATTTAAGTATGTATCTATCTATATAAGTATGTTAATCCGTTGCTTGGTACCCATAACACAAGCTTTGCTAAGCTTACTTTGGGACTAGGTCAATTGGGATTGATCATTTTTTCTAACCCCCCCTTTTTATTTTTTTTATCGAAAATATAGAGCATTTTAAGAAACTAATTTGAATATTTCAGCAATTCATCACTCCAATATTTTTTTATAATTTATTGAAAATTTGAGATACAACTTCTCGTATATTACATGCCGCGGCTGAATCTGTGTATAAACCATAGACATAATGACAAAAAAAATGTGTCACAATCGATGGTTAGTTGTCATCTGACAATGTCACTTTACATTACAATAACAATAACACTAAAGTTGCCGATTCTTCCAAGAGAATAGGTAAAAAACCGGCCAAGAGCGTGTCGGACACGCCCAAGGTAGGGTTCCGTAGCCGCCATTACGAAAAAATCAAGTAATATTTTTCTAAGGATTTCGTATGTGTACGGAATCATCCAAGTTTCGGTATGTTTTATACCTTAGGCTACTATTTACTTTTAAACTACAAATAATTTCCAAGCAATCTCAGCCGCTATAATTTTCCTAGTAAATTTGATATATTTACTACCATTCTGAATTTTTTCAAATTTTTGCAGCTAACAGTTTAGATTTTAGAGGGGGGGATGCTCGATTTTAATGAAAATTTTCACTTTAAAGTTGAATATTTCGCAAACAGATCACTGAATAGAAAAATTATGTTAGCAACCCCGCAATGATTTTAAAAGACCTATCCAACGATAATACCCCACACTATAGGATTAGTCGAGAAAAAAAAAATCACCCCCCCTTTACGTCTATGGGAGGTACCCTAAAAAAATTATTTTTTTATTTTTTATTTTACCACTTTGTTGGCGTGACTGCTATGTATATTCATGCCAAATTACAGCTTTCTAGTACTAACGATCTCTGAGCTTAGCCGCTGACAGACAGACAGACGGACAGACATGGCGAAACTATAACTAGAAGAGTTTTGGCCGAAAGGTGTCGCATACCGGCGGTTTCGTGGCCGGTTAACTGACACCGCGAAAGTGCCCACGTCACAGACTTTTCGTGTTAGTAATTAAGTTATAATATAAATATGTATGTTAGTCTTTAAGGTATTTTTTATATGGGCCTATGCAGCCCGAAATAAAAATTATTCTATTCTATTCTATTCTATTCTATAAGGGTTCCTAGTTGACTACGGAACCCTAAAAAACGATTTACGGCTATAGTATTTTTTGTATGTATAAAATAATATGGTCAGAAGTGTTCCCTTGAAAGTTCTTTGGCGGATTTAATCCATACTTACATTAAAATGATCCTCAAAACAATAAGTACATCTTGTAAACTTTGAATTAACTTTGCGGCACCGCTTCTCTTGTAAATCTTCTCTAATGCAAACAATTAATTTGTTTGGGCTATTGACAGAATCATTTCCACAAGTAGGAATGAAACACTTCCTGTATAAATCCATTATTAAAATATGAAAAACGCGAAGAATGTTTTTCATAAAAGTATCCTTAAACTGACAGATGATAACTACGTCGAAGTGACAGAATAGTATAGAGAAACTAGACGGACGGCTTTTTTTTTCTTGTTGCAAAGAATTTCAAAGTTAATGCCCACAGAAAGGTCAAACAAAGGTCAAACATTATTTTGCAAAAATACACACGATCGTTTAATATTTTTTTACTACAATGTTATAAAATGATTTAATAAACCTATTCCTCGAAATGGTTTTCGAATTAGACCACATTGTAAAAAAGTGATCAATGCCAATTGGTGTGAATTGTCCCATGATATTTATTTATTTATTTTATTTAATGATAAATTGACGACTTGTTCAATATCTGTAACTTACATTGAAATCACTTTTCGAATGTGACCATTGCAGGATGATAACTTACGATCAGTGGTTGGAAAAGTGTGAGGCTACAAAACAAATGGCAATAACCGAACTCCAAGACACTCTTCGTCTGCGCGAATCCCTGTTCGTGGCCGCAGGCCGTGCCAGGAACGCCCTGAGGGCCCAAACTGACGTCACTAACTACATGTTGCGTAGACGCATATATGAAACGCAGAGGGCGAGAAACGAGTTGGATTGGCAGAAGATGAAGGTAAGTTAGACATGTCATTAGTAATACAGCCGGGAAGAAAACGATAATTGTAACGATAATTGATATCTACCCACTTTTTTTGGAATGTGTTCTTCCTTTAGCCTCGTTTTACCCCTTTACACGGTTGTGCCAATCATGCGACATATTTCTCCAGACCTTTGTCATCTAAGTGGTTTGATTTCTTCCTCTTTCCTTTTACTTTGTATCCATGAAAAGGCATAACCACGACACGATCTTCAAAGTACAAGTTATAATTATCTCACGTCATCCTTGAGAATAAACTCTTTCGACCACCTGTCTGGCACACGTGTCTCTGCTATATGAAGTGAGATTTCATATATCTGTTTTTAAATATTACTTATTTATTTTCCCACTTCATGTTAAAAGTAATAAAATGGGACGGGATATAATGGGACGATTGACACCAATTCACCTAGTCCCAAACTAAGCAAAACTTGTACAGTCGAGTTCACCAATATCTGTAGGTACAGCCAACCATTCATAATATAATAAACCCTATTATCGTAACATGAAGTTCATGTTTAGATATTTATGAACGGTTGACTGTGCAGATATTGGAGGAATCGACTGTACTATGGGTACTAGACATACTTATATAGATAAATACATACTTAAATATCCATACCCAGAGACACAGAGTTGCAGTTTTCTTTTCATTCTGCGTTCACTTACAGTGCCAAAAAGCGCTTGCCAAATTCTATAAGCACAACTTCATGTTCCTATGAAATATATTGTACGGTAATCTTAGTAGGTAGGTACATGAGAATACTTTTCGACATAGCCAAATTACAATTCATACTTTTGGTATAAATAGTCGACCTAATTAGTGCTTTACCATTTTTTGTGATGTTCCTACATCAGAATAAAAACAATAAGGCTGGTGTCACGTTGACTTGTACGTAAAAATAGCCATTGACATTTTAAGCCGTATTAATGACATTGAATCTTAGGATGGCAAAAAAATTCCTTCATCGACTATACTACACCATCCAGGAGGCAATATAGCTTACTAACATACCGAAGGACGGACAATACCCAAAAATTTTGAGTCACGTCACGAGACTGAAAAATGTTCAGTCGCTGGAACGCTGAATTAATAATTATATCTTCTCGCGTTTGAAATTTATTACTCGTCATTACTTATTAAACTCGTAGGCTCTTACCCCTTAATTACACTTTCGCGCAAATGGCAAAGGGAGACGCGCGACCCGCGAGACGACAGTGTAAATCCCGAGGCTGCAAGACGTGGTACGAGGCGAGTGCAAATAAGGAGTTAAAATTTATCATAGCTTATAATTATTTCATACTAAATACAAACTGAAACATAAATGCACAGAAAAAATCCCAGAAAAAAGACCAACCAATGCTGGTCACTGGTCACTGGTCTGGTTTTGACCAGTGGTGGTTTAGGGGTAAGCACGTGGCACGGAATGCCGAGGACCTGGGTTCGATTCCCAGCATTGGTCTTTTTTCTGGGGTTTTTTCTATGCATCTATGTTTCAGTTTGTATTTAGTACGAAATTATATGGATTTCACGAGATGACCGTAAAAGTAAAAGAATTAATGCCTAATCTCTAGACCAGTGGTGGTGTAGGGGTATGGCACGCGGCACGGAATGCTGAGGACCTGGGTTCGATTCCCAGCATTGGTCTTTTTTCTGGGGTTTTTTCTGTGCATCTATATTTCAGTTTGTATTTAGTACGAAATATATGATTTCACGGGATGACCGTAAAAGTAATAAAAAAATGAAGTTGAAAAAATAAGTACAAAAAAAAAAAAAGATACTTCATAGCTAACTTGTTTAAAAGAATTAAGTTGATAAAATAAAAAATACAAAAGATACTTCAAACCAAACTTGTTATCATAGCTTATCAGAATTTAATTACAATCCTTAGATGGAAGAGAACATGGATAAACTAGCCACTGAACTAAAGGTCATGGGAGAGCAGTTTTCCGACAAAGTGAATGCCCTCAAAGTGGCCGAGACTCGTCTGGAGACGCGAGGCTACCGCCCCGGCTCTGAGCTGGCTGCTGACGAGGTTGACATCGGGCTGAAGGAGGAAGTACGCAATCTGAGGGAGACCATTAGACAGTTGCAAGATAAACTGGATTGTGGCAAGTAGGTTGATCGAACAGAATAGAATTAATTGGAGGATACAGTCAAGGACTTTAATTCATGCATGAGCCACCATGGAACCTTTTCAAAGGAAATGTCATTACGATTTTCCTTGTTACTTATGACGTTTACTGTGAAATGGTTCCATGGTGGCTCATGGATTAATGTCCTTGACCGTACACGGCAAGGACACGACTGGTCTTAGCACCTTTTTTTGAAAAATTAGATTTTAATCTCAAATATAGAGCTCGCAAAGTACTATACCACTATACCTAACTTACCTTTGGATTAAATAAAGATATCTGAATTTTTTTTTCAAATCTAAAAAAATGGTTACCATAGTACCTAATTGCTCGTGATAAATGACTAACATTCAAACCGCTATAACTCAAAAAGTTGATTAGGTGACCGTTGAAGACATGTTCTATCCGTGTACCCTTCAATTACTTACATATTATTTCTATTTACGTAAAATTTGACGATTTAAATTAAAATTCTTCTAACATTCGTGTGGATTATGATGGAAATAAATTTAACTATTTAATTAAAAGTAATTTCAGCCCGCACCATTACGTTACCGATCACTTGCGTTTTTTTTCTTCTGTATTCAATGAGCAGTCAGCGGTTCAAAAATGTTCGTCTTTCCATATACTTAAGAGGGTACGATGGCTGAGAGACTCTTGAGAAATAGGTATTTTAATGAAATGTCGCTGTCTCGCCCGACCGAACCCCTCCGTGTCAGTACAGCGAGAGCGGGACAACTGCACCTCAGACCGTTATTAGGCGCGTAAAATTGATCAAAACAGCATTTCGTAATCCCCTGTTTCCTTCTCGAAAACTGGACCAATAAAATTTTTTTTTTTTTTTCAATTATAATTAGAGGACAGATTTAGCTATGCCCCTATGTTTTCCTTTTTTTGTTTATATCAGGGATTCTTGTCTGATGAGTGTCTGAAAATGACGTTGAAATTGGGCAATTTTTTCAGTTTTTGAAAGCTCATATTTCTTATGTTAATTGAAATATGGAAAAAAACGAAACATAGGGGCATAGCTGTGGTAGATACAGATTACACAGTAAAAAAAAAATTGGCTCTAGAGCCATTATCCAGGGAGGAAACAGGGGATTACGTTTGTATGGAGAAATGGTGCGCATCGTACCCTCTTAATAGGGGAAGACGTTTCACCACGTCTTCTAAACCAAGATCTCCGTTTAATAGACTTTCATTACCTACCCCATCACTAAATAACTAATAAAACTAATGACTGTATTTTCCGCGCATTACGAGAACTTTAGTATCAAAATATACCAGCCTCAATTCGGGGTAAAAAAAAAACAGCCGCGCGGGGCGAGCCAAACCGCGTGTACAATTTATACTGCGGTTAGTCTCAGTTACGGCTGGCTTGCAAATCTGTTTATCTACCCCAAAGGGCTAATGGACAAACTATAACCCGATTTCACCACAAATTACGATCTGCGAAAAGCATGTTACAACGCCCACGTAGGATAATCCTATGAAATTCACAACTCGCAGGGGAAGGTCCGAGGTCAAATTATTTATTCACCACGCGGGAGATAATTTATGCAACAATGGCGGGTGCTCATATAAAATATTATATGCTTGCAGACTTACAGACACTAGGCTGATATAAAACTACCGTGAAATGCAAAAGTAATTATGATGATATTAATAGTAGATTGCACATTACATTGGATTGTAGATTACAAGAGCATAAAACGAGCCATTTTACCCGAGACGTTCATATACCCTAGCTGGTACGGCGAGGGTGGATAGACACGTCAAGGGAAAAATGGGTTTAATGCTCGAGTTTTACACTTTGCTTTTCACTTCGACTGCAAAGAAACAGCAACATTGGAAATAAATGTTCATTTACAAGCATTTATTTTTCATACAATGCAATTTTCATAATATTGTACTAGATGTGCTTAATTTTATCAATTTCGTAATAAAAAACACCGGTTATAAAAAATAATATAAATTTTTATTATTCACAGCTGTTTACGCCCGACTGCCTTAGTATTAGACAAAGATTTTACATTATGCACTAGCTAGAGCATAAAACGAAATTTTATGCAGCTTACATCTATACTAATATATAAAGCTGAAGAGTTTGTTTGTTTGTTTGTTTGTTTGTTTGTTTGTTTGTTTGAACACGCTAATCTTTCAGTGTTAGATAGCACAGTTAGATAGGGCGGGTTGGGAGCGGGTTGGGGGCGGGTTGAGAGCGGATGGGGGGGCGAGTTGGGAGTGGATTGAGAGCGAGTTGGGGGCGGGTTGGGAGCGGGTTGGGGGCGGGTTGGGAGCGGGTTGGGGACGGGTTGAGAGCGAGTTGGGGGCGGGTTGGGAGTGGATTGGGGCGGGTTAGGAGCGGGTTGGGGGCGGGTTGGGGTGGGTTGGGGGCGGGTTGGGGGCGGGTTGGGGGCGGGATGAGAGCGAGTTGGAGGCGGGTTGGGGGTGGGTTGAGAGTGGATTGGGGGTGGGTTGGGAGCGGGTGGGGGGTGAGTTGGGAGCGGGTTGGGAGCTGGTTTGGGGCGGGTTGAGAGCGAGTTGGGGGTGGGTTGGGGGCGGGTTGGGAGTGGATTGGGGCGGGTTAGGAGCGGGTTGGGGGCGGGTTGGGGGCGGGATGAGAACGAGTTGGAGGCGGGTTGGGGGAGGGTTGAGAGTGGGTTGGGGGTGGGTTGGGAGCGGGTGGGGGGCGAGTTGGGAGCGGGTTGGGAGCGGGTTGGGGGCGGGTTGAGAGCGGGTTGGGGGCGGGTTGGGAGCGGGTTGGGGGCTGGTTGAGAGCGAGTTGGAGGCGGGTCGGGGGCGGGTTAGGAGCGGGTTGAGGGCGGATTGGGAGCGGGTTGGTTTATTATGAAGTTTCACTTCTTCCGGAAGGATCTAAGGAGAGCCATAATTGATGAAAAAGCAAATTGGATAAAAAAATAAGCTGCCAAAATTACTAATTCCACGCGGACGGAGTCGCGGGCAAAAGCTAGTCCAGTATAAATACGAACTTTATGACCATGAGAAGTGAAAAAGCATTTTTAATGTGCATTATCAGGTGGGAACCGCTGATAGGACGCTGGGCCTCTTTTGAGAATGAGAGGACTAGGGTTATTGTTGCGACACGGGCTCAGTGAAGATTAGGAGCGGCACACATTTTAGTGAGTTACTTAGCATGTTTATTACAGGTTTCCTCACGAAGTTTTCCTTCACCAAAAAGCTCGTGCTAAATTAAGATGACTTTTAACTTTGGTAACCACGAATTAAGGTTTAGACCTAAAACTCGTAAACGCGGTTTTCCTAGAGAAAAACCCATTTCCGGCCTCCGAAAACCCCCAGATAGCAAATTTTATCATAATCGTTAGAGCAGTTTCCGATATCCTCGAAATTACTATATATATACACCGTGAAATTTTAGTGGTTGTTTTCCCGAAACGAGGTGATTTAGTATCGATTGTACAATCGATTTATAATTATTATTTTGACTAGAGTCAAAAATCTAATTGTGAAAAACGAAAGTCTAAAATGACCGTAAACCAATAGTAACGCTTCGTTGGTACCTAACCTATCGTATGATCGTACGCTACTTGTACCAACGAAGCGTTACTATTGGTTTGCGGTCATTTTCGACATCCGTTTTTCACAATTGGATTTTTGACTCTAGTCAAAATAGTAATTATAAATCGATTGAACAATCGAAACTAAATCACCTCGTTTCGGGAAAACAACCACTAAAATTTCACGGTGTATATATTAAAGATATTAAATATATTTGTATAGGTAGGATTTAGATGAAATACCTGTGGTTTTTGCGCATCAATTTAATTTTTTCAAACATTTATTCTGCCCCTTTGTCCGCTCGTGCCTAAAATACCACGTTCCCAAAATACCAGATTTTACAAAATACTACATTACAACACACACTATTTTATTAAGATGCGGTACAGTAATCAGCAGAAGTGGATGAACGGTTCTGGTGCTCAAAATGATCTCCACATTACTCTACAAATTTCTAAGGCAATAACAGATCGTGTCTTAGATAATTTAAGACAACTATCTAAGGATCGTGTAGATAATTTTGAGCATCACAACGGCTTATCCACTTTGCGTCAGCATATATGACGAAATTATCACATTACTTTTGTACCGCCACTAGAAAACAACCAGAGAACCTTTTATTTTGTTACAATATGTATATGTCACACGCATAGCTCTATGCTTATGCTAAGCTTAGTATAGGTAACGCCACGAGAGTTGAGGCGAATGATTACACACACAGCTACATAAACTACTGATTGCAAAAAGTTAGTGAATGAATGAATTGAGTGAGTGAATAAAAATGTACGTTATATGATCTTATGATGAAATACTTACGCAATACTATGCATATTATAATTTTTCTTTTTCATATAACCTATTTTTGAAATAAAACAATTTGAAACTGATAACAAATATTCGCAACAAAAAAATCGGTATTTTATAAATAGCGAAAAATATGCTTATCTGATTTAAATAAAATAGATCAAAATATTTATTTTCTGTTTTGTTTGAGCTAGAGGTATTTTCTTAAATTATTCTTAACGAAATAGGTTGAAGAAATTTTTAGTCAATCTTGTAATTCTATGTTGAGTCTGTTGAACTTGCTATCAACCAGAAACTTCAACTTATTAATTATTATGATGACTATGAATAATATATTTCGTACTAAATACAAACTGAAATATAGATGCACAGAAAAAACCCCAGAAAAAAGACCAATGCTGGGAATCGAACCCAGGTCCTCAGCATTCCGTGCCGCGTGCCATACCCCTACACCACCACTGGTCTAGAGATTAGACACGAATCTTTCCTATACATCATACATTTCAATCTGCTAAATCATCACCTTATGCAGTGACAAACGCACATCTATGTTACACCCTCATCGAGAGATTTTAACACTCCTTCGGAACTAACCGCTCACCTGGACAAGAGATGGCGCTACTGTGCAACTTTAAACAAGTTAGCTATGAAGTATCTTTTTTTGTACTTATTTTTTTTTTTTTTTTTTTTTTTTTTCAACTTCATTTTTTTTTTTTTTTTATTACTTTTACGGTCATCCCGTGAAATCATACATTTCGTACTAAATACAAACTGAAATATAGATGCACAGAAAAAACCCCAGAAAAAAGACCAATGCTGGGAATCGAACCCAGGTCCTCAGCATTCCGTGCCGCGTGCCATACCCCTACACCACCACTGGTCTAGAGATTAGACACGAATCTTTCCTATACATCATACATTTCAATCTGCTAAATCATCACCTTATGCAGTGACAAACGCACATCTATGTTACACCCTCATCGAGAGATTTTAACACTCCTTCGGAACTAACCGCTCACCTGGACAAGAGATGGCGCTACTGTGCAACTTTAAACAAGTTAGCTATGAAGTATCTTTTTTTTGTACTTATTTTTTTTTTTTTTTTTTTTTTTTCAACTTCATTTTTTTTTTTTTTATTACTTTTACGGTCATCCCGTGAAATCATACATTTCGTACTAAATACAAACTGAAATATAGATGCACAGAAAAAACCCCAGAAAAAAGACCAATGCTGGGAATCGAACCCAGGTCCTCAGCATTCCGTGCCGCGTGCCATACCCCTACACCACCACTGGTCTAGAGATTAGACACGAATCTTTCCTATACATCATACATTTCAATCTGCTAAATCATCACCTTATGCAGTGACAAACGCACATCTATGTTACACCCTCATCGAGAGATTTTAACACTCCTTCGGAACTAACCGCTCACCTGGACAAGAGATGGCGCTACTGTGCAACTTTAAACAAGTTAGCTATGAAGTATCTTTTTTTTTGTACTTATTATTTTTTTTTTTTTTTTTTCAACTTCATTTTTTTTTTTTTTATTACTTTTACGGTCATCCCGTGAAATCATACATTTCGTACTAAATACAAACTGAAATATAGATGCACAGAAAAAACCCCAGAAAAAAGACCAATGCTGGGAATCGAACCCAGGTCCTCAGCATTCCGTGCCGCGTGCCATACCCCTACACCACCACTGGTCTAGAGATTAGACACGAATCTTTCCTATACATCATACATTTCAATCTGCTAAATCATCACCTTATGCAGTGACAAACGCACATCTATGTTACACCCTCATCGAGAGATTTTAACACTCCTTGTATTGTATGATGTATAGGAAAGATTCGTGTCTAATCTCTAGACCAGTGGTGGTGTAGGGGTATGGCACGCGGCACGGAATGCTGAGGACCTGGGTTCGATTCCCAGCATTGGTCTTTTTTCTGGGGTTTTTTCTGTGCATCTATATTTCAGTTTGTATTTAGTACGAAATGTATGATTTCACGGGATGACCGTAAAAGTAATAAAAAAAAATGAAGTTGAAAAAAAAAAAAAAAAAAAAAATAAATAAGTACAAAAAAAGATACTTCATAGCTAACTTGTTTAAAGTTGCACAGTAGCGCCATCTCTTGTCCAGGTGAGCGGTTAGTTCCGAAGGAGTGTTAAAATCTCTCGATGAGGGTGTAACATAGATGTGCGTTTGTCACTGCATAAGGTGATGATTTAGCAGATTGAAATGTATGATGTATAGGAAAGATTCGTGTCTAATCTCTAGACCAGTGGTGGTGTAGGGGTATGGCACGCGGCACGGAATGCTGAGGACCTGGGTTCGATTCCCAGCATTGGTCTTTTTTCTGGGGTTTTTTCTGTGCATCTATATTTCGTACGTACGAAATGTATGATTTCACGGGATGACCGTAAAAGTAATAAAAAAAAAATGAAGTTGAAAAAAAAAAAAAAAAAAAAAAATAAGTACAAAAAAAAGATACTTCATAGCTAACTTGTTTAAAGTTGCACAGTAGCGCCATCTCTTGTCCAGGTGAGCGGTTAGTTCCGAAGGAGTGTTAAAATCTCTCGATGAGGGTGTAACATAGATGTGCGTTTGTCACTGCATAAGGTGATGATTTAGCAGATTGAAATGTATGATGTATAGGAAAGATTCGTGTCTAATCTCTAGACCAGTGGTGGTGTAGGGGTATGGCACGCGGCACGGAATGCTGAGGACCTGGGTTCGATTCCCAGCATTGGTCTTTTTTCTGGGGTTTTTTCTGTGCATCTATATTTCAGTTTGTATTTAGTACGAAATGTATGATTTCACGGGATGACCGTAAAAGTAATAAAAAAAAAAAAAAAATGAAGTTGAAAAAAAAAAAAAAAAATAAGTACAAAAAAAAGATACTTCATAGCTAACTTGTTTATGAATAATATATTAAAATAATTTTAAGAATGACATGTAATGAATATTATGAATAAATGAGTATGAGTATGAGTATGTATCGGTACGAATAAATGTCAAACATGTAATTACATGAAATGTTGTTGTGTGCGTGACCTCAACTCTGGTGGCGTTACCTACTAAAAAAAAAACAAATAATAGTCATACAAATTTTCCCTTACGAGCTATGATTTGACTGTAAATTGATGCGTAAAAATCCATGACTGTGCCACATTCTTAAATGCTAATTTTAACCACAGGTACCGTATTTCATCTATATCCTACCTATCACAATGCTAGCTTACCAGATACTCGTTGCACCACGTTACAAAATCGAAGATTACTCATAACTCGCTCGTTTGCCTCTCTCTATCAATAATATAAAAAAAAACTCAAGGAAGTGATTTTTTGGTGGAATGTCTTATTTTGGGCATATGGTGTAATGGGAATGAAAAAATAGGTAATGTAGTATTTTGAATAATCTGGTATTTTGGGAACGTGGTAGGTATTTTAGGCACGAGCGCCTTTGTCGGCACGATTGTTACGTACAACCAAGACAACTTACAACTTAGGAGTCTACAGACGGTTGTTGCAATTTTACCAAAGAAATCCTGAAAAGATAATCGAAGAATAGATATTAATTATCTTTCCCCCTTTCCCAGAGCAACGTACAATGCCCTTGAAGCCGCTTCTATCAAAATAGCCATGGACTTGGCCGACAAGAACCAGTCTTTGGAAACGGACACGCGCGCCCTTGAAATGAGGGCTGCCCTGGAACCGAAGAAACCGACCGGCACCGACAAAAATCTAATTCTCGCAAGCATGGCCGACGAAGTTCCGAAGACGGAGCATTAAAAAAAGTTTGACGCACGGATGTACGATCTAATCTTACGTTTATTGTCTAACGTGCTGACGCTTGCTTTCGCATTCACTGTTTCTTTCTGTCAAACGGTAAAAGATGATGTCGGAAAGAGATGGTGAAAGCGACGGCAAGCGCCCGCGCATTAAAAAAACGGCTTAGGGTTTGATCATGCTTTTGCAGGCTAACAGTACCTTTCAAAAGGTTAACGTGGGATTCTTCCATGCAAAGGAATAAATAGAAAAAAAACTGTCTTGAAAATTAAAATAATAAAGCGCAGTCCAGATTAAGTCGTACGTCCATGGTTCAATCTTTATCGGAAAGTAACATTTTGATTTAAGAAAATTCTCCCTTTCTCGCGATAATTTGGCAGTCATTTGGTATTGGTTCCCGCCCTGGGGCAATTTTCTCCGTCACCGCTCGGAACATGTCTCGAATCTTTTCAAAAGTTACAAAATTGCCCATTTAACTTTGTCCTTTTGGGAGTGCGTTATTATTTGGTGAAAATTACAAGTGTCATTTTTGTTGTGCATTTATAAATAGAGTGTTAAAATAAAAGAGATGTTATTTTTATTTCACGTCTTTTGCGGAAATCCATATTTTGATCAAAACTAAATACCTACGACTACCCTTTTTCTGCAATTTCGGTGTGGGTAAAATTTTAAAAACTTGTTCACAGGGACAGTTCAGTCAGTAAACAATATTTTTTTACAGTTTAGAAGCAACCGCTTTTGTTTGTTTCACTCGAGGCAATCTTTCTTACCAGGGCACATCCTGCTGACATTATCCCGCTCAAAAATCTTATGAATTTGTTCACGAATCTGATTCATCATTTCAGCCGAAAGACGTCCACTGCTGAACATAGCCTCCCCAAGGCTCGCCAAACAGATCGGTCCCGCGTCATCCGCATTCAACGCGTTCCCGCAACCTTAACCACGTCGTTGCTCCATCTTGTTGGAGGCCTACCTTCACTGCATCTTCCGGTGTATGGACGCCACTCGGCCCCATCGGCCGTCAATTCTACGAACGATGTGCCCTGCCAACTGCCACTTGAGTCTGGCGATTCGAATATGATGATGAATACTAAATCAGAAAACTGTTTCACACAAATGACAATAAAAATGCACTTACAACTAATTTCCTCCCAGCCTAATCAGATTCCCATCCAACAAACTTAGGTATTCATTCGTCCAACGCTGAAACCACAAACACAGCATAATAAAATCGTAGAAATGCTAAGACACTACCATTTTACCAACGACAGATTTAACTTTGCTGCACTATGCCCCCAGCCGTGCCCCTAAGACACGGTTTGTTAGAAGCTGGAAGAAAATAGTATAAAAACCGAGAACACTGGTCCGTCTTCACATTCAACCCTCGGCTGACTTCGCATCCAGAAATCCGATAAGTAAGTTAAAGCTGCATTTCTATGGTTTCTCTTGCTCGTGTAGTATAACAAAGTTTGTTTTGAGTCTTCGAAAGATGAGGCTTGCTTATTAACTTGTATAGATTATGGTTTTATGTTGTACTAGCTTATTCTCGCGACTTCGTCCGCGCATAAATAAAATTTATGGTCAACTTCAACTGTATCCCGCGGAAAATGCCGAAAATCCCTTTTTACTGACCCTAAAGGAATGGTTACTGAGATAGGGTTTCGGTCCCATTGAATTGACAACCTTTCATTTTTTTAACACCTGAAAATTACTACAGGAATCGAAAGAGTTTCGCCTCCTGAACACGGAAAAATATTTATTATAATTTATTTCTCCATATTTAAAAAAATACAACAAATTTAAAAACATATATATGTACTTACAAATAGTGCCACAGAATAGATATGTTTCCTTTACCCTTTTCACTAGAAAAAAGTGCTGTCATAATTTTAAATTTCATAACAACCTTAACGTCAAATTTACGTCATCACTTTTTTTAATAGAGACTAGACAAAAGTAAGTAAAAAACAAAATGCAACACTATAATTTGGGCCAAGTTTTTGCCGGTGAGTGTAAGTAAAATAAGCTTTACTGAAATCTTTCAATATACCTACATCAATCATATTTTGTTCTGAATTTTAGCCTTTGAGGCCCAATGTCCCTAAAGGCCTCGTTAATAGTTACCCAACAAGGTACGATATAATTTGATACTCCTTAGCCTGAAATACCGCCCTATTAGTAAAATTGTAAGCAGCCCCTACGCTGATCAATTTAAAAGGTGGATGACGGAACAGGGTAGTTGACAACATAAATCAATAAATACAAGACAACCATATTAGTAATATAACCTGACCAAAAATTTATAAAATATAAATCGACCAATTGAACGGAGCTTCGTCGACACTGTTTCTTTGTCAATTTCAATTTAACGACCGCTTTAGCCTAGTTGGTAGTGACCCTGCCTACGAAGCAAGAGGTACTGGGTTCAAATCCCGGTAAGGGCATTTATTTGTGTGATGAGCACGAATATTTGTTCCTGAGTTATGGATGTTTTCTATGTATTTAAGTATTTATTTATCTATATAAGTATGTTTATCGTCGTCTAGTACCCATAGTACAAGCTTTGCTTAGTTTGGGACTAGGTCGATTTGTGTAAGATTGTCCCCTAATTTTTATTTATTTATTTTAAATTGAAAAAAAAAACGCTACTGTGAAAATAAAAAACTGTAGTGAGAAAAAAAGCAATTGGGAAAAAATGCGAATTGAAATTTTGCTACTATGAAATAACGATTTTGGTAAATTGATCTAGGCACACTTTGAACCCACGACCCTGCTTGAGAGGCCATAGGTCAAACCACTAAGCCACCACGGCTTTTTTTTTCAGCTTTCGTGTGAATGTCCGGATGTCCGGCTGGTTTCCTCTAAAGGCTGGCGCAGAACACATGCGTGTGCGACGTCACGCACACGCACCAGTTGTAATAAATTAAACTGTAAGAAGATAGCGCACTAGATGCGTGCACATGTTGTGCCATCTTTCTTGCAGTGTCATTCATTACAACTGGTGCGTGACACGCACACGCATCTGGTCTGCGCCGGTCTTCCAGATTTAATTTCTCAACCGATTCTCGTGAAGTTCCGTGAGCAGGTTCGATAATTACAAAAATTTAAATTCGAAAAATCAGATTCATTTTCAATTCATTAACTGTAAAAAATATTTTAGTTGTTACGAAGTAAATTAATTTTTAGCTGAAAGTTTGAGTACTTTAGGAATAGGTTCCTTGAGATCAAGTAACTTAAAAATCAATAAAATCGTTGTTTAAAATATATGTATTGCTACCTGGTAGGTACTATTGATTATCTACATGCGCACGTTATGCACGTGCTTATAAATAATCTTAACAAAAAAGTACCTACCTGTTCCTAATGAGCAAAAACTTGGTTTTTTATTCTCCAATACACAAGGAAATGCTACAAAGATGGTAATATCAAAATCAATCATAAGTCGGCACTTATTCCGGCATAGTTTCGATTGCTTATATTAATTTAGGAAGTGTGGTAGTACTTCGTAGCGATCAAGCGATAAGTAGATCCGCTTCCTAAATGACGCATGTTTTATTTCGATCTAGTACACCATACATTACTCTCTACGTTGTATCTCGTTGTACGTCCGAAAACTCAATGCGCAATGAAAGGTACTCCAGCTCAAAATCTTATTGTGACGTAGTTTATCGCGGTTATTTACATTTGACTTTTTGTCCGTCAACGCGGAAGTTAAATTACTTCTGTTCGAAATGGAGGACCATTCTCATAGTCATCATAATAAACAAAAGATATTCCGTACAAAGTTAAATTAATTTCTGTTGCTCCACAACTTAAAATAGCTTTACAATGCCATTGATTAAGCTGATGTTTCGATCAATATTACGTCGCCCAATTACGTAATATATACCTTAATTTTCGTCTATTTATACTTTGGAAAATTGAATTGGTTCAATTTACAGTTGTGGATTATTTTGACTGCAAAATGCTATGGAATAACCCTCGGAGTGTCATCCGAACGAGCGCTCGAAGCTTTGAAGGCAAACCAGTCCATATAAGCGCGAAAGCATAGCATGGACAAGTGTTTAATTATGATAAAAATTATAACAAAAGCTAAACGAGTATGATTTAGGGAGCTTTAATAGTCGTAGCCACTCTAAGTGGCTCTATTACTTACTTGCTCATCAAGTATTTGCATATTAGAGGAAAAACTATGATGTGAAAACCCTAACCTGTTAGAAAGACATAAGTATACATTACAAGCGACCTGCTCCAGTTTGGCGCGGACTGTCAAACGCGCTATAGTTACATTTGAAAAGTGCAGCCGTAAAGTTTTCTGAAATTTTCCAATTTTATGCACGAAAGTGAATAGGTGACACAGAGTGCACAACCTACCGCCTAGTTGTTTGTTTGTTGTTAGTAGTAGTAGTTAGTTAGTTAGTTGGAAAATTTTAGAATTAGTACTTAAAATCAGGTGACTAGGGAAAAAGAATCCAAACTTATCTAAACAAGACTCTGTTTTCAAGGCACTAAGAACTATATGCTAAGTTTACAAAAACTCTTCGTGCAGCATCATTCATCAATCATCATATCATGAATCCCGCAATATAATTATAGGTTGCGTTTTTGCCAGCTCATATCATTAAGTAATGTGTTTCGCAGTACTAGCACCCAGTCACGGGATTTTTTCATCTCCAGCTTGCGAGTTTGAAATCTGAACCTATAAGATTCCGAGGATACTATTTTTTTGTACGCCTACAACGCTAAATTCAAGGTTATGTAGACGCAACTGCGTTTTTTTCAAACTAACGTTATTATTTGATTCTCTACCGTTTGCCCGAATTCGATATGCAATAGTAATGTTGTCTACAAGTTTCATTGGTCGTAATTTCGTAAAGTAAACTATTTTTTCTATGATCTGGTTGAAAGTATGGTATGAAAGGCCAAAATGATGAGAAATTGTCACCCGCAGGACACTATCGTAACATGTGCGAGTTAAACTTGAACTGTAGGCATTTGTACATAGATAGCTTTTAAATACTGCGCTTTTTATATATTATATTATACATATAAAATATATATATATATATATATATATAATATAAAAAATACTTATGTGTAGAAAGTAATGGTACACTAAAAAAACGAGGGCATTATCGCAGCCTTTTAACAATAGTCATTCAATTGTGTGTCTAAAAGTGTTCGACGTATTAAGTACATGTACACGCCAGATCGAATGATTACGGCAAGATGTGTGCAGTGCACCTAGTTTAAGTGATCCATGCACATTATGCACTATTTCTTATTCATATCTATGATAACAAGTATTTAAATCAAAAATTTGCTATTTTTGCTTTCTTTAAACATCTTAAAAAAATAGAAATTAGTCATTGTTTTTTTTTACTTTAAAAATTAAATTCTTATCCACATGTCTCCTGTCGTACAAAATAATTACTTCCTACTTAGAAAATTTTTCTGCTTTCGCCCGTAATTACTCGCATTTCCTGGGCTATTTTTGGACCCATGTGCGATACGGCCCAATCCCCACCGCGCAATCTTTACAACGTATAAAGCAACCTGTTTGAAGCTGTCTTAACCACTATGTAGGTTGTATGTTGCTGTCTTACGATTTGGCTTGTAGTTTCACCAGTGATAAGCGCAGCTTCGGAGGTTGTGTCGCGTCCTCCATAACATAAATGAAGTCGATAAAAACTAAATTCATACTTATCGAAGTAAGTGATTTTTTCATGTGATGTTACTAAGTGGAGCAAGTGTATTACCAGTGTTTTTTTGAGATGTGCCGCTAGTCGCAATAGCGATTTGCAACCATGTGTAAGTTTTGCGATGTTTCAACACGTGGCTGCGTTATTATTGTAATAAACTAGCTGTTGCCCGCGACTCTGTCTGTGAAGGGGTATATAGCCTACGATCTATTCTCAGACCTACCAAATACTGACAAAAAATTTCATAAAAACCGATCAATCCGTTTCGGAGGAGTTCGATAACAAACACTGTGACACGAAATTTTTGTATATTAGAAGAAACGGTTTTTTTTTATTTTGCTAGTAGTTGACATGTAATAAAGAAAAATATCTTAACGTGTACTAGCTGTTGCACGAAACATTGTATTATAACGAGATAAAATGTATCATGTCAGTCATCTTACTAGCAATTGCCAGCCACTTCATCTACGCCTCATGGGAACTTCGCACTTTCGCGGTATAAAAAAAGCTTAATTTAATCTGGGATAATGTAACTTTTTATATGAAGATTAGCTGTTGCCCGCGACTCCGTCTGCGTTTTTTCTGGTTTACACGAACATATCCGACTTTTGTAAATACATTTTGTACAAGACGTTCAATAAGGTTGCAAGTCTATATAAAGAACTTATTAAAACACGCTTGTTTTTCGCGGCCTGGTAAAGGGTTAATAGCTTGTTAAAACTTGGAAGATCTTAACTGTATTTGTCAGTAATTGTGTGCCAGTAAAAGTTCCAATCCGATTTTACCTACCTGGGTATTCAGTAGAAATATATAACTCCGATAACAATATAGTAAAAACACAGACAGCGAAATAAAGTTAACGAAGCCACAATTTACCTTAAGAATTAAGAACGAAAAAAAGTACTCATTTTACTTTATGTAAATTTTTAGCAGATAATTAGAAAAATTAACGAAAACCTGCTAGTAAAATACTAGCGGATAAAATTAAATATAGAGCTTAGCACCGTTAAATTACTAGTAATCGATCCAATTAAAGTTGCATGACTGTGAAATATAGATGTGGGATACTGTTTAGTGTTTTTTCCTGGATCGTTTGAAAGGCCTTCGATATCAAATATTCATTGTATTACTCCTTAGAACAGGACTTGTAGGGGTACTACATGCGATAAAGATAATAATGACAGGCTATATTTGGTAATTTAATTGATGAATTGAGATATTTCATTACCTAATAATCAGACATTTTTTTTTTAATTGTGCTCTTGTAGAGTTAATAATTGTTCATTACTATTATTTTTCTTTATCACTAAACTAAAATATTAAAAAAAAAACACATTTTCATAGTCTGGCAGCGCACCGCGAAAAACAGTTAAAATAAAAGATATTCTTAATTTGTAAAATAGTATTCAAACATGATATTATTGAATATGACGCATTGGAATCGTGATACCGAAATATTTATACCTTTACATTCATGCCATAAAAATATACAGGGTGAAATTTTGAACGTGATACAAAATTAGTGTTTCAAGCTTAGTTAATGCTGGATAACATAATGCATTTACTCGATTGTTGAAATTGGACTGATAAAATTTTGGATTTTCACACTTTGCTGTAGTTAAATTATAAATAAAAATAAATAAATATTAGGGGACAATCTTACACAAATCGACCTAGTCCCAAACTAAGCAAAGCTTGTACTATGGGTACTAGACGACGATAAACATACTTAAATACATAGAAAACATCCATAACTCAGGAACAAATATTCGTGCTCATCACAGAAATAAATGCCCTGACCGGGATTCGACCTCTTGCTTCGTAGGCAGGGTCCAACCAACAGGGACCAACTAGGCTAAAGCGGTCGTTAAATTATGAACTAAATGTATGGACACCTCAAATTTAACAATACTAATTCTAACAACTGGGTAAATGCGGTCATGTTATCCAGCATTAACTAAGCTTGAAACACTAATTTTGTATCACGTTCAAAATTTCACCCTGTATATTTTTACGGCATGAATGTAAAGGTATAAATATTTCGGTATCACGATTCCAATGCGTCATATTCAATAATATCATGTTTGAATACTATCTTACAAATTAAGAATATCTATTATTTTAACTGTTTTTCGCGGTGCGCTGCAAGACTATGAAAATGTGTTTTTTTTAATATTTTAGTTTAGTGATAAAGAAAAATAATAGTAATGAACAATTATTAACTCTACAAGAGCGCAATTAAAAAAAATGTCTGATTATTAGGTAATGAAATATCTCAATTCATTTTTAAAAAAACCGGCCAAGCGCGAGTCAGACTCGCGCACCGAGGATCCCGTACAAATTTCTAGGTATGTCAAAATATATGACATGAAAACAGCCCTATCTATTATAACCCAGTGTTAGCAGAGCCCTTCCGTCAAGTAAAATATACGCAATGTGGGGTTCATTTCACATTGGTAATAGGGTTCCTCTCACAAAATTACAAATTTAAAGTTTTCAGATTTTTCCCTATACTTGTAATAAAAGACGGTATGACTCGCCAAATTTCATAATTCTAAGTAAACGGAAAATACACTATAAATTTTGATTCCCTTGAGAGTTTCGAAATAATACGTTTTTTGCGGCATAAACGGCCGTATCTTTTTTTTAAGTTTACTTAGAAGTTTGATGTTTTCGCAGCTTCAAGGGACTGTAGACCTGAGTATATGGTTTTAATTTCAACTTGATACCTTTACGCGTTCCCGAGATAAAGGGTCTTGACAGACAGACGGACGGACGGACAACAAAGTGATCCTATAAGAGTCCCGTTTTTTCCCTTTTGAGGTGCGAAACCCTAAAAACACTGTGGGTCAGAAAACGGGTTAGGTACTAAAAATAAATACTTAAGTCAGGTATTTATAACATCCAGTTAGTGCCGATGGCCGGGGTAAACCAAGGGCTTATTTTCCTTATAGGTACACTTGATAGCAGTGATAGCTATAAATTAAAAAAAATTAAAAACCCCCGACGCAATTTGGTCACACATATTTTAAAAATAAAGTAAATGCCCATTCTGTGTCTAAGAACCCTTCCGCAGCTAACAAAAGAGATGATAACTTTGAAACGGCTGAACCAATTTTGATGAAACATGTCTAAGAACTAAGCCAAGAAACCTGCTTTCAAATAAAAAAAAACGTATCCAAATCGGTTCACCCGTTTAAGAGCTATGAGGCCACAGACAGACACACAACACATAGCGGTCAAGCTTATAACGCCCCTCTTTTTGTGTCGGGGGTTAAAAATGGATCTGAATGTGTATTACTTTCTATAGAATCGGATTCTTTTAAATGGCTCTTGATCGAACACATAAACCTACAATACTATCCATCACTTATATTCCAATAGGTCATTATTTAATCTATAGAGTAATTCTACTAATTTCATAAACGTGAAAGTTTGCATGGATGGTTAGATGTGTGGATGTTTGTTACTCTTTTACGCTAAGACGGTTTGACCGATTTTGATGATATTTGGCACACCGCTTATAACCTGGATACTTTTTATCCCGTAAAATTGTAGTTCTCGCGGATAGCGATTCTTCGCAGACGGAGTCGCGGGCAACAGCTAGTAAGTTATTAAAATAATTAGAAGTAATGTCATAGCCATTTGAACTATAAATAACTATGAATATTCAGACTATGTTTCCTTTACGGGCTTTACGTACGAGAAGAATGGTCCATTTTAATTGCACTTCAGCTTTTATTCCTATAATGTACTTTGACTTCGAACAAAGACATTAACTTTTCTGATGAGAACGACTCGTTTTTGCATTTTTTTCTAACAACTGCAAAATAAGCGACATCCCGCGCGGACTTACGTCGCAATGTAATTGGTTCGCAGACAAAAACGTTAATAAGGTTGAAGAGTTTTTTTAATGTCTGCTACCTACTCTGATATTTAAAGGTGTATTCAAGTTATTAATAGGGACGAATGGCGGAAAAAAGGGGAAGCCTTTGCCCAGGCTAAAAAAAAAATCAAGTTATTTAACGCTTGAGCTACTATGGAACCTTATCGTAGTTAGTAATTTTATTTACATGTTGGTAACAATGCTTACTAATAACGCACTGACTAAACTGCACTAAGAGCCCCCGCCGACGCAGGCTTTCTATCGGCCGATAATTTAGTTGGACTCTTAATCAGTATAAAGATGTATACAAGTGCGCATACTATATCGATTTGGTAGCGGCCGGGTATAGTGTGCGCACTTGCATAAGTACATTTTTATACTGATTAAAGAGCCCAACTATCGGCCGATAGAAAGTTTGCGGTCTGCGAGGGCTCTTATAGTCACCAAGTTTACTATTTTATTGACAACGAAACGAATCCCTTTGAATTTTCGTACTCGTATTTAGAATAAGTTGTGCTTCAGCCTGTTCGTCAGGCTGTTCGGGACTCTTAATAGTCTTAATCACAAAACGCTCACAACCCAAGCCCGTTTAAAGTCGTGCGCCAGAGCTTTGAAAGATCGGCGCCAGCGGCGTCTAACTACCCTCATTGCACAAAATATTAATAAAGCAAATAAGGGCACATACGTTACAATTGATAGATGATTATAGCTATACTAGCGTTTCAACCGCTACCAGTTTCCAGTCGCATATATTGAATAAATAAATAAATAAATAAATAAATAAATATCACGGGACAATTCACACCAATTGACCTAGTCCCAAAGTAAGCTAAGCAAAGCTTGTGTTATGGATACTAGACAACGGATAAACATACTTATATAAATAGATATATACTTAAATACATATTAATCACCCAAGACCCGAGAACAAACATTCGTATTTTTGATACAAATATCTACCCCTGCGCGGGAATCGAACCTGGGACCTTAAGCTTCGTAGTTAGGTTCTCTAACCACTAGGCCATCTGGTCGTCTACAATGATGAAATGAGCTACAGGTTAGACGAAATTTAAATAAATTGAAATTGTACGGCAAGCAGCTCATTTCTTCAGTGCCATAAGCGATAGCGGTGAAACCCTAGTAGAACTACTCTTATGTAGTTCTATCGATAAATTTAATAAAAATTAAAGTATTTTTATTTTTTATGTAATCTTCAATATTACAGACAACGTGACAATGTCCGGAAAGCTCACAGCCTGCCTGCTCTTCACTACCCTCCTGGTCAACCTAGGGCACATACACTGCAACCCTGCCATTGGTAAGCTAACACTCATCCCACTTCAGCTTGAGTAGACAACAACCGGGTCTCCACTGAGCGAGCCGCCTCGCGAAGCAGTCATTTTCGGTGCGATTTTGAGCTTTGTGTAGAACAAAATTATGCCTCATGTGCTTGCCTCGCGAGGCGGCTCGCTCAGAGGAGCAAGGATACAAATTTAATCTTAACAACGATTGAATATAACCTCGTAAGTCCCAGTGTACTTTATAAAGCACAAATCAATTAGGTATACGAATAAATGTCCAATGTGCGATCGGCCCAAGCGCCAGCTTACCAGCTTCAAAACAAATTTGCTTGCAGCCGTTGAAGTTCATTGGTATGGATTGGTATGGACAGATGTCTAGCCACTGCACGCAAACTGGGCCTTTAAGGTGTCAAGCTGGCGTCTGGGCCGATTGTACGTGGGTACACGGAGTACACATTTTTAAACGAAAGAAGGACTCTAGATATGCTGATATAAAAAAAAATAAAGCTAATCCTAGACCTTAGCGAAATTATGTTACCTAATTAATATTATGTACCTAGTATCAATTAAACGCACGTTTAATATGTTTTAAATTAACAATGTTTAATTTAAACGAAACATAATTGCTTGTGAATCAGAGCGTTTCGAAAAAAAGTGCACAAATAGGAGAGGCGATATTTTTGACGCCGAGTATAATTATAATTTGAAGAGTTCCCTCGGTTTCCCCGGGTTTGACTCATCAGATACCGATTTTAGTGACAATGAGACCTAATTGAAAGTATTACTTGTCCAACCAAATAAAAAAGTAATCAAATCGATTAAAGAACATAAAAGTACAACCGAATTGATAACCTTTTTTTTTGAAGTCTGTTAAAAATTACGTCTACGCTTTGAAATATGTCTACACCTACACAACTCGCGGGTTTCGTATATTTTCCCTCATCAAGTATGCGTCTTTGAGATTGGCCGTTATGTGGTCTACTAATACGGGATATTCCGTACCTACTATGCCACGTGGGAGCAATCGGATTTCCCGTAACATTTTCCGTAGGTACTAAACTAACGAAATCAAGTATTTTTGATGGCTTACCTACTACATTTGCCGAGACTTGCCAAACGTCTACAAACTCCAAACCTGTACAAACTGAATGCTGTTTATATGTTTGCAAGAGCGTTACAACAATTAATTTAAGGTCGCAGGTGAGCAAAGTAATTGTTTCAGTTCATTGATATGGACCTCCGCAAAGTAACGCCTGATTCAATAAATTCGTTATTTATTTTTCCGTCATAGAATTCTGAACACAGATCAACGGAAATCGGTGTTCAGAAATCAAAACTCAGATCGGCAAGCTCGCGCAAGCCAGAACAAACACCCCTGTTTTTATGTATGTCCGTCCATATAGTGCTTTTGAAAGGTTGTGCCTCTAAATGTAGCATAAAACGTACCACGTCGTAGTGACGCTACGCACATGCGGGACTTTCCATGAATGAAACAAACAAGTAGGTATGTCTCGTACAAAAAACAGATCATTGCTTAGATAGAACATTGATAGGAAAAATCTGATTACATTTCCATTTTACTCAGAATTTACAATTACTTAGATTACAAACACATATTTGTTAGGATTAGAGCATTATTATAGTGAAAAGTACAAATTATTAACTAACAATAAATATAATACTAGGAGTGTAAGAGAAAAAAAGCTTGTGCAGCCAAAAATGAAAAACTATTTGGCAAAAGAACCTCAAAGTACGTAGTACCAAAAATATTCAACCAGATTACATTGCTACGACAAAGTCCTAGATTAAGTAAACTCACGCTAAAGACCAAACTAAAGGAATGTATTCTCGAATTTTCATAGTTAAGTACCTATACCTACTTATTTGTTTCTTTTCTGAAGCTGTTTAATGGTTTATTTTATAGGATAAGTTTAATAGGTTAATTTTATAAAAACTGAGCGCGTCTCGCCCTCAAACGTAACAGTTTGGCGAGGATATTTATGTAGTAGAACTTAAGTTGTAATTAAATTTATAAATAAATTAAAAAAAAAAAAAAAAAATATTGGTTGATTGAGTACAGTTTTCATGATAGATGACTCATTCACCACGTGAGTAATTGCCGTTTTACTTTGATCAGTGAGTATAGGTACACTACGGTAAACATCGGCAACATAGCGTCTTGGTGAGATTGCCGATTCCGATAAGTGCACCTTAGTAACTTTCAGGAGAGAAAAAAACTATGAACGAAAGCATGATCATCATCCAAGCTTATACACCTATCTGAAGACATAGACACATCTTTATTCGACATAAAAAAAACGTGCGTGCATGTATGTGGGTGCGTGCATGTATGTTTGTTACTCGTTCACGCTAAAATGGCTGAACGTGAACGGATTTGGCTGAAATTAAATAAATAAATAAATATTAGGGGACAATCTTACACAAATCGACCTAGTCCCAAACTAAGCAAATCTTGTAGGTACTATGGGTACTAGACGACGATAAACATACTTATATACATAAATAAATACTTAAATACATAGAAAACATCCATAACTCAGGAACAAATATTCGTGCTCATCACACAAATAAATGCCCTTACCGGGATTTGAACCCAGGACCTCTTGCTTCGTAGGCAGGGTCACTACCAACTAGGCTAAAGAGGTCGTTAATTTGGTTTGTAGATAGCTGGGCGTCTATAATAACACATAATTTAGATTACTTTTATCTCGATTTTCTACGGGATGGGGGTACAATCCTTAAACCCCAACTGCTAGGTTTTTAGAGACAACATGACAGTTGCCATGGGTGTTTTTTATGCTACTTTAATGAATAGCACGGTTTCTTTTTGGAAATTTCCAAGGGAATGTTTGAGAAACCCCGTAATTTCAATTCAACAGTCACATCTAATAATGGTTTACGCGAGTGAAGCCGCAGGAAAAAGCTAGTCATTTTATATTTAGAAATTCGGACGCAACATGATAGGAATTTTCGGTACAAGGTATGAGTAATGATGAACCAGTCTGTGGATATAATTAGTTAATTAAACATAATATAAAATCCGGCTTCGGAATTTAATGGGGAATCTTGAGACATGCCGGTAGGTATGATGACGAATACATCTAAAGAAAAAATAACAAAGATCGTCATCTACCCAAAGCAACATACTTAGTGGAAATTCTCAAAACCCAAAATGTACGTACCGAAACGTAGGTAGAATGTAGAGCGGTTTTTATTGTAAACGAGCACCACTTTATTCTGACAATTAGAAACAGTTTAATACACAGAATGAGTAGGTATCATCATTATCATCATCATTTCAGCCATAGGACGTCCACTGCTGGACGGTTCCCTCATTGATACCCAATCATTACGGTTGGAAGCAGCTTGCATCCTCCTTGGACTCGCGGCAGTTACCAAATCGTATATTTCATATATAATCGTATAGTAGTTTTTGCTAAACAAAAATGCGTGAGTTGGTCGGCAAACTACTATTTAAAGTCGCCCCGCAGTTCAAACTCACCCCGGTTTACGGTACAGGAATATCAAAACAGAAGCAGATAAATGGAAATAAACCAGCTCAGCGAGTGCTAGGACCCATGGGTCATGGACGCTCATTTTTAGACTGACCCCTTTAGCGGAGGCTTGTTGTAACATAATAATTTAAAAAAGGATAGCAAAAAAAAACTGTGCTACCGCTTGATTTTATTCTGCAAATATAGGACTTAATTCCTCAGCAATACCATCTTAATTATTTATCATCATAGAATAGAGACAAATTGAATGAGAGTTGTTTCATATACGGGGCCTCTCAGCGGGTTCAACGTCCAAACTGTCACTCTATACTCTACCTACTGCGTACATATACGTCTACACAGCGAGACTCCGACACTTTTACCCTACTAGACTGTCTTTTCTTTAAGCTAAATTATCTTCCTTGGACCTCAAAAAGATTCCGACTCTATCATCTATAGAAAAAAACATAGAATAGATGTTTTTCTTAATTTAGAGCTTGCGTATTACCGATGTGTCCGTTGTCTGTCACGTGTATGATACCGTGTAACATTGTTGTGTTTGTCATGTTTCTTAAGAATCTGGACTTATGCTACTTACCGTTAGTTAAATAACAGTTTACTTATTGATTGCGTTAGGTGAATCATGTAGTTTCTTACAACAATATTCATACTCATACATACTTGAGAGGGGTGCAAATTGCTTGAGATGATTTCATACCAAATCGGTTGCAGTTTTTTCCTAAGCGTTAACTGATTTCAAAATGTTTGTGCCGACACCAACACGCTCTTGCAGATAAGACCGGGCTGGTGTGATTCTCTAGAGTCGGGTCCGGTTAAAACGCGACCTGTAATTGACGATCCGAAATGAATGATCGTTAAGTACGTACGTCATTATAATCAAACTCTCGTGTTATTTGAACAGTAGGGTTTATTAACTCTAATTTAAATTACACAATGAACAACTATCCTAGACTAAAAATAAGTATATATGTACAATAAGAAAAAAGAAAACAAAAATATAAAATAATGATAATTATAACTAAAAAATATTATGAAAATGTTTAATTATGAGGTTATTCCGGGTCGATAAAAACGGAGTCATATTTTAAATGCATCTCTATCTATAGCCTATATATCTATAGCTAGACGAACCTCGTTGACGTGCGTGAAAAATACTGTCTGATAACGGCAAAATTATGTATATCCTTACAAAAGTAACCACTCCAATGAAATTTTCGATAACTTGAAAAATATGAGTATTTTCCCAGATAATAATTTTTACCACTTTTGAATGGCATTTTCGCATAGTTGCTGGATAAGTTTGGATTTGGCACAAAAAGTAATATTTGTTAGATACAGCGATCAAGCCTGGCTAACATTCCGGTTGCGCAGGTATGAGTCACACATATTGCTCAAATTGGTGGAACCTACCTCTTGTAACAAATGACAAACGATTATTTATATTTTTGAAATATGGGGAAACTCGAAAACCACGAAGGCCGTTCTTTTATGTGCTTTTAAATATAATGCTAAGAAGCATTTTAGGATGTTTAGAATTCCTAAGATAATCTGTAGCGTGTGTCGTATGCATACATTTTTATTTGAATTCACTATCTGGTATTATGGGAATTCGGTTTTGAATGGAACATGGTGTATTGAAAACAAGCTTTTATGGCAATCCAATATAAGAGAAAAGCACAGTGACGGGAAAGTCTGGTATTCTGGGAATTCGGTATTTTAGAAATAGGGTAAGTCGGCAATCTAGTATTTTGTAATTCTGATAAGTATTTAGAGAACGAGCGCCGTTTTTACCCTTTGGGTACGGAACCCTAAAAAATGTAGAATTGGGAGTAGAGATGAGAAACTGTCGAATAAGAATATGTAAAATTGGGAATATTTCGACATGAGAATCTGTAGGATTGGAAATTTGTAGACATGGACCTAAAGGTACGAAACGAATGGTACAGAGACCTGTAGGTATAATAAAACAGGTTTTTATTAAAAGAACCCAACGTTGTAAACATTGACAGTTTTCTTTATTTATTTATTTAATCGTCCTTGATAACGGTATAACAATCACATTTTCTTTAGTCCAAGTTGTATTCGCATAAGAAAAACAATATACTTTCCTAAAGGAGATATACCCATAAAGAATCTAACCCTATTTTCAAAGCGTGCTATCGTTTTACCTCGTATTAAGCTGTCATAGACCGCAGACGAAATATTACCAAATAATCCAATTGAAGAGAGTGTTACTGTCTCATAAAATGCTAGAAGAAAACTTATTGGGGTATTCTGCCAGTAAAGTAGTGGCGAGTAGGGTTTTTACTTGACATTCTGTCTCATGAGGTGGAAAACAGATATTTTAGAGAGCTCTTTAATTTTCTCCTGGCATTGTGTAGCCTCGGTTATTGACACCAATCAATTCAATTTAGGATTCAATTTTCTAAAATGTCTTTATGGGACTTTCAGTTACAGCTGGAAATGCACGACATTCCCGCAAATTATTTCTCACGATGGATTGCGGTGATTTTTATTTTCATACCTATTTTGAATAAGTACCTACTTACCTAAGTTATAAAATCTCGTTGCATGAATACTGGTTAGTTATGTAATTTAAAAACATTTTAGATCTGTTTGAAAAATATATATATGCCTTGTTGAGTTTCTTGCCGCGTTCTTCTCAACATGGTGCTTCCGAACCGGTGGTAGATTCTTCGACGTTTATAATAATAATAATAATAACAATTTCATTTATTTCAGATATTCTCCATAGGTTGTTAGTATAATAGTTTATAGGAGCAAACTAAATAAAATTGAATCCTAAATTGAATACTCGAAGAAGTTTGACTTAGACTTTGAGTTGGGAGGGCCAGACGGTAGTTACATAATCGTTACCTAATCCTATCTTAGTAATATAATT
Source organism: Archips crataeganus (assembly GCA_947859365.1). Classification (NCBI taxonomy): domain Eukaryota; kingdom Metazoa; phylum Arthropoda; class Insecta; order Lepidoptera; family Tortricidae; genus Archips; species Archips crataeganus. The sequence continues at coordinate 15,916,133 of OX402054.1, forward strand.
ATAAATGAGAAAATTTGTGAAGATGTTTGTATGTTTATTTGTCATTTACGCAATAACGGTTCAACGGATTTGTATGAAACTTGGCGTACAGATAGACATAAATCTGGATTGAGACATAGGATACTTAATATCTCGGCCTTCCCTTACGATAATATCTTAACTTAAAACAAGAATAGAGAGCGCTGTCCAAGAATGTTGGTTGGGGTACCTCGGGTTTCGAGATGACTCTTTCCCTTTATTTGGCAAAATTTAAAAAAGTTGGTAATTCAAACCTCGTCTTAAATTAGGTCTCCTGAAAATTCTATATTAAAAAAAATACAAAAAGATGGTATTAGGTAATGTGTATTGTGGTATATATTTCCAAATAAAGGGTAACTCCGTCTGATATCAATAGATGGCGTTGTCCGAGCGAACGCTTCTGCGTATGTCTAACGCGGTCGAAGACTATGAAATATAGACGTGCAAACGTTAACAAACAGCGCGTAACGTATAGGTAATTTTATCTCTACTTGCATTTGATGTTCATGCCTCATACGCAGGGTCGCATTCAAATACAACCCTGGGGTTCCATAAGAAAAAGGCCTCCGTAACATAAGTTTAAAAATGTATCGTTATTTCGACGAGTCAGCAAATTTTGGATTTTTTTCAGACAGTTTGATTTTTCGTTATCCTAACGCCTTCCAGACCTCCAGCCCTGCTCAGCTACCATCCATTTCTAATAAAACATTTACAAATTAGGAGCATAATTATAAGAAATATGACGAAATATAATTCTGCTAAATACGAGAATAGCGGGTTTGCGTGTGGGACGACGCAATAGTCTGTTTTTCCGCCTGCCCCAGACAGAGTAGAGATTTCATGGTCAACATTGAAGGAACTTGCAGATTTCACAAAAAGCCGTAAAATGATGCCATGTAAACAAATGGAAAGCAGTCATAGAAGAGTCGCGTGCGAACCGAGGCAATGACCCCAATCCGCGGATTTGATCGGTTTACTTTCGCCGTATGTTTTGTTACGCAATCTCACCTTAGCCGCTTACACTTGACCTCGCAAAGGCAGGTCGTGTCACAAACATCAGAGCTCAGCATAATCTGGCAAGGGAGACCCTGACACGTGCTCGGTTGTCCCCGGACCAAACAATTAAGTAACATCGTAAGAAAATTCAAAAAATAATAAGCTTAACGTTCTCGTAGTTTGTCGCTGTACTTTGTGAGCGTTTTATTTAATTTTTTCACGTAAATTTATGTCAATAAACCGTGAACGCTTTTCTCTTTTGATATTTTAATAATTCACCTTATTGTGGCAGGATTGCGAAGTTTTCTTTGGAAAATAATGTACATAATGGTTGAGTAAACCCGGTCTGCGCAAAGAGCTTAGTGAGTTCGAAAGTTCCAGAGTAGATGAGTAGGTATTTTGCAAGGACCTTTCCAGAGCCATACCTAACTGAAGTGTCCTTTCCGGAGGGACGAAATGATTTTGTTTAATATCTCGGACGAAAGAGGGTCGTGAGTGGGTCCGCACTACAGGCATAAGAACGGGTTTTGTGAGACGCAAAATACGCCATGAATTGATAAAAAGCACTTAGGTGGTGCTTGGGGTATTTTCTCAAGTGAAGTTCAAGTTCATAAAATCATTTTTGGGATCGAGAGACCTAAATATGTGATGCTGATCACATCGTGGCATATGAGTCACCGCATTGGCGGCGTATCCTGTTTGAGATTTTCAATGTGCACTTCGACACGTTCTAAAAAAACCGGCCAAGAGCGTGTCGGACACGCCCAAGATAGGGTTCCGTAGCAGGTACGAAAAAATCTTTGCATACTTTATTTAATGTGGTTGTTTTGGTCCCAACGTCGGCGGTACAGCGCCATCTATCGGCGAATTGGGTAACTAATCTAACTAGTATGTACTATGTATGTTGATTGTTTTTCAGATGTAATATATTTTTTTTATTTGAAAGAAGATACTGTTAGCGTGATCTTATAGGTACTTAAAGAAAAAAATGCTTGCAATGGCGGTTAAATTACAATCTTAGTTTAGAAATATTTTTTTACAAAAACTTAAAAACTGCTCAACTGATCAAGTTGAAAATAATTTTCCTAAAAAGTTTTTATTAAGTTTAACTTACGCGATTTTTTTCATATTTTTTAGACGTGCGGTTCAAAAGTTAGAGGGGGGGGGACACATTATTTTGAACTTTCGGAGTGAATATCGCCGAAAATATTATTTTTATTAAAAAATGGTTTTAGAGAACCCCTATTTATTTTCAAATACCTATCCAATGATACCCCAAACTATGGGGTTAGTCGAGATAAAAAAAATCACCCCCACTCTACGTCTATGGGAGGTACCCTAAAAAAATTTTTTTTAGTTCTTTTTATTTGACCACTTTGTCGGCGTGACTGATATATATATTCATGCCAAATTACAGCTTTCTAGTACTAACAGTCTCTGAGCTTAGCCGCGGACAGACAGACAGACGGACAGACATGGCGAAACTATAAGGGTTCCTAGTTGACTACGGAACCCTAAAAACATGTCACACGTTCGATGAATGCACTAAAAACTATCGCGAAGTAGTAAATAGCGCATTATATTTTTACTACCTACTTAATTTATGTATGTACTAAATACACAATGTTTTTTTGGTTTCCGTTATATTCGACGCGTTTCTCGGCACATTAACAGAAACTACCTGGTGAACTGATTTTTGTTAAAATCGAAAAAAAAATTATATCGCGGCATTTTCCGTTGAGTTAAAACGATTATTATACAAATACCAATGTTTACGAATATGATATTGATTTGATGTGACACATAATAAAAGAAAAAGTATGTAATGTCGAACGAACTCGCCTCAATAACTTCCTTGTAGCGAATAGTTACGAATGGAAAACTGTTTGCTGACAAAATTTAAGAGCCGTTCAATTTATTTATTGAATATCTTAAAAATAGTAAGAGTTTCGAGAAATTAACTCTATTTGACCTGAATAATTTTCCCTTAAAGTTAACTGAAATCAAAAAAAAACCGGCCAAGAGCGTGTCGGACACGCCCAAGGTAGGGTTCCGTAGCCATTACGAAAAAATCAAGTAATATTTTTCTAAGGATTTCGTATGTGTACGGAATCATCCAAGTTTAGGTATGTTTTATACCTTAGGCTACTATTTACTCTTAAACTACAAATAATTTCCAAGCAATCTTAGCCGCTATAATTTTCCTAGTAAATTTGGTATATTTACTACTATTCTGAATTTTTCAAATTTTTCCACCCATCAGTTTAGATTTTAGAGGGGGGGGACGGTCGATTTTAATGAAAATTGTCACTTTAAAGTTGAATATTTCGCAAACAGATCCCTGAATAGAAAAATCATGTTAGCAACCTCGCAATGGTTTTAAAAGACCTATCCAAAAATACCCCACACTATAGGGATAGACGAGAAAAAAAATCACCCCCCCTTTACGTCTATGGGAGGTACACTAAAAAAAAATTATTTTTTATTTTTTATTTTACCACTTTGTCGGCGTGACTGATATATATATATTCATGCCAAATTACAGCTTTCTAGTACTAACAGTCTCTGAGCTTAGCCGCGGACAGACAGACAGACGGACAGACATGGCGAAACTATAAGGGTTCCTAGTTGACTACGGAACCCTAAAAAGGTGTACTTATAGTAAGCATGTTATAAAGTAAAATTATGTAAAGTCGAGTATTTAACTTAATTATCTCTGTATCCCTACGCAAAGCAATGGGTGAGGCTCTGAAGCGAAAATCTAAAGATAATGTAGGAACACCACGAGTTGTCATAGTCATTGGGATTTTTAGCTGGCGGACATATTATTAGTCGATTTTCGTAACATACGGGATACGGTGGTTCAAACGCTTTTGAACCCCACCACTAACACTACGTACCAGACACTTAATTTTCCGGTAAGTATGTCCCATTTGTCTTATAGAACTGTGAAATCGTGAAGTAACAGGGTTCAAAATCGTACGAAATATATCAGTTCTATAGAACTAATAGGACCTTCCCAATTGTACCATCAACAGGAGGAATTTTACTACAATTGAACAAGATAGTTTTTACAAAAACTATACCTCGTAATATTAAATGTCTGGTACATAATTTTATATTTGGGTGGGGCTCGAAAGCGTTTCAACCGCCTTATTGCATGTGTTACGAAAATCGACTAAGTAATAAGAATATGTCAGTCTACTAAAAAACTTGTTACCAATTCACCGTCATCATCATCATCCCAGCCTATATACGTCCCACTGCAGGACACAGGCCTCCTCTCAGAATGAGAGAGCCTGGGCCGTAGGTCCCATGCGGGCCCAGTGCGGATTGGGAACTTTACATACACCATTGAATTTCTTCTCAGGTGTATGCAGGTTTCCTCACGATGTTTCCTTCGCCGTAAAGCTCATGGTAAAGTACAAATGCAAATTCGCACATAAATTCCGAAAAACTCACGAGGTGCGAGCCCGAACTCGAACCGACGCACGACCCTCTGCTTGAGAGACCATAGGTCAAACCACTAGCCAGCACGGCTTCCAATTCATTTTAATATTAATATACCTTTTTTTTGTAGCCTCCGGTTTCGAGCTGCTGGATATCTGCATAGAAAACTGCGTCCAATGTAAGAAAATGCTGGGAGATTGGTTCGATGGGCCACTCTGCGGCCAGACCTGCGTGAAGCAGCGTGGCAAGATTATTCCGGAATGTGAAAACTACGCCTCCATAGAAAGATACATTAACAAACTCTAATCGATTCATTGGACTAGGAACATAATAAAGATGACCAGAAGTGGCACTCAGACGGCTTACAGAGTAAACCTTACGCATATACTACGTGTAGATAGATATAATACTTAAATGTAATGCGATGTTTACACACTCGCCGAAGCTTGACACGCATTCACGAGATCCCAGCATTTACAAGCCGCCAAACATGGCCAACTTTGTAACTTGCAAATGCGGCGTAAAACCTTGTCACACAAGCTTTTTGATCTCAAAACCCATAGATACTCAATACTCAATTCTTTATTGCTCTTCCACAATGTATGTTACAGGTGTTATAAGGATACAATTATGATCATACTTCACTAGAGAAGCGATTTTCAAGTGCGTCTGAATTACTCAAGGTTGGCGGTTGCTTTATTAAGCCCTCGTCAAATTCAGAATATCAGAATTTGAAACTTATGCTAATCGAGCAAAGTTGACATTTGATTAGACACATTGTTCAAAAAATGTATTTTGCCTTTAAAGGCTACTTATTTCCTTGTCTCTAGACATTCTTAACAGCTATTCTTAACAGTTTTTCCACGGTCTTGATGCCGGTCCATAAGAAGCGACGAGGCCCGCTAATTAAACACCCTGTCCACACTAGCTCGTGAACGCTGGCTAAGCCTTGCCGAATGTGTAAAGACAGCTTAGGAAAATTATATGTGCTTCGAATCGTCCAATGATACATGGAGTTTCGCTTCTACTCCGAATAACCTTTATTCTTGCTAGGAGTGCATGACAAGGACTGAATAGAGATAAATACAACAGTTGCAAATGGCGGGAGTAAATTTTTTGGACCTACCTTTAGTTAGTTGTATGGTTAATGTTACAGATGTGCAAATTGCGGAAAGTTTCAAAAAAGTTGGAAAAGTTCTCGGAAATTTCTGGAAATTTTCACAAGAAATATAGGATATTTAAATTTAAGAAACGGAAAGTTTCAATCCCCATACAAAATTATGGGAAGTTTCCGAAATTTTCCTATATGAAAAATTTCGCAATTTTGGAAAGTTTCCTTTGGCACATCAGTGAGTTAATGTTTCACCGCACAACGGATATTTTTCATAATTATCTTCACTGCACCGGTGAACCGGTGACCGGTGTCTAACCTTTTAAAACTAAACAAATACCTAACTATTGTCATGACATGAGTGAACCAGGCCTTATACTACAAAGTCCGATTTTCGGACTTCGTATCATGCCCTCCCGCTCACGATAATAGTATTTAACAGGAGTGCGAGAGGGATGACACGATACGAACTTCGAATTTCTAATTTCAAAGTAGAATGAAATTGTGTTGATGTTTTCTCTCCGTTCGCGTAGTCTCGTACTAATTAAAATTTAATAAAATCACTGAGATTTTGTCAACAAATTGACATTCAACTAAATTAGAATACATTGTAGAAAATATCACCTTGCTTCAACCTAAGCCATTTGAAATGAGATACCTAAATCCAGACGCCATATGATCTCGCAGACGCTTACACTATTTCTTTCTGTCAAACGGTACAAGACGGTGACAGCAAGAGATGGTGAAAACTATGGCAAGCGCCCGCGCGTTAGAGAGAGAGAGAGAGTGAGAGAGAGAGATATGTTTATTTACACATATTCCATACACAGGAAATACATTTGACAGGAAAAGATACAAATAAAAATCATCGAATAGTATAAATTGGGCTCCACTCAGCATAATGTTGCGGCAAGCCGCAACGCTGTTTTTCAGTGGGTTAGCTATATAGACTTTGGTTATCACAGAATAACCAGTGTGACGTTCTTCAAAATGGTTCTTAATTAATAATAGAAGTATCTCTACGTCATGTCATGTTTATGCACTTAACAAATTCATGTAGTAGATAAATACATGACATCTTGCCAAAGTATTATATTCCATTAGTTATAGGTAAATACTTATTAGTGCTTTATAATTTATAAGCTTTAATACTTGTTATTTTACTGCAATTTTATACTTATTACAGGGATAATGTAGTAAAACAATTATATTTAATTAAAACTGTATTTTATTTCAATCCTTATTCAAATTTCTTACGTATAAGAGTATAGTAACTAATTCATTCTCCATAATTGATTTGACTTATAAATCGCTTCAACTTATTATCATTGCAAGTTATCAAACTTATCAAATATACGCAAAAATAACTATCCTTTGATAATTTTGTCACAGTACTAGTAAATGGTACTAAGAGTAAACTACGCTATCTGGTTTTTTTTCGGCCTCACTTTTTGTCGCAGTACTCAGTCCTGGTTAGGTATTAAGTCCATGAGTGGAACTTATCGATAACTGGATTGTCGATATTATTATGTCAAACACTAACCACATTTCGTTCGTGCCAGAAAAATATCTAGGTATAATTATTAGGCAAAGTTTGTAAGGATTAATTGATTGTATTTTATCACCCTAAGCCTCAATGTCAGTTGTACGACTCAAAGCATCACAGGCTATTTTCACAAGCAAATAAATGTGACGATCAACCTTATTGATTGTTCTAATGTAGGAATTGGGAATGTCTCAAAAAAAAATACCAGTGGTTTTATATTTTTTTTTGTATAGAAAAGTCAATTATAAGAAACTAATTTCAATATTTTGTCATTTAGTTCACTACTTTTTTCAAAATTAATTATTGAAACTATTTTGGTTGATGACGTCAGAATGTAATTGAGGGCTCCCAACACTGCCACAAATTTCTAAATCTATCTAAATGCGTACGATAAGGCAACCCCTTTTATTATTTTTTGCGTGGTGGTACACTGTAACTATAGTCCGACAAGCTCGTGCGCGACCCTCCGCGGAACCCTGTCGCAGTCAGCGTTTGCCGCACTTATTAAAAACAATCTTGTTAAGGACGGCAGAGGCTTCCTGCGACAGGGTTCCGCCGAGCGCCGCGCACGAGCTTGTCAAGGTATAGTGTCACTTTACTGGCGCTGTCAAAGTGCTAGATGTCAGGCAGCGGGTCCAAATCAAACTCCGTAGTTATAATCCACGCGTAAATTGTGAAGAATTCTAACCACACAGAATAAAGTACGACTTGGACCGGTCACGCAATTTACACCAAAGTCAAATGAAGGTCATTGCTTATTTGTTATGTAATAAATTAATTACATAATATTAAAATTAAATAATTACAGAAAACGAGTTAAAAAGCATTTATCTCGAAATGGTTTTCGATTTACTATACATTGCAAAAAAATAGACATCCCCAATTGTCATAAAAAATGGTAAAGCACTCACTTGGTCGACCATACCAAGAAGTAAAAGACTAACTCAACGACATACCGTAATATGCCACATTCATTTTATTTACAACACCTTGTATAGTTACAAGATAGAAAAAAACATACAGACGAACACAACCTCCTTTTTATATAAGTGCGATCTTACGCAGCATCTTATAATAGAAATTTTATTTTAACATTGTTTCTTGTACGTGCCATTGCAAAATTTGTTTCAGTCTTTGTTCACGAAGCTGTATTTAAGTGGATGACGCCAGTCGACGTATCTTGCGTGCCATAAATGCATCAGCAATCCTCAAGTCTCTCACCACGCGGCCGTTACAGTAGTACACACTTTATATGGCACGTCGTGGATTTTCGGCCGCGCAGACACGAACAAACTATTCCGATGATAGCCGAAGGTTATTAGTCTGATTATTCTTATGCCGTATTACAAGGTGATAATCTCAGTGCATCTGTTATCCGTCTCACTCAGGCGAGACACTCATGCCTCGCGCGCGACGCGGGCTAATATGGCGGCAGCAACCCGCCAATAGCGGCGCAGGAAAAAGACGCGCCGTGCGTGGAGTATGCCGATTGGTCAATAGCATTTCCTGCGCTTCTAAAACGCGTCTTCTGCGCAGGTACATCGGTGAGCCAAAAGAATTAATTTGCGTACCTATCTGTAGCTCTGCCAGAGAAATATGAGCGAAAAAACTCCCTCAAACTACGCAAACTTGCTCTCACTGTACTTTGTCATCCACTTCAATATAGATCCGTGCTTTTGGCAAAGAAAAATGTAAAAAATGACAGTTCAACAATAAAGAGGTAAGGATATAACTTAAACCTACGAATAATTTGACATTACAAATACTAAATGTTTCCTACAGCATTAGTTAACTGGTACTTCCATACTCTGTGACGCATCTTCTGGCATAGGTTCAGATGGGACCGTGGGAGCGGGCCCTGGAAAAAAAAAATTGTGGGATCAACTAATGTGCATCAAGTTTGTATGAACTGAAACAATTACTTTGCTCACCCGCGACCTTACGATAGTTACGTTTATGCAAGAAAACCACCAAATGTTATGTTTAACATTTGGTAGCATAGCGTACGGTTGTGGTGCCAGCTCTGAAGATGAGCTCTGGTTGAGTTCGAAACGCGTCAGTGTAGTTTGGTGGTGGTGATGGTTGGGTTTGTGTGATTTGTGTGTGTTCGTACAGTGTGGAGGGTGGAGGAACTGCATGAACACGCATTTCTTGCATAAACTTAACTATCGTAAGGTCGCGGGTGAGCAAAGTAATTGTTTCAGTTCATTAATTACTCATTAACTTGTAAAGCTTATGTAGCTATCATCATCATCATCATCCCAGCCTATTTATTCCAACAAATTTATTATTTTTTAAAACGCCACGTTGTATAGATGTGAGCCGTGGTGGCCTAGTGGGTTGGCCTATGGCCTCTCAAGCAGAGGGTCGTGGGTTCAAATCCCGACTCGCACCTCCGAGTTTTTCGGAATTTGTGTGCGAAATTAAATTTGTAATTTACCATGAGCTTCACGGTGAAGGAAAACATCGTGAGGAAACTTGCATACACCTGCAAAGAAATTCAATGGTGTGTGTGAAGTTCCCAATCCGCACTGGGCCCGCGTGGGAACTATGGCCTAAGCCCTCTCATTCTGAGAGGAGGCCTGTTCCCTGCAGTGGGTCGTATATAGGCCGGGATGATGTATAGATGACTGTCCTCTTGGTTTAATCGTTCTTGCTTGTTAGAGTTGTGTTGGGATTACAAATATTAGAAGAGGGTACGATGTCTGAGAGAATTTTGAGAAATAGGTATTTTAATGAAATGTCGCTGTCTCGCCCGAACCCCTCCGTGTCAGTACAGCGAGAGCGGGACAACTGCAGCTCAGACCGTTATTAGGCGCGTAAAATTGATCAAAACAGCATTTCGTAATCCCCTGTTTTATTCTCGAAAAACCTGGTTAATTTTAATACTAGGGCTACACACATCGCGATAGAATTATCGCGATAAAACTTCGTCTTCGGGCTACGGCGAATGTGCATGGCCACACTGCTATAGAGAGCAATGCCGCAGAGTTTACTTTAGTTTGGCAGCCTTTGATGTGCGCAAATTTACCGACAGCGGGGCGAAGGGTCTGCGCCTTCGGGCGAAGTGCCAAAGTATTCGCGAATATTCGGCTACATACATCGCGATTATGCGAATATTCGCGTTATCGCGATGTGTGTAGCCTTAGCATGATACATACACGATCAAAGTTGCGGACAAAACTAGTTGCAATAAGTAGAATAAAACGTTGGTACAATACCTGTGGGTGCATCATGGGACGGAGTTTCTAGTGAGGTATCCATGGGAGTGTTCCCTGTTTCCCTGCGGTCGGGCGGCGGCGAAGATATAGGAGTCGGTGGTAGCTAGAATTTATACAATTTAAGATTAACTAGTGAATGCTGGCAACCCTAACACGCTGTATTACATCACGGCTGTAGGACTCCACTCCCATGGCCAAAAAAACTGTTATAGATAAATTACCGAGAGCATGGAACTGCATATGTAGTGATATTGTGTGTTTATAGGTATTGGAGAGAGAGAGATCTCTATATTGTTGTATCTTTCTCACTAAAGAGGAATGCGTAGGCATTCACACACACACACACACACACAATACCACTACATATGCAATCCCACACTCTCGGTAATTTAACTATATTATGGTATGGTATGTGTGGAGAATTTTACGGTGGGATCTTACACTACAAGCAGATCCTAGCCAAGCGTCATATTGGACTGAATTTTCAAACATTTTGATCGCCCGGGTCAAACTCAAATGTCGTGTTTCTTCCAAGATTATTGCAACAATAGAAAGGCAAGTCGGAGCAAATTTTATCAAACTAGAAAGTAGTGGTACTGCCTTTCATTTGCATAAAAAAATTACTCTGAGCATCTGTTTTGAAGTGGTGGCCTAGTCACAGAATAACTAATAGTACTAACGTACAGAAGGATCACTCTCGAACAAAAGTCAACTTTAGGTATAAAAATTTGCCTACTCTTACGACCGTTAACTGCTTGCACGCGAAATTGAAATTTATCGTGTGATACGAGCGTTCATATTCCGTTGAGCACCGCTGAACCGAAACCAAGAGCACAGGGTTCCCACTTGCCGATATTTAGGTAGGTATATAAATCAAGAAAGATTACAGTGTGTATTAATTCAGTAAAGTACCTTTAAACGTAATAGTATCTTTTATACGGATTATAAGATCGTTCAGAAGTATTTAAATGCTGCAAAAATCACAGAATAGTTATTTATGATACAAGTGCGGAAAGTAGGCTATTCCCAACGAATGGCGGAGATCTAAACAAACGAGCGAAGCGAGTTTGGTTTAGCCGACATGAGTTGGGAATTTCCTACTTTCGACACGTATATCATACAACATTTTACAATGCATTAAGCGAGGAAAAAAATTGGGGCTAAAAGCGCGCGCAGACAGAGAGCGGTCTGGAGTACCGAGTTCCGCGTTCAGAGTTCTGTGTTTTCATCGCTCGAGAGTTCCTGTCACCTGCTTTGCGCGTTATCGTAAGAGACTCAGTACATTCGAAAGAACGCAGAACTCTGAACTCGGAACTCAAGACCGCTCTCTGTCTGCGCGCGCTCATAAACATTTTCCGAAAAAGATGTTGCGTTCTTATTTACCTTTCATTGAGGGAAAGTCTCGTAGATGTTTACATATTTCAGCATCGGTTTAGTCAGCAGGAGGCTATCACATTTAATTTTGTGCTTGGTCTAGGACGTCAGGCGGCGTTAAGTCCTATGTAAATTCATCACTTGGACTCTCCATTTTAATTTACTAAACTTAAGTTAATTCTCCGGACTGAATTCATGAACATTATTGTGGCGGGTTTTCATGACAGGCGCGAACGGAACGAACCATGATTGGTTTGTGTTACGCCATGCGCGCGCACTGAAAGCTCATTGGTTGACAGGCGCGAACGGGTAAACATGATTGGTTCGTGTTACGCCATGCGCGCGCACTGAAAGCGCAGATGTCGACGGTCCGCAATGGACTCAAGGAATTATTTTAGTACTAAATTTTTTATTTCAAAACTTTTGACGAAATTAAAATTTGTGTTTTTTAATATTAAAACAATCTGTTTTATTATTATTTTATCAGTAAATATTCATTTGGTTGCATCAAACATTTTCTTATTTTGTGCAAAGCTGAATTATGAAGACACAACTCTCTAGTCTTATTTTTTAAACACTAGTTTGGACACAACTTTTTGAGAATTGGCAATTTAAAAAGTTACTTTTCCGCACGCGTGTGGAAAGTAAAATCCATACAATTTTTTTTCACACTTGCGAAAGTGTGCTGGGATGACTAACTTTCTATAGATATGTTGACTCGCGTCAAGAGGCACTTTCCGAGCATATGCATTGTAAAAATAATTACGCGCGACGCGGCTAGCGTGAGAACCGAATGCCGAGCGACAACCTACTGCCATACGCCTGCCTGGGAGGCGCGCCGGCCGAACATACCTAAACTGCGGAGTGAAACCCCCCTGGCCTAGGGCCGGCGCTCACTGACGGCATGGCACGGCATGGCACGACGGCAAAGGATTTTATTACTATCAAGTTATTTTGAATCTTATTTCAATGAGTTTAGAATTCATTTTACTTTATTGGTTATGCGTTGCGTGATCCCTCGGCACGTCGCGGCATCGTGGTATCGAAATAAAGTAATATGAATTCTAAACTCATTGAAATAAGATTCAAAATAACTTGATAGGAATAAAATACTTTGCCGTGCCATGCCGTCAGTGAGCGCCGGCCCCTACTGGTTGGACCTATGTCCTCTCAAGCAGAAGGTAATTTATGTACGAAATTATATTTGGAATTTACCATGAGTTTTACGGTGAAGGAAAACTTTGTGAGGAAACCTGGACACACCTGAGATGAAAATCAATGGTACAGTCAAGGACTTTAATTCATAAGCCACCATGGAACCTTTTCAAAAGAAAAGTCATTATGATTTTCCTTGTTAATTAATGCGATGCCACTATGACGTTTACTGTGTAATGATTCCATGGCGGCTCATGAATTAAAGTCCTTGACCGTATGTGTAAAGATCCCCATCCGTACTGGGGCCCTGTGGCAAATACGGCCCAACCCAAGCCCCTCATTCCGAGAGGAGGCCTGTGCCCTGCAGTGGGAAATATACACCGTGAAATTTTAGTGGTTGTTTTCCCGAAACGAGGTGATTTAGTATCGATTGTACAATCGATTTATTATTACTATTTTGACTAGAGTCAAAAATCCAATTGTGAAAAACGAAAGTCTAAAATGACCGCAAACCAATAGTAACGCTTCGTTGGTACCTAACCTATCGTACGATCGTACGCTACTTGTACCAACGAAGCGTTACTATTGGTTTGCGGTCATTTTCGACTTTCGTTTTTCACAATTGGATTTTTGACTCTAGTCACCTAGTCTAGGACGATGAACTTACCTCGGGAGCTATCCTGGGTACTTTGCCCACTTTGTGTCTAACGCTGAAGGGAGCACAACACTCGTAGTAATTGATGACAAAATCAGGATAGGCCTCCCCTAGATCGTGTCCCGGTACCACATCGAACTCTGTGCAGCCTTCCCTGGAAAAAGCATCAAATAATGAGTTAATTAATAAAAGTGATTTTCCCATGCATAGGACCTCAATTAAAAAATTATCAAAAAAAAGCAACTTTTTAAGAAAGATATTTACCATTTGACCAGGAAGTAAAGAGTGCCATGGAACAATTGACCAGCTAGTATTCTTTCTGGGGGCAGACCTCTTTCCAATCCTCTCGGTTTTTCAATTTCCTGTAATATGAAAATTAAAAAAATGCATTTTTTGTTAAATAAAGCTTTGAACCTTTTTCGGATCTAGTGGCCAGGGTAGACTGAAATGAGCTTACTTAAGAGCATGAATCATAAATTCATAAATGTCATGTACTTAAATATAAAACAGAAACATTAACAGAATTCAAATGTTAGTTGACTAAAGAATTGCTGAATCAATTAGGAAAACTCCTCTGCAACCACCTGTAGCTGTATACTTAATTTCCAGTACCTATATTAGTTAGCCTAGAGAAGTGTCCCACTGCTGGGCAAAGGCCTCCCCCCATTTTCACACCCAAGGTACATGTCTAGATCGTCCCGCCAAAGCCTCCTGGGCCTACCTCGTCGCTGCCATCCATCCTGTGGAATCCAGTTTGTGGCTAACCTAGCCCACCGATTTGGATCCATGCGGCTGGCGTGGCCTTAGCAAATTAAGCTTAGCAGCCGTGGCACCCACATCGGTAATGCGTGTTTGGGAGCGCAGTGAAGTGTTTCGGATCCGATGAACCCTCTTCACCCCGAGGATCTGCCCTCCATTTGCTCTTTGGCAAAACTTAAATTTGGTCTTCTGTAACTCCGTCAATGACCATGTTTGAGCACCGTAAGTTAGGACAGGCAGTATACACATATTAAAGAGTCTCCATTTTAGGGTAAGAGGAGGATCACCCTTCCTTAGATCTTTCATTGACCAATACAGGGTGTATCATTTAAATCGGTCAGTAGGGGAAAGTCTAAAACTATAAGACATACAAAGATCTGTTCTTAGGAACCATGTCATTGATTTTAGTGATAAGAAAAACTGCATTCATGGATTTGAAAAAAAAAAATTGTTTGTATTGTATAAAATGGTGGTCATTTCGAACACCTACTAAATTAAATTAAAGGATATGAAAAACAATGCATTTTATTCATTTTAGATATCATGTTTCACAGTAACATTTTCTGCTTAAGACCTACACAATCGATATCTAAATAGAAATAATGTACGTTTTTTTTCAAAATTTCCGGGTTTGATTCCTGAACTGAGAACTAGTTTTTTTTTAAATCTATGAATGCAGTTTTTCTTTTCACTGAAATCGATCACATGGTTCCTAAGAACAGATCTTCGTATGTCTTATAGTTTCAGACTTTCCCATACTGACCGATTTAAATGATACACCCTGTGTAGCTCCTACAGCCTCGCTTCCAGCTTCAACCAATAGCAAATTCCAGATGAGACCATATTTTTCAAAACTATTAATAAATAAATACAAAAAAATATTTAAGTGAAGACGACAATAGATACTCCTCCTTTTGTGAAATCAGTAATAAACACAAAACCCATCAAACTTAATGATTAATGGCCAGCGCAGACCAAATGCGTATGCGTGCCTCGCACCAGTTGTGATGAATGAAACTGTAAGATAAATGGCACACCATGTGCACGCATCTAGTGCGCAATCTTTCTTACAGTTTCATTTATTAGAGTTGTGCGTGTGCGTGTGCGTGACGTGACCGCACACGCATCTGGTGTGCGGCGGCCTTTAATGGCAGTTGACCATATAAATTTTAATCTTTGATCTATTTAACTTACTTCAATCTTCTTTTTCTTCTCTCCTCCTCGACGTCCCCTCTTCCTGGTGCTGTACCCTTCTTCTGCCGTCTCTGTTGGAGCCGGAGCTGTAGCGGCAGCGGCAGCGGCAGCGGTAGCGGCAGCGGCAGCGGTAGCGGCGTCTGCGGCAGCGGCGGCAGCCTCCTCAGCTTCCCGTTCCCTCTTGGTACGAGCTTCCTCGTACGCTGATATTAGCTCTGGACAGTCGAGGTTGTCCTCTGGCTCCCATGTGTTGTCATCGCTACAAGTATTAGGGATATTAGTTAGATAAAAATGAATTTACAGCCGAAAACGAAAATGGAAAAGAAGCTTTGGCTACCGTCTTAGTTTTGAAACACCACAATTTCACTCAAATTTGTGGTTGCTGTATCGTAACGTGATGTTATATAGTATTTGTCGATATATGGACTATAGTCCATATAGTAAAAATCTATATTCGATCCAGTAGTTCCTGGGATTGGCACACTCAACCGAACAAACTTTTCAGCTTTATACTCTTAATATAGTTAATTGTGTATGTAAAAAATCGTGCGTGCAGCTCCTCCGCGCGGAAGAAGTGAAACTTCGTAATGTGGAAATGAAAAAGGCACTTATACATCAATATGAACCTTATTGCAATAACTTAAAGAACTAAATTTACTTATGCATCTATGTGTTTAAATTACTCACTAGATGGCGCTTTTATCAAGTCTCATACAAATTAGCGAAACAAGTTAAATAACTCGTCGCTAGATGGCGTTGCTCCTCGTGCGCACGTTATTTTCAACAATTTTTCTTGATTTTTCGTAATTCTCAAAGATATTCAATACTTTTTTTTACTAAATACGTTTAAAATACTTTATTCTACGATCTACCATTAAAATAGTTTTGATTTTTACAAGTTTTCATACTAAACCATACAATTGTTTTGAATCGCACGGACGAAGTTTTTAACATCCGTTAGTATATTATACAATGCAAACGTCTCGTAAACGTCAACTTGCGTTGCGTTGCGTTGCGTATTTAACGCAACGCTTTTCGGAAGTCGCGTCGCATTAGAACTTAGAAGTCTCACTTCAAAAATATGATTATAACGTCAAAACATAGTTACATAGTCCTTAAATCAGATGAGTGAGTGTGAAAATGTATATTTTTGTCAAAATTGTTGACTCCATGGTTACCATGTTACGAAAACTCCGAAAACTGGTCATATATTATTGTCCCCCTTTCCGCTTCAACAAATTAACCTTTAAACTCCAGTGTCAGCTATATAGTAGGGGCCATAATTCGAGAGACAACTTTGACAATTAATTTTGCTCAAATCTTGCCACAGACAGGGTAGTGCTGTTTGTGTCGATAATAAAAAAAAACATTACGGCTTTGGCTACCTGTGGTATTTGTTCATTACTTACGGTGATATGATTAAATTAATGTAACAATTTACATTTCAATGTAAGATATCATTAAAGGAAGTAAAAAAACCTGTCTTATATGTCGGATGCTACATAGAAGACACATGTGTCAACAATATTAGTTATGCTGATGATATGGTGCTGCTCAGCCCCTCTGTCAGTGCTCTAGAACTACTACTGAAAGTTTGTAAAACATATGCTGGGGCCCATGGACTCAGGTATAACACGTCAAAAAGTGAGCTCTTGCAATTTAAAGCGGGTAGTAAAAGCTACATAATGCACCCAATCACGCTTTGCGGTACTCCTTTAAAAAGAGTAGACAAGTTTAAGTACCTGGGTCACTGGGTCACTGAGAGTATGTCTGATGTTCCAGACATTGAAAGGGAGCGACGGGCGCTGTGCGTGCGTTGTAACATGTTGGCCCGTCAAGTCACATTATTCAACGCGTTCAGAATGTTGTTCGGGCTGCGGCGATACTGTAGCGCTTCGGCAATGTTTGCCGAAGCGCAAACACATTGCTTTTACACAATCATGCCCGACAACGCACCAACGCACAACGCACTGGCATCGCGTAAAGCGCTGCGGGTGTCTATGGACAGTGGTGATCATTTAACATCAGGTGACCCACTAGTTCGTTTGTCTGGCCTTTCTAAATTAAAAAAAAAAAAAAAATGCGAAAAAGAAGCGCATCATTGTTTAATCGCCTTCGCTCCAGCCCGAACAGCATCCTGAGCGTGCTGGCGCGGCGCTGGGACTCGCCCCTGCTGGAGCGCCGGGCGCGGCAGCACGCGCCCGCCGCCCCCGTACCCCGGCGCTTCTAGTTGTACCTCATTGTATTTTAATTTTATATTCTAATTTTATGATAATTTTAATTGTAATTGTATTTATAACACTAACCCTAGATTTTTAAGTAACTTGTAATTAACACTATGGATTGTAATGGTCCGAAATAAAATATTTGAATTTGAATTTGAATTATATCAAATCATATAGTCCAGTCGACACTGATTATCCATATTGGCCACATCACTATTTAATTTCGTCTAACCCTGGTAACCCTTTAATTGTCAAGCTTAACTCTCGAATTATGGCCCCTTCTATAGACGACAATAGGGTAATACAAAAATGAATCTACTTCAACCTACCTACCCACATCCACATAAGAATCAATTTTGTTCATTACAAAAACAATTGTACATTAACCACACCTTAGACAAGTATTTATGAACCTGTTTTATTCTGGGATAATGTAGTCAAATCCGGTAGGAGCTGACTTTACAATTCGTTTGACAACTTATGTATACTGTTATGTAAAATAAAATAAAATAAATATTAGGGGACAATCTTACACAAATCGACCCAGTCCCAAACTAAACAAAGCTTGTACTATGGGTACCAGACGACGATAAACATACTTATATAGATAAATAAATACTTAAATACATAGAAAACATCCATAACTCAGGAACAAATATTTGTGCTCATCACACAAATAAATGCCCTTACCGGGATTCGAACCCAGGACCTCTTGCTTCGTAGGCAGGGTCACTACCAACTAGGCTAAGGCAGTTGTGTGTATTTGTTGTTTGTTCTGTATAGACATAAATTTGCAAGTTAAATAAAAGTTTGTTGTTGGGTTCAATCTTCAGATGAGGTCAATATTATGTATGAAGATGCTTGTTGAATCTGGGATGTTTATTGATCACCCAGTACCTATAGTACAAGCTTTACGTATTTTAGTACTAGATCAATTACTATTTTAAGTATTTATTTTAACCTTTTCAAACGCTCTGTCAAATACAACAGCTCTCGCTCATACTCCATGACACTGGAACGTCAAACGCAATATTGAACCCTACAGAATAGTAGATTGTTCAACAAGGGAGGAAAATAACCAATATCACACGAGGTTACTTGGCACCCGAGCACAGCGAGGGTGCCAATATTCCGAGGGTGTTATTGGTGTTTTTCCCAAGTTTAACACTCTGCTTTTCATTTCGACTACAAGGAAAGTAAAAAAATATAAGTATAAATAAATAAAAATGTCTAAACTGGTCAATATGATTGTTGTAAAATATTTCAATGGAGTTTATTGTTAAGGAATAATTAATTTAACAAAATTTAGAATGTTCAATATAATAATCAATGAAAACAGTAGATAAAGTAAGTAGGTATTTTAGTAAATTTATTTATAAAATATGTAAGTAACCAATTTGAACCAAGGAGTTAAGCTGTATAAAGATAGGCTGTGTGGACAATAACATTGTTGTTTACCATGTTTTTTTCTTAACATTTTCTAACTTTTCTGGTTTAAGTCACTAAATAATAAATTAATAATTTAATTTAATAATATTTCACTGGCATTATAAAATTTGTACTATGACTAATTAAGAAAAAAAAACTCAATACTTAATTATTCCATGTATATGCCGTAATGCTTGGCTGAATGCGTATGTGTTCCATTGACAGCCAATGCCTTTATTTTTTTTAATTCATTTCTACCCTTGGGAAGAAAATAATAATTATCCTCCCGTATGTCAGATATGATTTGCCTCACTTTCCGAGTATGAGAGATGAAAATGCAAAGAGGTAGGTATCTCTGCACGCCGTGACTAATATATCAGTCGTTGGCGTAGAACCTACGGTGCTGATAATGTGTTGTTGGAGACGATAAGGTTAAATTGTGACCAAAGACAGTTTTTTTTAGTGTAAGAAACTACGCACAAATAAATACATAATTATCAAGATTCAATAAACTTACTGAGAGTATCCTTTCCATTTCAACAAATACTCCACTTTTCCATTCTTAATGCGACGGTCCAAGACTTTTTCAACAGAGAACTCTTCGTGTTTCCCGCCTTGAGGGCCTGTCACGCCGGTCTGGATTATCGGGGGTATTTCAGGTATCTGGTTCGTTTCCATAGACTGCACCGGTTCAGAGTTAGATGGGAAGTTCAAGTCTACTCCAGTCTGCATTGAACTCTCAGAAAGAGACTCGATGGCTTCTTCCATGGCTGAAAGTAAACAAGATTGTTAATGTTATCGAATTTCCTGCTTCTTACGCGAGGATATTACGTGTAAACTTACTTGGAAACTAAGACAAAGCAGTGTTAATTGATGTCAATGAGCAATCGTTAAATAAATGAGGTGGGATAGAAATCCGCAAAATAATAACAGATAGACGCCGCGTCGTGCAAATCTGACAGCACAGCACAGCCAACCACGCCAAGCCAAGGTGAACGAACGAACGAAATGTCAACTCAACGTCACACACATACGCATACCATAATACCATTACCATACGAATGAAGATAATTTGACAGATTGACATGGACAATGACAGATAACAGTCAGTGTTGTCAACCCTAATTTTAATCGTAATTTAAATATTGTACGCCTCTGATACCTGATTTACACTCGCGCACAGACTACTTAGAGATACCTCGCGTACGAGTGGCGAGACGAACTGCGGGACGAGCCACGAGACGAGAGTGTGAACATGCGCGCCTCGCGCCTCGTCTCGTGATTTGCCTTGATTTTGAGGCTCGCGTCACAGATTACTTAATAGTTACTTCCAGGGGGGGCACACTTACATATATCACACTTTTCATGCGACTACAGCGATCTCTGGTTGTTTGGTGGAGAACTAAATTAGCGGCCATCTTGGTTGACTTGTCAAACTTGTCAGTTGTCATTCATCGGCCATGGCCATGGCGTACCAAATTGTACGGTCAAGGACTTTAATTGATAGGCCAGTTGCCAATGTTCGTATTTTAGCCGTATAGTGCAAATCGGGTTTAGCCGCTTATACTTCGTATATGCTGATTTGAATTAGACGACTAAAATACGAATAGTGGCAATTAGCCTATCAATTAAAATTACGCGTAATTATAGCTGTACATCACTACCAACATATACATATAGATAGGTATACATCTATAGATACGTCACATTAGTTCTTCACCAGGGCGTAGGGCAGCAGCACCTTCCATACATGCATATTTGACCATAGAGTTGCCACTCTTGTTCATATAATATTACAATACTCTTTGGTTACTTCGTAACAGATATTGCATCCCGTACAAAATCTTGGTACTTACCGCGATTGTAGCCACAGATTATACTACTCCGTCTCCTTAAGAATGTGTGCGTGCCGACAGTGACAAGGGCTGGCAGTTTGTATTAAATTTTTTTTCTCTACATGTTGTTTTACCATTTTGTCGGGATAATTGCTATATATTATATCCATGCAAACTTTCTAGCACTAATATTCCCTAAGCTAAGCCACGGACGGACAAAGGGACAGACGGTCATGGCGAAACTATAAAGGTTCCATTTTTGCCATTTTAGCTCTGGAATCCTAACAAAAAAGGATATTTATTGCAATGCGCAGAACACATTGCCATGCTCACAGTACCCTAACGTTATACTAGATACGACGGTCAACTTTTGAACTTCGCATCGTGCCATCCCGCTCACGCTTATAGCTTTTTATAGAAGAGTAAGAGGGACAGCACGATATGAACTTCCAAATTGTTATATTAGCTATTAATTCTAGCATAGTCATATTAAAGTTTGCCCCTGTTTCACCATTTTCACTTATAAAAGTCCAGGCGGCATATTTTTTCCGTGGAACACGAATGAACGTGCGTCGGCGCGCGCTTGTGACAACCTACTGAAATTTCGATCGTAGCAGATGGTCCCCGCGGTAGGTAAATATCGCGCGTAAGTACATGGCATGCATGAGGCCTGCTCGCGTCCGGAGCGAGACGACGAGGCGAGGCGCGAGGCGAGGTGACGAGGCGAGAGTGTAAATCAGGTATGAGAAAATCTATCGTTTTTAATATTCTTGGTTTTGACAAGACAACACTGCCAACCGACACATATTTTTGTAGTAAAACTTCTTAGGTGCGTTTAAACGGGGCACAAATATGCGAGCCAAGCCGAGCTCGGCTCGTGATTCAGTGCGCCACGCGCCGTTAAAAGCCGGCTCAGCTCGGCTCGGCAAAGTTCGTACGATCCATCGCTTGTCGGTTTTTCGACACGGATCAAAGGCGCGCGCGCCATCTTTGGCTCGGCTTGTGTTAATACGCGCCGTCTAAACAGATGGTACAGTACACGTACAGAGCGCGTGTCGGAGGATGTCGCCAATTTTGAGTTTTTTAGCGAAGTTTATTAATTTAAAGAATTGGGACGAGATGGAGTGGAACAATGAAATGGTTCAACTTTTCATTGAATTGTATGAAGACTGTTATACAATGACACCATCCACCATCGTCTTCTTCGTCTTTCTTTTTTTTTTAAATACTCACCACCGAGCAAAATAACAGTTGCTGCTGCGGCAGCGAGGCGTTTTCGTTTATCCATATTTAGAACGGACAAGCTGACGGCGCGGTTCAACAGCTCGCGATGTTGTGACCCACGTGCCGCCGCGCCGTGTACATACGGGCAGGCTTGCGTTCGGATCAGGGGGGCACATTTACATATATCACACTTTTCATGCGACTACAGCGATCTCTGGTTGTTTGGTAAAGAACTAAATTAGCGGCCATCTTGGTTGACTTGTCAAACTTGTCAGTTGTCATTCATCGGCCATGGCCATGGCCAAAGAGTATTGTAATATTATATGAACAAGAGTGGCAACTCTATGGTCAAATTTGCATGTATGGAAGGTGCTGCTGCCCTACGCCCTGGTGAAGAACTAATGTGACGTATCTATAGATGTATACCTATCTATATGTATATGTTGGTAGTGATGTACAGCTATAATTACGCGTAATTTTAATTGATAGGCTAATTGCCACTATTCGTATTTTAGCCGTCTAATTCAAATCAGCATATACGAAGTATAAGCGGCTAAACCCGATTCGCACTATACGGCTAAAATACGAACATTGGCAAGTGGCCCATCAATTAAAGTCCTTGACCGTACAATTTGGTACGCCATGGCCATGGCCGATGAATGACAACTGACAAGTTTGACAAGTCAACCAAGATGGCCGCTAATTTAGTTCTTTACCAAACAACCAGAGATCGCTGTAGTCGCATGAAAAGTGTGATATATGTAAGTGTGCCCCCCCTGGCCATGGCGTACCAAATTGTACGGTCAAGGACTTTAATTGATAGGCCACTTGCCAATGTTCGTATTTTAGTCGTATAGTGCAAATCGGGTTTAGCCGCTTATACTTCGTATATGCTGATTTCAATTAGACGGCTAAAATACGAATAGTGGCAATTAGCCTATCAATTAAAATTACGCGTAATTATAGCTGTACATCACTACCAACATATACATATAGATAGGTATACATCTATAGATACGTCACATTAGTTCTTCACCAGGGCGTAGGGCAGCAGCACCTTCCATACATGCAAATTTGACCATAGAGTTGCCACTCTTGTTCATAAAATATTACAATACTCTTTGGTTAGGGTACTGTGAGCATGGCAATGTGTTCTGCGTATTACAATAAATATCCTTTTTTGTTAGGATTCCAGAGCTAAAATGGCAAAAACGGAACCTTTATAGTTTCGCCATGACCGTCTGTCCCTTTGTCCGTCCGTGGCTTAGCTGGGCTTAGCTTAGGGAATATTAGTGCTAGAAAGTTTGCATAGATATAATATATAGCAATTATCCCGACAAAATAGTAAAACAACATGTAGAGAAAAAAAAAAATCCAAACTGCCAGCCCTTGTCACTGTCGGCACGCACACATTCTTAAGGAGACGGAGTAGTATAATCTGTGGCTACAATCGCGGTAAGTACCAAGATCTTACCAAGATTTTGTACGGGATGCAGTATCTGTTACGAAGAAACTATTAAGTAATCTGTGGTACTATCATCCATACCATATATAACCTAAAATTCTTATTGGATGAGCCAACATAGAAATCAAATACTAAAGAAGTTTAATTGGAAGTGACAACATAGGAAGAAATACTTAATGAAGAAGTTTAATTGGATGTGACAACGTAGAAAAAACACATAAGTACTAAAGAAGTATTCTTGTATGAGACGTTTGTCCAAACGAACGAATTAAGAAAAAAAAAATAACCTAAAATTAAAAATCTACTTAACAAACAAAACAACAAGTTTTGAATTTAATTAATAAAGAATTCTTAAAAAAGTTTATTGCAGCAAAAGTAATAATACAATAGTTTTATTTGGCAAGGTACATTATATTAAAATAGTAAGTCGGTTTAACTCGTTTAATAATAATGTAAGATCTATAAGTAAACATAGTTAAAGTCCGTTATTAAAAGTATAATTTTGTTTTCTAACCTCTGAGGTTTATCATGGTTTTAAATACAACTACAAATAATTTTTTATTACAGATTATGGAGGACAAAAGTCCATTTACTAGCATAGCAGCATTTTGTGCAAGTTGCGGGGCCATTCTGCCACTACTGCAGGAATTTGGTTCGGTTAAATGTTATAGTTGCAAATCGGTGTATGGTGTCGAAAGTAAGTTTTAATAAAACTTCTCTTCAATCATAATATAAGCTAAGTAAGTATTAATTTTTAGTAGAATGTGGATTTTGTTTACTCAAAAGCTGTGAGACAGTATTTCAAAAAATCCATGCTGTCAAAATCTTCTAATATATAAAAATCTCGTGTCACGGTGTTTGTTACCAAACTCCTCCGAAACGGCTTGGCCAATTTTTATTAAACTTTTTTCTCCACACTCGGTAGGTCTGAGAATAGGTCATAGGCTATTTTTTATCCCCATGCTTCGCGGACCGAGCGGCAACAGCTAGTTAGTTATCTGTGAATTTTTCCTCCATGTTACTTAACCCATGCAGAAGTATTGTGACGGATTCAAATGAGAACAGTTTATGTAATACTTTGTAGGTGATAAAGCTATGTGCTTGGACCATTACATTGCATTGCCGAAGATGTGACATTAAAGCCGGCTTGCGCGGACCTGGGTTAGCTACTTAACTCCGTGTTAACTGCTAACCCAAGGTTAACAAGTGTCAAAATGTATGGAACTGTCGTTCTTAACCCAGGGTTACCGATTCAATTTTTTAACCCTGAACTGTGCAAGTGGCCCTTAGAAACACTAATTTAGTGTCACCATTTAGATAGGATTATTACGAAGGCTGACCTGGTGTCCTGTAAGTCTGTTTGTCACAGGACTTAATCTTTTACTGTAATAATTAGACTTTTGAAATATTCATGGAGTTCATGCCCTCCGTAAAAACATATTTTAATGGCAAATGTATGGATTCCTTTAGGTATAAGTGCGTCTTGCACTTAGTTGCTTTCACAAAAGCTGACGGGTTTCAATTATATTTTTCAGAATTCAACAACATAAACTTCAATTACACAATACATTTCAATACAATATCAACAATAGACAACAACGAGGACATCCTCCATATGGATAACCCTGAAGGTCCGGTTGTGGAACGGAAATGTCCAAAATGCGGCAATGACAGGATGTCATATGCGACGCTGCAATTGAGGTCCGCTGATGAAGGCCAGACCGTATTCTACACATGTACGAGTTGCAAGTAAGTAAAACTGTGTTAAATTACTAGGGGCGTTCAATAAAAAGTGAGAATGAGTATGTTATAAACAACTTTTACTAAATGTCATTTTATTTTTCGACAAAGTCACCTTTTAGCATAATACACTTAGTACATCTTTTTTCTAAACTTAAAATTCCATTTTTAAAACAGGTCTCATCTTGAGTACTTAAAAAATCTTGTACTGCTGCGACTACCGCGTCGTCGTCTTCAAATTTCTGGCCTCTCAGGTATTGTTTCAATCTCGGAAATAGGTAGAAATCACTGGGAGCGAGATCTGGTAAATACGGAGGATGCTTAAGGATATCGAACCCAGCATCACGAATTGCAGCCATTGCAACGGCGGACTTGTGTGCCGGGGCATTGTCCTGGTGGAACAGCACAACTTTCGAGAGTTTACCTCGCCGTTTTTCGCGGATCTCATTGCGCAATGTTGCTATTTGTTTGGCGTATAAAGTGCCCGTAATAGTGGCTCCATGCTCGAGATACTCAATCATTAATACACCTTTACCATCCCAAAAAACAGAGCCCATGACCTTACCGGCAGATGGGCTCACCTTGAATTTCTTCGGAGTTGGAGATTGATGGCCTTTTCCATGTCATAGACTGCAGTTTCGTTTCAGGGTCGTAATGATGGAGCCATGTTTCGTCCATTGTTATAAATCGCGCCAAAAAAAGTTCCCGGTCTTGCTGCATCAGGTTCAAAGCTTCTTGACAAATCTCTAGTCTAGTTTGTTTTTGCGTGTCAGTAAGCATTCTTGGTACCCAACGCGCAGATACCTTTTTCATACCCAAGCGTTCATGTAAAATATTATGCACGCTCCCCGTTGAAATCTTTTCACCTCACTAGCTCGGAAAGCCCTTTTTGTTTGTTTGACATCTATTGAAAAAATCGCTTTTTATCCACTTGTGAAGAAAGAGTTTTGACATTTGAAGGCAGCTTAGCTAAGTGATATTTGACAGCTAACAAAACGCAAAACGTTAAAAGTACTGAATTTTTAACATCACAATTAATTAATTGCATCGAGTAAAAACACTAAATACAGTCTTACAACTTTATTTTAATTCATAAATATCAGCATTCAACATTAGCCTTCATTCTTGTTGTAAAAACGGATAAAATGTTCTGACAGTCCAAGTAAGTCGATGTGCGAACAAAACGCATCCGAGATAATAAAAACAAACTTAAGTCAATCAAAACTTTTCAATTAAGCCGTCAACGTTAAAATATATTCGCATGTTTTTCTAGTTATTTTGTTATTAAAAATGAGTGATTCGAGTGACGAAGACGTATAAACACCTGTGGAATTATGGGAAACAGTCCGTGCAAAATGCGGAATCGAACTTGCGGAATGTCGGTATTGGAGTAGTTCCATAAAGACTGGATATGCTTAGGCTATTTTGCATTATTTTTGATTTTACCAATATTTCTATACTTGAAAATTATTGTATTGACAAAGAGGTAAATAAATAATAATTGATAGTACAAACCCTTTTTCTTATTTTCCTCGCTGTAGTGAGGTGAAAAGTTTTGTGTTATACACGGGTGAAAAGTTATTTTACATCTCGTGAGTTGAAACACTCGCTATCGAAAGGATTCTATTTTTGAACCACTCGCTTCGCTCGTGGTCAAACATAGACTCCTTTCGATAGCTTGTGTTTCAAATGAACACTCGCAGGTAAAATACAACTTTCCCCCCTTGTATAACAAATAACTATTACATTTTCAGCAATAAAACGAACTGTGACACGACAATCCGCCAAAACTGAGTTTTCGACTTTTTTCACAATTTCTTCAGTTACTGCTGTAGTAGGGCGTCCGGAGCGGGGGTCGTCCATTGTCGATGTTCTTCCACGTCTAAATTCGGCGCACCAACGTGCGACTGTCGAATACGGCGGAGCATTAGACCCTAAAGTGTCCCGCAAATCCAAATTGACTTGGTCCGTAGAAAAATTTTTCAAATACAAGTATTTGATAACGGCGCGCAGTTAAATTTTTTCCATTTTCGCTAACGTACTCAATAGCATTGCAAAGAAATTACCGTATATTTTTTTAAACAAAAGACAGTTAGTTTTTTTTTTCATAGCAATCAGCTAGATAGATTAGCTTTACCGGCCAGTAATTAATTTCGTAATATTAAAAGAGTTTGCATCTCATTCTCACTTTATATTGAACGCCCCTCGTAAAACTATAAATTGAAAATTTTAAAAACCCCTGACACAATTTGGTCACGCATATTTTGAAAATAAAGTAAATGCCTATTATGAGTCTAAGATCCCTTCCGCAGCTAGCAAAAGAGCTGATAACTTTGAAACGGCTGAACCAATTTTGATGAAACATGTCATCGCCAAGAAACTACCTTTCAAATAAAAAAAAACCGCATCCAAATCGGTTCACCCGTTTAAGAGCTATGATGCCACAGACAGACAGACAGACAGACACACAGAAGGAGACACACACGCACGCACGCACGCACGCGCACACCCACAGACACACTTATAACAAACAAACTTATAACACCCCTCTTTTTTGTTGTGGGTTAAAAATAGGAATTTCAAGCTGGCAAGTGCAGTGTGGGATGTCCACCAACAAGATTGACAGATGATCTGGTATATGGATCTGGTGGATCTGGAGAGCATGGATTTATACCTAACCTGGACTGAGTACTAACTTTTATTAGTCAATCAAAAGTGATCCATATTACCACCAAGCCATACAGTTTAATAATGACAACTAGAGACAGCGGTCCGAGAGATAACAACAAACTAGAGAAACTAGAGAATTGTGTCCCACTTGCACCAGTACTTGATCACCCTAATTAGAATGAGATGCAACTCTCTGGTTTTTTTTTTTTCGGCCTCACTTTTTGTCGCAGTACTCAGTCTAGGTTAGGTATAAAGTCCATGCTGGAGAGCAAACAAAACGCAAACGGCTTGATTTTATTTGACAGTGACAGAAGTGACAGTTGACTTCGTTTTTTTCCTATTTTTACTAAGTACTGAGCACAAACTGTCATCTCGAACACATATACTAATATTTCCAGTAAACAATAGGGGATAAAAATAAAAGGGCTGCAGTTTCTCGATCTTGAAACGCCGACTGTCGAAAAAAAATATAGTTAGCACTTCTTCAAAAAACTTCACTCAGCCAATCTCTTTGTAGTATTGACACTTCCAAAGAAATTAGCAGTATTGTCCCCCTTATAATTGTATTTTGAAATTAATGTGGCTTTTACTTTTCCATTACAGGTACAAAGAAACAGAAAACTCCTGAGTACTGCTGTTAGTAATACTAGGTTAAGATTATTATAGAGTAAATATTTTAATTATGGTTCTAGTTTTTATATCAATACAGTTCAAACCCTATTAGGGACGATTGCATGGTCTAGAGTTAACAAATTAAATCTTTAACAGAGTGTACTCCTACCTAAAAGGCTGGCAACGCACTTGTGACTCTTCTGGTGTTGCAGGTGTCCATGGGCGACGGTAATCGTTTACCATCAGGCGATCCGTTTCCTCGTTTGCCCCCTATACCATGAAAAAAAGACAGTTCCATACATTGACATTCCTAACCCTGGGTTATCTCGTAACTCGGAGTTATACTATAGTTAACTCTGGTCCGTGCAAGTCCGCCGTAAAGATCAACTGCCTTTTGTATTCACCATTCACCTTTACTACTGCACGTGCAAAACGGCTACGTCTGTACAATACATATCTCAGGTTTTAAAACAAAACTCTTTAAGAGTTTGTTTTTGGGATTGTTAGCCATGTGTTGATTTGTATGGAAGTGGAGGAGGGTTTATTGCATGAAAACATATGTCGGTACAGACGTTGCGTTTTGTACGAGATGGACGGACGATTTGGCAAAGGCTGCAGATTCAAGACTAGTTTCATATGCAATGTACTATTTATCTTCTTCCCGTTCCTTTCCTATCGGAGGTTGGACAACATCATGGCGATTCTGATTTTGGAGGCCGCTGCTCTAAACAAGGAAGTGGTACTGCAGTTGAACCAGTCTCGTAAATTCTCCAGCCACGAGTGTCTTCTCCTGCCCACGCTCCTCTTTCCGGCAATCTTCCCCTGGATAATAACTGGAGAACTCTGTACTTGGCGTTTCTCATCACATGCCTAAAGTAACATAACTTTCTTTTCTTGATGGTCTTTAGAAGCTCAATGTGCTTGCCCATTCTTTGCAATACTGCCACATTGTTGGTTACTTTGTCGCACCAGGAAATCTTTAGAATGTGATCCACATTTCGAAGGCCTCCAACTTCTTCATGCGTAAGGGTCCATGATTCGACTCCATATAACAGCACTGAGAATATACACCGTGAAATTTTAGTGGTTGTTTTCCCGAAACAAGGTGATTTAGTATCGATTGTACAATCGATTTATAATTACTATTTTGACTAGAGTCAAAAATCCAATTGTGAAAAACGAAAGCCGAAAATGACCGTAAACCAATAGTAACGCTTCGTTGGTACCTAAACTATCGTACGATCGTACGCTACTTCTACCAACAAAGCGTTACTATTGGTTTGCGGTCATTTTCGACATTCGTTTTTCACAATTGGATTTTTGACTCTAGTCAAAATAGTAATTATAAATCGATTGTACAATCGAAACTAAATCACCTCGTCTCGGGAAAACAACCACTAAAATTTCACGGTGTATACTATCGATAAGCACCATCAATGGTGTAAACGACACTGCTATGCACTTTATGAAACTACAGTAAAATTAGGTACATAGAGTTTACCACTGACAGATATGCCTTCATTTCATATGCAACTTTAATAACCTACAAATAAAGCCAATTTTAGAATACTGTTACCCACGTTTGCAGATTTTGTAATAACTACTTTATTTGTATGGTGTTACAGTTGGAAATGAAATGAAGGCAAGTAATCTGTCAGTGGTAATCTAAAAGTAAACGTATTACGCCGGTTCAAGGTGGATGCAAGCCGCTTCCAATCGTAATGATTGGTTGGGCCATTCTACTTTTAAGTAACCATTAATCTTTTGTGAAATATAAGGCATACCTGGTGATTTTATTCAAGTGTAAATAACTTATATACAAATTGAAACACCTAAATTTAATGTTTTAAAGCAATAAAACTTTAAATTCAAAGAAATTTTGTGGAAAAAATTGGTAACTCAGCGGAAAATACATCAATTTCCATGCAAATGGCGGGGACATGCATGTCCACTGCGTTACCTACTTTATAGATAATAATGATCACTTTTTATACGTAGTGATAATTTTAAATGTAAGCTTAATTATGTGCCTATTTAAATCTTAAATGATTTAAACCGAGCACTTTCCCGTTTTTGTAAAAAAAATATTTGAAGAGCACAGTACAAAAAATTACTGGTCAACGAAAAGTAGAATGGCCCGGTTATCAATGATGGAGGCCAATGTCCAGCAGTAGACGTCCTACAGCTGAAATAATGTTGATGAGTAGACATCGGATTATATGCACTATCAAAATGCCAAAATATGCACTAAAAAAGGATGAAATATGCACGAAATATGCACAGTCAAAAAACCATTTATTATTAGAACTTACGATTATTTTCACAATAACATATTTTTCCATATTTTCTGCAGCAATCTTGCGACGTCTGTCAGTCACTTAATATTAATTTATAGGCTGAAAATGACCTTTCGACGTCAACTCACGTTACCAGACAGAACTTGAAGTTTGGCGCCATTTCTGCAGAGACTTCTTCAGGCAGAGTTTGTTCGGTGCCGTTGATAAATGCATCAATTTACGGCATAATACAACACGCCTAACACGAATAACTACTGAAATAAGCACTGTCAGTGAAAAAGTACCAATATATGCAATAACGTTATAAAAATAGAATTATATGCATTTGCATATGCAAACATGCAAATGCATATAATCCGATGTCTAATGATGAGATTCTTCGTCAATTTTGGTAGAGCAGAAGATACGGTGACCGCTTACCATCAAGCATCTTGCCTTCCTATTTCGATAAAAAAAATTAAACTTTTATCTCGGTAACTTCTTTCAATGAAAGATAAGCAGTGAATTGAATCATTTTTTGCTCATTCTGACCGAACGGTGTGAATGGACCGCGAAGCCGCGAATAAAAATAGAAGTAGAATTAGAGGCGCGACATCAAATTCACGCTTCACCGATGCAATGCTGCATTATGTCAGTTACAAACATTTAGGTCGGGTTGTAGCGATAACTATAAATTGAAATAAAAATGTAAAAAAACCCCCAACGCAATTATGTTATACGTATGTTTGAACATAAAGTAAATGCCTAACAAAAGAGCTGATAACTTTGAAACGGCTGAACCGATTTTGATGAAACATATCTAAGAATCATCGCTAAGAAACCGGCTTTCTAATAAAAAAATCGCATTCAAATCGGTTCACGCGTTTAAGAGCTATGATGCCACAGACAGACAGACACACACATAGCGGTCAAACTTATAACACCCCTCTTGTTGTGTCGGGGGTAAAAATATACCTACAAGTGACAATCCCAGCTAGGTAACTCAGGAACCTAAGAAATGAATAAATAAATAAATATCAGGGGACAATTCACACCAATTGACCTAGTCCCAAAGTAAACTAGTACGAGGAGTAGGTAAGGAACTTTGTCTGAACACGCTTATGTTTTCTTTTTAAAAAAAAAAGCTTGTGTTATGGGTACTAAGCTACGGATAAACATACTTATATAAATAAAACACCCAAGACCCGAGGACAAACATTCGTATTTTTCATACAAATATCTGCCCCGACACGGGAATCGAACCCGGGACCTCAAGCTTCGTAGTCAGGTTCTCTAACCACTAGGCCATCTGGTCGTCTAATAGATTTTATCCAGTAAAAATGCAACATAGTATAAATAATGAGCTGGATAAGAGTGGCTGAGGATCGTGCTCAGTGGCGTGCCATGGGAGAGGCCTATGTCCAGCAGTGGACGAACATAGGCTGATGATGATGATGATGATGATAAATAATTTTAAGTCGGCAAAGGAATGCAATGGTGTGTGTGTGTGAAGTTCCCAATACGCATTGGGCCCGCGTGGAAACTACGGCTCAAGTCCTCTCCTCTCATTCTGAGAGACTAGTGCCCTGCAGAGGGAAGTATATAGGTCAAGATGATGAAATTGGCCTGATATCGAATTATCTATACATATAATAAATCTGTAACAAGTCGGTGTCTGTACATTGAAGATATTTGAGAAAAACTGTCACTAGGGCTATTTATTAGCGCAATAGAACCCGAAACGGTTTAACTTAGAAGGATGCGGTTTTCACTGATATGTTGGTATTTTCTTGGATCAACATTTAGTGTTTGTTTCATTTCAATCGGTTCACAAATAAGAAAGATACGTCTATTTTAAAAATTTATCGAACAGTTTTTAGTAGAATTAATAAGCTGAAGAGTTTGTTTGTTAGTTGTTTGAACGCGCTAATCTCAGGAACTACTGTTTCGATTTCAAAAATTCTTTCAGTGTTAGATAGCCCATTTATCGAGGAAGGCTATAGGCTATATATCATCACGCTAACACCAATAGGAGCGGAGCGGAGCGGAAGAATGTTTCAAAATCAGGGGTTTTTGAAGTATAACTTCTATGTATAGGCACGCTTGACTTGGGAGTACGGTGGTGAATGTGAATACGGGTGTGCGGGGGGTTTGGTGGGGGGTGGGTTTGGGAGGGGGGTGAGGAGGGTTTGCGGGGGGGGGTAATTTTTTTTTTATCGAGGAACTAAGGAGAGCCATAATTGATGAAAAAGCAAATTTGATAAAAAAATAAGCTGCCCAAATTACTAATTCCACACGGACGGAGTCGCGGGCAAAAGCTAGTTTCTAATAAAATCGTAGGTATTTCTTGGGCTGTAATTTTCAATTTCAAATGTACCTGCTACTTTTTCAGAATTAGGTAGTTTTGGGTTTTTCTTACTCAGAATCAAGAGAGCTATTCATCATCAGCATCATTTCAGCCGGAAGACGTCCACTGCTGAACATAGGCCTCCCCCAAGCTCGCCAAACAGATCGGCCCTGCGCCATCCGCATCCAACGCGTTCCCGCAACCTTAAGCAGGTCGTCGCTCCATCTTGCCGGAGGCCTACCTACACTGCGTCTTCCGGTCCGCGGACGCCACTCGAGAACATTTAGGCGCCATCGGCCGTCAATTCTACGAGCGATGCGAAAGTCCCTAATTTTCCTTACAATTTTTTCGTGTCAGTTTTGCGACGTATGAAAAAAGTCATATAACTGACTCAAAAAATAAGCCTAAGTATGTAATACGTTTACTTTTAGTTTACCACTGACAGATGGCTTGCCTTCATTTCATTTCCAACTTAACACCAGTAGTAGTAGTAGGTAGTGTAGTTATTACAAAATCTGCAAACGTGGGTAACAGTATTCTAAAATTGACTTTTCACACCACCTGCTCGACAATGCCTTATTATATATCATGCAAACCTCTCTCAAAGTAAGTCATTATACACAGTAATTAGGCAGGCAGTAATGTTGATTCTCACTTCTCGTAGTTCTTATTGGTATGCATTTAAAGTCTAATTTCAAAATCGCCCGGCGTGCAGGCCGGCGGCGTGCAGCACCTGCACGCTGGTCGCGGCGGCGCAGCCCGTGCTGCTGCTGGTGCGGTGCTCAACGTGCTCAGCCCCGCGGGCAGGCGCCGCGCCGCGCCTCATTTATTTGTAACTCGGCGGCCGAACGAAAACAAAGTCAAATACTTAAACAAAAGCCGCGCGAGTTTCAATACGCTGCAATTTTAAGTATCAAAACTGCAAAAGAAAATAAAACATTAAGAAAATATCGAGTGACGAAAGTGATTTGACTCCTGATTCCATTAAATTAGACGCCTTAGGACCACTTGCACAGTTCAGGGTAAAATAATTAAATCGGTAACCCTGGGTTAAGAATGACAGTTCCATACATTTTGACACTTGTTAACCCTGGGTTAGCAGTTAACTCGCTCGGAGTTAAGTAGCTAACCCAGGTTTGCGCACACCGCCCTTAGAAATTGTTAATAATGTACTCCCAGAGAAGTCGAAGGAAAAACACTTAAAAGCTTACAAAGATTTCGACAAATGGAAAACTGCGAAAGGCGCAAAGTCAGTGTCAGAATCAGTGCTTCTGGGTCTATTTCGAGTATTTTTCTAGTAGCCTTCGTTTTTATTGTCTCACAAAAGGTGAGAAAAGTAGAGTATACTCCTCGGGGATAAAACTGATTTTGCCTTGGGCGCGCTTAAATCCTTCACTGCTCTCAGGACTCCATCTTAATTCCCTCGCTTCGCTCGGGAATCAACTAATAACCCCCTCGCTACGCTCGGGAGTTAAATCTGGAGTCCCTCGATACGCTCAGGATTCAATATCGCGCCCGTGACATAATGCAGTGCTTTATCCCCTTGGTGTACAATCTACTATTATTTGTAGGTCGTTAAAGTTGTATATGAAATGAAGGCAAACCATCTGTCAGTGGTAAATTTTATGTAATTTTACTGTATTAAATTATCGAATTGTTTCTAAAAAAAAAATGGTATCTTTCTCGGGTTATAAGCGTATGGCCGGCACTGACAATGTTGCCAAAACTACACCATTGTACAAGCACCATTGAGATGCTAATGAAAGTCCTCAGCCCATTTCCTTATCAATCATCAACGGTGTCTCGACATCAAACGGTACCGCTAGCTCATTCACAAGTCGCAGGTGAAACCTTCGTTTCACATTCGGCACGCGCTACTGCCGAAGATTTCAAGCAATTTTAGGGTTCCGTACCGAAAGGTTTTTTTTAACCAATGATTAGGCCGCATGCATACAGGTTGTGTCAAAATTTAATGAAAACAGTACAGTACAGCCGGGGTATGAAAACCATCGTCAGTTAAAATAAGTTTTTGTTAAAAATTTGATTTTCAATGCAAGCTTTTTCGATGACTGTACTTTTTTTGACTGTACTTGCATTGTCATCCAACCTACATAAGTATACCAAAATTTCAAGTAAATCCGATCACTGGAAATGGATCAAATTCAACTTCCAAGATTTGACCCATACACAGTTACATTCATTGCAAATTAGTAAAAAGCTTTTAAAATTGATTCCTTTATCAAGTCA
The DNA here is from genome assembly GCA_947859365.1 of Archips crataeganus. Lineage (NCBI taxonomy): Eukaryota > Metazoa > Arthropoda > Insecta > Lepidoptera > Tortricidae > Archips > Archips crataeganus. Next base: position 15,951,681 of record OX402054.1, read on the forward strand.
TAGACTCAGTACCTTTTGAAAAATAGGAAACGCCAATGTGATATTCTGTTTCATTTGTAATAAAATGTTGACAGGACTGACAATTGCCTTGCTTAATGTCAACTTTAAAGTCACGAATCTTTTTTACCCCAACTGTACCAGGCGACACGTCAAGTTATATTAGTTCTGGAAAAAAATTATAATCACTTCAGCCGTAGGACGTCCTGGACATAGGGCTCCCTCATTGATACCCAATGATTACGGTGTAAAAATATATTAATCCACGTCAATAGCGTAGCATAGTAGTAAAAAATAGAGCGTAAGTATATATTTTATCCGATAGAGTCTATCGTAAATAAGGTTATCGGGACTAGTGAGTTACGCAAAAATTTACCTACTGCTAAACATTAACACGATATTGTCCTATAAAAAATTTATGTACGTATGTATGTATGGGGTGCAGAACCCTCAGTACCTAAGAGCGATTCACACTTAACCAGGTTTTTTTACAGAGTGAGACAGATACATAGTTGTGAGAGTTTTTGGTGCGCGAGAGAGGGAGCGGTGATAGTTTTTTCTCGGAGCGTGGCTGCCGCGTTGAGATGAGGCGGTAATTAATTTGATCAGTGTACGTTGTAGCTCGAAGGGAGGGGCCGTGGTCCGGTTTCGAGTTGTCGATAAAATAAGTGTGTCAAAGTAATTATTTTATCGTACTAATAATAATTACTAAGTTACTAATTCTACCGTCGTATGAAAAAAGAAGTACTTATCTGATATTTTTCTCGAAACTGAATCACATAAATATTTAGAAGCGCCTCTATTTACTGATTCCGAATACGTATGTACTTCGAATAAAATATGCATGTATCTATACATATAATAAATCTGTAACAGTCGGTGTCTGTACATTGAAGATATTTGAGAAAAACTGTCACTAGGGCTATTTATTAGCACAAGAGAACCCAAAACAATGATTTTTAGAATTATTGTCTGTTTGTCTGTTTGTCTGTTTGTCTGTGCGTTTGCGCGCGCTAATGTCAGAAACGGCTTAACCTAGAAGGATGCGGTTTTCACTGATATGTTGGTATTTTCTTGGATTAACATTTAGTGTTTGTTTCATTTCCATCGGTTCACAAATAAGAAAGATACGTCTATTTTAAGAATTTAGCGAACAGGTTTTTTTGTTTGAACGCGCTAATCTCAGGAACTACTGCTCAGATTTGAAAAATTCTTTCAGTGTTAGATAGCACATTTATCGAGGAAGGCTATAGGCTATATATCATCACGCTAACACCAGTAGGAGCGGAGCGGAAGAATGTTTCAAAATCGGGGGTTTTTGAAGTAAAACTTCTATAGGCACGCTTGACTTGGGAGTACGGTGTTGAATGTGAACGCGGGTGTGCGGGGGGGTTCGGAGGGGGGGGGGCAAAAGCTAGTCTCGAATAAAAATGTCAGATGCGTCCTTTATCCGTATGACGGTAGAATTTTACTGAATCAATTTAGCGAGTAGGTACACTATTTTTTTCTGTTTTTTTTTTCGTATTTTTGTATATCGCTGCATATCTAACGACCCCGCTCGAAGAGAAGAGTGAAGATAACCATGTAAGTATTTTTTTATACTATAAGATCGATTTTGCTAAGATTGGAATGGGTGCTTTATTTCTCTTATTGGACGAAACGTCTAGAATGTGATTGGTAGATCAACGCGCAATGAGTAGCTCTATCCAATGAAATATACATGTAAAAAATCGCTAATTTTCGATTTTTGCGGTGTTGTTAACTAGATAAGGGTGTTGAAATTGTTGATGATTCACTGCAATAGCTATCTACCAATCACATTCTAGACGTTTCGTAGACAAACTAAGCCAAGATTTGTTATGGAACAAATCTTGGCTTAGTTTGTTACGGTTTAAAAGTTCAAATGCGATTAAGCCGATCAAGTGTTGCCATACATATTTACTTCCGGCTTCTAATTTGGTTTTTGTTGCGTACTATTCGCTGGCGTTCGTGTCGTCACAGTGTGTATGTTTTTGTGTTTAGTTTTTAAATGGGTCCCACTGAAAAACAGCGTTGTGGCTTGCCACAACATTATGCTGAGTGGGGCCCAATTTATACTATTCGATATATTTTTTTTTATTTGTAAATTTCCTGTGAAATGTATTTTTTTTCTGTGTTTGTATCGAATATGTGTAAATAAACATCTCTCTCTCTCTCTCTCTCATAAGCAACGCTATATAAAATGCTAATAAAGAGTTTTTAATTTAATTTATTTAAATGAAGCATGTTGTTATACCGGAGCAGTTGAGTAACTTTAGAATTTGGTTTATCTTAAGAAACGGCCTAAACTTTTAATTAATTTTATTCAAAATACTCTCAAGTAAATAAAGTACCTACTAACTACTAGGCTCTTTCTTGAGATATTTTTACTATTTGTGTTTGTAAGATAAAATAAATGGTCCTCCATGAACCCCCGTTCTCTCATAGCTTACATTACACTAGCTCTTAACGAAAATATATAAATAAATGCATTACATTACATATCACGACAATTTATGGCTAAAATTGCCATTACGTATCGACCACATTACAGCGGTCGCACAAAATACAGTAAAAATCATGACAGTTTAAAGCAATATAAATAAACGCACTAATTACATACAATTATTACTTAATTCTAACAAATACTTACTGAAAAGCGGCTAAGATTTACAGCCCAATTTCTGGTTAGCGCCTATAATCTCATGTTGATAGCTGTAGGGTTGTAAATGAAAGGAACTAAATTTACAACACCTGACAGAGTTATGCAGCAGTAAAAACCATCTTACAGTACCTCTACCATGAGTTTACACTAGTTTACAGTGACCGTACTCGCTAGCGACGGCGTAAATGATTTGTATGGAGAATTGTACTTCCGTAAGTGACCGCTAGAGGCGCTGTACAATTCTCCATACAAATAATTTACGCCGTCGCTAGCGAGCACGGTCACGTGAACTAGTGTAAACTGATGGTAGAGGTACAGAGCTATAGCTGCTAAGGGAATAGGATTTTTTAATAATGGTCATCACTTGTCGATACATCGCAAAGCTGGCAAAAAAGGAAATATGTAGAATAAAATGAATAGTAAATGATAGCTTTTATTTTTATATTTAACGTCCTTGCTTTTTTTTAATTTAAAACGGAATTATGAATGATGTAATATCCATCATACTACTATTTTAACCACAGTGGTAAACTCACATAGGTTAGATTTAATTATTGTTCACTTAGGTCAGATATATTCAATTCTATAGAAAAACATCTACTTTCTTATACTATACTAGCCGTTGCCCGCGACTCTGTCGGCGAAGAATAAAACATAGCCTATTACCTATTCTCACACCTGCCGAATGTAGAGAAAAAAAGTTTAATAAAAATCGGTCGAGCCGTTTCTGAGGAGTTCGATAACAAACACCGTGACACGAGATTTTTATATATTAGATAAATTTATTAATGTAACTAATACACAGAGTCTGGTATACACAAAGTACAATAAAATAAAAATAAAAAGTCAGTCAAATAAACCGCCCCGGATCGTACCAGGCGCAAAGGTGTCCAACACACTAGCCGCATTGCCTCGCTGAACCGCGATGGACAACCTTTTCACCAGAAACGACCCAGAGCGATGGTCAAGACCTATCTTACGAAGGCGGCGCCCCAATTCTTTTAAAAAAACTATTGCCTCGGAAGTAACTCTACTTTGTTTCTCTACTTTTCTCTAGTTTCTTATTTTTTTTTTAATTATAGGTACCAAACCTGCAAAAAATTACAAATAATTAATTAAGCAATTAAAAAAAACCCAATTTGATAATTCAAAAATCTAAATTGCCTCGAAAGCCCCAGCGTATAAGATTTTAAACATACCTACTTACGTCACAGCAATTGTCAACTTTTCGTAATTGGCATTTTTCCAGCTTCTAATAATCGAAATTTGACTTAGATTTCATGAGGCTAACGCTAGTAACGTAAGTATTTATCGATATCGATAGCCACCTGTCCCTAGCCGCGGGGTCCGGGGCAGGTGTCTACAGACGAGCCGGCGCGCCAGTCTCCCGCGACCGCCGCCGCGGCCACACGTCGCCACCATCGACAAACGTAACCACACGTGCGCGCAACCCTAGTTTCAAAAACTAATTCGAAATTTAAAACTCGAACAGTGCAGTGCTACGCGCGGATTTTTTTAATCGACCCATTTTGTTTTTTATAAAGGTGAGTGCACACGAGCCATGTTTTGGTTTGTAAACTTGTTTGTGGGGGAAATCATTTTAGCTTTATAGTTAAGTGTGCCATTCGAATGTTTTCTATTGCAAGTGAAATAAGCTTTGGGGAATCAAGATGCGTTCGTGAGATGTTCGATAAGATTGCTCAAACAGAGATTTGTACGTTAAAAGCTCTTAACAAAAGACATCAACGCGCCGCGTGCTTAAGTTTCGTGTCAGTCGGAATCAGAGGTTTTGTAAACTTAAGGCTTTGATTAATAATCTGATAAAGAAGTTACTTTCACGAATCAATTAACGTTTTTTCAATTAAAGTACTGTTAAATTGGCGTTTTGTTACCGTCGTTTCTTACAACGCTCAATGGTGGCACTTAGTAGGTACTGATAATGTTCCGTTATGATAGAGAAATTATGTTTGTCAGACTGTTTATTGTAATATGCCAAACAAATAGCTCTATTTATACATAAAAACCTGATACATCTTCAAGAACTAAGTACGATAAGTCACCTAAACTTAAGAGTTAGTTACGATTAGTAAACTATTACATTTTGTTACTTATGTTTGTAACTTGTCTATTCGATTTCAATCAAATACTAGAAAAAAAATGACTTAAGTTTTTTTTACACGAGTGTTTTTTACACTCATCTGCTTTGCTCAGCTCCGCTCCGCCTGGAATGCCGCCCTAATTAATATTGTAATTATAATTATAATGAAATCAGTATCAGTTTGTCTGTGACCGCCGTGTTGCTAGGCAACAGATTAGACTTAAAAAAATTAACAGTAGTACTTAAGGGCCTACCGAGCTTTTCGCGCTAATCGATTTTGGGTGGACGATTTCGGGCGTGGGGGAGGCACGATGGCTCAAGATAGGTTGGTCGGACTGCGCGTGTTTTTGGGTATTTTCATCTTACTACTAAACAAATACCGTAAAACCACATAACTATAGTCCTAGCCTGCAACAATAGTCCAATTTTCGTTGTTATATTATGTTTAAAATATTATAGCTGACTGCTATTATTTCTGGGTATATAATTATGTTGTTAGGCCTAAAATAATTTGCTTTAGTCTAGCCATGTAGCTATCATATTTTAAGGATAATGTAAGGATGAAAATTGGACCATTGTTGCAGGCTAGGACTATAGTTATGTGGTTTTACGGTACATATTTTAAAAATGTAGCAACACTACGCCCTGGAAAACATCTTGTTTTATCATCATTCAAAAAGTCATGACCTACCGTGCAGTATTAGCGTCGTAGTACGAATTTATTTTATTTTTTAGAGACGACTTTGGATTTTTTTCTATCGAGCGAACTATAAGTAATGCGTTTCGATAAACACTTATTGTCATTAAAGTGAATCCTAAAATATCAATATACAGCACGAGATTAAAAGAATGCAATAAATGTGCCAAAAACACGGTAGACCCTTAAGTATAGTAGCGGAATGAAAAGATTCGTCACTTTTCGACCTTAACTTGTTGACATAGAGACGAAAAGTGACGAACCTTTTCTTTCCGCGACTGTACCTACATTACACTAGATCAAAGGTAATTATTGTGGTGTGTATTCATATTATTTTAGCCGACCGATTATCACAAATTATTGGGCATAAAATTAGACTAATGCTATAACAAAGGGGATGAGGCGAAATATAAATACAATTATGTGAAACTACTCGTATACAGTGTGTTGAACAACCTTATAAAAAAACATATTTTTCGTCACACTTGCTCGTCAATGTTATTCCATGCCTGTATACTAAATGTCAAAGGCCTAATTTGTTCTTAAGGGAGTTATGGATTTACGTACAGTTTTTATTCCCAAGGGAGTTCTAACTTTAGTTTTAAAATTTTCAAACAGACTTTGGAGGTTTCAAGTCAGCCAACGTTATATTTATATGTTTAAAACTTAGCTATATATAACCCAATTTTACTACACAAAACTTGTCTACGCTTCATGAAACTTCGTAATTTTTATATTTTAAATTTATATCAAATAGTTTTTTGCAATAATTATAGTAAGTAAAAAGTAAGTGTTGGCAGAATGTGGCCGTATGACCATTCGAATTCTAAACACAGTTTACATTATCTATCGTAGATGACTTGAAAAAAGTGACAATCTGTATTGGCGGGTAGCCATTATTTATTTAATTTAAGTGTTTAGAGACAAAATAATTTAATTTTGGATTTTTTTCCTCGCAGTGTGATGAAAATCATTGTGTGTATCACGGGCAGTAAGGGGATTACAAACTCGAGTCATTAAAAGCCCTCCGCCTCCGGCGTCGGGCTTCTAATAGGCTCTCGTTAGTAATACCCTACTTACGGCCCTTGATGCACAATGTACTATTTTTTACTTTTCGGTCTCGCATTCATAAACGTGTACAGATAATTCTACTTTTAATATTGCATAAGAACAGCAATTTTATCTTGTACATAAACAAATAAAAAAAGTTGATTTATATTGCCAATTTTTTTAAATACTCTTTGCGTAGTACCTGACATATATTGCTAAAACTTCAAATTTAAATTATCTCAGAAATAGTTCATTTTTGCGAAAGGCACTATGGGACAAAAATGATTGCGATTGAAAATGACCTCCCCCATAACCCCTTGACGGGAATAGGTCGACTTACCAATAACTCTGTGTGTGTCGAACAGACATAGCTGTCTTGCTCGTGCGGCTTGGGAGTGGCAAGGAAAAAGTTTTAGTTGTATTTATTAAACAATTTTTTTTCCGCGAACCAAAAAAGAAATAAAGTTTGAATTGACTACAGGGTCTCGAATCAGTAAGTGATGGATTAGTTAGCATTGAAAGCTCATCGCTCTCTAATAAATGCCTCGTGAAATTTCAAAGGCTTAAAATAATTACAAACCATTTATTAAAAAACAATTTTATTTTCACGTCCATGTAAAATAAATAAAGTTTGAATTGAGGCTGGGTCTCGAACCGACTAGCTAGTATTGCGAGCTCGTTGCTCTCGTTTTTTTCAAATCAAAATCAATCAAAATTTCAATGGTCAAAAATATTTTTTTTTTTTTACCAACCGAGTAAAAGAAATTAAGATTCAATTAATGACGGTGACTCGAATGAGTCTTAAATGCATTAGCCAGCATATCACACTCGCCAGTCCTTAACATACACCGTGAAATTTTAGTGGTTGTTTTCCCGAAACGAGGTGATTTAGAATCGATTGTACAATCGATTTATAATTACTATTTTGACTAGAGTCAAAAATCCAATTGTGAAAAACGAAAGTCGAAAATGACCGCAAAACAATAGTAACGCTTCGTTGGTACCTAACCTATCGTACGATCGTACGCTACTTGTAAGTACATATGTGTTCCACTGGTGGGCAAAGTCCTCCTCTCTCGACCTCTATAATTCCTGGTCTGGCGCAATGTTAGACCAGTTTGGGTGCTCGTCCAAATAGTCCGTACATCTCCTTCTTGGTCTGCCTCGCCTGCTAACATATGCCTATTGAAATTTCAAAGGCATACACCCCTTTTACGTATTTTCCTAACGAACCCAGCCCACCCGGTCTTACATCATCACTAAAAACCAACCAATAAACGACTTATACATTAATTTTGATCACATTTTATGGTCCTTAATTGCTTTTACATATTTCGCTAAAATGCGGATTTGAAGATTAATTGCTCTCTGATATTTTTAGAGTGCTTTCAAAACATTTCTCATAGATTTTACTAATTAATGTATTGGGTATACGTCTCGAACTATTTACCTAGTTCATAGAAAGATACAGACCTGTTATAGCAGAAATCATGTTTTGTCTGGCAAAGACAAATGCAGTGACAAATATGGGACAACTTGACTTTAACTTAACAAGCGTTTATGAGTAAGGGGTTAGTTTTTTATTTTGGAGATTTTTTTACATTATTCTGTAAAATATGAGTATATGCTCAATAAGTAAGATTGAATGATAAAGACTTTTGAAAGATAAGTCACAACAAATAAATTATGTAACAATTAGCAAGGACTTATTTTATAGTAATTTACATTCTTGTGGTTTCATAAGTAATACGAGTAGTTTCTAGCTTTTTAAAAGCGTTTTTTAATTAAAAGACTCGACAAGATTGGTTACCCTTTCTATAATTCTAATTATGTCTTTCAATTCCCATTTTTTTTCTGAAACTGTAAACTATTCAGAATTGTTATAAAACTAGCCTAACCTATATGGTTCTACAGGATAGCCCTGAAATATATCTTGAATAGTTTACAGTTTCAGAAAAAATTGAGAAATTAAACAGCTGGGACCAATTTTTTTGTATTTTTTTTTGTGGACGGTTTGCAGCTGCTCTAAGAAAAAGGGCTACGGATTAGCCCGAAACACTAGCTAAACTCGATCATAGATGTGGGTTATCCGTATTTTTTCCGCTGTGAGTTGGGAACCAATTTTCTGCGAAAATTCACTTTTTTGTTTGGAACAGGTTTCCAGCTCTCCCCTTTTATCAAGCGGCGGCAGTATAGGCCGAGACGTAGAATTAAAAGTAGGTTCAACGTCATAAGTGATCACTTTTGTACCTTGTCAGTTTAACGTCATATTTGAAAAGCCATACGAAATTACGTAACGACCGAATGCGACATGGTACAAAAGTGATCACTTATTTATGACGTTGACGTACTGGGAAGCCTACACTGTATATTCTACCCATATTTACGTTCAGGATGCTACATTGCCGCGTTACAGCAGCTATCAGAAGAAAGTTGCAAACAGCGAACCCCACGGAGTCAGTAAAGCAAAACTGGGTCACGTACGCGAAATATAATTGCCTTTACTCCACGTATCTTTCACGCGCGCTAAACATCTTTACAACAAACCTCATGTACAAGAGACTAGCTAATGACAACTCTATTGTGTGGTAAAGAGATTGTATGTTTCAACGGGTAGGTAATTGTAGCTAAAAGATAATCCAGCGCATGGGTAATGTCAGAACTAATTGGTGAGATAAGGTTCTGTGTTCAGTTTAAAAAATAAAAAAATAAAATTGTAAGTTCATGAGTGAACTCGCTAAAGCGTGAGCTAGTAGCTGGGGTGAACGTTTTCACTAGGCAACTCTGAGAGTCTAAGGATTGGCGGAAGAAAAGGTTGTCCCTTTTGGAATTACTTTACCGATAAGAGTCAACATCTTGGCTTATTTAAGTCTCACTGCAGAGCACAGGCTAAGAATGAGAGGGCTTGGACCGTAGTTCCCACATGGGCCCTGTGCGTATTGGGAATTTCATACACTCCATTGAATTTCTTCACAGTTATGTGCAGGTTTTCCTTGTTTTCTTCACTGTAAAGCTCATGGTAAATTTCAAATGTTTGGCACATGAATTCTGAAAAACGAATGATAGCCCGAACTCGAAGCCACGGCCCTCTGCTTTAGAGGCCATAGGTAAAGCCATTAGGCCACCACCTATAATTTTGAGTGGAGGCCTCTGCCTTTCAGTGGGACGTATATATAGGCTGGGATGATGATGAGTTCCACTAGCGTCTCAGCTGCTATCAGTATGCTGTCGCATTTATTCAACAAATGAGCCTTAAAACGAACGGATTATTTTTATAAAATTGTGCAGTAAGTATGTTTGCGGTACAATTTCATGCTAACAATAGCTTATTTCTTCGAAACTGATAGCGGTCAAAACGCTAGTAGAACTACCCAAGCCCATAAGTCAAATATTTCATACTAAATACAAACTGAAATATGGATGCACAGAAAAAATCCAGGTCCTCAGCATTCCGTGCTGCGTGCTAATACACCACCACTGGTCAGGAGTTTAGACGCGAATTTTTCCTATGCATTCATATATCACCTTGTCAGATCATCACTGGCTGGCTGGTCTTTTTTCTGTGCATCATATTTCAGTTTGTATTTAGTATGAAATATATGGTTTTCACGGGTGACCGTAAAAGTAATAAAAAATGAAGTTGACACATAAGTCAAGTTATAGATCCTTTGAGTGATTGGCAGGACATCGGAAACTAAATAGTCCATGCAAGACCCTTCGTCAGTGTCTAGTCATAAATTTTGTAAAAGTTATCTAGCAAAGTATTTGTAAGCACATATTTACATGCTAACGCGCCGTTCGTCGTTTATGTTTGTGACCTTTTGCATCCTTGTTTAACTGGTTCCATTGGAAAGGGACTGAGTGTTCAACGAGAAATGCTATAATAGAAATTTCCAAAAATTACATCGTGCTCTTCAATAACGTCTCGTAAAAAAACACCCGTGCCAAATTTCATGTCTCTAAATCTAGCGATTGAGATTTTGGGATTTTATCCTGATTCCGTGGAAATAGAGGGATAAAAAGTAGCCTAGTCCAGCTAAATACATACCATAAACACCTACATTCAAATCCGTTCTCGCACACACACACGCACGCACGAACGCACATACTCACAAACTATCGTCTTTATATTTATAATAATTATTATGTAGGATTCTTTATTATTCATTGATATCTTAAAAGTAAGTAAGTCATTAGCCTTATTAATCCTCATTAGCTCCTACAAATCCTATCAACCATAATTCGTTGTTTCATAATTTAATGGCGAGTAATTTATTGAAGGGAACTCAATGGATATAATTCATTTAGATAAGTTTAATTTATAGGCGCGAGTGTGGGACTTGTTGCATACCGTTTCGTTGGTTCAAGGGATCACTGATTAGCGGTTTAATCATATTACTGGAAAAAACGAAGGCTCCTGGAAAATTATTAGAGGCTGTAGGCAACGCATGTACCTACAAAGTTTATTAAACAGTTTGCATACCTATACACTGTTAAGCAACTGGCCACCAATAAAATCAGAAAAAGCAGCGCGGGAAGGAAACAAATGAATACCGTGTGTCCTGTCATAGCCCATTTTTACTTTTTTTTTGTGGAGCTGGACTTTGGTTTAGCGTGTCATAGCACACAGCCCTCGTCCGCGCTACTGCGCTTACGTTACGTTATTATTCGTTTAAGTCATCGCAAAAACATATGCCTACGGAAATAGAACAACATTCAATAGAGTCGTAATAGTGAAGATTATGATTATGTAAAGCAGATAATATCGCAATTAACATTTGTCCTTTTTCAGTTGCATTTCTGCCATAGTTTAGTCAAAGTGGCATTCCTGAAACAGTTTTGTGACAGTAATAGAGCATCAGATGTTGGTGTTTGCGTTATGTTCAATTCAACAATCTGAATTTTAAAAAAATCGATGGAAATGCAATGAAATGCAATGGCAATGTGGCTGTTTTTTGGGGAGGCCTATGTTCAGCAGTGGACGTCTTTCGGCTGAAATGATGATGATGATGATGATGATGATGATGATGGATTTATCTGTCAAACGCGCTCGAATTGTGTTTCACGGCCAGACACTATTCAGTTAGAAATAAAACTAGAGACGTATAAATTCAAACTCTATTCTGATTTATCGCATGGTGCAATACGTCTATATTGTATCCTTAATCCCAACTCTCACTTGACTGGTCGCGAGCTAGCGGAATTCCATAAAATCATTATTAATTTATTAATGTTATACGCTCTCTCCACACGGTTGGTTGCCCGCGCAGCATCCTCGAACGCGCAAGCGCAGATAACGTCACTACGTGATGGATTAACGGGAGGATCGCGGCTTTATGAGGTTCCGATATACCCGTTGGTTTCTGTTTTACCTCAATGTGAGGTTAGGTCTTTTGCCCGTGTATTTTCGAAATAAAACAATGAAAAATATTTTTGTAAAAAAAATTGTTTCAAGCTTTTTTCATAAAAATAGGTACTTACTGAAAGGTTGATCACTAAATACTCCAATTAAACAGCGTAAACTTCAATTAAGTTGTTTATATTCTCTAATTCTTTTAACAACCACGAAAACACACCCTCTTCGTTCTCAGACCTCTGACAGCTGTCACCTTGGGCGTTATTCCGCTACCTTAAAACCAATCAACTGGTGACAGCTGTCACATTTAAGGCGTTTTACAAACTTACGTTTAACTAAACAAATAATAACATTCTTAATGCTTACAACTCGGCCATCCTTCTCTTTAAGTGAGTCCTCTCACTTTACATAGGTACATTATCTTAAGTTTTTTTTTTAGAAATAACAAATACTCAACAACAGCTAAACAAAGAACAGACGTGAAAGAAAAAAAAAAGACAAACAAAATAGCTATATAAAGTCAGGTATCAAATAGGTAGATTTCTCGCACTAACTAATCGAAACTGACCAGAACATACCTTACAAATCTACTACAAAATATATCTACTTACAAATCTATAAATAATTTAAAGGCGCAGTCTGTTATGATCTGCAATCATCTATACACTATTATTTTGTACTGATTGCTCATAACCTGCATATATATAGGTAATCTAAATTCGCATTTGTTGTAATGACGTAGTCTGTTATAATCTGCGATCATCTATGCGATAATATATGTATTACCACACTGATCGCTTATAACCTACAGCCATCACAATTTCGTGAACTTAATGAAATGGGACTAGTCTGTCATGATCTGCGACCATCTATGCATGTTCTTCATGATGCACTGATCGCGCATAACCTAGCCCTATCCCATTAAGTACCTAACCAATTAGTTTTACTATGACATTTTTATGATCTGCGGCCGTCTATGCATGTGTCTCGTTGAGCACTGACCGCTCATAACAATTTCCAAAAATATATATTTATCTTCATTATCATCATCATCAGCCCATCGCAGTCCACCGCTGGACACACGCCTCCTCCACGGCGCGCCACAACACTCTGTCCTCGGCCCCTCGCATCCATCCGCCGCCAGCTACCCTCACCAACAAAATACAAAATATATCGACTTACAAATCTAGAAATAATTTAAAGGCGCAGTCTGTTATGATCTGCAATCATCTATACACTATTCTTTTGTACTGATTGCTCATAACCTGCATATATATATATATATAATCTAAATTCGCATTTGCTGTTAGGACGTAGTTTGTTATAATCTGCGATCATCTATGCGATAACATATATTACCACACTGATCGCTTATAACCTACAGCAATCACAATTTCGTGAACTTAATGAAATGGGACTAGTCTGTCATGATCTGCGACCATCTATGCATGTTCTTCATGATGCACTGATCGCACATAACCTAGCCCGATCTCATTAAGTAACCAATTCGTTTTACCATGACATTGTTATGATCTGCGGCCATCTATGCACGTGTCTCGTTGAGCACTGACCGCTCATAACAATTTCCAAAACTATATATTTATTTCTATCACATTATATTTCATCATTATCCTATCCTATACGACATTGTTATGATCTGCGCCCATCTGTGGATATTTTCCATTCAGCACTGACCGCTCATAACTATTTTCGGAAAATATATTTATCCTAAAAGATCCCCTTTTTTTACTCTAAATAAATATCACATTAAATTTTAATCACTAGTTTGTTATGATCTGCGCCCATCTATGCATATTTATGTCTTATTCTGCACTGACCGCTCATAACTAATATTATAACAATTCTGATTACCCTACGAGATCCATCAACTTACTTAATCTAAGTAAATATAAATCACATTAAGTTTCAATCACACCTTTGTCTCTCTTTTTTTTATATTGTGTAAATAGTTTAACCATCGTTGTCATCTGTTCCAACACTACTGTCATTTTCGCTACCCTCGCGGTCTAGTACCTTGAAGTGGAGCCATGGGTGAGTTTTGTCAAGAGCTACTACGTTTTCGTAACGTTTATTTCCCCTTCTAGATAACGGAGTGTCCTCAACTAAAACCCTATCGTTAGGTAAGATTTTCACTATTCGGTAAGACCCATGAAATTAGGAGTTAGCTTCTTTGATTTCCCTACATCATCGTGGTTCATACGCAAGACCTGTCACCTGACAGATTTTGGGACACCCCAACGTATTCCATCCTCATCAATCTTATACACATAATTCCTCTTCAAAACATAATTCTTATGCACATCAACGACGAGTTTAGTATTTTTGTCCTGCAATATCTCCTTAAGTCGTTTAATTTCATCATCATTATTCTATACAGTCGATGTCCAATCCCTAAAGTCAACTTGCAAAACGTTAATCACATGTAACTCGTCACCCCGGGTGGACTCAGTAACAGGACCACGACTGAGAGCACTATATCCGATCTTGCAGTCGCACTCTGGAACTGCACCAACCATCGGGAGGTTCTTGGGATGAGATCTCTTTTTGTAAGAGTTGTCCGCAGCGCACTACAGTCGGTAACTATCTTAAATCGTATGCCTAAAAGGAATACACGGAATCTGCTTAATAACTATATAACAGTCAAAGTCTCAAGTTCGAATGAGTACGTCTTTTGCTCGTCCGCTGTGGTTTTCCGACTGTAATATGCTACAGGCCTGAGTAATCCATCCGTCCCGCGCTGCATTAAAATACCTGCTCTCCCGTATTTTGATGCACCTGTATGTAGGTCAGTTACCAACCCAGCATGATACAAAGCCAGTATAGGGCGTTCAATCGATTTTGTTTGAACGTTTCGAACGCTTTTGTATGAGCCTCCTTCCACCTCCATTCGAATTTGTATTTTAGAAGATCAGTAAGTGGTCAAGCTATAAGAGCGAAGCCTTTAACGAAGCGCCTGAAGAATCTGGTTAGACCAAGGAAACTTCTCACGTCATGCACATTTTCGGGTTTCGGAAAATTGGAAATGGCAATCGTTTTCTTCGACCCGGGACGGATACCTTCGCTATTTACTCTAAATCCCAGAAAGTCAATTTCTGTATAAGAGAAATGACACTTTTTAAGCTTGAGCATGTATACTAACGCGTAACGCGTACTTAAGCTTAGAAATTGTGAGTTTTTTTTCAGCAACAAATTTTTTTTTTTTATTATTATTATTCTCGTCATCTCATATTAAGTACTTACAGGTTTTTATTGTTTCTTTCTTATTGTTATAGTCGGAAACATAAATATACATACGCTCCCTAGACGTCAAAATATCTATACACTTCTATGCCATTAACCATAAGGTTGATGATTGCATATACCTGACGCGTTAGATGAGTGGGTGTTCGTGCTTTCGACTGTACGTTTGGTCCTACTCAGGTTTATAAAATTAGATCATTAAGGGAGTTCTGTTATTGGCCTTCAGAATCACTCTGTAAATTAGGGTAAACTTGATCGTACTGCTGTAGAACACCTAAATAAATAAATAAATAAGTATTTTGTTCATTGCTCGTTGGAACACGGATGGCGCGTTCGCTAAGCCAAAAGGCATACGCTTAAATTGTTATGGGTTTTGGTAATAACTGGAGGCTAAATCAAGCGTTATGAATACTGAGTGTCCAGCTAACATATCCAACTGATTATCTATCAGTGGCAAAGTATTAGTGCTCTTTTTTTTTTTTTTTTTTTTTTTTTATTCAACGCACGGTAGTCCACGCAAAGTCTTTGTTCGCCCGTTTTCTTCTTCATAAGAAGAATAGGGCTCGCGTAGGGGAATTCGATTCGCAAATAATATTCGCGTCAAGCATTTCCTGTACCATCGATCAAACACGTTCTCTTTCAACGTAAGAAAGCCTATAGGGATTGTATACGATAGGTTTATTGTCCGTTAGTTTTATATCCATCTGCACTACATTACTAAATCCGAGATCTTTTAAATTATTTGAGAAACATGATTTGTATCTTTGTAGTAAATTCTTAAGTCTTTTTACTTCTTCCTTTGTCAATTGATCACCGTAATTATAAAAACTTTCGATATTAGGTTTATCAAAATTTAAAGTATTAACATTCAAAACATTGTCGATACGGAATGCACGAGTAATCAAAGATCCTCCTTTAAGACAAATAGAATTATCTGAAATATTTTGCAATAGCAGCCCGCCACATCCGCTTTCAATATTATATTCACCCGGCATTGAATAAAATGTATATCCTGGCTTACCATGCAACGTGCCATGAAGGTAAACTTTGCCCGAAAACTGTGTGTCACTTTAATGACGTGATCTTCGACTATAACCACATCTATGTTCTCTGAAATGCCCTGAATTTCGATAATTACGGTAGTCGATCCTATTGGTGAAACAACATTATTACCTGTACCTCGCAACAAGGGTAAATTATCATTTGCCCAATAAAAGACCCATTTTTAAAGCCAACAACGGTGACGTAAGAGCGTACACTGGCTACCTAAGTCAACATATCCATTGATTCTAGTACCAGTAATTTTTATTTCTAATTTATACTTATCATCTTTATAATTTTCCCGATTTAATTGCATTATATTCTTTTTGTGCCTTTAAAACTGTAGTTGCCAGGTTAATTGCAATTAAAGCATGTCACGGGCGCCGATGCGGGCTTAGTCCCTTTATGTGACGCTGTTTGACTGATGTTCGGATTATTGGCCTTTCTGTCCTGAGTGTTCCTATTTGGTGTTTGCATCTGTTTTATGGATTGGAAATACTGTAAAACCTGTTCAGGTTCCTGGATTTTGGCAGCTTTAGCACCTAACCTCAGAGAACGGTCTTCAATTCCGAACAGCAGACAGTCAACCACTTGTTTACCCGTTATTTCACAACAATGTAATAAATTATTTTCTCATAAAAATACAGCTTGTGATTCATTAAATTTTACCTGCTTTGCCATCATTTCAAATATTAGTTCTGCATAATCATCCATCACTACAAGGAAAAGACTCAATCAGTTTTTTTTTTTTTCACTCGGGCCACGAAAATGACATAGCGGGAAGAGCCTCATACCATGTACGACCAACACCTGCTAACTTTGGCAATGCATAGTGAATAATTTGTTCATCTCCCCATTTAGATTGGCACATTCTTCAACTTTTTTTTTTTCACATGTATCCCCTTTGCCATGGGATCAAAGTCTGGGATTATATTACCCAATACTGGGAATTTGTTGCCTTCGGGGTGTTTATTTACTAAAAATATACTATAATTCCAATAACATTCCTACTATGCTATCCATATTAATATTTGACTGACTCACGCAACCTTTTCCTTCCTTCCTTTCGTCATAAGTCCCACTCACGGCGCGCTCGTGGTCTGCTACTCCGTTTATCTCCACCAGTTGACAGACAACGTTGACGACTCAAGCTCCTTTTAAGTCGATGTTGAGAATGGTGTTCTTGACGTTCATGAGATCTGCTCCTACTCTCATCATCACTTACTTGTTGATATGAGTCGATGGTGACTCCGACTCTTTGTACGTTCACAACGAGTATGTTCCTGATATTGTGCACAAGATCTGCTCCTTCGTCCATTACCGTTGCCCTCAATAACGCGAGCTTGTAGAAGTGGCGTATCCTGCATCGGAGTGACACGGCGTTCGCTATGAATTTCCGGTGTTAGAGTACAGCCGCTAGGTCAGCGATTTTTTTTTTTCACGATTAAAGCGTTTGTCTAATCCCGAAGAACTTTTCTTGCTCCTGTCACCACGTTTTCTTTTACGGGAACGTGATTTTCGCTTATTTCTGACATCGTAAGCGCGTTCATCCGAGTTATAATCCATAATATCTGGTCCAATTTATCTTCTCGAAATACGAAAAAAAATATATATCTCCCGAGCGAAGTGAGCTTTAAGTATCATTAATCCCACTTCTGAGATGAAAGGTTGATCACTAAATACTCCAATTAAACAGCGTAAACTTCAATTAAGTTGTTTATATTCTCTAATTCTTTTAACAACCACGAAAACACACCCTCTTCGTTCTCAGACCTCTGACAGCTGTCACCTTGGGCGTTATTCCGCTACCTTAAAACCAATCAACTGGTGACAGCTGTCACATTTAAGGCGTTTTACAAACTTACGTTTAACTAAACAAATAATAACATTCTTAATGCTTACATTACCAAATTTTAAGGCTATCCGAACTAAAGTTGGGTGGAAGTTTCCTTACAATTTATAACCAGAACAACATTGCAAGTTAAATCAAAACTAGTAAAATAGCCACTCACTCACTTGTTTTGGGCAACTTTGGTGGCCAATTTAATTATTTATTTATTTCAATCAAATTTATTCCTTAAGACAATAATGAATGACATCGTTTGAAATGACTTGTCAATAATTGTCAGTCAATGCAAAAAAGCATCTGAGTGGGTAGCAATTAGAGTTCTCAATAACCTCGAAAAGGTATACAAAAATCAAAAGCCACATTCGAAATGATACAGACATATATTTCAAGTGACATTATGTCCCCAATGTCAACAAAATCATACTCAGGTAGGTAGTAGTTTATTAATTCTGTTTTTGATCCTTGAAATTAATAACAAGTTACAATGAAAAACATATATCAAAATAATTCTCTCTCTTTCGTTTTAAACCTGAATCAGTTGGATTAATAAATGTTACCAACAAGGTGTAAATATATTATTAATAATATTAATAAACATTTATATTGCATAATATCAGCTTATATAATTTGACTCGACTTACTTTTTTTAGATTGTAGCTCTCTAAATAGGTTTATTAATGAAAAAAGAAAGAAAAGGATACAATAAAAATCAAATCCGCAGCGTAGGCTTCGTCAAGTACCTACCTAAACATTTTGTCATCCGCAACAAGCTTCGTCATAGCAACAGATTAAGATCGGCAACAGGCTTCGTCAGCTAAACTAAAATATAAAATCCGCTACAAGCTTCGTCATAAAACCTTAAACAGTACATGCTCCAGGCTGATTCAATCTTGGTCCAAACGTGCCAAAAATACTTGCCGCATTACCCCGTTATACAAAATAGTTTATTTATAAAGTGACTTAACAAATGTGTGATTCGATTAGACAGGCAGATGCTTTAAATTTACACTGTTTACTACCCGTATTACCCGTGCCATCTGCACTAAGCCAAGCCTGTCTGATAGAATGACTCTAATATTGATTAATACCCGGACAAGGACAATTGGCTAAGTAAAGTTTTTTGAAGAGGTGCTAATTATATTTTTTTCGACAGTCGGCGTTCTGGAGATCGAGAAACTGCAGCTGTTTTATTTTTATCTCCTATTGTTTACTGGAAATATTTTTTTGAGTGTTCGAGATGACATTTGTGAGATTTTATGGTTGACAAGCCGTTCGTGCTCAGAACTTGGTAGAAACAGAAAAAAAACCGAAGTGAACTGTTACTGCTGTCAATGTCAAATCGTTTGCGTTTCGTTTGCTTTGCGTTTTGGTGTGCTCAGTGTGATTTTTTGACTATTTTTATCGACCTTCGCATAAAATCCGGACTTTCAATTTTACCGCATTTCTCCACGACCTATGCACGATAATTGGATCACGATTGAATACTTTCGATCACTATTTTGGAACTGCTTCTTGGACAACGCAAAGCAAACGAAACGCAAACGGTTAGATTTCATTTGACATTGACAGAAGCGACAGTAGAATTCGTTTTTTTTTCTATTTCTTCTTGGTACTGAGCACGAACCGCTTGTCAGCCATAAAATCTCACAAATGTCATCTCGAACACTTCAAAAAATATTTCTAATAAATAAAAGGAGATAAAAATAAAACAGCTGCAGTTTCTTGGTGTTGAAGTCGACCACTGTCGAAAAAAAATATAATTAGCATCTCTTCAAAAAACTTTACTTAGCCAATTGACGGAGTCGCTGTCGCCGGATACGGCGAGGAGGACTACTACTACTACTAGTTTCTGAACACCACTTGTATTTTTAAGATTTTACGTGCAAAAACGAGTATACAGGGTTATTTGTAATTCACTGACATCTTCTTAACCCTGAATTCCTATCACTCAAACAAATGTTTTTTGTTTTAAGACTTTTTAAAATGAAGCACTTTTTTTTCCATACAAATACACAGAGTATCGTAAAAATAAGAGATAATCTCAAATTTTCAAAACGTATTATTACACCAAAAATATTAAGTTATGACAAAAGCCGTAAAACAAAAAACATTTGTTTAAGTGGTAGGAGTTTAGGGTTAAAAGGATGCTAGTGAATTACAAATAACCCTGTATATTCATACTAACTGAAGATATAAAGCCTGTCTCCACCAGCGAGGTGTGACATAAATTTAATGCTTGCTTGGATTTATTAGCAAACTCATCCACTTAGTGTTAACGCGGTGGAGAGAGGTCGTTACTGGCAAACAAGCGTGTAGTACAGATAAAACAGACCTTTATTATTGTCTATTACCCTTATTACAAACCTCACATCTGGGTCAAACAGAGTCGAAAACATATTTTTCATGATCACTTTTCTCTATTTCTATTCGTATCATAGTTGAGGAAACTGGCCCCATACTCCAATCGTTCCAACTTCGTACCGTGTTGTCCCACTCTTGCTAGTAGTGTTCAATAGCTGAGTGAGAGGAACGGTATGATATGAACTTTGAATTTCAAATTTCGGAGTAGCGCCCCTGAATGAGGTACCTTTTCACTATTAATCTCTTTGGCTGATTGAGTTGAAGGTTAAATTTATCTTAGTTCTAGAAAAATAAGCTTTGCCTCTTAAACATTCACGGGTCGGATCGGGACCTCTTGATTTCAGGAAGTATGTTTTGGATCACATACTTCGCGAACGTAGTTTATGACTAATGACCCAATAGGAAGCATAATTGTAACCTCAAAATGGTCCTCATGATACTCACGTCGTTTAGCGATATTCCACCTGTCAGAAAATCCTCTTTCACATGTTTTTGTTTTTGACATGACGTATTTATTACCTATTCAAAAATTGACACGCTCTGTTTTCACAAATACGAGTATCGTACTTGCGTTGCGTCATCCACTTAGCCATGGTAGGTATGGACTTGCGATGGTGGGATTTTTTTTTAGTAATTATTTTTTCTCTTATTAATTTTCCAGTCGTAAATATTTAAGTACTTATATGAACTTTCATTCATGCGTTAGCGCTCAGTTAGAAGCTGATAACTGATAAAGTAGGTAAAAGCAAATCCCAAATGTATTTAGGTTATGTTAGCCGGTATCTATTAATTAATAATTATTAATAATTTAAAAACTAAAAAACACGTTTTAATGATACATCTATGTGTACCTGATTCCTCTGTCATCCGATCAGATTCTTGGTCAAAATATATCCTAAGACTACCTATCCAAAAAAGCAAAAACACGTTTACGTTATTCTGTCTTGGAGTTTCAGTATCTAGCTTTCGGCTCTATAATCAGATCCGTACGATGGTACCATATCATTGTATGTATTGTCATCAGAACTACGCATAATTGTCAATTTATTGTGTTGTTGTCGTATCAATAGCAATAACAAGTGAGTGAAAATTAAGTTACCCACCTGTTTTGCAATGCCAGCCAGCACGCTGTATAGGTAAGGGCGCAGGCTGAAAACCAGCGCGGTGAAGAGTAATCCTCACTGCACATGCTGAGCCTGAGCCTTTTGCCACATAATTTTGTGTATTTTTTTTCTTTTTTATGGGCAATAAATATTCTTTTATTTATTTATTTATTTAAGTTCAAAAAATCCGTTACATACCTACTTACGTAGATCCCACATGAAACCACCGACTGATCTGCGAAGAAATTCACAATGGTGTGTGTGATGTTCCCAAGCCGCACTGGGCCCGAGTGGGAACTACGGCCCAAGCCGTCTCATTCTGAGAGCCCTGTGCTCTACAGTGGAACGTATATAGGCTGGGAGGATGATGGCTGATGAAGGTGCCAGTAATAAATCGATTTCCTGCAATGGAGTTTGCATTGCAGTACATTATCATCAGCCTGTGCTCGTCCACTGCTGGACATAGGCCTCTCCCATGGCACGCCACTACTGAGCACGATCCTCGGCCACTCGCATCCAGCTCTTGCCAGCCCCCTGCGAAGATCATCGTTCCACCGAGTATGAGGACGTCCTACGCTACGTTTGCCGATCCGTGGTCTCCAGTCATGAACTCGTCTAC
The DNA here is from genome assembly GCA_947859365.1 of Archips crataeganus. NCBI lineage: Eukaryota > Metazoa > Arthropoda > Insecta > Lepidoptera > Tortricidae > Archips > Archips crataeganus. Next base: position 15,973,796 of record OX402054.1, read on the forward strand.
TCCAACGGTTATCAGCTCTTCGGGTTCTATGGCCTTGTCGGGTTACATTGCAGTATCTACATCTGCAATCCGAGCCCCATGGCGCTTACAAACGCAAGCAAAATGTCACCAAAGAATGTCTATTTTTAATAAGAATTCTTGCGGCAAATGAATTTCGTGCGCCAGTACCCGATCTCTACACGCAAGCGCGATGTACCGTACGGCGCGGCAAGTTAGGAACGAGCAGAACTGGCACCGAATATAGAAGGTTGCCGGTTAATGGGTGACAGCGGGCGTTACGGTTCCGTGCGGCTTTTTGTTGATATTTGTAACGGATTGACGTTTGTGGCGTTTTTGTTTTGAGGTTATTACAGGGTTATTTGTAATTCACTAGCATCCTTTTAACCTTAAACTCCTACCACTTAAACAAATGTTTTTTGTTTTACGACTTTTGTCATAACTTAATATTTTTGGTGTAATAACGTTTTGAAAATTTGAGATTACCTCTTATTTTTACGATACTCTGTGTATTTGTATAGGAAAAAAAGTGCTTCATTTTAAAAAGTCGTGAAACAAAACACATTTGTTTGAGTGATAGGAATTCAGGGTTAAGAGGATATCTCTGGAGGATCTCTGGTAAGTTCCCCATATTTAATGTGAGATCTATATCGTCACTAAATTGAAAAGAAGCTAGTATCTCAAATCGATGTGTAAAGCAAACTGAACCTTGATGCACACTTGGTAAAGTTCACTTAAGCAGATTTTAGATTTTGAGAAAAGAGCTTTTCTCAAAGTAGTGACGACATCTATGTATAGGTAATGTTATTACAGAAATTTGTCACATAAAATAACAGAAAGTTATGAAATAAATAGTGAAAAAAGGCCTTAACGTTTAATTTCACTCTTTATGTCCTCATAACACATCTAACATCTAATTGTAAGAACTGACACGTTTTAACAAATTACATTTGCTACTACATATTACGTTATTTACCGCCCAGTCTACGAGACTCTTAACACGCTCGCAGCAGACCGCGACATTTGAAATTAAAAATATAACGGACGCGCGATCTCTTATAAACAATTGTTCCGATTTTCCTCAGAAATTAATGCAACTTCGCTCTCATTATCAAGTAGAGAAGGCACGATAAGTGCTCGGAGTGGCTCGGACGGCGGGCAAGAACTAACACTAACACAGTGGCCGCACACTGGCGCAGTTATTGTAACACTGACACAGTCTGGGCATCTACGGTTGTTTCAGTTATGCAGGTGATTATAAATCGTGTTGTATACAAGTTGTTTTCAATTAATCCGGAGTTTTCCAGCTGGTTCGGTTAGTTTGAATTAAATACTATCTATATTTTTCGGCGATTTTATAATAAAATTGTGGTTAGCAAAATGTAGGCGCGACTAAATTTTAAACCAAAAAATGTTCCCAATCTAGTCTAGAGAGATCTCTCTTACGTGATTTATCCCCAACAACACATTGAAAAACGAATTAAATACTCTGAATTAATTTGAAAACACGATATTATACAAAACAAATATTCATTATATTGAACACCACAGAGCTGTAGGTATAATGTCGCGAGATGCGGAGACGCGGCCTCGTCTTTTCTATTTGCTTTGGATTGCGATGCTTCTATACATTTAATATGAAAACTGATTCAAGGGGCGCCGCGGCTGCGACGCGCCCCCGTCCGCCGTCTGTCTTGCGCCTCAGAGGTCGTATTGATTACCAGGCGGGCGCTTGCTATTGCATACACCATCTCTTTCTGTTCACCATCTTATACCGTTTTACTGAAAGAGACAGTGAATGCTATCGCCTCAAGTTTTAGTACCTTGTTGTTCTAACTGCTTTGACAATTAGCTATGGCGGCTCATTAACGTCATTAACACGGTAAAGTACGCGTTTGTTAGCAATTTTATGACACTGACTGTCTTTGTAATGTGCTTTAAGACAAGTGCTAAGTAAGTTAACCTACATTCAGATTATGTCATCATCATCATCATCATCTTAACCTATATAGAGTGCTAACAAATTAGGTACCAATGGTATTTCTATGGCTTTATCTACTCATCAAAGAAGTAACTTTTATTCTAACAACCTTTTAAATTTTGAAAAAAATTCATGATTTTCCATTACTAAAGCAGTAATCCGTTTGGATGGATATGTATGAAAAGATCGTGTTTTTTTTAAAAAATTTGGAAAAGTTCTCTGAGTGAAAGTGACTTGTTTTGATGAGTAAGTAATTATCATAAAATAATGTTAACTTTAAAATAATTTTAATTATAATCCTTTTTATATTGTATTTAGCACTTTTACAATTTAAGGAAACTGTAGGTCTTATGTTAATCATAAGTATTTCTGTACACTTTCTTGTATATGACCGTTTGTTTCTCTTCTCAATGAATAAATAAATAAATAGTAATGCCTTGGAAATATTTACCTCATATATCCCACTGCAACAATGCACAAGCCTCTCAGAATGAGAGGGCTGTGGTTCCCATGAGGGCCCAATGCGGAACGAGGACTTTACACACAGAATTGAATTTCTTCGCAGGTGTATGTACGATGTTAACTTTCACCGTAAAGCTCATGGTAAATTTCAAATGTAATTTCGCACATTTCGAAAAGCTCAGGGCGAGCCCGGGCTTGAACCCACGACCCTCTGCTTGAGAGGCCATAGGTCATCTCATTAGGCCACCATGGCTAAAGCTAGTGGACTAATAAAATAAATAGTCAGGATCCCTTCCTATAGTATCTGTTTATTTAAAACTATTGAGGCTAAATATGTTACTCTAATTGCGCATGAAGCTATTATTTAAACTGTTAAAGCGTTAAATCCTTCTATTGCAAATCTAACTGCGATTGTAGAGTTCTCAGGCACTGCAATTTCATGGTATTTTGTATTGTACAGTCAAAAACATAAATATGTATACAGTCATCGCGTCAGAATATGTAAACATCAACCTTATGGTTAATGACATAGAGTCGTATATTTTTGCACTTGACCATACATAAAGCAGTTGCGACTGGAGCAGGCAACATATTTTTCCTCTGTCAAAATATGCAGACTTTTTAAGGTACGGCAATGCGTATGCAAGTACCTTGAGTTATAAATATTAAGCAGCCATAGCCTACAGCGAGGTGAGCGGATTTTCTTTCGTTTGTCCGATTTTCATATGCCATAACATGCCGCCCGAAATGCGGCATGCGGCATGGAGCCGAAAGGTTCTCTCTCGAGTGGCATCCGCGGACCGGAAGTCGCAGTGTAGGTAGGCCTCCAACAAGATGGAGCGACGACCTGGTGAAGGTAGCGGGAACGCATTGGATGCGGATGGCGCAGGGCCGATCTGTTTGGCGAGCCTTAGGGGAGGCCTTATGTTTAGCAGTAGACGTCTTTCAGCTGAAATGGTGATGATGATGGTGAGATGTTTTTCCATAATTTGCATTTGTCATAAAGTAATTTATTTCTAAAACAGTATTATCTTCAGAATTGTTAATAGGGCCGATTTTTATTTTGCTGTATATTTTGACTTTTTTTTAATTTGGAAAATTTTATGGGATTTCTGCTTAGAAACACGAGCACGAGCTTTTTCGATCATACTAGGAGAACAAAAGTGTCCCAAGTTTTTTTCCCGTTGAGTTACCATTTTTCATAGACTTAATTAATATGACCGTAACTAAATGGAAGAAATATATGGAAATTATATAATAAAATTATGGAAAAAAAGTCTAATGGTTGAAGATGGTGATAGAAAGAGACGGAGAAAGCGATGGCAAGCCCTCGCGCGTTAGACAATACGTCCTCAAATCTAATGCTATAAGATGACATTTGAAAAATTCTGAAACAGCACGCTTATACACGATGATTTTAATCGGTAATCAGAACTAAATTTTCTAGATCAGTATTCGGTGATGACCACGTTTAAGCCGCAGTAATATGAACAATTTTTTTTAAATAATGATTATTTGGAAAATCACTTTTTGATGAAAATCGTTGTCACCCTACACAATACATGATTTAGTCAATTTCAATTCAATTTTTAAAAACATAACTCCATCGATACTGTCGATGATTCTACCAATGTCGAGGTTGAAAAAGACACTATCAATGGGCCATTGATAGTGTCTTTTTCAGTGATAGTGCCGAATAAAACGAAAATTTATAATAAAAATTTACTTAATATAAAATTATTTAATAAATATAAAGTCAGTAAAAATAGATTAGGTATAAAGTAATTTCATCCTTGTTTATATTCCAAGTAGGTATGTATGTAGTTTATTTTTAAGTTTATATAATTTTTAGTGCCATATTGTTAATAGGTAAACTATAAGGAACTGTAACTTTTTACTAAGGAATATATTGTTATGTGGTTACTACCACCATTATGTAACATACATACATATTGCTGTGCCCTTACAGGGTAAATGTTGAAGCTATACATTATTTTTAAGATCTTTACCCAAAACATTTAAATGCAATAAAGAGTTTGAGTTTGAGTTTGAGATTGTTCAGTAACTTCGGTATGATTTAGTCTATGAGCTTAAAATCTCTTTGACAAGTCACACAGACAAATTTTGACTCGAGACCTGTCAAATTCTTGATGACACTTGACGAAACTACTTTACTTCAACAAATGTAGGGTGACCATGTATTCAGTCAATGTAGGAAATTACACTTTTTTTTAAAACTAGGTACTTTATTGCTCAAGACTTTATCTACTAAATTCTTTGAGTATTTAGACTGAAGGGAGGCGCCTTGAAGCGCATTTCCCCTCTGCCAAAGGTATGAACCCGCTGGGTATAACCGTTATACAAAACTGTTTCGCTCGCCTCTCATGACATTTCAAAACGGCACGCGTCAGTGAATGAGCTCCCACAAAAATGACCAAAATGCAAAGAATTCGGGCGTGAAACAATGTCTGACACGTCGAGTCTACAAAAAGACAACGTAACTTTTCATCTGGAAGTATTTCGTAACGTAATTATTGTTGATTAATAGTAAAAATACGTGAAGTTTATAATAATATTAATTTATTGAATCAGGCGTTACTTTGCGGAGGTCCATAGTAATGAACTAAAACAATTACTTTGCTCACCCGCGACCTTACAATAGTTACGTTTATGCAAGAAATGTGCGTTCATGCAGTTCCTCCACCTCCACACTGTACGAACACACACAAATCACATAAACCCAACCATCACCACCACCAAGCTACACTGACGCGTTTCGAACTCAACCAGAGCTCATCTTCAGAGTTACCACAACCGTATGCTATGCTACCAACTGTTAAACTAACAAACCAAAACAAATGTTTTAACTTGTCACTGTAACTTCTCAAGTACCCACTTTATTTTTCTTATTCTCAAACTACCCCACAAAAAATTAACTTTTATTGACATATTATAAAACTACCTTGAATTTTTTGTTTATTTATTTATAAGGCATATTTAATTAATACTAACTGTTCAAATTCGACCCAAGCCGCAGTAAAGGAGAAGATACTAAATTTACCTGTTCATTAATAATAGACCCCATATTGTTGTACCTAATTATTTCCATGCATTCCAGAGCATCCAGACGCAACCCCTTGCCGCAATAATGTAACACTTCATAAGAATCTGAATCTAACAATGAATGATTTGATTCCAACAAATGTTTTGCAAAATTCGATCTATCTGGATACTCATTCCTATATGCCGAAACATGCTCTTTAAATCTAGTATTAAAACTTCGGCCTGTCTGTCCTACGTATATCCCATTGCAGTCATTACAAGTAAGCTTGTATACCCCCGATCTAGTTCCCTTATCTACCTGTTCTTTGTGGTTACATAGCCTAGAGTACAAAGAGTTGTTAGTCTTAAAGGCAACATTAATATTGTTTGATTTTAAAATGCCATAAATCTTATCAGACAAACCCCCGACGTAAGAGATGCTAGATCTATATTTGTTAGTAGACTGAGAAGGTAACGCAGCGTAAAGCATGCTATTTACTAACCGTGCCTGCTTCTTTTGAACTAAACTATCTACCATTGATTTTGTATAACCATTTGAGATCGCTATCTGATAAATAGTACTCAACTCTAAATCAAAATGTTCCTTAGAAAGAGGCACAGTCAACAATCTATTAACATAACAATGGAAAGCAGCCAGTTTATGCTGCCACGGATGATTAGAAGATGCTGGTATAACAGCATTTGTGTACGTGGGCTTACGGTATATTTTAAATTGATGTTTACCATTTAATTTTGAAATTGTTAAATCCAAAAAGTTCAACGAACAATTTTCCTCCAATTCTTTTTTGAACCTTATCTTTACGTGCTTGTTATTCAAACCATTAATAAACACGTCAAGCTGTCTCATACTCCCTCTCCAGCATAGGATCAAATCATCAACATACCTAAAATAGTACACAATCACATTCAGTCAGTAAATCTCTCAATTAAAAATTCCTAACAATTCTATAGCACTCGACTCGAACGAAGCGACAAAAAAGTGCAGTCGGCGCCTGGTCTAATAATCTATGATCCGTACTAGAACTAGCTCAGTTTTGTTTTGTATGCGGTTATACCTATAAGATATAAGTGATTGTGACACTCGGCTCAACATGTTTATACAAGCAACAATTTCTGATGTACCTAGTGCTAACAATTGTTGGTAAACCTTAAATAAATAAATAATAATAATAAAGAAGAAGCTACCATCACCCATCTGTTTAACGGATTAAAAGAATTTTATATCAAATTTAATACAGTAAAAAATATATATCAAGTGGTTTGGCAAAAACTACTGGCCAGACAATTATTAAACAAAATCCGATTGTCTGTAAAGTCGGCTTGCGGACAATAGTTTAACGTGACAACGTCATAACAAAACATTCAAAAAACAAAAATGAAACCAGGCGGTCACCCATCCCCGCGCCCGACGTTGCTTAACCTCGCTGATCGGACGAGAACCGGTGTTTTGTCAAATATCTTGAAAACGGTGCATCCTACGGCAAAATCAATTAAATTTTCATCCCCCCTTTGAAACCCCCGCACCTCCTCCCCCCACTCCCCCTCCCCCCCCACTCCCCCTCACTCGTAAATTAAATATTGGACTAATGAGATTAACAAATAAGTGAAAACCACATCCTTAAGCCGCTTCGGAGATTACCACGAACAAACGCACAGATAAACAGACAGTAATTCTAAGGATCGTTTCTATTTTAATTGCTATTTTGATTTAACTATGGACGAAGCTTAGTTCTCTTTTTTATTTTTCTAAATAGATTTAGCTATTTTTTTATTTAAATGGTATTTCATCGACCACTAGTAATATTGGCTATTTTTACTTACTAAATAATTGGCCACACCGATAACCGGTCTAGTATCGACTAGAGAGGGGACACACATATTTCCACAATCGATAAACTATTGAGTGAATGAATCAGTGAATGATTTGTCTTATCATGGTTTCATATTTTAAAGGTTACTAATAAAATGGAAATGTATGGTTAGTAATAAATGTATGTTTAAAGTATTGAACTCGTTAAAAAAATTGACGTGAAAGTATTAACAAATACTTTTTAATGATTCAATACAAGTAACAGGCAGTGATTCGACTTCATACTAGAGCACCCGAATCGACGCACGCACACAGCCAAGCCTCTTACACGGCCGCGGCCGCTAACCAATCTTCGCCAGACAAAACTACGCAGTTCCACGCCGCACGCCGCGCAGTTCGGTCGCTGGTTGAGTGAGTGCTGTGACGCGCCGCCCGCTCTATTCGCCCCCATTTCGATTCCGTAACGTGGCTATAAGCGCTCGGTACAAAGTAACTAGGTACATATTATAATATTTTCTTTAATAATGGCGGCGTCACGAGAACGTGTGTATTGCAGTGTTTACGGGTGCCTAAATTCAACGGTGATAAAATCAACATTGTAATTTTTTCAACTTCCTGCTGATGCTGAAAGGTAAAATTAGCACCTATTAGGTACTTTATTATTAGTCCATTAAAATTTGTCTAGGTACCTTCTCAACAAAATGTTAACCATAGTGATGTGTCTATTCTATTTATAGAAAATTACAAAGTAAAAGAGACATTTGGCACATCTGACATTAATATTACTTGCTATATGTACATATTTTAATAAATCCTCCACTTTTAAACCTTATAGAGCAATCACATTTATTTAGAAAACGAATTTTCTATTAACAACTTAGGGATTAATTGAACGACTGAATGTATGAACGAGTGAATGCTTATCGACATTCTTATCGACATGGCCCTAACTCTAGCTGTCTCTAGATTGTTGTCTATGTGTGATGTACGTGTGACATGTATAGACGAGATGTTTTTCATTGTGTCTATGGCGATCACTGTTGTGTTGACGAATTCGGTTTGTGTGCGTGTGTACAAACATTGCTCTGTTTTCATTTGTAGTTAAATTGTTTGTGTGTGAGTGCATTGCCCCCCCCCGCGAGTTTTGGCAGAAAAATTGTTTAGCAACCTACGGGCGATAACATCTCCTTTCAGTCTAAATACTCAAAGACTAAATTCCATTTTGGCTAGGGATTAAAAAATTTAACTCCTGATTACCGATTATAAATCACCGTGTATATTTTATGGCAAACGTTGGCATGGCAAGCGAAATTATGACAAATTAAATTATGGTAAAAGAAGCGATTCAAATATGCGACATCGAAAAATTAAAGCCTTAAACGTAAGATAAGGCGACACACAGTACCATGAAATTCGCCGATTCAAAAGAACCCGAACAAGATATTTTTTATTAAGAATGAATAATGCATCAAGCCGTGTAACTGTACTGAATATTATGACAATGCTATTCGACAGCTACCGTCAAAATACATATTTATATAAATTGTATACAGCGTGTTCAGTTAAGGTTGGTCAGAATTAAAAACTCAAAAATCAATTTCTAACAGCAAATAAAATAGTGTTTCGATGACGATTCCTATGGAGGTGTAAAATTTGCTTGGTTAATTTTATGTATCTTTGTGATATTTTTGTGTATTTTATTTATGTATTCCTCACAACAATTTCAGTATAAATTCTTCGAACTTGAAGTATATTATGATGTGAATTATGAGAAAGCTATTATTAAGATATAATTTGGTACAGAAATAGTTTGAGTACCGGTGAAGGACATACGCATGCGGGCAATAGCTAGTAAAATATAAAATAACTAGCTGTTTCCCACGACTCCGTCTGCGAAGAATTCGTTTATCGCCATCCCGCGGGAACTATGCAATTTTCCGGGATAAAAGTATTCTCTCTCTCTCTCTATCTCTCCATCCATCCATCCATACAAATTTTCACGTTTATATGAGATACTAGTCACTAGTAACTAGTGGGATTTTCTTCTCACATTGTGTATAACTTACACACTATCTTTTTTTCTATACCTACTTAAATATGATTCCTTTCTTTACAAAAAGATGGATCAACCTATGTAAGACCGGTCAAAACTCGAGGTTCGATTGTCTTCATAAGGCTTCTGTTTAAAAACAATAGCATGTCGCGATGTCTTGGATTAAAATCGTGCATGAATTGTGTTTAACCTACTAAGATGGGATGGTGGGTGGTAGGCGGCTTTTTTCAAAACTGGTTCTAAAGTCACTGGTCATATAGAAAGGAGAATAGTTTTTAAAGCTATTATACGGAACATTTAATAAGTCACTAAATTCACCAATCAGTGACTTATCCTGTGTTAGAAATCCACGAAAAAAAAGGTAACGCTAATATTTTGAAAGCATAACGATCCCTCGGACAACGCCATCTATGGGTTGCAGACGAAGTTAACACATCTTCTTAACTTGATCTTAATAGATTCCCTGTCCTGAAGCAATGTGCGGCGTTCTTTCGACACGTCCCCATAGTAAAGTAACAATGACATTAAACGCTCACAAGTATGAGGCACATGTGTCTCATGGACGTACCAGTAAAGTCACATAAGACAGGGAACCTGTTAAGAGCCGAGGTACTTAAACGTTATTAGACAGCGCCCTCTATGGTTGTTTAAGGTTGTATAAATATACCGGAATATTAAGTATCATTATATTATCTCAATTCCGATCTTTGTCCATTTATTGTGTACGCCAAATTTCATATAAATCCCTTCAGCCTTTATTACACGATTTACTAACAAACGTTTAAACATCCAAATACCCAAAAATCTATAAAAACTTTTTCATTTATAACATTAGTATGAAATAATAGGATATAATGAAGAATAGTATGATAGGATAGGCTACGATACTGTCACCAATGCTTCGTATAATTTACGTTTTTATCGAAAAAGAGAATAAAATAACTGATGGCACTGATAAGATTACATACAATAGGAGATTTACAAAAGTAAAGCCATTTATAACGCAACTGAACACCTACTTAAGCCTACGTGTGGCAGATACTAACAAACTTTTTATACATCATCCATCTATGTAAATGTCAGATGCGCACAGTTAAAAGTACATCTTAAACAGATGGTCATAAAGATGGAATAAAAACACCAAAAACTCAACAAATCTCAAAGACCATTGCTTATTGACATTAAAACAAACGAATACTCCAGAATGTAATTGATAATGCCAGATTATCAACGGTTTATACATCCAATTGGTCATTTATATTACTAATGTCACCATCATTCAAATTGTTGACGTTCATCTTTGTGTCGCATATACGGCGAGTCTATTCATTCATTCACTCAGTAATGCTGCGGGCATAATTTGTTGACTCCTGTTTTGGCTACTTTAAGCTTACTGGATTTAGAAATGACTGACTGTTTTTATAGGGAACGTGCACATAGACGGTGCTGCCAACTGGTGCCATCAATTTGACTGTTTTACCCTGATAAGTTTCTTTTAATGTCCGCATAGTGTCTTTTCTGTCGCATTAGTTGCTACCGCCTATAGTTTCTGAACGTTCCCTCTAAGTAAGTATTCAACTGGGACATCCGCCAACGAGATGAGCGGATGATCTGTACCTCTACCATGAGTTTACACTAGTTTACGTGACCGTACTCGCTAGCGACGGCGTAAATTATTTGTATGGAGAATTGTACAGCGCCTCTAGCGGTCACTTACGGAAGTACAATTCTGCATACAAATCATTTACGCCGTCGCTAGCGAGTACGGTTACTGTGAACTAGTGTAAACTCATGGTAGAGGTACTAGTAAAGACTGCAGGTTCATGGTGGATGCAAGCTGCTTCCAAACGTAATGATTGCGTATCAATGAGGGAGACCTATGTCCAGCAGCGGATTTCCTACGGCTGAAATGTTGATGATGTACGTATAATAAAAGACCGAATGACCGGAATAAGGGTTAGGTTAAGGTTAAAGTAACAGGTATTGTGGGAGTAGAAGATAAATCAGAAAATTCAATCGTTGCCATTGCCATCATTACAATTACAATCTGATTAATAACTCATCCATTACAAACCATTAGCTCTTAAACAGACAAGCTTGCGGTCCAAGTCGTAGCTCTAAGGATGCCCTAAGGTGTTCAAATATATCGCCCAGCTCAATCTGAGCTCTCACCTCCCGAATGCCGTTTCGGAAACGGCCGTCTCCGATTAAGGGGCAGGGGTCACGTTAACTGGTAATTGCTGATGATTACATGTTCGAATACTAGTTTAAAATCTAACACACCCACGCATGGGAGCGGCATTTGATTAGAAAAAAATAATGACTCGTTGTAATGACATGTGAGAAAGGATTAATTTAAAAGGGTTCTCTTGGAAATATCCTACTTAAATATAATCTATCCATGTATACGTAGAAGAAAAAAGGTTACTGTGACATTTATAAACCACAACGGTCGTTTGGACAACACCATCTATTGATTGCAGATGACGTTAGGACGTCATCTTGAACTTTTTAACTTATTTACTGTCGGTCCCTTGCTAAATGCTCGTTTCATTCACTCAAAGGTTCACTGGCAGAGATCATTTAAAGGGATACGTTCGACTTTATAAATATATCTCAACGGTTGTCAATAGTGTTTTATTTTTTTTATTTTTTTTTACAATAGAGTTTTCAATGTTGTATGTCTTCATTGTTTTTGGACAGCGCTTTCTATTCTTGTTTAATTTACTACCGGGATTTTAAGTACCTTGTGTCTCAATACAGATCTTAGTCTATCTACACGTCAAGTTTCATTGAAATTCTTTTAGCTGTCATTGCCAGATTGAATAAAAAACATCTAAACATCCAAACATCTTCGCAAACTTTCTCATTTATAATATTAGTAGGTAGTATAGACACATTGTATCTATTAAAGAGTAAAGTCCCTAATAAAGCAAGCAGGAAGCATTAGGAGAAGCAATATTGTAGTTAATTTATATGGATTTTTAATTTGCAAAGTAACTCCTTAATCAATCAATTATTTAAATAATAAGCACCGACTAAATGACTAATTGTCAGACAATGCACAGCCTCTAAAGGAGCTAGAGACTTGCAATTTGATAGACCGTTTCTTAAGGATCATGGATGTGCAAAGAAAGAATTTTTCGTAATTTCCACAATATAAAGAAATACAAACTAAAATATTGGCTACTTATATTTTATTATTTTAAAGTAACAGAAAATTAGTAAAAATTAGACTGAGGCAAATTGTTTCTTAGACTGTTTTATTAGGTGGAAGAAATGCGATCTCGTATAGGTAAAGGCAAAACTGTAGGATTGAGTAGGAACATAATTGATAATCATTTTACGAAACTGCAACAAATTACCTTGCTTCTTCGCAAAAATGGCCAAGTAAACTCTTCTTTAACAGCCTAATTCATATCTGCCCCAATAGATAAACCAAGGGGAAAACGGAGCGGATAATGTGTATACACTACCAACACTACGTTGCTATCGATTTACCCATCAGTATAAATTAAATTGATGTCCAATTAAAAAGTGCTATTTTCGCTTGTAAACGAGCTGATGAGCATCATGTATCGTTTAAGCCTCACAGCGACGGTTGGATTCTTAGAAAGTCTTCCATAAAGCATTTTACAAGAATTGTCTCTTAATCTTACGACTCAGTTTAATTTAAGTAGTAGTTACTTACAATCATGGCTACATGATAACGATGATAATGACTGCGAGGCAATTATTCAAAAATAAAAACTTTAAAATTATAAAATTGAGTTTCAAAATTTATCCGGAATATTTACTTCCTACAGCATCTTATATATTTTTATACTCTGCCCTTTCATACCAGCATGATATGCCCGTACTTTGAAAGGCATGAAGATTTTTTAAGCCGAGTCTAGTGGTCTGGCTAAGGGGTTTCTATAGTGAACTGAAACAATTACTTTGCTCACCCGCGACCTCCCGAATTTCGTATGCCAATGTACCTATTGTTTGCCATAATTTTAATTTGTCATAAAGTATTTTTTCTGAAACAGTATTTAACATAACCTAACCCACTGTAGTCTATAAGATGTAATTTTGAAAAATCCGGAAAACTGCACACTTCTATATATTTTTATGGCAAACGTTGGTATGGCAAGTGAAACTATGGCAAATGGAATTATGCCAAACAAAAGGATCTGCTGGCTAAGCAATGAAGTCACCTGTAGTAAATAAAACTTCATGGAACCCTGTCTGAACAAGCCAAGTAAACGCACGATGACTGGACAGACGTGGACCACGAGCAATATTAGCACTATAATATTGTAAGTGCTGGCAACCATGTATTAATTCATAAAGTACGAACTTAGTACGCAATTATTGTACGCTACCTCATAATCAATGAACGCACAGTATAGGCAAGAAACAGATGCGTATCTTCTTCAAATAACGCGCAAGATGTGTTTAAAAATAGATTGAAATTCATAGAAGTGGCTCTACTGCTGGTGGATTTAATCTAAATCACTTTATAAATTATTATTTTTTAATGTATTCGAAGAACACCCTGACTTAACCTCGGAAAGCCTACGTCAAATTTTGACAGTAAAAATTTGAAACTTCTTGTCAATCAAGGAAAGTTGACATTTGCTTTGGCATAAAACGTACTAAAAAGAACGCTGGGCCCTACCAAGTTCAGGGCTGCATGCATCGCAGTATTGTGTGGGAACCCTAAGGGAGGCAATTTTCTAAATCATGCCTGTGAAAATACTAAAAAAAACAAACTTGATGTGACTCAAATTGCCAAAAAATGCTTAAAAATAAAATCACGCTTGTGACATAGTCGTAACCATAAATAATCTAAGGTCGTAACATAGCATAATCCAAATAACAACAAAAAACCAACTACTTTGTTAGTGTTGCGGTTTACAATCAAGCACAAAACGATTAGTGTTTCAATTTGAATGAGGCAATATGGATCCGCTACAATAAAATGGTGCGCGCGCCACCATTAGAACATTTATTGATACAAGCAGTAATGGAATGTTATTATTCCAATTTGTTTCAAAGACGTGAGCTGTGTATTAGGGCTTAATTATATAAGAAGTAGAGTAATAAACAACGAACTGTATAGTTCCATGTGGTTTTAATTATTTATAGCTTACGGTACCTACAGCCTGAGAATAAATTAATGAAGACTCGTAGAGATACAATAAGACGTTTATTTTTACAACTAATTTTGGTGATTTTGCGATTTTGGCAAGAAATTGTTCAGATTGAAATAAGACTTTACTTATAAAATTGCACAGTAGGTATAAATAAACCTTCTCTTACTATCGTAATATCACAACTGCTATTCACTTTCTTCATAAAATTTATTCTGCTATATTCTTCTTTGAACTAGTTTTGAACTAAACAGAGATTCACTTTTTGATGTAAACAAGTTTAGTATCAAGTAATGACGGATAAAAAAAATGTCCCTTGTAGTTAAAAGTAAGTATAGGGAATTCTGCGACGGAGAAGACTAAAATAAGACTCAAAAGCTCTAGGCGAGATGCTATCAGCTCAGCGGCCTCAAAGTACCGGAAACGCTGTCCAATTACGAACGAAGATGTGAATTTTACTCGCCTTCGGTCAGTTCAAGATTATTGATAGGTTTGATTTGACTCGATAGGATACCTGATTACAATACGGACCTCATTATTTGCAATACGGACCCTTAAATGACAGGTAGGACTGCTTAGAATATTACGTTGTATTTGAAATTGTCGGGGTTTGAAAGGAATGGCAATGAACGAATACGTTTTTGAACGTTTCAAACGAATTAGAGAATACATTTTTTGTCTTAATATTTTAATGGCCAGACATCTCGCCAGCCCAAGAAATGTGGAAGTTTAGTATGTTCAAAAATACTATAACACCTGGAAATAAAAAAAAACGTACAAGGACTTAGTTCGTTCATAGTGCGTTTAGTTAGCAACACAGACATCTCAAAAAAGTCCGTATTTAGTAACCTGTTAGTTCGGTGCTTATTTTACCTCAATTTTTGACTTAGATCGTTTTGCCGAACAGAAGAACAAAGCGTAGCGTGCGATGGAAAAACCCAATATCGATTGACTTATAAGTCGCAGTGATTAATCTCTATCAAATTTTAACATCATAAAGCGTAAAGGTGTACGGCCTTTTAACATATCGATTTATCATCCCAATATATTAAGTCGATAGTTCACATAATGTCTGCTTGTGAATAATATAGGGTGCGCATCTATCTGGATTTGGCCGGAATCCGGATACAGCAAGACTTTGCTCGAATATTTATTTTGTATGTATTTTTGGCTTAGTGTGCGGAAAGCTAAAATCAATATTTTTTCAAACAAAGTACAAACATTCAAATAAAATGCTCTAATAATTCCTCCCGACAGATTTGACTCTTCAAAAGTCACATCGTGCGTTGAATTTTAAATTTTGTAACTAGAATGTTTGGATTTACCCCAAATTCAAGTCATAAACACACCTAAAGCCCTCTTATTCCTGTGCCTGTGCCCTGTAATGGGACGATCAATGCAATAACACATTTTTTGAGCGATTAAATTTGGGACAGACTGAGCTGGGAAAATAAATATACCTACTTAGGTGTAGCTTTTTAGGCATATGCGTGATCGCAATCTCAGATCGCTTGACATTATTACTCTTAACAATTCCAATGATAAAACGATACAAAATGTAACAATAAATATGCGTAATAATGTGTAATAGGGCAAATGTGAACAATTGGATACAGGTGTTCAAAATACAACATAATTATAGGTTATGGAGCTTCTTTGAAGTTGATTATGTGATTATAGCGCGTGGAGTTAACCGGGGATTATGTTGAAGAGCTTGTGTAGAGATTCTTTCTATAATTCAGTGATATTCTGATTAAAGTTACTCGGTTTATGTAATCTTCGGTTTAGGTAAACCGTCATCATCATTTATTGAATCAGGCGTTACTTTGCGGAGGTCCATATTAATGAACTAAAACAATTACTTTGCTCACCCGCGACCTTAAGGTCGCGGGTGAGCAAAGTAATTGTTTTAGTTCGTCATCATCATCTCAGCTTATATACATACCCAGGGGGTATGTATTACAATACCGAAGTACGAAAGACCGAATGTATTAAAACATCGAATGGGTCAAAAGACCGACACAATTTTTTTCTGAAACCGTTAACTTTTTAAGATTGCTATAAAACAAACCTAACCTAACCTAATGGGTTCTGTATGATGCCGTTTTAGTAAATTCTGAGAAGTTTACGGTTTCAGAAAAAAATCGTGTCAGTCTTTCGACCCATTCGATGTTTTAATACATTCGGTCTTTCGTACTTCGGTATTGTAATACATACCCTACCCAGACCTCCTCTCAGAATACGAGACGCTTCTACGATGGCCCAGTGCGGATTAGGAACTTCACACACCATTCAATTTCTTCGCAGGTGTAGCACACACCTGCACAGACCAACATTGGATTCCTTACGAAAAAAACCGTGGTGGCCTAGTGGGTTGACCATTAGACACTAATACTAATAATTAGGACTAGGAATAAGAGTTAGTATGGGCGATTGTGCACTACAATGAATTTTACTGTCCGGCAGTCCGAGTTTTTACAGTCCGATATGGCACGCCATTAAATGTATAGGTCTGCCGAACAGTAAAATTCATTGTAGTGCACAATCGCCCTATCTTAGAGAAATTACCGGAAATAAAAAAAAAACAGTTTGAATGCTCGAATGGAGACCACGGACTGGCAAGCGCAGCGTGGGACGTACACCAACGAGATGGACACCGCTTCTAACCGTAACGATTGGGGATCAATGAGGGAGGCCTATGTCCAGTAGTGGCCGTCCTACGTTTGAAATGATGATGATGTCGAAAAAAACGCGGTAGAGTGACATGAGAGCCTAACAAGGTTGACCCTATTTTTAACTTGAGTGAACATCTTTTTTTTTCTGTGTTTGTATCGAATATGTGTAAATAAACATCTCTCTCTCTCTCTCTCTTCGACATGTTCGGCATGTTCTTCGACATGTTCGTCCTAATATTGATAATTCTAACATCATAGTGAAAATAAACGGATCACTCACGTCTTAAAACGAGTTTAACTCGACATGTTTCGGGCTAATTCGTAGCCCTTCCTCTCGGAGTCACACGTCACGTCGTTTTAAGATGTGAGTGATCCGTTTATTTTCACTATGAGTAAGTCTCACGGTACTTTCATGTTTAAATTCTAACATCAATTTACCTAAAACGTAATATTCCTAATATTAATAAAATTGTCTTAACAATTATTTTGCCTATCATTAAAATGGCTACAATTACACTAAACTTTGCTACGACAGCAACAAAAAAAGGGGGGACGGCGGGCGAAGCCCTTTTGACGAGGGGGACGGAAGGCTAGTAGAACATAATTTGATTGGAACTCTTACGAAGTTGTTTATTTGACTAGGTTATTAAAATGGTTTGATGTTGATATGAAAGGAGTTATAGGTCAGAGGTGTATACTATTTTGGCCCTTGTTATCATAACAAGTAAGTATAAGAAAGGTTTTCGTACTCCGACTGTATAGTCAACAAAAAGAACATTCAGTAAAAAAGCATAGGTATATAATATAATTGATTTTGATAATGGTATAGTTTTTGGCAACTTTGTGCAGGGAGATAAATTTATCGACTACACCGACAAGTAACTCTTAAATTAGGATATATTTCTTTTATCAGAAAATACACTTTATGTATTTCCCTCTGTTGCTGAGAATATTGTACTAAAGCAAGGTGCGTACTCGATATCCGCCGTAACACATACCGTTACCGCGGTACCGTCCGTCTGACGGTCACTCGGTCTCCACGCGTTTTCATTTTCACAACGGTGTTCTATTTTTGAATTTAAAACGCTTTTATTTTTTAAATGGGTTTCTTTGTGGCCTGGTACATTGGGTCGTGGCTTTAAATCGAATTAAAAAATATGAATGCATTAAATTAAAACCTGCCAGTTTTATTTGTATTGTGATTATATCAGAACTAAAGATTTTGATATTCTATCGTCAACAAACCTCTAACACCACACAAAACTGTTGCAACTTTTACCATTTTAAAAAAAACATGATTATTTAAAATAGAGCGCCAACAACCAAGTGAACTAGAATCCGTAGGAACAGGAACTAAGTAAATTACAATAATGTAGTCAATAGGAGTCCTTGAACCTAAAAAACACATTATCATATAATTTAGCGGCAACATTTAAGTACCGTGTTAAATTATAAATTCGAGTCCACTAATAAAATTTCGACTAATTTCCTTTTCTGCGCTTAAACACGCTAACGAGGCATCGAAGTTATAACATGACATAATTTTCATATAAATGTCATTCGCATAGGATTTATGGTAAACATTAGGCCGGGAAACAGTTATGATTAATAATTTAATTAAAACGGACATTTCTTTATTTAGTGTGACGTCATTTATTGAAAGCAGGTGTGTGTAATAATAGTTCTGGTGTAATAAACTTAGGCTTTTAGAGAGTCAATAAATGTCGAGCTTAATACTAAGTTAATATTTATGTGGAGATTTTTAGTGCTTTCCTTTAGTGCCTAGCTTTAACCCATGTTAGGTTATCAAAGGCCACCTGAAGATTTAAATGATATCTATTCTATAAATAGACTGCCGAGCACCATGTGTGGTCTACTTGAGTTTTAAGTAAAGATATAAGGTTTAGTTTCTTATGGTCTATTACAATCACACCAATAAATATAAGTGTGTATATAATAATAATAATTATTATAATAATTATTTAATTATTTTCAGACAACACAGATCCATTTTTTCCTATTGAAGAAGAGTCAAGCAGAGATGTGCTAAATTGTAGAATCACATTACGCACGCTTAGTAAAAACCTGACTCTATTCGAATTATTCTCATTTCAGAAAGAAACTTTATGTAGAGAAAATAAGTTTTAGTTTTGAAATGAGAATAAATTCGAATTAAGTCAGTTTTTTGATTAAGCGTGCGATTATGACATTACGAAATGAGTGGGGTAGGTAAGGAGTAAATTTTAAGTTACGTGATGGCAGGCGCCAATCCAGGGGGGGGGGGACGATAACAATATGCGCAATTGTCCCCCTGACTTAAGAGGGTTTATACCTGCTGAGCTGGCAACGTTGCATTTTAGTTACTTTTTCTCGATTATTCCATAAAAATTGAATGAAAATTAAAAATGTTTTGTATACAAATGGTTGTAATATATAAGTTAATGTGTCTACTGCAATAATAATTCGTGATAGACTTTTATTTTCTTTCAAAACGAACAAATTATTAACTAACGGTTTTTAAAGAAAATAAAAGTCTTATCACGAATTATTATTGCAGTAGACACATTAACTTATATATCAGAACAATTTGTATACAAAACATTTTTAATTTTCATTCAATTTTTATGGAATAATCGAGAAAAACTAACAAAAATGCAACGTTGCCAGCTCAGCAGGTATAAACCCTCTTAACACAAACTAAAATTTATATATTGAAATACGTTAAAATAGCTTCCTAAGCCCATTTCCCGGCTACACTGACGAGATTATAATAAAGGGTAATTCATTTCGTACTAAATACAAACTGAAATATAGATGCACAGAAAAAACCCCAGAAAAAAGACCAATGCTGGGAATCGAACCCAGGTCCTCAGCATTCCGTGCCGCGTGCCATACCCCTACACCACCACTGCATCACTTGTCTCTGCTTATTGTGCTTGTCACTGCATAAGGTGATGATTTAGCAGATTGAAATGTATGATGTATAGGAAAGATTCGTGTCTAATCTCTAGACCAGTGGTGGTGTAGGGGTATGGCACGCGGCACGGAATGCTGAGGACCTGGGTTCGATTCCCAGCATTGGTCTTTTTTCTGGGGTTTTTTCTGTGCATCTATATTTCAGTTTGTATTTAGTACGAAATGTATGATTTCACGGGATGACCGTAAAAGTAATAAAAAATGAAGTTGAAAAAATATGTACAAAAAAAGATACTTCATAGCTAACTTGTTTAAAGGGTAATTTACAAATATTTCACATTTGCCATAGATGCATTAAACTTGTAAACTGAGTAATTTTCTTACCAACTTAAG
Organism: Archips crataeganus; assembly: GCA_947859365.1. NCBI lineage: Eukaryota > Metazoa > Arthropoda > Insecta > Lepidoptera > Tortricidae > Archips > Archips crataeganus. The sequence goes on from OX402054.1 coordinate 15,994,284, forward strand.
TCCTTTAAAAATTTCTGTACCTCTACCATGAGTTTACACTAGTTTACGTGACTGTACTCGCTAGCGACGGCGTAAATTATTTGTATGGAGAATTGTGCAGCGCCTCTAGCGGTCACTTACGGAAGTACAATTCTCTATACAAAATCATTTACGCCGTCGCTAGCGAGTACGGTCACTCTAAACTAGTGTAACTCATGGTAGAGGTACTGAAAGAAGATTATGTTCGCTTGGTTTAACTTTTTTTTTAAATTTTATTCCCAGTATTTTAATTTAGTCTTTTGTCTTTTAAATAGGCAACTCAATACATTCTCGACTTTCTAAATCTGTAACGTTACGCTACAATGTTAGGTCGAAAACGTGAGTCAATCTCGATTTCTGACAAAACGTTCGGTATGCTTGTACTACCAAAAGAACATGAATGAATCGTGTTTATTCGTCGTGTTGTGTAGCATTCGGTTCAGAATCAAACCATCAACTACGTAGAGGTCAGTTGTGTTATTATAGCGTGCAGTACAAATTAAATCGATCACGGTTTTATCGCCTTTGAGTAGTACATTTTGGATAGGACACCCTCCAAAGTTAATAAAGATCAGCGGAAGGGGCCTGATGCGTTCGAAATTTGGTGCTACCATCAAATACTTCGCGTCAATTGGAAAGATCAAGTCATTAATGTACATATAGTAGAAAGTATTTAAAATGGCGACGATGGTGGAACTGATGCTCGCTGTCAAATAGCGGAAGGTTGCTTATTGGGCCTATTTTTTTTTTTTTTAGCCTTTTATAGTGTCCCACTGCTGGGCAAAGGCCTCCCCTCTTGACCTCCACAACTCCCGGTCCGGCGCAATGTCAGGCCAGTCCTTTGCGTACACGTCCAAATCGTCCCGCCATCTCCTTCTTGGTCTGCCTCGTCGTCGCTGGCCGTTCTCCGGCACCCACCAAGTGACCGTGTGAGCCCATCTTTGTGGGTGCATGCGACAGACATGTCCAGCCCAGTCCCATTTTAGCTTAGCAGTCTTTTTCCCAACGTCGGTTATGCGTGTTTTTGAGCGCAGCGTGGTGTTCCGGATTTTATCTAGCCTTTTCACACCTAATATGCTGCGCTCTATTGCTCTTTGGCAAACCTTAAGCTTGGACTTTTAACTTTCGGTCAGAGACCAGGATACACATGTCGACGAGTTTTCGCTTAAGTGTTAACGGAAGGTTTCCCTTCATAAGCTCTTTCATGGACCAGTAGCTCTTCCAGGGCCTATACAGGGTTATTTTTAATTCACTGACATCCTCTTAACCCTGAATTCCTATCACTCAAACAAATGCTTTTTGTTCTACGACTTTTTAAAATGAAGCACTTGTTTCCCATACAAATACACAGAGTATCGTAAAAATAAGAGGTTATCTCAAATTTTCAAAACGTAATTACACCAAAAATATTAAGTTATGACAAAAGCCGTAAAACAAAAAAACATTTGTTTAAGTGGTAGGAGTTTAGGGTTAAAAGGATCCTAGTGAATTACAAATAACCCTGTATGTAGGTCTATGCTATGACATGAACATGACAGATATAATTTTAAATTATCGCGGTTTGGACTCTAACTTAAATTGATTTGATGTGATTTTGGGCGAGAGTCTTCAAAATCTATGATCGTGGCCGGTGCTATGTGACTGAAACGTCTTGGTCATTTTAGAAACAAATCGTCGTGGTTTAGTCCCGGGTATGATATGCATTGTGACATATATCGTCTACTAGCACAGTTCCGTCTGCAAATAATTCTTGTATCGCTATTCTGCGGGAACTACGAGTAGGTGCAATTTTCCGGAATAAAAACTATCCTATGTCCTTTCCCGGGACTCAAACTCTATACCAAATTGTATCCAAATTGGTCCAGGTCTGGGAATAGGTCGTATAGGCTATTTTTTTTATATCAACCCCTATTCTTCGCGGACGGAGTCGCGGGCAACAGTTAGTATACTTTAATACTTAATTGGTAAAATGGCGGGGTAGCGAAAGGTCTCATAGCCTTGCTATATCAGGGTTCGCGCTAATCGCCAGCCATGGAACAACAGCTTAATACTTAATTGTATACAGGGTTATTTGTAATTCACTAGCATCCTTTTAACCATAAACTCCTACCACTTAAACAAATGCTTCTAGTTTTACGGCTTTTGTCATAACTTAATATTTTTGGTGTATTAACGTTTTGAAAATTTGAGATTACCTCTTATTTTTACGATACTCTGTGTATTTGTATGGGAAAAAAAGTGCTTCATTTTAAAAAGTCGTAGAACAAAAAACATTTGTTTGAGTGTTAGGAATTCAGGGTTAAGAGGATGTCAGTGAATTATAAATATCGCTGTATTTTCATTTTATATGCGTCCCACTACCGGCACAGGCCTCCTCTCAGCAGATCTCTGTAGTTCTCACGCGGACCCAGCTCGGATTGGACACAAAACACAAAAAAAATATTGGTTCTGAGAGATGTGTAGATTTCCTCACGGAGTTTATCTGCACACGCATGCGGGGCTGTTTTGTGTACATGGATTTTTGTTTAGTTTGTTTATATCTAAGCTAATTTTTAACTTAATTTTTTTGCTCTAACACGTTTGCTTAAATTTTAACATCATTTTATGTTGTTGCAGATTAAATCGGGTTTCAACAAGGACAAGTGAAGTGCAGTGCCACAGAGGATTATGTTCAGTGTCAAAATAACTCTTATGACCAAGAACAGAAGGTGACAATTGTGTTGTGGCCCATGTCAGTGCTGTGTTGTGAACAATGATAGTTTGGCGAACGAAAAACCCTAGCCGTCGGAAAATTAGTGGCTGGTAAGAAATCACTAGTATTCTTTAATCAAATACTTTACTTACTCCTTCTATCCTTATTCTACACCTTGTGAGAGAAAGAAATGGTGAAAACGATTGTGATTGCGACTGCGTTAGACAATAAAATTAAAATTGCGGCCGCGGCAACAGTCTCCTGAACGTGATGGCTGGCAGGATGGACAGTGTTATTGCCGCGCACTGGGCCAAAATGCATTTAAATAATGTCTATACTAACATAGTTATAAAATAAGGACTTCTTTGCTACTAACATAATATGGATCTACGATATCTGAAATAAACAATTTTTATTTTTTATTTATTTTTTTAATAAGGCCTCTGTTGTTATTGTTATGTATAATTTTGGTTTGTCATATATGGCTAGGCTTACTCACAGTTCTAACATAAATGAAATCTAATACATAAAAAACTCGTGTCATAATAAACGGCTTGACAGATTTTATAAAATTTTATGTCTATATTTGGTAGGTCTGAGAATGGGTCGTAGGCTAATCTTATACCCTATACTTCGCAGACGGAGTCGCAGGCAACAGCTAGTAATAAATAAAATGACATTGACCTAGCTAGTCCCAAAATAAACAAAGCTTGTGGAATGGGTAGGTATTGAAAACGGATGAACATTTAAAAAACCCAAGACTCGAGAACAAACATTCGTATGTTTCATACTTAATATAATCTGCCCCGACCGGGACTCGAACCCGGGATCATAAATACTTGAATATGGCCACAAATTCGTGTAAAAATTATTTCCTTCTAATCTGTTTTTTTACCGTCGACTGTCTCTGATCAAATACAAATTATGATTGCAATCGTAAAATACAAGAAGATATAATATTTTCAATTGTACGGATCGTTAAGAATGTATTTAATAAGGGAAGTGCCTACAGCAAGGCAGTTCCATCAAGTTAGTAACATAAGGCGGTATACATACACATCTTAGATTCAACTTAAAGCTTCACTGATCCTAAAATTTAATGTAATAATATTATTTGACGTAATGGTCGTTAAACTTACTGTTTAAAATATAATATTAGCAACCTACTGATCAGTAGTAAGTACTTTTCTTATAGCAGTTTTGTGGATAAACAATTGTAAGAAAAGTTATGTTAGGCTTTTGTGTGATAACGGCAAATTATAATGTCAAACTGACAGAAGCTAAAAAGCGTTCACGAAAAGGGCATGTTCTTGTAAAATTTAAAAAAAAACGAAACGGTCTGATTTGTGAAATCACTTTTGGGTTTATAACAGCATTAGGGATCAAAGAGAATATAACCACTACGTTAGGGATGTTGACACCACCAATCAACTGACGCACTTTTTATGAGCTGTCAAAACACAATTGTCCCATAGAGTTTGAATGGCAATAAGAACTTAATTATAACGTCACTTTGTTCGCCAACTCAATCAACTATTTAAGAACTATTTATTTATTTTAAAGCAACAAAAAATCTAATTTTGCAGTTAATGGAATATTAATCTGGTTTTCAGGGCTAAAATAAAGCGTTTTTTTACTGGAGTCGTGTCTTTGAAATATTTTTAACGGCTTCAACATCTCTGTTTGGGCAAGCCTTTAGTCGGGCTCCGCAGGGCATCGACGCAGTTACCGATCTCCGCCGACACTGTCCATGTATCTTCATCATGCGTTATTGCATACGGCAACAGAGCAAGGAAAGTCTGCAAGATGCCACCTACTTAATAATATTTTCTATGATTGTGTCATTAGACATATTTTTTAAGAGATGGACTGCGGTTGCCTTTATACCCGTGAAAGGGGTCCATATCGGGTTACATAAAATTTAAAGTCCGAATTCATTATTTTTGTCAGCATTCATCATTTCGCCGAACTCTTTTTGCTCTGAATCCATTAATTGTACAGTATCGTTATAAAACAAACCTAACCTAACCTATAGAGTCCTACAGGATAACCATTTCAAAATTCCTGAATAATTAATGGTTTCTGAGAAAAAAGAGTTAGGCGAAATGATAAATTCGGACTTTAAATTTTATTTTATATTTCATACTAAATACAAACTGAAATATAGACGCACAGAAAAAACCCCAGAAAAAAGACCAATGCTGGGAATCGAACCCAGGTCCTCAACATTCCGTGCCGTGTGCCATACCCCTACCCCTACACCACCACTGGTGCTTGCGCTTATCACTGCATAAGGTGATGATTTAACAGACTGAAATGTATGATGTATGGGAAAGATTCGTGTCTAATCTCTAGACCAGTGGTGGTGTAGGGGTATGGCACACGGCACGGAATGCTGAGGACCTGGGTTCGATTCCCAGCATTGGTCTTTTTTCTGGGGTTTTTTCTGTGCATCTATATTTCAGTTTGTATTTCGTATGAAATATATGGTTTCACGGGATGACCGTAAAAGTAATAAAAAATGAAGTTGAAAAAATAAATACATAAAGATACTTCATAGCTAACTTGTTTAAATTTTATGCCAATGAGCCCCCCCCCCCGTAACAATTATTTTACACATTTAAATCTTCTCCGTTCATTTCCATCCCCGGTCATTATCCACGGGCGGCCTGCAGGCTTACTTATCTATCGCGAAATAGCGGAGATGCAATTCCCTCCGTGTGTCACGGGCTACTTATGAATAATCTAGACAAGGTGATATTGTTAAGTAACTTTATTGGTATCTCGAATCTCATATGAAATAGCCAGATACTTAACTTGACATTCGTATGTTATTATTGTATACAACATTTTAGTATCAGTGGAATAGAACCAATGGTAAAGCCTGACCAGTACCTAATATATGATCATGCGCCATATTGCGGAATATATTGGAACTAATTTCTGGGTCTGAATTTGAAGCTACTTGCCCTATGTACACCGAATTTTATTTCTGATTTGATTACAATGAAAAAAGTAGATACCTAAGTCAAAATAACGAGTCGGCAATCCACATTGTTCGGAGTAGACTAAAATGTTCCCACAAATGAAAATAGTAGCGCCCTTTCGACAACGATCATATATTATATTCATATATCATATATCATATATTATTTACCGCAAAAAAGTCTGCGTTTGTCGCGTCACCTCTTTTCGAAGGCACTCCCCTTGCTACCACAGCCAGTATCGGAATCCTTGGTATTGACATCTCGAGTGAAGTCCAGTTCCGCGACCACTTGGAGAGTAAGGCTAAATTAGCCTCGAAGAAGCTCGGCGTGCTCAACAGATCGAGACGGTATTTCACTCCAGCCCACCGCCTTCAGCTTTATAAGGCGCAGGTTCGCCCACATATGGAATACTGCTCTCATCTGTGGGCGGGGGCTCCCCGGTACCAGCTTCTCCCTCTGGATCGCATACAACGGAGAGCGACTCGAATAGTCGGCTGCCAACGAACTTCTGATGGGCTTGATTCCTTGGCGCTGCGTAGAGATGTAGCTTCACTGTGCATCTTCTATCGCATGTACAACGGAGAGTGCTCCGAGGAGTTATTTGGGTTGATCCCTGCCGCATCCTTCCGCCACCGCCCTACGCGACAACACTTCCATCCTCACCATCTGGATGGTTGGTTGTCTTCTACTGTGCGTTTTTCCAGAAATTTCCTGCCTCGCACAGCAAAGCTCTGGAATGAGGTTCCTGCTGCGGTATTCCCGGACCGATATGACCTTCAAGCTTTCAAAAAAAGAGCGTACTCCTACCTAAAAGGCCGGCAACGCACTTGTGACTCTTCTGGTGTTGCGGGTGTTCATGGGCGACGGTAATCGTTTACCATCAGGCGATCCGTCTGCTCGTTTGCCCCCTATATCATAAAAAAAAAAAAAATATTTAGAGATCCCTTTAAGGGATAAGTTCGCCTTTGTACCTACATCTGATTCTCTTGTTAACTGTTAATTTCCATGTTTTACGTACAATAAAGAGTTTTACATACATATACGAGGGGCGTTCAATATAAAGTGAGAATGAGATGCAAACTCTTTTAATATTACGAAATTAAATACTGGCCGGTAAAGCTAATCTATCTAGCTGATTGCTATGAAAAAAAAAACTAACTGTCTTTTGTTTAAAAAAATATACGGTAATTTCTTTGCAATGCTATTGAGTACGTTAGCGAAAATGGAAAAAATTTAACTGCGCGCCGTTATCAAATACTTGTATTTGAAAAATTTTTCTACGGACCAAGTCAATTTGGATTTGCAGGACACTTTAGGGTCTAATGCTCCTCCGTATTCGACAGTCGCACGTTGGTGCGCCGAATTTAGACGTGGAAGAACATCGACAATGGACGACCCCCGCTCCGGACGCCCTACTACAGCAGTAACTGAAGAAATTGTGAAAAAAGTCGAAAACTCAGTTTTGGCGGATCGTCGTGTCACGGTTCGTTTTATTGCTGAAAATGTAAAGATTTCAACGGGGAGCGTGCATAATATTTTACATGAACGCTTGGGTATGAAAAAGGTATCTGCGCGTTGGGTACCAAGAATGCTTACTGACACGCAAAAACAAACTAGACTAGAGATTTGTCAAGAAGCTTTGAACCTGATGCAGCAAGACCGGGAACTTTTTTTGGCGCGATTTATAACAATGGACGAAACATGGCTCCATCATTACGACCCTGAAACGAAACTGCAGTCTATGACATGGAAAAGGCCATCATCTCCAACTCCGAAGAAATTCAAGGTGAGCCCATCTGCCGGTAAGGTCATGGGCTCTGTTTTTTGGGATGGTAAAGGGGTATTAATGATTGAGTAAATGAGCATGGAGCCACTATTACGGGCACTTTATACGCCAAACAAATAGCAACATTGCGCAATGAGATCCGCGAAAAACGGCGAGGTAAACTCTCGAAAGTTGTGCTGTTCCACCAGGACAATGCCCCGGCCCACAAGTCCGCCGTTGCAATGGCTACAATTCGTGATGCTGGGTTCGATATCCTTAAGCATCCTCCGTATTCACCAGATCTCGCTCCCTGTGATTTCTACCTATTTCCGAGATTGAAACAATACCTGAGAGGCCAGAAATTTAAAGACGACGACGCGGTAGTCTCTGCAGTACAAGATTTTTTAAGTACTCAAGATGAGACCTTTTTTAAAAATGGAATTTTAAGGTTAGACAAAAGATATACTAAGTGTATTATGCTAAAAGGTGACTATGTCGAAAAATAAAATGACATTTAGTAAAACTTGTTTATAACATACTCATTCTCACTTTTTATTGAACGCCCCTAGTACAATATATTTCTGGTCAGGCTTTACCTTTTGCTTTTTGGAGTATACCCACAAAAAGTGGAGAAAATTGACTAGTGCAGTGCGACATTTTGCCGTGTATGTACCCAATATATCCGATGGCAATGACATGTGTTCCTTACCCCTTAAGGAACATGGTTAACCTTTTGGGGTAATTATTTGCCGGTTATAAAATTTCGCGATCTCACTCACACACAACTAGTATTTTGCGGGGCTTAATCACGAACTATTTATTACTTAAATTACCTCGACGTTTTGACCACATATGTCGTGGAGGCTATCATCGACATCATCGTCATCGCTATTCTAGATATTGGCGGTGACGGAACGGCGCAGCTATTCAAAGGCTCTCCAAATGGATTAACTCCGGATGAATAAATAAAGATGGTGGAATAATTTACACGTCAGCGTCACTAACCACTTCACTAAGCTATCCGGCCCTCGAATATAATCATACTTAATTGTCTTCTTCTTCTTAAAAAGTGCAGTATAATTTGCGAAACAAAATATAAGTTTCGTACAACTTTTTCAATCTTTATAAAGAAAAGCGGATCACCAAATAATCCGTTATAAAACACCTTAACATTTCGTGACAATACAAATCGCCACTAAATTTCGGTGTTAAGATTGTAATCGGAACTTAAAAGATACCAAAATATGACACTGGGTTAAAATATTTTTGAATTCATAAAAATACAGTATTCGCCACGGATTCACACATTCTTGAGATCAAAGTCTTAAAGAGTTTTTTTACGGCGGAAACAGAGTTCGAATGAACTTATCTTAAAGGTCACTTAGTAACCAAGCTAGAAATGCTTTAAAAATCCCAATGAATAATTTGCCGCCTTCAAGGTACTCAAACATTGGGTGACTTTCTGAATATCGAAAATATATTGAATGTATTAAATGTCAAATGGCTTATAACTTCGAAAAGTTTTTTTCTAAAACCAATAACTTTTTTAAGACTATTACAAAACTTATCTAACATAGCCTAGGGTTTTATGCGATGCCGTTCTAATAAATCCTAAGAAGTTTACGATTTTAGAAAAAAAAAACCCACTCTATTTTCAGAAACTTGCCCCAAATATCTAAACAAATTCTCTAATAACATTCTAGACGAGTCGGCCCAAGGATTGGTTACTAAGACAAGGATTTAATGCGGGTCAAACAAGTGTACTTTTACAATCGTGTTCGCATACATTTTTGCGCAACTCTCGAGTCTAAAAAGCAATCACCTGCTATAATTTTTGCCGAAACCTGTGTTCTGAACCTTGCCGTCATTCGTAAGCCAGCGACGACGAAGTGAAGCGTTCAAATTGATTGATGAAAACGACCCACATACAAGCCTGATTCAAGGAAGAGATAAGAAGTGGGCACGTAATTGCGTTCCATTCACGATTAATAAAAATTATAATAAAGTCTCGTGAACTGGACATAATTAGTGATGTGGCTTTTTAATCACCTTGTGCGGGTGGCCGGAGGCTCTCCTAAAGCTGCTCCTAAATCCAATTATGTCCGCCAATTTCTCAATATGGCTCACATGGTAACACATCACATGCCACATGGTCACATGGTCACATGGTGTGGTATGGTTGGTGGGTCATATGGTGGGTCTATAAATAAAGACTAGCTGCCCGCGACTCCGTCTGCGAAGAATTATATCCCGCAGGAACTATGCAATTTCTTAGACTCTTTCCCAGAATGTCAAACTGTCTCCATATCACATATAAATCAGTTTGGCGTTTAAGCGTGAAGAGGTAACAGATAGACAGAGTTACTTTCGCATTCGCATATTAATGATTAATTAAAATTATAATAAAGGCTCGTGAAATGGACATATTAGTGATGTGGTTTTTGTAATCACTTTGTACGGGTGGCTGGAGAAGCTCTCCTAAGGCTGTTCGTAAATACAATTATGTGCGCCAATTTCTCAATGTTACCAAAGCCCTATTATGTTAGACTAGCTGCCCGCGACTGCGTCTGCGAAGAATTCGCTTATCGCCATTCCTCAGGAACTATGCAATATTCCGGGATGAGAACTATCCTATCTCATTCCCAGAGTCTCGAACTATCTTTAAACCAAATTTCATATAAACTAGTTCGGCGTTTAAGTGTGAATAGTAAACTAACTCGTTTGTCTGTCTGTTAAATTTTCATGTTTAAACCGCTAAACATGACGTAGACGAATTTGGCACGGCGAATGGAGATAGTTTGAGACTCTTAAATAGTTCTTGCGGGATACCGATTTCTTCAAAGACGGAGGCGTAGGCAACAGCTAGTTAGTTATATCGACACCATATACCATGTTTTGTAACACATTAGCTACCTACCAGCCGGCCCATCGCTGACGGTATTAATAATAGTCTTAGAGTATATTTTTGAGTGACAACCGCCAAAGAAAATACAAACACTACGTAAAATGATAACGGTGGGGAAGTACCTACTCTGTTGTATGGAATGATGAAGCACTTCCTATACCCAGCAGTAGTGACATTCTCATGTCACAAGATAAATACAAGAACTTATACTTAAAAATAGTCTGATCCTTGTATTAATTAATGCCGTAACTCGCAACGTCCTAAATTTAGAACATGCATCTAAGTGTCTATTTTTCAAGTTTGACGTTCTGAAAGTTGAAATTTGATGTGACTGCAGGGTTGCCACCTTTAGGGGAAAAAATCGGGACAAATCGAGCATCCACCAGAGACATTCGGAGTCTAAGGAAAATTAAACTTTATTTTGTGTTTTTATTACTTTTTTTATTATTTTTTATTGCAAAAATCGGGACAAAATCGATAGGTAGCCGGGACAATGTCTTCGAAATCGGGACGGGTGGCAACTCTGTGTGACTCTTACGCGGTTAAAATGCATAAACATGGCGACAATTTTGTATGAAAAATTTCATACGTCTTCTACTCCTACCTGTTCTAGTATACTTATAGTATAACAGCTTAGTCGTTGTTATAATTATAACTCAAATTATTTGTGAACTAATAAAATTACTTTGCTCACCCGCGAAAAAAAAAATAAAAGTCAGTTTTTTTTTTTTTAGTTTAACATTTGGTAGCATAGCATACGGTTGTGGTAACTCTGAAGATGAGCTCTGGTTGAGTTCGAAACGCGTCAGTGTAGCTTTGTGGTGGTGATGGTTGGGTTTATGTGATTTGTGTGTGTTCGTACAGTGTGGAGGTGGAGGAACTGCATGAACGCACATTTCTTGCATAAACGTAACTATTGTAAGGTCGCGGGTGAGCAAAGTAATTGTTTTAGTTCATTAATATGGACCTCCGCAAAGTAACGCCTGATTCAATAAATCAAATTATTTGTATTATCTTTTCGATTTAATGTTATAATTAGCGATAAAAGAATTGATTACAAGAATAATACGAATACAGTAATTTATGGTCAATAAATTTAAAATGAGACACTGTAATTAGTAGCCTATATATGTTTAACGCATTTTGACTTAATTTATGAGCTGGTATGACGTTAAAGGCTTTCTAACTTGTGAATTTCTGTCAAGTAGTACTTCCGTATTTACTTTAAGAAAACCAGATTTGCTGCTATTATTTATTCACATGTTATTTGTTGGTAATTACACATGTGTATGATAAAGGCCTCAGGTATCTCAAGCAGAGGGTCGTGGGATCGGGCTCGCACCTCTGAGTTTTTCTGAATTCATGTTCGACACTTAACTTGAGGTTTACGGTGATGGAAAATATCGTGAAGAAAGTACACATCTGCAAAAAAAAAACAATGGTGTATGAAGTTAAGTAACGATCCGCACTGGGCATACTATAGCCTAAACCCTCTCATTCTGAGAGGAGGCCCTGCCGTGGGACGTATAGAAGCTAAGATACTGATGATGACGACGATAAAGGCACGTAAAAGCCTCTTTTAAGGTTACAAATAGCTTTAGTTAAACCATTAAGTGCTAATATTATTTATTTGTGTAAATTGCTAAAATTAATTAGGTACATAGATATCTACATCGGCAGACAAGCACTCAGGTACTTGATTCGCACAAACTCGCTTTCTAACAAGGTAATAACGGTAAGACGTATGACACTAGTAATACTGGTAAGAAAACTATCGGTTAACAAACGCGAAAATAATGTCTTCATACTCGTACATGATTATGGAAGAGTTACGCGCTGAAGCGTGAAAATTGCGAACATCTAGATTCCACACAGTTACACCGCTTGCTGCTTTATAATAAGCTTTCTTTATGTTGAATTATTACTTTATTGTCAACGACAATGTTATTTTTTATCCGATTTGACCTATTTTTAGCTCGCCTTCTGAGATTATCTCGTTAGAAACAGCATCCGGATTTTTATAAATTCATCTGGTTTTTAAAACTGAAATATTTAGTGTTTCAGAACGAGTCACTAATACATGATTTTGAAAACCAATGTATTTCATATAGTACAGCAGATTGAGCGATCTTACAATAACACGTATTTGTACTTATAAAGTACACTAAATACTTAGGAAGTTAATTATCATTATTGTTATACAGTTCTTTAAAAAAGTTTTGTGATTAAAAATCGATTTCTCCGTATCGTAAATATCCAGAGAGTTTTATAAACAACACTAGGTTAGTCAAAACACTGAATTTTCTTTGACTCTTGCATTATTTTCAAATCTTGGATTGTGTGTACAAACCCGGTGTTTCCTTTCAATTTTCACATTAAAAGTAGATGCTACATTAAAACTTGTACACTATCAATGAAATTACGTAAAATTTGAAAAGAATAACAGATACATAATCATTTGATGTAAAGCTATTTTCTTAGAAATTGACAACTTTACAGGATTGTTAAAAATAAACCTAACCTAACCTAAATCGATCTATAGAATACACGATTATAAAATTCCGTGTGTTTAATAGATTCACCGAAAATTACATTATATCAAATGACCATTATGTTTTTCGCTCATTAATCATCTTAAATTTAATTTAATTAGATTAGACACTTTACCGCGTTAAACATTAAAAAAAATGAGTTTACGATGCAAACGATAGCCTCTTGACATCTCTTTACTAATAACATTAGGCCCAGAAACTCAAGTCTATCTTCACCCACAGTCAGCAGTGGATGAACGGTCAAAACGACTCTACTGCCAAGATAACAAGGGTGTATGTAGATCGTTGTGAACAACACAACTTATCAACTTCTGCTGCTGACTGTTCGTTCATGCATCCACATTCCATGGACTGTTTGCCGACGAGCGTGTCCATTGAAACTACTTATTCCTCTTCGTGACTGTGTAACGAGGGTCCGCTAAATAATACCCATTTTCTTAGCATTTCCTCGGCATAAGTAAAGGTCATTACCATAAGTATCAGGTGTCGCATACTGGACACGCACCGCTTTACCGGTTCCGATCCTCTGGGTCGTAGAGTTTCACAAATATTTGTGATCAATATGTACATATTAATGTCGTTAAATCAAACGCAATTAAGCGCAGACGATTTAATTTAACATTCGGAGTTTGATAGATAAGGTGTTGGATTAATTTTGTGAGATATGCATCATCGTTGAAGTTTGAAAAATTAGATGTAAAGATGATACAATCATCGTGTTTTTTAAACTTTACATCTGATTTACGCATGTTTCAACGAATTGTATTGCTGTTAAATTTTTGTCTTCAATTTTTTTTTGAAAGCTGTGGTAGTGCGCTTCTCAAGCAGAGGGTCGTGGGTTCCAGCCAGACCTCGTACCTCTGAGTTTTACGAAATTTACGTGCGAAATTACATTTTATAATTCGTGTGTCACACCTGTGAAGAATTTCAATATTGTGTGTGAAATTCCCAATGTGCAATGGGCCCACGTGGGAACTACGGCCCAAGCCCTCCCATACTGCAGTGGGAGGTAGGTACATAGGCTGGGATGGTGAAGGATGATGATGATGATGATGTTATTTTTTTAATTATAATTTCTGAGTTTTTCTTATTTTTTTCAATTATGTTTCAAGTCAAGTTGCTTTCATTAAAATGTTACAAACTAGTCACATTAACATCTCATAAAATTGGAAATGCCACAGGCGTTCGAGCGAAAAAAATGCGTGGTTTTTATAAGAAACGAAAGTACCTACGGAGCATGCGCGTGCTAAAGAGACGCACGCGCCGCTCCGCTTCATTACAACTGCTTTCTGGTGCTGACAGCTCTGATACTGTTTTCCCCAAATTATCAGGTTGCACTCGAAGGAAGAATTAAATCACATTCTGTGGATTGAAATGTGACAGGCTGATACGTAAATGTATTACTTGTACAAGCATACCCAAAAATTGTGTACCTAGTTTCGTATTTTTTTTTAATTATTAATTTATTCGTCCACTTCCATTTACGATAACAGTAAACTAAACTAACTACATACCATACCGCCAGGCCCGTACGGATAAAGAGTGTGGCCAATTTTTTTTATTTTATTAATTGACTTATTTAGATGTAGTACATCGTGGAATCCATTCTTCTTGATATTTACATACATCGTAATCTTGATGATATCTCTGTAAAAGAAGGTTTTATCAGAGCAAGTAGAATTTTGTTGTGATACTTTTGTTCTTAGATACGTAGACATTAAGTAATTATTTAAATTACTTTCTTTAGCTGAAACTAAGGCAATATTACAATCAATATTACATTTAAGGGTTTTAACAGCCGTTGTTATTACTGAACTTAACGTCCCTAAAGTATGAAATCCTCGGTTATAGCGCATTTCTGCTTAACTGGTATTGAATAACTTTGTGTATCTGACACAATTAGCCAATTTCCAATTTTTACTCCAAATTAGTTCAAATAATAATAAGTAAATTTTCACCATCCCCGACAAAAAGATAGCGGATCATAGTCCCATAGTATCAGTGTCTGTAGAAATCACTAGAAATACACTTAAACGTACAGAAACGTAAACATAAATAAATCTATTAGCGCCACCTTATCTCCTTCAAATCTAACTCATAAAACGTGAAACAATACGTTAAGCCGCCGCTCAAGTTCACAATTAACCTCTAATCGAGCACTAAACTAGCCCATCGTTGTTATTTAAGATATTACCTCCCACGGTAGGAAAAGACTACATTTTCCGTAGTCATTAGTAAAACAATATAAATTACAACATAGATAGTCGTTTCTTGTAAGCTTAAGTGGTAGTGGGTGGAGCAAATCACTCATAGAAATGGTAGAGGCAGGGAATTGGTGACCGCTTTAGACAAATTGGGGTTAGGCCCCCTCACTAAGTTAACAGACGTTCTGGTTAAAGTTGTAGAAGTAGTGGTTATTGACTGGTAGAGATCCCTTAAAGGGATAAGCTCGTATTTTTACATGGATGTCAAAAGTGTTTTCTTTTCCTTTTTGTGCAAATGTTCACTGCCGCTCATTTAGAATGTTTTCTCATCATCATCAACGTCAGTCGATAGACGTCCACTGCTGGTCATGGGTCTTTCCCAAATAAGTCTACAATGACCGGTCACGCGCCGCTCGATATTTTTTAATTTCTCTTACATACGATATTTTATCTTATATATTTATTTTATTTTATTTCATATGATATTTTTATGTGTCCGAAGGGACTCTGTGTGCGCATACTGCCGTATTGTTACACTGTAGTTGTCGGCGAGACCCTGTAATTGGCTTGCTGTATTTACTGTAATGTTAAAGATGTGTATATAAGCTGTTGGTTCTCCATAAATAAATAAATAAATAAATAAATAAATAAATATCAAAAATCAAAATCCTATTGAAAATACTGAAAATTAAGTATGTTATGTGAATCTCCTACAATAGGTTTATAAATACTGTTACTTTACAATCCGTCTTCATTTACTACTGGCTGGCACGCTATGTTATGGTAGCATACATAAGACATTCTAACATACCGTATGAGTAGAATTACTATGCGTCCTAATTTGTCCGGACTTATGCACCCTAAACTTTAACCGTTGTTTTTATTTATATATTTATTTTGTAGAAAATACAGTTTCAGAAATAAATCGTTTTATGACAATTAAAGTTATATGAAATTCGGGCCAACGTCAGAGAACCCTTTAACTGTCATGGCATAACTGCAGTAGCGTAGCGTAGGGGGGGCGATGGGGGCGACCCGCCCCGGGCGGCACGTTTAGGAGGCGGCGAATATTTTGTAAATATTGGGACAATTCCATATTGTACTTTTTTAAATTAGCTAAGTAAAATTTTTTGAAGTAGGCATGTATACAACAGGGCGGCAAAATTTTCTTCCGCCCCGGGTGGCTGACACCCACGCTACGCCACTGCATAATTGTGTATGAATTAAGCTTTTATTTTCAACGAATAAAGCGGTAAATTGGCAACTTTGGCGCGCTGTCGCACCCTCTAGACTGGCTATTATTACCCTTGTATTTAATAATATCATATATTTTTTTATGTCTGACTTCTTCTCAGGACTTCAAATTTTGATATGGTAACCCTACGTAGGTAATAAATAGCAGCTGATGTACAGTGTATCTTTGCCTCATATCGTGTATTTACACCATTAGCTTGAATTCCAAAGGTATTAGGAAGAAGCGAAGCATTTATCGTTTAATTTTATCTTCTGCCTTATGATTTCAATTAATGATTTGAGTGTTATCGTACCTATTAAGAAAGTTACTGTATTTCGCTTTTCTGTTGATTACAGGAACACAGAAAATGCTCGTAGATGTAGTTTTTTGAGGGTATGGATTATTTCTGTTTTCTCATTAAAAAAGTCTCCTTTGTATAATAAAGTAGGTAGTTTTCACTAGGAAAGACCTTTTTCACTTCTGTCAGGACCTCTCTGCCGTGCTTAAAAAATAAATTTGCTTCTATCCGTGTTTATAGTACCTCTCTGTGTACGTATTTCATTATGTTTAATTGTTTATGGCCTCTATTTTGTCAAAATCCAGATGCTAAGGTTGGCATTCCATAGCTTTATTTTTTTTATTAAACACTATCACCTAAATTTACCAAAAGACATAACTATAGATCCAAACTTGGTTAGACTGGTTGATTAAATGCTGGCTTAAGATCGTGTGTATAAGTCATAATCACTCAACTGTTTGAATTTTAGTTTAGAATGAATTTCGTCACGGTACATACCGTCCTAGAGTATAAGGAGTAAATGTAAAATACATAGTTGTACGCGTGTTACATTTTGACATCAATTCACAGTTTATCTTACATTGAAAACGTTTTGGATTCACTGATACCCGGACGTAATAAGAAGCAGTGTTACATTCCTTACAAGGCATTAAAAGCATCTTTAAAACGAAAATAACCTCAAAACAGGGTTGACATTGCCATTGATATTATAATTCGCGTGAAAGCAATATTGGCGCCCGCTAAACTTGTTTAATATTAAATTTGCATTTATTCATGTATTTTCACTTATGGAAATGTTTTTAAGTCGATGATGAACCTGTGAACTATGTCCAGTCCACGTCCGGGTAGAAATGCAGGTAAAATAGAAATATTTATTTCATACCTTAAGGTCCCGGGTTCGATTCCCGATCGGGGCAGATATTTGTGTGAAAAATACGAATGTTTGTGCTCGAGTCTTGCATGTTTAACATGTACTTAAGAATGTATTTATCTATATAAGTATGTTTATCCGTTGTCTAGTACCCATAGTACAAGCATTGCTTAGTTTGGGACTAGGTCGATTGGTGTGAATTGTCCCGTGATATTTATTATTATGTAATTATTATAAATACTGGCCACTAGGTAGTTAATTGAAAAAAGAAAACCTAAATGATTATACGATTTATGCTATCAAAACTTTTCACGTTATTTTAATACTGGCCACTGATATTGACGAATATTATAAGTACGCTTTAAAAAAATAAGTTGCTAATCTTTTGTTTTTACATTATTTAACGATTAGCTGTTTAAAGAAGCTCATCGACCTTTTATACATTATTTTAAATAAAATATGGTGTGTTTGACTTGTTTTAAAAACAATAAACATACTTCAACTTTCGACTAGGTAATTCTCTCTTGGCTTGTTAGATTAGTTAGTAGTAGCTTTGCTTCCGTTGCAAAACTCCTTGTCCCTTAGGGATTTCGCAAAATGCAGCCGTATTTGTTATTTACAACATAAAGGGGTTATGCAAGAATCTTTCTAAGCCTAGAAGTTTGTTTATTCAGAACTTTTGCATTTATTTATTTATTATTATTTAGAAAACTTTTAAGAAAATCAAACTGCGATTCCTTAAAAAAAATGTTTTATTTATATAAGCTTGATAAGTTGAGTTAATACTGTGTCGAAGCTCTTAGTATTTGAATAGCGTTTCAAATTAAAGTCTGCGCCAACGCATATTTGTACTGATCTACGTTAACTTAACACTAATGTGTAAATTTATTTTTTTCAGGTCCAAAATGGCATCAGATTTCGCGTCACACGTACCGAGGGCCACATTTGTGTGGCTTATTTTCACATTGGTTAACGTAAGTCAAAGTGATTTTATAGATTATCGTATCGTATCTATGCTAATCCATACTAAGGTAAAGTTTATTTGTCTTTACGTAGCTAGGTAAGTCTCTGCAACTACTATTAATATCACTATTATACTCAGAAGTTTTGCTTCATAATTTTTGTATTTATTTTTACGGTTATCCTGTTAGGAATTCATCATTCATCATCATCATCATCATTTCAGCCGAAATACGTCCACTGCTGAACATAGGCCTCCCCCAAGGCTCGACAAACAGATCGGCCCTGCGCCATCCGCATCCAATGCGTTCCCGCTACCTTCACCAGGTCGTCGCTCCATCTTGTTGGAGGCCTACCTACACTGCGTCTTCCGGTCCGCGGACGCCACTCGAGAACCTTTCGGCCCCATCGGCCGTCAGTTCTACGGGCGATGTGCCCTGCCCACTGCCACTTAAGTCTAGCGATTCTTCGAGCTATGTCCGTGACTTTAGTTCTTGCGCGGATTTCATCATTTCTAATGCTATCCCGCAGAGAAACTCCAAGCATAGCCCTGTCCATCGCCCTCTGAATAATGTTTATCTGTTAGGAATTACTTTTCTTAAGCTTTACTTGATACTTTTTAGTTTTACATCGTTTTTAAAAATCATTCATAAATTGTGGAATCAACTCTCGTCAGTTGGAGTTCCTTAATAAATGACATAGTGTTCTTCAAGAAAATATGGAATTGTTCCCCTGTAATTCGGTAATGGATCAACAACTCTTTTAAGTTTGCTCAAGCTAGGGAAGGTTTTTTAAAACACAAGAATAACAAGATATAATTTACTGGAAGAATTGATGATACAAGCAGAATTCAATTTATATTATTATCATCGCTGACGTCATTTAGGTGAAAAACTTAAGAAGGCCTGTTGTTTGTAGTAGTTAGTAACGTGTCCGTATAAACAAATTGCCGTTCCAAATTAGAAAAATAACTTAAGCTCCATATCAATTTTGTGCACTACTAAATACAACAGGTCATCTTCTAAGTTTTTCACCTATACCTACTTTTTTACCTTCGACAAATGCAAAGCAAATAACTCACATCCAAATAAGGAACTCACATTGTTTGCATAGATGACTTATAAATAACCCAGACAATCTCGTATCTAACTCAGTTTTATTTCCCTAAAACCAACCTTACACTATTATTTTAAAGTCTAAATTCACCGCTAGAGCTTAGCATCATAACGAGATATCAAAAGTTATGTTTTTTTGCAAGACCAATTGAGACGTCCCAAAAGATAAAAGTCACGTCTTCAAAGTAGGTTGTAGTATGACTTGGTATAAATGATACTAATCGATACTAAATAGTTATATTGTAACATCATCGAACTATCAATAGGTCATCGCCCGCGGAGTCTAATAATCATTCGTGTACACATGTTGCTTGGCTGCGCAGGCGATGGCTAAATGATGGTAGCTTTTAATTTGGGTTAGGAAATTTACCAATGGTTATTAGTATCACTTACGAAGATTTTCATTTCTAAGTTTACTCATGAAACTTGTCGCTTAGGACGAATGCTATTTTGTAAGTCGCAAGCTGCATAAAGAAACTTACATAAAGTTGTTGTCAAAATTTGCATATTTGCTGTCGGCGTGACCTAAAATTTAATTTGGTACAGATAATTAGGTATATAGCCTGAAATGCAAGTACAACCAATTAAAAGTGTGGTCAGCAAAAAAAGCTTCTATCAAAAATGATATTTCTAAGAAAAACCACCAATTATCGTACTGTATTGTTCTCTGATTATTATTGTTACAAGCCTTTATTAAATTTAACTTCCTCTGTTTGTTTGGGTCAAATCTTGGGTAGAATTTAACCAACTTCCAGTGATCGGATTGGCTTGAAATTTGGTATACAAATCAGGTTGGATGACAATGCAAATACCGTCAACAAAAAGTACAGTCAGTAAAAAAACTGCATTAAAAATGAGTTTTTAAATAAAAACTTATTCTAAATCTTTTCTAAATCGGTCCCCAAATCATTCATCACCGTTCATTAGACTCCAACTGGATTCGGTATTGTATCTACATTAAATTTATCTTTCTTTTTGACCCCAAGTCCTATTTTCGCTGACCCTGAATATATCTTAGATGTACTGCCATACGCAGAAGATAAGGCACTTATCAGCATTTTACAATCAACAAAGCATTGAATCACCTTCCTTGAAATCTCAAGCCTCAACATTAATTTTATTGCATTTCCGACAGCGGTTATTTATGTCTTAGGATTTCACTTTCGGGCGAAAGTGTTTGAAATATTTAATTTCGGAGCACTTTATTGCTTTTAATTTGATGTTTCATTATCATATAGAGAATTAATTATCTTAGATCGCCCAATTTATGGTTTAGTGCGTTCAGTAATGCACTATTCAGCGGTTAACCTACGCGGAAAATGCTTCAGATTTCACTTGGTTTGAGTAAGCTTAACATTGTTGAGCGTCATTTAAAGCAACCCACTTGAATGATGACTAAACATTTTAACCAACCGGGTCACTACGAACCGGATCCTTATTAGAAAACGTAAAATTCCTCTGCAAACAGTGGATAATTCTGAATCTCAAAATTGCATTCCTCATAGCTCCGTATAAACCCGTCTTAGAACAGTGTACTTAAGTGTGTTGAGTAAGCAGAATCGAAACTCCGTACCGTCCTTGGGGAGGTCGCTAGTGGTGGTCTGACGAGTTAGAAAAGCTGGTTCTGTTGGGGATTGGTTAAGCTTAGATGGTGTTTCTTATTTGGTCGGTTGTCTTGTAGTGTCCGTTCCATTTGAGCTAGTGGCAGTACGTCCGCTAACATACATAGCATACATATCGCACGCAACTGGACCGCGGGGGAAAAAACAAACGGATGGAGGCTGTACGGTTAGCAGAAGCTGCTACATTGTTGCTGAATAGGTTTTAAGACAGGAAACGCGTGTAAGTGCCGTTTTAACCGCTGTGTAAGATTAGAGCCGATTAAATTCCTTGAGTGTTTCGAATTCAATAACCTTTTTAAGGATTAAATATTAATTTCACGTATCAAAGTTTCGCACAATGTTCACTAATAATTTATATTGTACTGTGATGTGTACTCTACGCTCCAGTCTACTAGCGGCTGCTGTAATGTGAACGAAACATCGAGGTAATCTTTAAAATTATTACGTAAAAAAAACTTTTATTATACTTTTAGTAATGTCTCGATATAGGACAGCGAAAAGGGATGATATATATCTATTTTTACTTTGCTAGATAGGCATTTCATTTTTAAGCTTAGTGAATTATATTGTCTCGTAA
The DNA here is from genome assembly GCA_947859365.1 of Archips crataeganus. Taxonomy (NCBI): domain Eukaryota; kingdom Metazoa; phylum Arthropoda; class Insecta; order Lepidoptera; family Tortricidae; genus Archips; species Archips crataeganus. Next base: position 16,016,084 of record OX402054.1, read on the forward strand.
AAGATTATAGAAATATCTTTATTTTGAACAGTAACACTGTGGCACTTTACAAAATATGAAAACAATGCCAACTGCAAAATAATTATAAAACTATGTCGCAGATAGCAAATTATTTCATAAAGTGATCGACTATCTGATATCGTCTGTATTTCTAGATAGACACAACCTAGGGCTCTTGAAGACTAGAATTAATAAGTTGTTACCGAAGCAGTGAGATACAATTTTCACCTCATCTGCACTGGTGAGATATTGGTCAATCACGGCACGGGTCTGCAATATGTAAAAAAAAACTGAAAAAAATATGTTTGACTAGAAAACTCTAACAATAATTAATGAAATACCGTGAAACTCAAACACAGCTAGCTAATGAAATAGATACATCGGATTCACGTATTACATCGGATAACCGTCCGATATATTCAAGTGACTAAGAATCTCGGATAAATTCGAAACCGTCGGACAATTTTATTGACGACCAGGGCCCAATTGCATAACAACGTACAACTTATATTACAAGCGGAACTCCCTTTCTAGTTAATATAACTGAAGCGAGAGTTCCGCTTGTAATATTAGTTGTAATTTGCTATGCAATTGGGCCCAGATGGCCTAGTGGTTAGAGAACCTGACTATGAAGCTTGAGGTCCCGGGTTCGATTCCCGTGTCGGGGCAGATATTTGTATGAAAAATACGAATGTTTGTTCTCGGGTCTGGGTGTTTAATATGTATTTAAGTATATATCTATCTATATAAGTATGTTTATCCGTTGCCTAGTACCCATAACACAAGCTTTGCCTAGCTTACTTTGAGACTAGGTCAATTGGTGTGAATTGTCCCGTGATATTTATTTATTTTATTTAATTACCCGATACATCAACGCGAGTAAACCAGCGTGTTGCATTAATGTATTTGAAATGAAAATTCGTTTCCAATAACTCAGTCTATAAATATTAGAGTTTATGACAACTTTGCTGTCCTTACGTAACGGGCCCCGACTAACTACTTTACAGTACAATCCAATGAATTATTGAAAAGTGCTTGCTTAGCTTTAACGTGTGCGAAGAATCAAGTGGGACGACTGTGTTAGGCTTAAGATGTTAATGTGTATTTTCATTGTGTAAAAGTAACGCCCACGTAATATGTGCTTCTCTTTTAGTTACAATCACAGAATAGTATAGCATTACCTCGACTTCTTCTAAATACAGGGACGGTCGCTTGAACGTTGTGAATTATTTTAACACCCTTATAATTTTTTTTTTTTTTTTTGAATGAGTCGCCAGTGGGGCCAAAGACGCGAAGTCTTTGCTGTTTTTTACTTTAAGGATTGGAAGGGTGACTTGTGCTCGGGAAAAATCCCTTCGGACGAACTGGGAATGGAGGGCCCAGACAGTGTCCGACTTGCACGGACTAAAAAACCCGGTCACAAGTCCCCTTCTCAATTGGTTATCAAAACAAAAATGTGTGCTTTAAATTATTACCTTTGTGAACAAATCTTGCAAACCCATTTTCAACCACCAATGGTGCGACTGTCTTGAAATTACGCACCTACAGTCAAGGGCAAAAATATGTATACACTTTAGTACTTTGTCACTTTAACCACTGTGACAGTTCATATATGGCAGTTCAAATATGATGAAAATAGACAAGGTACTTAAGTGTATACATATTTTTGCCCTTGACTGTACCTACAATTGTAATAGAGATCCGGCGACAATGCAATAATCAAGTACCGTTAACAGAAAAAGGGGTTTTGGAACTTAAATTTTTAGGCTAGCTTATTTTTCAAACAGAAAGGATCAGGTATATTCAAAATCAGCAGTCAAGCAGCAGTGATTGCACAGCTGTGTCCCAGTGAAGACAGTAAACAGGTGGTGGACCTTTAAGCTGTCTAGTGTTGCGGTCGTCCGTGGATGGTGGTGCTCACTTATAATATTATAATGTAGTGTCCCAATTTCTCGATTGCCACTTTATTTTATAAAAATAAACATAATACTTAAGAATCTCAGGTCTTTATCTCACAATGAGTAGAGTAGATGCAATGATTATAGTTGTTTATAATCTACAGGGTTATTTGTAATTCACTAGCATCCTTTTAACCCTAAACTCCTACCACTTAAACAAATGTTTTTTGTTTTACGGCTTTTGTCATAACTTAATATTTTTGGTGTAATAACGTTTTGAAAATTTGAGATTACCTCTTATTTTTACGATACTCTGTGTATTTGTATGGGAAAAAAAGTGCTTCATTTTAAAAAGTCGTAGAACAAAAAACATTTGTTTGAGTGATAGGAATTCAGGGTTAAGAGGATGTCAGTGAATTAAAAATAACCCTGTATAACAGTAATATGTTTAAAAAATATAATTTTCAGTTTTTTTTCGCTGACTGTACTTTTTGTAGTCTGTACTTGCATTGTCATCTGAAATACATATCCCTGCCAAGTTTCAAGTCGATTCCATTAACCGTTGAAGAAATTGGTCCTGCGGAGACAACCTAGCTGGACCACCATTATTTTTGCACTAGCTCGCCAGAAGTTTGCGCTCAATAGGATACCAGGAAGTAGTCGAAAAATGGAAAAGGACGATCAAGTCCCGGGACATGAATTTGTCGCAAACGTGATTCGAACATACATAATTATGTTAACGTAAAAACACGAAACATATTACAATACGAATATTTTCTACCCTGATTTTCATTTTCCATTTCAACGAATCATCAATAAACTAGCTCGATTCAATCATGCAGATCCGATCAATCCTAACAATGCACCATCGTACTGAATGATATGCATAATGGGTTGTGAGATTGCATGGTGGATGTGATGTAACCGCGAAATTGCACCCGCAACTAGGTTGGTTTTGATAGGGCTGCTATGATTACAAATACAAATACAAATACAAATATTCTTTATCTAGCTATGATTCTTCTTTGTCTAGCTTTGTTTCCTCAATCTTGCATTGATTCAGACTTAGATTGCCAAAGCATGTTAAGATCAGTAATGGTTTACTGCCTCGTGTCGTGCAGTTCAAAAGTACATGATAGTATCCCGTTTTTTGCTACGATCCTTGATTTCTTTTGTTTGAAAATATTTGTACATAATTTGAATAGCGAAGTGCTTTTTGCTCGATACAGGACACAACCAATAGAAAGGCCTTACTATAATAAGTTAGTAAGATTGAGTTCTGATTTAAAGTTTGAAAACAAAAGAAGTACCTTAATAGAAATAAGATTAATGTCCTGGTGCTTGACATGTTAATGCCTAATAGATGACACCCTGCTGCCATCTCCATTGCTAATAACGTCAAATTAAAGATCACAGATACTATTACAGTGACCAAAACACGGACGGTCTAAAGAAAACAAGAAAGAAAATACATTTATTTACAAGACACATAAATATTTTTACAAAAAGGACGGTACGAAGGCTAAAGATAGAGTGTGTCATTGCGGTCTCTCTTATGGCCTTATCATTTTGTCTGGTTTCTTTAGAATCGGTCTAACATTTTAATGTTTTTAATATTCTCAGAGGACATTTTTAGTCGAAGATAAATGATAATTTTAAAAGCCGCTTATCGACTTGTGATTTACGCTCAAGCCAAGCATAAGTCAGTTCTCAAGATCTCCCATTCATCATTACTGTATGAGTCAACCCTGCGGCTACTGTCAGGCGAGCCGTCTGTCCGACAATGCACGTCCTGGCGCATGTAATGGGTTGTGAAAGCCGTGTGAACCCAATGCATGGGAGCCATTGTGGTTGTCACGTACGATCGACTCAATTACCTGTGGCTAATTACTCTTACCCACCAACCTACATTAGACCTACTCGCGGTTTCCTTCAGTAAATTGTGGCAAATTGACGAGGTTCAGCTAATACGCTGTTTGTATTGTGGTCATGGGAATTATGATGATTCCCAGCGGACGGTGTTGAAAGCGATTGAACTTCAATTTTAATTGCTAACGATGGTAATGTTAATGTCGTATTCAAATTATTACCACGGCTTGCTTTTGAAATGCTTTAATTACGCCAGGGAACTGATCAGCGGATACCAAAGCACGATGACTTGACGATAAATCTATTAGCGTTGACAAAGATGTCAATATACGTGTTGGGAATGTCGCTTCCTATTTAAATGTAGCACGCAGTTGCTTATCTTTTAGAAAATATCAGATTTATGTGCTTGAATTTAAAATTCAGTACATTAGCTTGTGTTAGTCTTGCTTGCTTGTAGCTCTGGATTACCTAAGCGCTTGTTCTTATGCCTTTCGACCTCCGATTAGTATGTAGCTCACGGTCCATGTAATAGCTTTCTTTGAGTGTTCCGTACATCTTTACCACTACTGACATTGTTAGTACATTCCGCTCTGGGGTCACTGGTTTATAGGTTGCAAATGCACTGGTACTAGGTAATTTGCGGTGCATTTCCCATGAATAATGTATAAGAAGTGGTTCTAGCCAACAATAAGATAGTGCGAGCTTACGTGCACCGAATGAAGGATCAGTAACGGTCGCCAAATTGCGTTTCCACGGATTCTGTTGAATATGCACATCTGATGACGGCCCGTCGAGGAATGTTAACGGTTGTTACACTTCACAATGAAACCTCTCGATACATCGGTTCGGTTTCAGCTATCGAAAGTGATATCGAGCCGGTTTGTACAGATCTTATTTGCATCGGACCACCACATGTTGATTTTAATCACTCATAAATAGATGCTCGTAGATGCGCGAGCTCAGATATTTTTATGATTTGAATGACTTCGAAACTGGTTGGGTTTGGATTGGTTATATAGGGACCGATTGCCTGCATAGTTTTAAATACCATTGATTGAAATTTAATTGCCTATTCCGATAATTTCTCTGATGTGTTTTTCATGTACTCGTAAAGGGTTCTAAATGTCACCATGAATTATGAACACTCGGTGTCCTAACTTAACACATACTAGGGGTGTTCAATAAAAAGTGAGAATGAGTATGTTATAAACAACTTTTACTAAATGTAATTTTATTTTTCGACATAGTCACCTTTTAGCATAATATACTTATTATATCTTTTTTCTAAACTAAAAATTTCATTTTTAAAAAAGGTCTCATCTTGAGTACTTAAAAAATCTTGTACTGCAGCGACTACCGCGTCGTCGTCTTCAAATTTCTGGCCTCTCGGGTATTGTTTCAATCTCGGAAATAGGTAGAAATCACTGGGAGCGAGATCTGGTGAATACAGAGGATGCTTAAGGATATTGAACCCAGCATCACGAATTGCAGCCATTGCAACGATGGACTTGTGTGCCGGGGCATTGTTCTGGTGGAACAGCACAACTTTCGAGAGTTTACCTCGCCGTTTTTCGCGGATTTCATTGCGCAATGTTGCTATTTGTTTGGCGTATAAAGTGCCCGTAATAGTGGCTCCATGTTTGAGATACTCAATCATTAATACCCCTTTACCATCCCAAAAAACAGAGCCCATGACCTTACCGGCAGATGGGCCCACCTTGAATTTCTTCGGAGTTGGAGATGATGGCCTTTTCCATGTCATAGACTGCAGTTTCGTTTCAGGGTCGTAATGATGGAGCCATGTTTCGTCCATTGTTATAAATCGCGCCAAAAAAAGTTCCCAGTCTTGCTGTATCAGGTCCAAAGCTTCTTGACAAATCTCTAGTCTAGTTTGTTTTTGCGTGTCAGTAAGCATTCTTGGTACCCAACGCGCAGATACCTTTTTCATACCCAAGCGTTCATGTAAAATATTATGCACGCTCCCCGTTGAAATCTTTACATTTTCAGCAATAAAACGAACCGTGACACGACGATCCGCCAAAACTGAGTTTTCAACTTTTTTCACAATTTCTTCAGTTACTGCTGTAGTAGGGCGTCCGGAGCGGGGGTCGTCCATGGTCGATGTTCTTCCATGTCTAAATTCGGCGCACCAACGTGCGACTGTCGAATACGGAGGAGCATTAGACCCTAAAGTGTCCCGCAAATCTAAATTGAATTGGTCCGTAGAAAAATTTTTCAAACACAAGTATTTGATAACGGCGCGCAGTTAAATTTTCTCCATTTTCGCTAACGTACTCAATAGCATTGCAAAGAAATTACCGTATTTTTTTTTAAACAAAAGACAGTTACTTTTTTTTTTCATAGCAATCAGCTAGATAGATTAGCTTTACCGGCCAGTATTTAATTTCCTAATATTGAAAGAGTTTGCATCTCATTCTCACTTTATATTGAACGCCCCTCGTATGTACATGTGTATCCCCTTTTTCATATTAATTGCATATAAAAGTGGATACTTATGTTACGCCGCTGGCTGTACCTGTTTCGTTCCACAGAAGTAAACTAGTGGTTATGATAAATATGCTGGTTGCACATCCAATTTGTTTAAGGAAGTTGTAACTGCACAAATGGAAGATAAAATTCACTGTTATTGCCAACTATTAAAATAATTGTGTCAAGATAATTTATTTTCAAGGGATATTATTATTTCTATATTTTAGTACCGGACTTAACCATGTTATAAAGTGAGCTTCTGCCAATTGGTTTCAAGACAATAATATAAAAAAATAGGATATTTAAGTATACATACATCAACAACTTTGGTAGAGGCAATATTCCAATATGCTGAGTTGGGTATATTTCAATGCTAAAAGATTAATCACGTCTTGTTACAGAATTTACTTGGGCATTCTTCACTAAAGTACTAACTAGATCACATTTACGAATTTTCAAAAATTTTCTGTAACTTATAGGCTTAAAAATGGATTTTCATTAAAATTTATTCCGCCTCTTTAACAGTTCTTATCTCTCAACACTCTGGGTGGTATGCTTTAACGCAATAAATAAACCAATAGTAAAGCGCTTTAATTCATTTATCTGGCTTACTTATGTTTTCCTTTCAACTACGATCTTATCTTGTTGCTTGCACCTTGTGTATGGGTGGTAAACTTGTGGTTTAGATGTGGTGATATACCTACAAAGAAACAAATTAACCTCAACTTACTCTAGTAGTGTATTAAAAAATTCATATACAGGTTTTTATTAGTCTTGCGTACAAAGTATTTCTGCAAATCGTAACAAGCTACATTTTCTTCAAACGTTTATTACTGTTATGTTCTGAACGATGTGAAATAACGATTTTGTAACGATGTCTTTTTAGTAACTGAAAACTCGTGCAATAAGTATATTTAGAGCGCACAGTGAAGAAGATTTACCTAGTCTTAAAAGCTATGAATAAAGATATAATAATATGAACCCCCTGCTATTATAGAAATGATATCGATGTGGCATTTGCAACTCGGTACGCTTTGTAAAATATATCTTGCATGTCTCATTTCAATCTTGTAAAAAAGCCGCGATAAACGTAGAATAATTGTAAAACGAGTCTAATCGACTTGACCTATTCGTCATTAAACAAGTTTTTCGTCTCGTCTAATATTTCTATTAGAGTTTTGCTTAGAACTTTCGTGCTACCAATCTGCTTGTGATGTTTAGTGATGAATGTTTTACAATGGTTTCACTATTAGCGACACTAAAAATGTTACAATAGGAAGTATTCGACGTCCGCCATTAGCTCAAACGTATATCTGATGAATTTATGCATAATATGTAGATAATTTTGGTTTTTGAAGCAACAATTAAGCTTGATGATTCGAATAAAGTAAAAAAAAGGTACAAAGTTATGATAATATTCATAGCTAACAATTGAATTTCTAAGTAGCAATCGGCAAATAATAGGTGACACTTCCAAACTACTTACAAACTAAATATTTACTGTACCTTTTTCGAAGCTCATAAATACTAAACGGGCATGCTATTTATCACTTCTTCTGGTGCCCGGAGCAGTATTTTCATTTGGAAAACTATCTCCGCTGGTAGACGCCGGTTTTGAGAGAGTGATATGTGATAATGTGACATTCTTATCGGTACAGGTGGTCACGCGAGTTTAGTTCATTTATATTCAGATTGAGTAACACCAGTAATGCTAGTATGTTTCCGCGTACGCTCCCGAATATGGGGAATTAGCTTACAAATGGCCTATTTCGGTGCGTTTTGATGGCTTCAAGTTTATGTTCTCGTAAAGGAGAAGTTACCGTAGGGCCTATCTCAAATGTAACAGTAAGATTTATCTTGTAAACTGTTAAATTTATGGTTATTACCTATGTAGAATCTATCTAAAAATACGTTCTTTATTTATTTTGTTGTAGCTACTTGATATAATTTACTTTCGTTTGTTTTTACAAGTTTTTATTGACCGAAGGACCGTGAAGCGCAAGCAAAGCGTCTCAATTTCAACTATGGCAAAAATGCTTTTGTATGTCCTACTGTATGTTCTCCTCTTCGAGTCGCATTTCTCGCCAGATTCTCGGGATTGTGAGCAAGTTCGATAATTATACGGATTTTTGTACATAATTCAGTTTCTGGATTTATTTCAAAGTTGTGGTGCCATGGGGGTTTTGAGGTGCGCAGAAAAAATTTATTCAGTTCTAAGCTATGCATAGACAGATTCACGAGTCGATATCACACAGAGCCATTAGTCTAAACTTGCAATGTTCTCATCTTCAAAATTTCGATCACTTCGAGTAATCGGATTGATTTCGAATTTAGTACGAATTTAGTATTTAGTATAGTGTAGTTTGGATGACAACACAAATACAGTCAGCAAAACCTCTCATTTTTTTTTCAACTAACACTTATTAAATTTACCTATCGCACACATTACTCAAACGTACGCACACAAATGAGTCAAAATCAAAGCATGACTAAAATAAATGGCTACTTTATAACAAGGTTCTATGTTAGATCCGACTATTACTAATATCTACTGTAATTTTGAAAGTTTGTTAGTATTTGTGTTGCTTGTTACTCTTTCACGTAAAAACACCTGAACGGATTTAGATGACGTAGCCTAGTTTTTATCTCCATATTTCAACCGCTAAATATAGAGCCTTAAAATATGACCTACGTTTTTTTTTGCAAACGTTAATGAAGTCCACGACGTAACTTTTGGGAATATTTACGGATTTTTTTTTGTGAAATCCCGGAATTTCAATTAAAATTGCATATGCTAATTAATGCGAGTAAACCCGCTGGTAACGGCTAGCCATATTATATCGCTGCTTCTTAGAAAAAAGCTCGTATCTCGAAATCTATAATGTTACTAAGTGAACTTTAAATGGTGCGCTTGAAGGTTTAGTTTAAATTAAGTACATAATTTACTGAAGATGCGAGCTTTTTTAGGGTTCCGTACCCAAAGGGTGTCAAGGGGACCCTATTACTGATACAACGCTGTTTGTCCAGGTTCAGTTTTAATTAAATAATTTTTTGAAGATGCGAGCTTTTCAGGGTTCCGTACCCAAAGGGAGTCAAGGGGGCCCTATTACTGATACAACGCTGTCTGTCCGTCCGTCCATTCGTCTGTCACAGGGCTCTATCTCTTGAACCGTAATAGCTATTTAGACACTTAAAACTTTTACCGATTATGTATTACTGTGGCCGGTGTATCAGCAAATAAGAGTCGAAAGTCTATCGATATTATAGCCACGTGTCAATAATATCGATAGTATCGATAGTGCTTTATAAGCAATACTATTGATATGGCAATACAATCGATATTATCGATAGTTATGTCCAATGAAATCAATAGTATCGATAGTATTGCAAAATCAGCCAATAGTGACCAAAAACAATCGATTTTGCGACACTATCGATTCTATTGGACATGAAACTATCGCTACTATCGACACGTGGCAGTTAGTATTGTCATATCCTGAATAGTTTCGAGGTCAACTATCGATAGTAAAACTATCGATCGTTTTGCAACACTGGTACGGAACCTTTCATGTACGAGTCCGACTCGCACTTGACCAGCTTTTTTTTTTAAGTTGTGACGATATGTAATACTAGGACAGCAGAACGCCTCAGGCGTTTTCGCTACGTGAACCAAAGCATGTGCGTGTTCGGCCGCCTACTGTATTCGTACCACTACGCCAGAAGCAAAGACTAACATTTTATTTATTTAATTTTCTGACTTTAATTTATATGTGGTCTCTTAGCGTGTGTAATTAGTTTTAATGGGACCGTGTAGGTTGTGTTTAATACGGTTCTGATGGCCTTTGAATGATACGTTTTTTTGTGCGCTCTTTGAACTGTTTCTGCAATTATGTTTTAATTGAGGATTTTGATTAATTAATTTATCAATTGCATTAGGCTATTAAGGTTATAAATTTAAATAACGTATTAGAGTTGGCAAATTGAAGTTTCGGTTTTGGGTAGGGTTAAAGATCAGTGTTCTAAATACATAGGTAGAAACGGATAGACCATAGTTGTGTAACTAAGCAGGTATCCAATTTTCTGAGATAAAATCAATACATAGCCTTAGGGTCTCAAATTATCTTCATACCAAATTTAATATAAATCAAATTATGACACACTGATAGCTCATGTATAAGTAGTCGAGGTATGCCCGATGGTTTCGAACCAATCCATGGTTCTTTGTCAGCCAACCTTGAAAAGAAACAAGGAATGGTTTGAAACAATTACTTTGCTCACCCGCGAATTAACGATAGCTACGTATATGCAAAAAATGCGTGTTCGTGCAGTTCCTCCACCTCCACACTGTATGAACACTCACAAACCCAACTATCACCACCACCAAACTACACTGACGTGTTTCGAACTCAACCAGAGCTCAACTTCAGAGTACCGCAACCGTTCACTGTGCTACCAAATGTTAGACTAACAATGTTAATGAGCCTAACATTAGGTATATTTTTAATTAGAAGTACCAACGTGCAGAGAACTAAAATGAAAACCAAGTCTTAGCACTTAACACTTAAGACTAACCATAAAAGAACACGCCTAAGACTACGAAAACAATACAAAACAACCATAACATTTACCTGGGGACTGTATATGATTATGAAGCCAATGTAACTTTAACTATAAATAGCTGTTCAGCCCAAGCTAACGTGTAATTTGTCCGAGATACTGTGTCAGCGGTATAAATAGACGAAACATAATGATAATCATGAAATTACACGCTAAGGGCATGCTGAGATAGAAAATGAATTGTAGAAGAGACATCGACAAACGACCCACGAGACTGAGTGGCGTGCTTTAACTGTGCACTTGCCTTAGGTAGATTTAGAAATCAACTTTTAAGCGTAGAGAATCTTTTATTTATAAACGCTTGTAAAGCCTATTCTATTAGCCATTTTCCTTAAAAAAGCGAAGATCTCATTTCAGCTGGATATTTTTAATTGCTAACCTCTGAACTCCCTCATTTATCAACTGATTTGGATTTTTGTAAGTGGAATACATTGAAATAACCAAAAAAGAAATGCTGAGGCTGGATTGAACCTGGGTTTTCTCCTATCCGGTAGGTACGCAGCTGAACCATTACACCAGCCCGAGCTTAATTTCCACGGAGAAATTTCCCCATGTGTTCTGGGGAAAATTACTACTTTTTAATTTGCGAATCTTTTGTCACCTAATGCCATCTACGAGGGGCGTTCAATATAAAGTGAGAATGAGATGCAAACTCTTTCAATATTAGGAAATTAAATACTGGCCGGTAAAGCTAATCTATCTAGCTGATTGCTATGAAAAAAAAAACTAACTGTCTTTTGTTTAAAAAAAAATACGGTAATTTCTTTGCAATGCTATTGAGTACGTTAGCGAAAATGGAGAAAATTTAACTGCGTGCCGTTATCAAATACTTGTGTTTGAAAAATTTTTCTACGGACCAAGTCAATTTAGATTTGCGGGACACTTTAGGGTCTAATGCTCCTCCGTATTCGACAGTCGCACGTTGGTGCGCCGAATTTAGACATGGAAGAACATCGACCATGGACGACCCCCGCTCCGGACGCCCTACTACAGCAATAACTGAAGAAATTGTGAAAAAAGTTGAAAACTCAGTTTTGGCGGATCGTCGTGTTACGGTTCGTTTTATTGCTGAAAATGTAAAGATTTCAACGGGGAGCGTGCATAATATTTTACATGAACGCTTGGGTATGAAAAAGGTATCTGCGCGTTGGGTACCAAGAATGCTTACTGACACGCAAAAACAAACTAGACTAGAGATTTGTCAAGAAGCTTTGAACCTGATACAGCAAGACCGGGAACTTTTTTTGGCGCGATTTATAACAATGGACGAAACATGGCTCCATCATTACGACCCTGAAACGAAACTGCAGTCTATGACATGGAAAAGGCCATCATCTCCAACTCCGAAGAAATTCAAGGTGGGCCCATCTGCCGGTAAGGTCATGGGCTCTGTTTTTTGGGATGGTAAAGGGTATTAATGATTGAGTATCTCAAACATGGAGCCACTATTACGGGCACTTTATACGCCAAACAAATAGCAACATTGCGCAATGAGATCCGCGAAAAACGGTGAGGTAAACTCTTGAAAGTTGTGCTGTTCCACCAGAACAATGCCCCGGCACACAAGTCCATCGTTGCAATGGCTGCAATTCGTGATGCTGGGTTCAATATCCTTAAGCATCCTCTGTATTCACCAGATCTCGCTCCCAGTGATTTCTACCTGTATCCGAGATTGAAACAATACCCGAGAGGCCAGAAATTTGAAGACGACGACGCGGTAGTCGCTGCAGTACAAGATTTTTTAAGTACTCAAGATGAGACCTTATTTAAAAATGAAATTTTAAGTTTAGAAAAAAGATTTAATAGGTGTATTATGCTAAAAGGTGACTATGTCGAAAAATAAAATTACATTTAGTAAAAGTGGTTTATAACATACTCATTCTCACTTTTTATTGAACGCCCCTAGTATATCTATAATTTTGGCCCACACAGATTGCCCTTGGTGCATTTTGATACAAAAATCATGAAGCAAAGTTTGTGAAGTTAGATAGTGAAAAATAACATCCCTAAAACCGAAGTTGCTACTCTACAACCATCCACATTTGTACAACACATAATGATGTATAGATGAAAAACTTAAGTAAAGGCCCTTTTGCATGTAGTAGTGCACAGAATTTATATGGAACTAAAGCATTTTTCTCTAATTTGGAACGTCACATTGTCGTATACACATACGAACACATTACTACTACATACGACAGGACCTTTACTTAAGTTTTTCACCTCTAGCTGCCTTGCACGGGTAGCAGTTAAATGGTTTTACTTTATTGTTTTATATGAGTGTCCTGTAGCAACTCGGCAATCAATGTCAGCGATGGCATTCGGCCAAGTTCACCGGAGTAACATTTTCCGTCCGTTTGACCGACCTTTATTCTTTGACTAAAGAAAAAATGTGACTGCTAGTGATGTAGGTCAAGTTGTTATTGGCAGAGGCATCGGCATCTTACTTTGTTGTGGAACCAAATTGTATTCAATTACAGATGTGATTGCCGGCGTTAGATTGACGATGAAAAAAGAACTAAATTGTAACCAGCTTCATTGAGATTATAATTTGAAGTGTAGTTGTTGGTTGGGCCGAAGCTTCTTCATTATCTATGAATAGATTTAGTTGTAATCTAGACATTTGGTAGCGTTTTAGGGTTGCTAAACATAAATTGGCAAGGCGGAGCAGTATAATCGAATATATGGGTCATACGAGTACACAGCGTAAGAAACAAAAGTACCTACTCTCTCCTGTGGATACAAAATTAGCGACTCAGAGTCAGTTGGCCCGGCGTCACAGACACCGATAAAGACTTGACTAAAGAATATTGGCTACAGAGCTTTAGCTTTTGCCATGTCCACAGGCGAGACGTGAAAAAAAAATGTGTATTACTCATTATATGTAGTTAACTGTTTGGGATTCAGAAACCACTCGGCTGCCGATTGATCCTCTGATTCAAGTCAAACAAGTGCAGTAATTGCTTCGGGTCGACTTTGTTGTTCGACAAATACTGCCGAACCGACAATGCTGGCTCGTTTATGTGTGTAGCAACCCTTAATCCAAGTGCAAAGAATAAAGTACTGGCGACGTACTGGTGACCTTGCCTAACATCAAACAAACTATTTGGAGCTACTTTTGATCCTTGAATAACTCGACCACCGGAAGATGAGACGTTGGCAGGCCTCCTACTGGGTGGTCTGACGACTGGTGGCGAGTGATTGTTCACTATCGCATTCTGATAGCGTTTGTTCATCAATGGACTACCACTTAATCTTGACAATTATGATGAAACACATGAAACTCATTTTATATTTTGAATCCCTTTGATCGACAACGATCTAAATTCTTGATATTGAACTTGGCTCCTATTTACACTTATGTTTTGGATGGGATTTTTTCACTTCAGTCTGATTGACAGAACAATTGTTAATGCACTTGCTCTGTCAGGTATACTAATAATAATGGTACAAACCAACATTATTATTAGTATCCTGTTAAAATAAAATTCTTGCACGATTCCGGAAACGTGCAGTTTTATTCAATAAATCGTCAACAGTAGTCGAGTCATATTTTCTACGGGTTAAGACCGCAATTATATTTAATGAGCTCCCGATAATTCGACGCATCCAGCCCATAATTACGGGTAGACTAAACGTATTTAGACTGGTAATCGCTGTTAACATCCCATAGGAGATATGTGTAATTAACTGTGAATCATTAAAAACTGTTAATGTAATTAAGTCTCTCATTAGGTGCTGCTCCAACGACTCTCAAGGTTTAAGTAAGTTTTTGAAGCCCAACAAGGCACCGTTTACCTGGTGCCAGTAGTGTTACATACATACATTGCGGCGCTCGACCGGTCACTTGTAACTCATTAGTTATGGCGGCCCCGCAATGTAATACGACTGACGCAATGTACTTAAACAGCGAATTAACTCAGTCGCAGTAGAGACTATTAAATAAAACAGGCTGTGAATTTGTTTTCCGCACAATAACGTAATATTACCCTAAGTATTTGCGCTCCAATGAATAGACATTTTGAATTGAAACGAAAATAATTAAGTTCATATTTATGTTTATTGACGAAGTAAAGAAGTGTGATGATTCATGATTGGAATGAACCGCTGTGCATTTTTAGGGTTCCGTATTCAAAACGCACTAATGGAACACTTACTTAATTAATTATTAATTAATTTTATTAGTACGACCGTTATAACGATATAGTTAAATGATAAAACTAAATAACGTCAAACATTGCACGGAACTTATCCAGAAACATGTCTTTTTGGGCATTTTTCGATCTTAATAATGGCAATTTGTTCGATTTAGTACCATTGCATAAATTACCATGGGTTACTATTTAAAAATTCGAAAGTTGGTTCTGACTTAACGGACATTTAAAATTTTACACAAAAACAAAATAAAAATGAATCATCATCATCTCAGCTGTAGGACGTCCACTGCTGGACATAGGCTTCCCTCATTGATACTCAATCATTACGATTGGAAGTGGCTTTCAACCTGCAACCTTTGCCAAATCATCTGTCCATCTGGTTGGTTGGTGAACGTTCCACGCTGCGCTTGCTAGGCCGTGGTCTCCATTCGAGAACTTTTCAGTCCCAACGGCCATCTGTCTGTTCTGCGTGCTATATGGCCTGCCCATTGCCATTTCAACGAGCAAATCCGTTTGACCATGTCGGTGACCCTTGTTCTTCTACGAATCTCCTCATTCCTGACTCGATACCGTAGAGAAACCCCGAGCAAAAAGTAGTAGAAAATCCAAACAAACTCAAAAGTCAGACCAAGTTAGGACGAAAGATTAAAAGTCGAGACGTAACCCTGTAGTCAGCACCCTTTACGCGTGAATCTGATTCGCACTTAACGGATTTTTTACACAAATTTTATAATGTTGCAAAAAACCATACGCAAGATTTAAACGTTAAACCACAATTACAATATTTACGGCGTGGAAAATAGCAGCCGTTCACCGCAGATATAATCGTACCTTATAATTGTAATAACGGTTTGCAATTATTCAATAATTTAATCTGCTTTTGAGTTTGAGGAGTCAGTGACATCAATTAAAGTTCAACAATAGACAGTTTAACCTTAAACGTTAATTAGGTTTCATTGTGTGAACGGTAAAATATTACTTGCATTAAAATAATTAAAGTAATGACTTGTTAAGTGTAAGGAAATATATATATATATATATAGGACTAGCTGATGCCCGCAGCTTCGCCCCCCGCTGAAGTAGATTAAAACGTGTTTTCCCGTGATAAAACGTAGCCTATTTCACTCTCCAGCCCTTCAGCTATGTCCATACGAAAAATCGCTCAGTTTCGACGTGAAAGAAGGACAAGCAAAGAAACACGCTTTCACATTTATAATATTAGTATGAATATGGATATTCAGTTTTGAAACAAATCTAGTTTCACCAATAGAATAGTTAACTTAATTTAAACTTGAAATGCTTGCTTCAAATACAATTTTACGGTGAAGGAAAACATCGTGAGAAAACTTGCAGATTTGCGAAGAAATTCAATGGTGTGTGTGAAGCTCCCAATCCGCGCTGGGCCTGCGGTGGAACTACGGCCGAAGCTCTCATTTTGAGAAAATGCCTGTGGCCTGTATTCGGACGTATATAGGGCGGTGATGATGATATTAAAACTATAACATAATGAAAATATAAATACTTAAGCTAAATAACATTAAATCTGAATTGGTACCACCCGTGGCTTGTCTAAAAGGCCGGCAGCGTGCCTTCGTTGAATACTAATGCTTTTTCGTTTAAAGATACTGCCTGCCAGCACTTTTTGATGGCGTGTACCAGGTGCTTTTACAACTTTTTGACGAGTCTGTATGCGAACACCTCTTTAGTCGTAAATAGTACACTACTATCGCCCATACTTTACACTACCGTTGTTCTGTGCCGTTCCTGCGGCGAACCAACATACTGCGGTTAGTCACATGTTCAGACAAAGTTTGTCTACGTAAATCTCACACCTACGTGTTTATTGCAAGGATTATTACAATTTTTCACTTCCAATTCATCTAAATTGAATTTTGGATTGAGTCGATGAATCCGCCAATGTCAAGATAGAAAAAGAAACATTTAATTTTCTGACTTGCGTAATTATTTTTCTCGTTAAACCTAAATTCTCATTTGACAGCTGTCGTTTCCATGCAGTTTCTAGTTACCGCACAACGGCCAACCGATAGTGTCTTTCTCAACCTCGACATTGGCAGAATCATCGATAGTATCGATGGAGCTATATTTTTACAAATAGAATTGAATGCAGTTTCTATCTGACCCCTATCTGACTTTCAATTTGTATTTGATTTTTAAAATAAAGCTCACAGCAAGTTTTTGTTTTCCCACTGTTTCGAATCTTCATTCTTCAGTCGGATATAAGTTTTGCTAACAATTTTTTTTACGAATTAATTATTTGTTATTGCCCAGGTGCACGAGCCCAAACGCTATTCTTTCCCCAACCAAGGGGAACCACAACAGCTCGAGGACACTAGATAATCCGACTCCCAGCTCCGTTTTTAACCTAAAACCACGAATTTTAATGGAATGACAGCTGTCAAATGCGAATCCAGTTTTATCGCCAGCAATAGCGATGCATTTGATAATGTGGAATTATAAAGTTAACATACAAGATCCTCATGACATTTAGCACCATTTTGACGTGTGTTTTTTGTCGTTTAACAGTAAAATATCTATCTTGTATTCAATTAACGCGGTGAGAAAATGACATGTCTATCGGCCGAGGCCGTCGGCGGCTCTAAACTATCATTATTATCATTACGATCCGCACTGGACATAGGCGAACTAGATGAGCCATGGTTTCAGGTGGTTGCATCGTGCAGGTTTTAGACGTCGCTTACTGAAAGTGATACTGCAGGGAATTGAAAGATAAGAATCTTAGTTTTGATTTTAGCTGGCGCATGAGTGTCGGAATGTGTAGATGTGTGTGCGATATCGTAAAAGTAACATTATTAATATAAATAATAAATCATCATAAAAATCTCAACATAAAGAATTCATACGTTCTGAGGTCCAAGTTATTTATATTATATTTTGGACTATTAAACTCGCGTACCTGGTCCATATAATTGCTAATAAATTTGAAACTATTTTAGCAGCAGTTTTTATTTGCTTACCTACTTTTTATGCGTTCATAATTATGCTACATAGGATTACCTATATGATAGAACAAAAAACTTAGCTACAAATCTTACAACAAAATTTTGATCAACTTCCGTGGTCGAGCTGACTTAAAATATTGTGCTTGAAAACGTAATTTTTAGCAAAAAACTTACGATTAAAGATTGCACTGTTAATATAATGATTGAAATAGACTGTACCTACGCTGCATATCGGTAAAAAACTACGCCCATGCCTCTTCCGTCCTAACTATATTTCCGCGATTCACACCACCTGGCGTGGTGGCATTGAACCTCGCTTCAAGTCGGTTAGTGCGCCAAAAAAACTTGAAGTATGTACATAATGTTACTGACGGAGGGGCGTGGCCTACTGGTGGGAGGCTAGCTTACTACTGGTTACGTCATTGTTAAAAAGAAACGTCTGAGATGCTGATTAGATACCTATAGGTCTGCTTTAATTCACTAAATGCTTGTTGCTGTCACTCGGGACTTATCGAGGCGATATCTCGCTAAATTTACCTCGAAATTACCTTACAGTCAAATCGTGACCACGGCCGCTGCAATGTGGTCAAAACGTCGATGTAATTTTAGACAGCAATATTGTACGGTATATTATGATTGCGATCAAGTCCTCCGGTATTAAATAAATGAGTGAAGATTGTGAAGGCTTAAAACAATAAGTAAACACTTTACTGTACAAAAACAACGAAAGAATCACAATTGACACATTATTATTAGGTTGCCTGGAAGAAATCGCTCCGAAGCGATAAGGCCGCCTATTGCTTACTGTATATATTTTTCCATGTACCTACTTGTTTTTCTGTATTGTTTTCTTTGTGGTGGACAATAAAGAGTCATTGTATTGTATTGTATTGTTTTGTATTCTGCTATATTACTATAAATATTGTAGGTAAACTCTGTCATTTTCTATCTGTATATTTTGAAAAGGGGCTGAATTTTATTCAGCTTTTTTTTCGTATGGACTGGTCTAATGACATTTACAGCTAACCGAAAAGAGCGCAACTACTAAAGGGGGGAATTTAGTCAGCATGCCACGGCGTGTCCTAGTGAGCCGACCTCGGAGTTTGGATGCTAAGGAGATTATCCAAGCATTCTGATTTTATTTTTATTGAGCTACACAAAGTGCAAGCGTAGGAAAGTTGTCCGCTTCGAAATTAGCGTTTCTTTTTTCGACTATTTGTTGGTATCGGATTGAGCTCAAATTTGTCCCACTTGTGTAAACCCAGTGATAATATAATAATTTTGTACTTACTTAAAATGATGATAGTCCGACTCTCATCTCTGGAGGAGGGAACTATTCAAAGGTTTATGGCATCGCCTTAAAACTATGTATACAGATTATGTAGTTTGGATGACAATGCAAAAGCTACACAAAAATTATTATGCGATCTACATAAAATAACATAAATAGTATTTTTGTGAAAAATATTGTATCGCGCATAATTGGGGATGTCTATTTTTTTGCAATGTATAGTAAATCGAAAACCATTTCGAGATAAATGTTTTCTAACTCGTTTTCTGTAGTTATTATTTTTTTATATAACGTAATGAATTTATTAAATAAGAAATATGCAATGACTTTCATTTGACGTTGGTGTATTTTGCGTGACCGGTCGTACTTTATTGTGTGTGGTTAGATTCTTCACAATTTACGCGTGGATTATACTACGGAGTTTGATTTGGACCCGCTGTCTGACATCTAGCACTTTGACAGTGCCAGTAAAGTGACACAGTGTAGAGTGTACCACTACGCAAAAAATAATTAAAGGGGTTGCGTTATCTTACGCATTTAGATAGAGTTAGAAATTTGGCATTGTTGGGAGCCCTCAATTATAATGTGACGTCATCAACTAAAATAGTTTCAATAATTAATTTTGATAAAAGTAGAGAACTAAATGACAAAATATTGAAATTAGTTTCTTATAATTGACTTTCCTATACAAAAAAAATATAAAAACCACTGGTAATTTTTTTTAGACATTCCCAATTACACAGAATCTGACACATGTTTGACACATTCTACTGTCAACAACCATAAATTGTTTTCTTGTTGGTAACAAGCCTATAAAATATATGTCGGCTCGCACTCATTATTTTAAATTCTAAGATAACTGTCAAAATAAACATTCATTTTATCTTATCTCATCTTAAATATCCATCTTATCTATATGTTTAAACTTCAAGCAGTAAAATAAACCTGATGCGTGAAAAAGGAAATGGACGAAATTAATCGCTATTCGATACATATATTCTCTGTTAATTGGAATAACTCGTTTAGAGTAAATTGCTTTCCGAAATGTTCGTATGCTGTTCCCGTCTATACGATATTAATTGGCCTGGACTGTAGCATAAATATTTGCCATACTGACCACATGTTTAGTTTTGCAGGTGGTCAGACCAGTCGATCGAGAATCGAAAACGCGTTTTATTACTCATCGATATGATCGGAACATGTCTCGATTAGCTATTTGTGAACGATAAATTAACGAGTTTTCTCTTTACGTAATACGTGGTGTCTGAAGGCTTCGGTTACTAAGAATAGGCACTGTTACAGTTCGCGTGACAACAGGGGTATCGCCTAGCCCTTTACCGACGGGTGTCAACTATAGTTGACAGTATGTTTAGTATAAAATAGACTTTCTGTCACTGTAATTAGGTAGAGAATTCATATTTATTCAGATTGTGCCCGTAGGCAAAGGGCTAGAGACAATTGATGCTTGTTCTTACTATGAGTATGTATGTCTTTGAATAGTTAAGAGCATTAACTCGTTGAAATCAAGCTCAGATTAATAAATTACTTTTGTAACCTTACGACACACATTCTTTTTCAATGACGAGTAAATAACCATCATCATAAATACTGTCACAGAGAACATCGTAAAATGACCCTACCGGTAGAGTCTATGGAATCCTCGTAAGGCATACTGAATAATCCTCATGATGATTTTTCAAAATTACCACTAGGTGTAAATAAAAAAAAACTTGTACTAGCGTATAGCCAAGTGTGTATAGACAAGTAGACGTTACGAATTCTAAAAAATGTCTTTAGTTCCATATCCGTACAGTCGAAGACGTAAATATCAATACAGCCATCGCGTCAAATATTATGTAAACGCCAATCTTATGGTTATGGTTATTTTCGACGTCTTAGTAACATAATATTTACTCCACCTCTACACTTTGTGCAAAAAGGGATTTTCTTAAGTTTTTTATCTATAACGAAATAGACTATTTTATTTTATACTAGCTGTTGCCCGCGATTCCGTCAGCAAAGAAATTCGTTTATCGCTGTCCCGCGGGAATTATGCTATTTTACGGGATAAAAACTATCCTATGTCCTTCCCAGAGTCTCAATCTATCTCCATATCAAGTTTCATCTAAATCGGTTCAGCGGTTTGAGCGTGATACTTTCACGGGGCAGCCTATCAAACCTACTCGTAGTTAGTGACAAAACACTTATTCGTTTCAGACCTTGTTGGCCAGAATCACTCTATCTAAATATAAAACAATATTATAAAGAGGAAAATATTTCATTGTCTGTTGGGGATAAAAAAAATCACCTAAATAAGCTACTGTTATCAGCGCGCAAACATGGGCTACTTTTTAACCAAGGAAAATACAAAGTTCCCACGAAACGTAGACGAAATAGCAGCAGCTTCTTACATACTACGGTTACATACTCGATGCTATCACCACCGGAGCCGGAACAAATTCGCATACTTCGAAGCTTTATCACTTGGCAATATTTAACATCGAATGAGTCAGGAACTTTCTTCGCCACGCCTCTGACGGCATTCATGTAAAATGAGTGACCAATCCTTATGGGAAAGAAAATGTTAGGTATACCTACGTGCACATTAAATATAGCTAGGTCTAAAAAAACTAGCGTGAGACTCTGGTCTCGTCAGCATCATCAGCCCAGCCTATACAGGGTTATTTTTAATTCACTGACATCCTCTTAACCCTGAATTCCTATCACTCAAACAAATGTTTTTTTATTTACAACTTTTTTAAATGAAGCACTTTTTTTCCCATACAAATACACAGAGTATCGTAAAAATAAGAGGAAATCTCAAATTTTCAAAACGTTATTACACCAAAAATATTAAGTTATGACAAAAGCCGTAAAACAAAAAACATTTGTTTAAGTGGTAGGTGTTTAGGGTTAAAAGGATGCTAGTGAATTACAAATAACCCTGTATAAGTCCCACTGCAGAGTACAGCTTTATGTTGTACCTACAATAAATTTTATGAACCAATTCTTTTAATTTTTTGTGCTAACCGTATAACCATAAAAACTTTTTAACAAAAAGTTAAACCGCCGAAAAAACTGAAAAGCAAAAAATAATACCTTTTTTGTTTGACCTTAATCTAGGTACCAGTTTGAAGTCGGTGCCTCAGCACTAGCCAGGAGGAGTGGACCTATAATCTTCTACCTGACTGGCTTCTATCACTCCCCCTGGCTCGTGCTGAGGCACCGACTTCAAACTGGTACCTAGATTAAGGTCAAACAAAAAAGGTATTATTATTTGCTTTTCAGTTTTTTCGGCGGTTTAATTTTTTGTTAAAAAGTTTTTATTTTATACTTTTTTCCCATCCTTGGGGTAAATTTTTTTTTCCAAATTTATATAATAAAAACTTCAAGGTATACCCTATCCAATAAAAAAGAATTATGAAAATCAGACTACTCTGTAAAAAGTTGCTCAATCATCCCCTGTTTTCCTACCCTTAGGGTAGGAATATTATTTCTAAATTTACATGGAACCATCCTTGAGGTATACGCTTTCCAATAAAAAAATAATCATCAAAATCCGACTACTCTGTAATAAGTTATTTGTGGTCATATAGTACAATCGGTAACTGAACAATCAATCATCCCCTGTTTTCCTACCCTTTGGGTAGGAATATTATTTCCAAATTGAAATGGGACCACCCTCGGGGTATACGCTTTCCAATAAAAAAAGAATCATCAAAATCGGACTACTCTGTAAAAAGTTATGCGTGATCATACATAAAAAAAAAAAAAAAAAAACAAATATACACGTCGAATTGAGAACCTCCTCCTTTTGTTTTCGTCGGTTGAAAATAACCAAATTTGCTCTCACGCGCACTTTGACACGTATATACACCGTGAAATTTTAGTGGTTGTTTTCCCGAAACGAGGTGATTTAGTTTCGATTGTAGAATCGATTTATAATTACTATTTTGACTAGAGTGAAAAATCCAATTGTGAAAAACGAAAGTCGAAAATGACCGCAAACCAATAGTAACGCTTCGTTGGTACAAGTAGCGTACGATCGTACGATAGGTTAGGTACCAACGAAGCGTTACTATTGGTTTGCGGTCATTTTCGACTTTCGTTTTTCACAATTGGATTTTTGACTCTAGTCAAAATAGTAATTATAAATCGATTGTACAATCGATACTAAATCACCTCGTTTCGGGAAAACAACCACTAAAATTTCACGGTGTATATACGTGCTTACCACAAGTAAAGCCCGCTCGTCATCTTGACTCGCAGGTTTGTTGAAACATTTCTTTTATTTACTTCTGCTAACCGTATTTTAACCAAATTCGTTCTCACCCCGGCGCCACACATATTACAAATGTTTGAACACAGTTATTTGATCACATGTGTAGCACCGGTATTTGCTTATTTGTTCAATAGAACATCCATACAATCAACCATAGATCAAATATGTGTTCAAATATGTGTTGAAACATTTGTAATATGTGTGGCGCCGGGGTCACGCACACTTTGACACGTGCGTGCTTACCACAAGTATAGCCCGCTCGTCTTCTTGACTTGCAAGAACTGTACTATCAGTTCTATGATAGAGCCTTAACTATTGTACGATTGTTTGCATCAATTCTATCCGAGTTACAGTCGAAAAAGCCGTGGTTCTAGTAGTATAAGCTAGTCCTCTCAAGCAGAGGGCTTTGGGTCCGAACCCGGGCTCGCACCTCTGAGTTCTTCGTAATTTACGTGCGAAATTACGTTTGAAATTTACAGGCACGCTTTGTAAGGAAACATGAAGAAATTCAATGGTGTGTGTTAAGTTCCCGATCCGCACTAGGCCCGTGTGGGAACTATGACCCATGCTGACCTGACCTGTGCCCTGCAATGGGACGTATTAGGCTGGGATGGTGATGGTGATTATATTAAGAACTCAATGAGAATTTACATATTTTTATAAATATATTTGATGGAAAGCCTCAAGCATGCGGTTTGTCTCCAACGACCACCCATCGGCCTTCCTATGCTAATGCATGAGTAACGATCGTGAATGGAAAGGTGAAAGTGTTTGTTTATGATTAACAACTTTTGTCGTTTGTCCAAAATTGTTTGATCAACCGTGTCATTGAAATGCACAATCTAAAGACATGGCTTCTTCAGTAGTTTTGTTTTAAATTTCCGTGTCCATTATTTAGCTTCAAGCTTTACTTGATGGATGATTTCTACGTATATAGACTTAAACACATCACGCTCATGAAAAGTTATTTTAGCCGTTAAATATTACAAATAATTACGTAAAATTAATCACACATATCATTATGTACATACCTCCTCACGCCTCCTTCCCAGCAAAGGTGTAAGCAGAGACTATTTTGTATCCACCTTGCTACGATCCTGACATACAGTTTTCGCTTCCACAACACTCATTTGTCTTTACATACATGCTCGCTGGTTTCGGGTTACTCTTGAACTGACCTTTCTTCATGACATCTCTAATCTGATCATGATCTGATTACAAACAGTCAACTAAAATCAAAAGATACCTCCAAATTTCGGTAGCAACAGTACCTCTCAGCAAGGTCTTAAAACTATGGTTGCAAAGAAAAAACAAAACTAAAATCAATGAACTAAACCATGTATGTATGTAATACGCGTGAGCTCAAATTAATAATTATCCTAGTAATATTATAAATGAAAAGTTTTTATGTGTGGGTATATGTGTTTGCTTGTATGCGTGCGTATTTAGGTACCTACTTATATCTGTTACCATTTCATGCGAAAATGGTTAGTCGAATTTGGCTGAAATTTGGTATGCAGATACAAAAATGTAGTTCCATCTCTGGATAACACCTAGGCTAGTTTTTATCTTGTTATTTTCAAGGCATCCGGTTTCATTTAGTAAAATCCAAAATGTTAACCTCTTAGACCCATTCTTGAATAACTCTGCTAATAATTTTTACCTATACTACTGTTTCTTTCGAAATATTGAATCAGAATTTAACGTAATAATTTCTTTACGACAAGCATTAAAAATGTCTAAGAATGATTATGGTTATAAGACAGCAAAAAACAGGATGAAACAGGAACTAAAATTTTTAATGCAATTGTTCCCGTATTCAAGCATTGAAAGCTTTGGTTGAAAGTCAAAAATGTGACTGCTGCAAAGAATGTGACACTCTCATTTAATTTCAACTGTTTTATATCGCACTCAAAATGCACTTTTCACAAATCTACGTTTTATTTAACAATAACAATGCGACCAACCGTCACTAAAATTAAGTATTTCGATTAATATTTCTCTTACAAGATTGTTTGTCAAAGTGAAAATGCGCGTAGAAATGTGGGGTATTGACGTAATTTTCCACGAGCTCGGACGGTCTAACGACGAAAGCAAACGTTATAATCCCTCATCAATAAATTTCTCCGCTCTAGATTCATTCATTAATCACCGCCGCTTGCGCATAACGTGAACTCTATTCATTCAACTTGTAATCAACTCCCATGAATTCTTAATTTCAATTAATTGCTTCAAAAACTTGAAAAATTTGGAAGTAACCCCTCGTTTGATACGGCAAAAATACTGAAAAATCATTTAGCGATTTGTGTAAGTCCAGGGAATGTCAAGTATTATGGAATCAACTGCATTGTAACCCACTGTGGAACCTTTTTACGGAAAATGTCACAGTGACATCGAAATTCATTATTAAATTTATGTGAGAACTTTCTACGGTGGACCAAGAATCAAATGATTCGATAGCGCATTGATAAAACGTGAGGGTTATATTAGACGATTAGTATACACAAAAAGATTCATTAGAAAATTCAGGCAATCATTTCAACTGAATCTACCTAGTTCATGTAATCTAAAAATGAAACAAAAAATGTTATAAAACATAAGGAAAACCATACGTACTACTGGCCACCTGCTATTTTTTACACAAGTTATATCAGCATTAAGGTAGCAATGTACGAGAGTTAAATTCAGCACGCCTCTAACTAGTCCAGTGAAGCAGATGTTACCATTATTTACGAATCTGAATGTGAATTAACTTGTAATTACCAATTTTTTTTAAGTAGTTTGACGTAGTTTTTTTCCGCTCGCTTTCGAATTTATACACCGTGAATTTTTAGTGGTTGTTTTTCCCGAAACGAGGTGATTTAGTATCGATTGTACAATAGATATATAATTAATATTTTGACTAGAGTCAAAAATCCAATTGTGAAAAACGAAAGTCGAAAATGACCGCAAACCAATAGTAACACTTCATTGGTACCTAACCTATCGTACGATCGTACGCTACTTGTACCAACGAAGCGTTACTATTGGTTTGCGGTCATTTTCGACTTTCGTTTACCACAATTGGATTTTTGACTTTAGTCAAAATAGTAATTATAAATCGATTGTACAATCGATACTAGATCACCTCGTTTCGGGAAAACAACCACTAAAATTTCACGGTGTATACATAATCTACAGGTTTTTCTTTAGTCTTTTTCTACATATCAAACTAGACTAGACTACGTTTACTCTGCTAGCCGGATTTTTATATATTTTTGCTAGTGTTACGAACGAGCCTAATTAAGCCAATATCAATGAAAACTACTTCACATTATAAAGCTAATCATGTTTGTGGATACGATTGTTACCATCTAAGTAAATAACCATCATCTCTTTGCTTGTATCCGGCAACCAACGACATAGAAACGCAGCTGTCGTACGATTACCGTATTTTATATAGCTCCTCATTACCGTAATAGTGTGTGCCACGCGCGAAGTCGTTAGTGCTATAAAACGGCTAAATAACTGATTTATCATTTATTACTTTCCCATTTGAGTCGGTTTCTCCTATCTCGGTAACAGGGGATGTGCACTAGATTGTGCAGTTCCTCGCATTATCAAGTATGTCAATAATGTCATTATTATCGTCATTGTCAGGCTTTGATTGTCTCACTTTTTGTGATTGTCATGATGATTATTGACTTCGGAGAGTTTTTGTTCACGTTAAAAAAAAGTTTGCAACCAATGTTCAAGCAGGATATTATGAAGATCTATTTTTCTTTTAAATAAGTGTGATAATCGTCAGTAAAATTAAAACTTTTGTAATTCTGTATATTGTGGTTTACCACCTTGCACATCAAGTAATTCGTTTACTCTTTTACTAAAACTTTTTAAGAAACCTGTAGCATAGCTACCAAACATTTTACTACAGTTCGTACAGTGTTCGTACAGTGTGGAGGTGGAGGAACTGCATGAACGCACATTTCTTGCATAAACGTAACTATTGTAAGGTCGCGGGTGAGCAAAGTAATTGTTTTAGTTCATTTTACTACAGTTAGTAAAAGCTTTGTATTGAAGAAACACAGTTTAACTAACTAAATAAAAAGTCGTATATTAAGTTCTTAAAGTAGAATCACGATTAACTCTAGTGGTGGCTATAATTTCATCGCTTACCTCAGAAATACGCTGCGGTCAATGAATACCCGCGGTTAGTTTGCAATTACATAATTATGTTATTGATACTGTTGTATTCGTTATTTACTGCGTGTAAACGTGTTGTCCGTTTCTTTAACAGGTTTTAAACCATTTGTAATGAAATATGGCTCCTTTCATAATTTGTTTAGGTACTTAACTATTTTTCTGTACCTATTACGAAACAATTAGAGTGTCCTTCTGTTCAATACATAAAAAAAAAGGGTAAAGGGTACAGTCACGAGATTTAATTTGGGACCCACTTTAGGTTGACAGCCCTGTCATATTGTATAATTCAAAGGATATTTATTTCGAAATGGGTCCCAAATTAAAGCACGCGACAGTACTAATATATAATAATAGAGAAAGAACGTTCGAACAATCTTCGATTTGCAATTGGTCTAGTTTAAGAAACAGCGATCCCCATTGAAATGACTTCTACAAAATCAACACTTTGGCTTAAAATAATGGTATACACTCTAATGGTGTTGTCATGTCAGAGCATTAGATAAATAAGCTCGGTGTCGTAAATCTCAAAGGTAGATGAGCTATCGTTGCTGATCACTTTCACAATCGTATATATCAAACTAATTTACAACACCGACCTTTGAACTTGTTACTTTTCCCCTAGTACAATAAACAAGCTGATGCATTCAAAGAATTAAGTACATCCCAATAGTTACACTCCCCGTATTGGACATAAACGAACTTTCTCCGCAACTATGCACAGGGAATCTGGACGGACTTCTTTAGGAAATAATACCCCAACGTAGTTATAATGGCTCGTCATGATTATATCCTTGGGCATAATGAGGGATAGCGTTTTGTTTTTATTGAGTAGTGCCTATTTATTGAATGCTTTGAAGCCAATCCAGGTGAATGTTACGCACGTTTTGACCTCATTCAATTCACTTAATTGAGCGATCAGCGAATAAAAAATTCGTACATATTCGATTAGTTATTCTGAATATTAAAAAATTCAACACGAGAAACAGCTCTATTGTATTTATGTTTTAAGAGAATTTTTAGTTATAGGGACACCGTCCGCTTTTAATCCTCTTTGTCATAAACCCCCTCCCTCTCATAATAAAAAAACGTCGCAACCCAGTGTAAAGAAAACAAAATGTGCTTTGCCTGTTATCTAGCAAAGGCAAATATCAAAGTGATAGATAATGGAAAGTTAATAGAAACTGGACTAACGTACCTACATTTTATAAAATAATAATTGTTTATTTTTCGGTTATTTTTGTAACACATGTGCCTGTTCGATCCATCTATATCTGTTAGTAAAGTTGTATTAATAATAAACGTTTATGAAACAAGGTGTCTTAAGAATGATGTCTTAATAAGTGTAACGGTTTAAGGGTAATCTAAATAATTAACAATATTTGACTGTCTTAATGATAAATAGGTAGTACATAACTCATCTCAAGCTACCTTTTGATCCAAATACATGTATCAAAGTAGACACAAATTTAAATAACTACTTATCCAAAATTTCATTTCTCAACCCATCAATCTCCTCCCAACTCTGGACAAATTGTAATAATTTATAACTCCAAATCATTATAGTAATACGCTCCTCCGGAATATGATTAAGTACTCGGACATCTTTCACTTGCTAACAGTAAAGACACCGATGTAATGCTACTTGTGTCACTTGATTAATGCATTTAAAGCCTATGGTAACCGAGAAAAGTAAGAGTCAAATTGTCTTGCACAAAGAACATGTATTCTATCATTAAAGTACCTAGTCATCATCATTATCATCCCAGCCTACATACGTCCCACTGCAGGGCACAGGCATGGACTGTAGTTCCCACTCGGACCCAGTGCAGATTGGGACTTTCACACCTGTGTACAAATTTCCTCACGAGGTTTGTGTACAACGTCAAAGCTCATGGTAAATTTCAAATGTAATTTCGCACGTAAATACCGTAAAACTCAGAGGTGCGAGCCCGGATTTGAACTCATGACCCTCTGCTTGAGAGGCCATAGGTCAAACCACTTGGTTACCGCGGCTTTTTTAGACCTGGGCTTTTTTATCACAGTTACTAGTTACTACTTATTTTTATTAAAGAAAGAAAGAAAAAAGAAAATATTTATTACACGAACTAAAGTTACTAGTTACTACACTTTCACTATATTACTACTACTTTTACTTTAACTACTAGGTACTTTTGTGTAACTGCGAACCCCGAAGCTGGTTGGCTGCTTAGCTGGCTGGAAACACTGATTGGTTATTGTTTTTGGAATTTTATTATAAAAACGTATGCAATTTCCCAGAAATAACTTTTTGGTTTTGGCCAGTCAGTAAGATGGGGCTTTAAGCTTCCCTGTGTTTCTATTAGTCTTTAGCTTATCGACGTTAGTGGGAAAATCACAATATTTTTTTCTTATACCTGGTTTACACTCGCGTACGAGTGGCGAGACGAACTTCGGGACGAGCCACGAGACGAGAGTGTGAACAGGCGCGCCTCGCGCCTCGTCTCGTGATTTGCCTTGATTTTGAGGCTCGCGTCCGGAGCGAGACGACGAGGCGAGGCGCGAGGCGAGGTGACGAGTACTACTATTTCATTTTTTTATTTACTATTTTGTAAATAAAAAAATGAAATGCGCTTATTTCAGACCAACTATTGTCCATGTTTTGTTAGTATATTCCTATTCTTTGCTAACGGAGCCGCGGGCAACAGCTTGTTCATATGTATAAAAGAGTATGAGTCGCACACACGTGCAGTATCGATTCGCGAATTCCTCGATGATGCGTGGGAAGTGCGCCCGCGCCGTTCCTGGAACGTGCGCCCACGTTTCATCAAATCGCTCCATCGCAGGATCAGCCCCTATTCGCAACGCTAAAGCGATACGCCACACTCGATACAGCCTATTTTTCTTGACCGTTAACTTCATTCCTAACTTAAAACTGGAAGTTTATGGTACAGCATGATGTTATCAAACGACATCTATTAAGCAATAGCTATGATATTAGTTTTCAGCAGATTGAGTGTACAGTCAAGGACTATAATTCATAAGCCACCATGGAACCATTTAACAGTAAACGTCATAGTGACATCGCATTAATTAACAAGGAAAATCGTAATGGCTTTAGCCCGCCTATTGCTTACCTTGTAACTTACTCTCTGTGTACCTGTTTTCTGTATTGCTTACTATTCCTGGTGTACAATAAAGAGTCATTGTATTGTATTGTATTGGCTTTTCTTTTGAGAAGGTTCTATCTCATGAATTTAAGTCCTTGACCGTACCTATACTAAAATCATGCATCATTTTTAGGGTTCCATAGCCAAAATGGCAAAAACGGAACCCTTATAGTTTCGCCATGTCTGTCTGCCTGTCCGTCCGCAGCTTAGCTTAGTGCTAGAAAGCTGTAATTTTGCATGGATATAATGCAGCAAAATAAACTATACAAAAAATGTAGGGTACCTACCTCCACATTAGACGTAAAGTGGTGGTGATTTTTTTTCTCGTCTGACCTTGTAGTGTGATGTATCGTTGAATAACAATAATCAAGCAATTTATTTTCAATGTAAAATTATAATCATTTGCATTTAAATTTATTAAATAAATTTAATAAATATTGTGATGATTAATAACCATTCCTAAATTATTGTGATGATTGATGTCGTTGGATAGGTCTTTTAAAATCATTACGGGGTTGTAAAGCCGATTTTTCGATACAGTAATTCTTTTGCGAAACGTTTACCGTTATAAACCAAATTTTTGTTAAAATCTAAAAGCTAAATTATTGTTTTAAAAATTAAAAAAAAATCATGATGGGAGTAAACATATCAAATTAACAAGGAAAACTATTACGGCTAAGTTTGAGAATTATTAGTCGTTTAAGAGTAAATAGCAGCCTGATCTATAAAATATACCTATTTAGAAAATTCCGTACAGAGTACAAATCCTTAGAAAAATATTGCTTGTTTAATACGGGTAGTATAATTAATAGTAAAATTAATACGACTAAGGATTTTTTCGTAACGGCTGCAGAACCATGTCCTGGATATGTCCGGAACGCCCTTTACCTGTTTTTGTCTTCTGCTACAGTATTCTTGAGTTTTTGGAAGCGCTCGTCGTTTACCCAATCATCCAATTTTGATGAAAACGTTTCATCCAGAAATTATTCGGCCCTCCTTTATAATGTCTGCACTGTTTCTTTGCAAAAACCTGTATTATGCCCCTTGGGAGCAAGAAACAATGGTATAATTTTAAATGAAGCCGTCTTCGACCTACAAAGAGAGTTCAGTTTCGTTGCAATGAAGCTGTTACGAAAGAAATGCTTGAATAACCTTTTCTCTGGGAGTTTTGCTTAAAACAATGGCGCATACCCAAGCTTCCAGGTCTTTTAAGATAAATATGTAATACTAAAGTCTACAACTTTAAAGTGTTATAAATTTTAATAATAGCTTGTGGTTTCACTGAATTCTCTTTACTGTAATACTTGTTAACACTCGACAAGGTAATTACAGTACAACGATTTATTTTAATTTAACATTTTTCTTTTGTTTCGTTATTCGACAACAAGCTCTGGAATTTATATTAGCAAAAAGACGAATAAATAAATAAATGAATAGTGTCGTAAAATCAAAAAGATTTCAGTAGAGATCTTAGAGACGATTACTTAATGTAGATTATGGCTTGACCAAGTGTGATTTATTTTAATTTATTGTGAGAGGAAGGCAAATGAGCAAGCGGGTCATCTAATGGAAAATGATCATCACCACTCATAAAAATCAACAACTCGGACTCGGAATATTTATTATATATTATATAAAGGTTTTATATTGGATTTTTTTTTGTGAGTATACACTTCCACTTTTGTATCCGTGAAATTTTAGTGGGTGTTTTCCCGAAACGAGGTGATTTAGTATCGATTGTACAATCGATTTATAATTACTATTTTGACTAGAGTCAAAAATCCAATTGTGAAAAACGAAAGTCGAAAATGACCGCAAACCAATAGTAACGCTTCGTTGGTACCTAACCTATCGTACGATCGTACGCTACTTGTACCAACGAAGCGCTACTATTGGTTTGCGGTCATTTTCGACTTTCGTTTTTCACAATTGGATTTTTGACTCTAGTCAAAATAGTAATTATAAATCGATTGTACAATCGCAACTAAATCACCTCGTTTCGGGAAAACAACCACTAAAATTTCACGGTGTATAGTCAAGCCTTTGACACGGTACGCTTTGAATATCGATCTATGTAAGGAAGCATTTGTCAACCACTATCAAATAATCCTGAAAACATGTAGGTCTAGGCACCGAATACAACTTTGTCCCATTTAGTGTCGAGATCCTTGGTCCGTGGGGTCCTAGCGCTATGAAGCTCTATAAAGAATTAGCAGAGAGGTTAGTCAACGTCACAGAAGACAGAAGAGCCGAAACCTTCCTCGGACGAAGAATTAGCTTAGTTATTCAAAGACGGAACGCTGCCGGTATCTTCGGAATCTGGCTTAGGGGGACCATTTTTCGTAATGATTCTCCTTATTATGAGTACCTCATTAACATTTTATTTGTTTGTTTGCAGACGCGGGTACGGGCGGGCGAGCTATGGCCTGTGGACAGGCCGGACGGGATGCCCGTCATACAGTCACTAGAAGTAATGTGTGGAAAGGACCACATGGACGTCCACCTCACTTTCTCACATCCCTTCGAGGGGATCGTATCGTCAAAAGGTATGTTACAAATCAAAAGTAGGTAAGACTTTTATTTTACTACTAGCTTTTGCCAGTGATTTCGTCCACGCAGAACACCAATTTATAGTAAAACCTCTTCTCTTTCATTAGATAAATCGAAAATCTGGCAAAGCAACATATAAAAATCCATCATCATCTTCACCATCGATATTAGTTAGTGAACAATAAATGCCGTTTATTTCCTATCCCGTGACAATTTCAACTAATTCATCCTTATTCTTGCCTACATGATAAAGGATGTATGTAAAATTTCAGCCGTCTATTGGTATGGGCTGAGCGTTAACGTGTCAGGCAGACAGTGCGTGAGTTTTCTTTTCTTTTGTATCTATGTTTAGAAATCCGTATCCTAATGTACTTATTAAAAGAAAACTTACTGACTGAGAATTTACTGGCTTTTCACCGTCTAGCCCAACCCCCTGAACACTGATAGCACAAAATATGCGAAGATGTTCCCTTTGTAGTGTAGGTAAACAAGGATTGGATATACATGATCCCAGCGGGATAGTGGACGGTGTCTAAGCTAGTAGGAATATTTTCACTTAGATATTTCTCTACTCTCCACACTTAAGTTGGAACACCTTTCAACCACACACAGTAGTTAACTCTTGTCTTACCATACTCCACAGTATTCAGACCGCCTCTAATTGTTACTTCTAATTGCTAAGGTTTCACTTACAATTATGACGGATACATGCTGAATTATTAATACATGCTCTAGTTGCAGGCTTTAGTGCACAAATGGGTCGTTTACCGGGATTGGCCCTTGTGGTAAATGACAGTTGAGAAGTTTCTTATACGCCTAAACCGTGTTAGATGCGTTATACCTAATAATCGACATGGACATTCCAAATTGTTGTGTGTTATGGAGAAGTAAAACTAATGTCATTTTTGCTATAGAATTTAATAGAGCAGTTGATTAGTGCATCGTGTAAGTATATGATGATCTTACAGTAAATGCCATAAGGAACCCCCTTGACAGATACTGCAATGTCACTAATGATGTTTCTTGTAGAAAGGTTCCATGGCATACCACAATCTGATTGGTTTGATAGTTCATTTGCCATCTTTCACATCGGAGCTGTGTTATTTATGTGACCGAAAATATTATGATCAGGTCCTTAAGATACTGACAATACAGTCACATCCAGATGTTTATGAGCATCCTAGATAACTCCGCTGTTGATTGATGATCTGAAGTAAACTTAAAATATGGCAAACGAAGCTAAATAATTATTTTATTACTTTGTACCACCGACAATTAACTCAGATGAATATGAATGCATTGACGATAAATTTTTGAATGAATGAACAAAGTAAAATCAGGTGAGATATTGTTTAGAGAATGTGTACTGATCATATAGCGTGCACTTATACGTATTTGTATATTGATTACTGGCTTATACTGCATCATCATCATTGCTATCTTCTTCGGCCATAACATTAGTATAGTTTTATATTACCGCTAAAATATCACCAAATATTTTTCCATTGTATGCGTGACAAACATCGCACACTAAGTTAAACGCTAAAACACTAAAATTGAAAGTTAGTTGCTTCATTTCTTTCTGCGGCTCCTTTATGATGTAAATGTATTACTACAACTGCGTTATGGCCGTTAAGGCGTTTTGTCACGCTAGTGTGAAGACTGTCGAAACTAACACACGCGAAATGAAACATTTCTCTATAAATATTAATGAAAGAAAGTATTTTATTGAAAACGCTAGAGCAACGGCCGTTGACAGTATCATTTAGTTTGTATATCTAACTTGTTTTTACGTAAAGCTTGTACGTGTGATTCCTTTAACCTTTTGACCGCCACGCATCGTTTTTGTTTGGAACAAAATTGATTCTTATGCGGATGCGGGTAGGTTTAATTTTGTATTACCGTACTGTCGTCTATAGCCGACGCTGGCGGTCAAAAGGTTAAAATGTGTGAAATGAAAGAGACAAAAACAATTGACAAACATAGTATCCAAGATATTTTATGCGTATGTTACCTCTACATGAATGTAGTTGAAAATAATATGAAAATGAAAAAAATGAAAATGAAAATTTTTATTACACATAAAGAAATATTACATTTTTAGCAGTATACAGTGGTCCCCAAACTAGGCTGAGCTGAGATATATTTTTTATGTAGTACAGTTGTTTTAGCTTACGAGTGCTGGTTTTTCATGATCATGTGCGTTATACATACACAGTATATTAATTCTGTGCACGTAAGTTTAAGTGCTCTCAGCACTGCTAGTATTTTCCATAGTAACCCGGACGGCGGCGCGGGCAGTGCTGACCTTATTTATAATACGAAATTCGTTTTTCGAACTTCGTATCGTGCCGTCGCGATCACGCTAATAGTATTAAACAGCACGCTTAGTATAAGTTCTACTTTACCAAAATACTTCTCGATCGCGTTTACGTAAAAAAATCAATTACTAGGGAAACATGGACAGCGTCTCCGCGTCCGCGCGTCCATGTTTCCATAGAATTGATTTTTTTACCTAAACGCGATCAAGAAGTATTTTGGTGAAGTAAAGCTTATACTAAGCATACTGAAGAGTGAGAGAGACGGCACAATACGAACTTCGAATTCTAAGCGCGTCTCGTGCCGGCTCCACACTCTCGCGAGGCGCCTCGTAAACCACCAAGTGAGCGAGCGCGAGAGTGTGGTTCATTCCCTCACCTCACCCCCTCGCGTCCTTTGACTCGCGTCCAAAAACCGACTCAAAGCGGAGCGATAGCGAGACGAGGCGAGGGAAGACGAGGCGACACGAGCGCACCGTCCTCACTCTCGTACTCGCGTCCCCTCGTGTAGCCTCGTGGAGAGTGTGGATGGGGGATAAGATCCATATGTCATCACTGGCATTGACGTATTTCGGACGAAAAGACATTGCGGTGTTACCCGAACGCCCGAATGCCCAACTGGATTCGACGATTGACCTCCTCGAAGTTGGACCTACCTAATTGGATAGTTTGTGCTAGGTAGGTATCTATACACAATTGTCAACAACTTCAAGAGCCGAATTCTGGTAGTCAAAACTTGACGTGGTTCTTAAGAGGTTAACATACATTTTTCTATAACAGGCTTGTGACTTTACATTAATGAGGGGCTAAGTCTATTTCGTTGTATGGCATTGGCATGTTAATGCCATCCAGTTTTACCAGATTTTTTAAATTCTTTTTTCTTTGGCAGGTCAGCACGGTGATCCAAGATGTGTCTACGTGCCGCCGTCTACAGGACAGACTTACTTCTCATTCAGGATTGCGTACGCGAAATGCGGTACAAAACCAGGTGAGCCACATTAACAATGTTTAGGCATAATTTAAATGATAAGGCGATGGATGAAATGTAAGGTGTCTTTGCAACAATTGCGAAAAATAAACTGTGTAACATTGTAATTTTAAAGTAGCGTAGAAAACGAGATCCGATGCCACAAACGTTACAAGTGCTACCAGTTTGACGTAATTGTGATTTTTTTGTGTAAGTTAACAATTATGTTGAATCGTTGCACCTTAATTTTTATGGTACAGAGGCAGGCCTTATATAGACGTGAGTGTACAGATTCGACAATTTACATAACACAGTGGGTAGTAAAATATGCTACAAAGAATCTCATAATATCTACGTTTTCAATATATTGTGTGTGTATGTGTTAAGGTGGGGACTGACATGAGCATACGCTCGATGTGAACAGGTTACAAGTCGAATATTCGGCACGTCAGTACAACGAGCGGAACAACTGCTTCAGAATAAATGGAGCAGAAGAAATGCTCAATGCCAATATTCACATGAGCAAATGCTCACGTCAATGCGCACCTTTATACATGAACTAAAGCTTATGTTTTTGCAAATAATAGTTCTTATCCGCTACTTCATTCGCGTTGATCTTTACGTCTGGCGGTACAAACTCTGGGATTTTACTATTCCCAGTTTTTTTTTTAAGACATAGTAGACCAACGATGGTAAGCAAACTCCTCCGCCCTTGGACAAAATTGCGACTCTATGGGATTCGTGTCGCGATGCTTACTTTTAAAAAGTGATAGATTCTTTACAAAAACTCTCGTGATCATCATTTACGTTTTAAGAAGAACTTTGCAAAACATCTTTTCTCTGAGACATGGTGGTTTAGATTAAGTGTTTGCTCGCAATGCTTGCATAGGGTACGCTTGTAAAATATGCACTTACCTCTGAAACTAAGTGGATTAATAGCCCCATTCCTGGAATAAAAATGCCATTATAATCGGCGGAAACGCTCCATACGAATACGCTCGGTACCTACATACGAATGATTTCACAAGAAATGATAACATAATAATAATGTCTGTTTTTCACTTTTACTTACCTAAGTAAGTATTTTTAATGACGATGCAGTGCAATAAAATTTTTAATGGTAATTGTGCACCTGACACAAATATTATGTACAATAAATCATATGAATTTTTATATCAAGTTAACTACTATAATTTTGTTTTCTCTCATAAAACATTCCTGTTGACTTAACTTAATTAATTTCCGGCAATTTCTTCAAGTTTTAATTTATTTACGCAGGGCTCTCAAGAGACTACACAATTTGCAGCTTTTGCTGTAGAAACCTTAGGTCCGTGGAGCTCGGACGCTCACAAACTTTTCAGATTTACTTTTTATCCCGAATAATCCCGATATTCTCACGGAATCCATGTAAAATCCCGAAATCTTAACCTCTAGACAGAGAGAGATAAAGACATGGCATTTCCTACGGATGTTCGTCATACAACGTAAATGTATGTATGTAAATTCTTTATTGTACATAATCTCACTAAAATAATACAGAAAACACACAACAAAACAAAATGTACAAAGGCGAATTGTCCCTAAACGGGATCTTTTGAAGCTAATCTTGAAATGAAGACCACACTGTAACTTTTGGGAATTCCAATAAGTATTTAATAAATTCAACTGCCCAGTCTAATGATTACTCGAG
Source organism: Archips crataeganus (assembly GCA_947859365.1). Classification (NCBI taxonomy): domain Eukaryota; kingdom Metazoa; phylum Arthropoda; class Insecta; order Lepidoptera; family Tortricidae; genus Archips; species Archips crataeganus. Next base: position 16,054,522 of record OX402054.1, read on the forward strand.
AAAAGCCAGAGGTAAAGCTTAGTGATGTTAATAAAATGCATTTGTGGATACTCTCGCATACGTGGAAGTGATAACGAGGAGGAAATTAACGCTTTAAGTTTCTAATAAGCGTTAAGGAAATGGTTAATTTTTTAGTATCGCTGTAAAAGTGATTTAGCAAGCTGAGATGTGTGATGCATAGGAAAAAAATCGTGTCTAAGTCCCGACTAGTGGTGGTGCAGGGGTTTAGCACGCAGCACGGAAATATTTTTGGAAACAGAAAAAAATGCATGGGTTCATTTAGCCTCGATACTCACCAGCCAGGTCTGCAGTTTCGAGTTATAATAGGAGAAGTATGTGACAAGTTTTCAGCTTGCCTCAAACACCTAACCAAAAGTTGGTGCCAGCTCTCCTACTATAGGCTATCACGGCTTTTTTTACTCATAAAGAGTATGTCAATTTATCATTATCATCATTATCCCAGCCTATATACGTCCGACTCCAGGGCACAGCCTCCTCTCGAATGAGGGGGATGTCAATTTATTGGTGGAGGGAGTCAAATAGCCTATTTCGTCTGGTGAAAACGTCACACATCCTTGACATTCTGCGTTAGAACTCAATGCGATCCGGCACGTAACCCTGCTCCTGCTTCAGGAATGGTTAGTTTTTTCTCTCGAACGGCTCAACCAATGAAGATAGCGGACAGTGAGCATAGACACAGAACAGTTATAATTGCAACGTTTACAGACGAGTCTGCGTGTATATGTCTAGCGATTCCAACTGCTGGTTATAGTGTCATTATTATAGAAACAGTTTCATGTCACAGTGGCGTGGAGTGAACATTTTCGTTAGGCAACCCAGAGAGAAAGGGGAGCGTGAGTTAGGTACAATTTATTTCCTTGTGTAGTTTTAGAATCTGGCAATCTCTTATATACCATACCTACAGAAGTGACATGGACACCTGATTGTCTAGTTTCCTATAGGTATGAACCCTATAAATAAAAAGATTTTAATCATGTCTCTATACTATAAAGGTTAGGTAGGTACTTTACTAAGGGGGTGTTTCACCACCTTATTGTCAAACTGCTGGTTACGTAACCAATGACTAAACTAAGTACTGGACAAATCTGTCAGCTAGTGTTTTTTCAGTTTCACCACTCCGGTCCTGTGCAAACTAAGTACCACTTAACTAATCGTGGGTTTAACAAAAAGTCGGAATGACAACGTCGCATTTCACGACCACGCGTTCCTGTTCGCACACTTTCGTTCAAAGAGTCACTCATTATTAAAGCAAAAGAAATGGTTAACTATATAATTTTTGAATACATCTATTTTTTTTGCATAAACAAATATGTAACATTATAATTGATCCAAAAACGGTATTTATTTACGATACTTTGTTAACAATAACAAAGAAAAATAAAATCACGTAAAACGAATCGAAAAGTGGCGCCAAACCATTTGACAGATAAACTTTTTTTTAATGGCGACATACAAGTTCAGGTAGAACAAACGATTGAGCCACTGAAAAAAAGTTTGTTATTAAAAAATATTACGAAATTTTGGATTTATTTTTACATACTAAAAGTGTAGCTACATCTTTTTATTCAAATCTTGATATTTAAATTATTTTATGCAATTTAGCATGACCTCTTTCTTTAAAAAATAAAAAATACTTTTATTTATTTTTCTGAAACCGGCTGAAGGGCTCTCCAACCATGGCCACAAAAAAATAAACTAACTTTATGTGACGGATAAAAATGCTAAATGCCACCTGATCTGATGGTCAAATTAAGAAACAGTTTGTCCGTCACTTAGCGCTAATCGAGACTGGTGAAACAGAAATTTTAATTCCATCTGTCAAATAAGGTTATGATTAAGCTAATCCGCACTTTAAGAAATGTGGTGAAACCGCCCCTAAATGTAAACAAACATCAGCTGCCAACACGACCATAAGTTATTAGCAAATGCAATATTTATAATCGACTTTCACACATCACATTTTTGACGTACTCTTTAGTTTGTTTACATTTAGCCATTTTGTTTTTGTTTGTTTTATTTTGTTTAGTTTTGCTACCTAAACCTTTATAGTGTAGGGACCTAGCCAATTCGATATCCATGTTAGTCAGTTATATGTATGTATCTACGAGATTGTCAAATTCTTTTGAAATTAAGTTAAATGTCGGATTCGATCATAGCCGATGTAAACAACCTCAAAGCGTTTGTATAGGTGGCTGGATGTGCCGTACCCAACACATAATGGTCTAGTTCCCACCCCATGATTTTGGTGTTGATTCCGCTTCGTCGCATCGGCCTTGGCATCTTTCAACTAGCCCCAGTAACCTAGAAAATAATCTAGATACATCAGCGCCATTGCCAATGCTTTTGCAATTCTTGTCCTTAGCCTCACCTAGGTTGACAAGTCGTGATACCCTAGTTCCCAATCCACACTGGCCCCGCCTAGGAACTGGGGCCCAAGCCCTCCCATTCAGAGAGAGGGACCCTGTAGTGGGACGTATGCAGGTGTCTCAAAACTCAAGATCAAGTGGCCATAGTTATGCAGAAAGAGACCAATAATAAAAATCCAGTTTCGAGATATAGCCGTTTTTAGGTTGTAAAAATTTTTTTTACACTCCCTATTATGTTTTAATCAAAATAAGTAAGCCAATTTAGTAGAATACAGTACAATGCATTGTATTAAGCACCTTTTATGTAAATTTAATGGATTTTTCTGGCTTTTTTTTTAAATCAAAAAAGTTGGTTGTTTTCTGCAGAATTAAATGTTTGTTAATCTGTTTTCAACCGTAAATCAATGAAAGCGACCATAATTTAGTCGGTTTTTGCAAATTACCATACGATATTACTTAATTTTTTTGAAAAAAGCTAATTTGATGATCGTAATCAGCAAATTACCTTGGTCGCCTTATACAAAATCTTTTATTCAGGAAAAAATAAAATAAAATAAAAATAGTATACACTTTCTAGTATCTGCCTTATTTTTATATTAAAAAAATTTGCTTGAAACGTTTAGTATATACTTAGTTTTAATAGTCACTTATACTCGAGTAAATATTTACACTAATAACACTCCTGCGCAGTCAAACATTCTTATTCATAAGAAACGACAACGGCACAGTAAGTTCAATTACTGTATTTTGGCGTAAGAAAACGACCACACTTGGAATACACCGTAAAAACAAAATTGCTGAAAGCGACCATATGTCTGGTCGTTTTAAGCAGATCAAATAAATGTACTAACTCATACTTCGTTTTTTGTTAAATCCGACCAGGTGGGCCGAGGGTAATTGGCTGTTTTCTGCAGATTAAAACTGTAGTCTTTTTACGGTAGAAATAGACCAAATACAGTACTTGGCTGCTTTTGACAAATAAAAATGTAAAATTTTGCAGATAGTCGTTTTAAGCTTAATTAAATTTCTCAGTGAAATTAAGTCTTAAAAATTACCGCGTTTCATTAGAATATGCAGAAAAAAATCTAGTTTTTAATGGCATATTTAACTCATTTCTCGAAAAAATGGGGTTGGTCGCTTTCTGCATAACTATGGCCAAGTTATACCGGTTCCGGAAAAAAATAAGAAGAAAACTCCATATCAGAAGCGATAACAGACATTTTTTTATGAAAATTTCTAATAATAAAATTTACTCTATCATATAACTCAATTATCGCTAACTAAGTGGCATGAACTTTTCTTATTTTATTCATAACTGGTATAATTTGCCCTTTCGCCCGGTACCAGGTTACCGTAGAGTTTTGGGACACCGTAGGTATAGGTTGAGATGATGCATGGTTTCGAGCCCCGGGTGCTTGAGTATTCTTTACAGCAATCTTTTTCAAACTGTGGGTCGTGACCCCAAGGAGGGTCGCAAGGCCTTGTTCTGCGGGTCCCGGGTAAAAGTAAGAAAGCATGTATATCTAGGTCCTACTCTACAATAATAATGTAATATTTTGTTTTTTTTTTTTTTTTTTTAATAGCCTGTTTCAGTGTCCCACTGCTGGGCAAAGGCCTCTCCCCTGGACTTCCAACTCGGCCTGTCTGCACTTGTGTTTGACCAGTCGCTCGAGAACGTGTCTAGGTCATCCCGCCATCTTCGCCTTGGCCTGCCGCGGCGCCGGCAACCGTCCTGGGGCACCCATTGAGTGGTGACCCGCGCCCATATTTTGTTAAGGCTTGTTTATTTTTCTAAATGAGACGTTAGAGTAATTTTCAAGTTGCAGCCTTTTTCTTTACTTCCCACTGCAGGCCACAGGGCTCCTCTCAGAATAAGAATGTATTTCTTCATACCTATAATTTATTGAATCAGGCATTACTTTGCGTAGGTCATATCAATGAACAAGGTCGCGGGTGAGCAAAGTAATTGTTTCAGTTCTGTTTCTTTATCTAGGTTTATTGTAGATCATTGAAGAGAATGTCAGTTCACACAGAGAAGAAGTGAAGAATTGCACTAATAATATTAAAGCGTGGCTCGCTAGCTTTGGATAGTTTTTCAAATCACTGATATTTTGTTTCGATTTTGACTTTAGGGGGTCGCTAAAATACTTTAACTTGTACTAGGGGCGTTCAATATAAAGTGAGAATGAGATGCAAACTCTTTTAATATTACGAAATTAAATACTGGCCGGTAAAGCTAATCTATCTAGCTGATTGCTATGGAAAAAAAAACTAACTGTCTTTTGTTTAAAAAAATATACGGTAATTTCTTTGCAATGCTATTGAGTACGTTAGCGAAAATGGAGAAAATTGAACTGCGCGCCGTTATCAAATACTTGTATTTGAAAATCTTTTCTACGGACCAAGTCAATTTGGATTTGCGGGACACTTAAGGGTCTAATGCTCCTCCGTATTCGACAGTCGCACGTTAGTGCGCCGAATTTAGACGTGGAAGAACATCGACAATGGACGACCCCCGCTCCGGACGCCCTACTACAGCAGTAACTGAAGAAATTGTGAAAAAAGTCGAAAACTCAGTTTTGGCGGATCGTCGTGTCACGGTTCGTTTTATTGCTGAAAATGTAAAGATTTCAACGGGGAGCGTGCATAATATTTTACATGAACGCTTGGGTATGAAAAAGGTAGCTGCGCGTTGGGTACCAAGAATGCTTACTGACACGCAAAAACAAACTAGAGTCGAGATTTGTCAAGAAGCTTTGGACCTGATACAGCAAGACCGGGAACTTTTTTTGGCGCGATTTATAACAATGGACGAAACATGGCTCCATCATTACGACCCAGAAACGAAACTGCAGTCTATGACATGGAAAAGGCCATCATCTCCAACTCCGAAGAAATTCAAGGTGAGCCCATCTGCCAGTAAGGTCATGGGCTCTGTTTTTTGGGATGGTAAAGGGGTATTAATGATTGAGTATCTCGAGCATGGAGCCACTATTACGGGCACTTTATACGCCAAACAAATAGCAACATTGCGCAATGAGATCCGCGAAAAACGGCGAGGTAAACTGTCGAAAGTTGTGCTGTTCCACCAGGACAATGCCCCGGCACACAAGTCCGCCGTTGCAATGGCTGCAATTCGTGATGCTGGGTTCGATATCCTTAAGCATCCTCCGTATTCACCAGATCTCGCTCCCAGTGATTTCTACCTATTTCCGAGATTGAAACAATACCTGAGAGGCCAGAAATTTGAAGACGACGACGCGGTAGTCGCTGCAGTACAAGATTTTTTAAGTACTCAAGATGAGACCTTTTTTAAAAATGGAATTTTAAGTTTAGAAAAAAGATATACTAAGTGTATTATGTTAAAAGGTGACTATGTCGAAAAATAAAATGACATTTAGTAAAAGTTGTTTATAACATACTCATTCTCACTTTTTATTGAACGCCCCTCGCAAAGCGGTCGCGTGTTCAAAAAGATTGAAAATCACTGCTATAACAGTAAAATGTTATTTGTACACAATGAAATAGGCCGTACAAAATGCAATGACGAATCGCCTGTGGCCCGCACACTTAGTCTTTCAGCCGTCGACATCCGCCGGCTAAGTTATGTGACAAATGAATAGAAACGCCGGCCAGCATTGCCTTTGAGCGACGTCCCTATCCACGATGAATGTCGCAGGATTTCAGTATGCGGCGGATTTAACTTTCATTATTGATGGTGGTGCCTACTAAAAAGTCTTGTCGGTGAAAAAGCAGTGGTAGTCTAGTGGTTTGACCTCTGGCCTCTCAAGCGGAGGATCGTGGATTCGAACACGGGTTCGCACCTCTGAGTCTTTCGGAGTTTATGTGCGAAATTACATTTCAAATTTACTACGAAGCGGTGAGGATAGTTGCATACACTTGCGAGGAAATTTAAGTGTGTGTTAAGTTCTCAATCTGCACTAGACCTCGTGGGAGCTACAGCATTGCCCTTCTACTTCTGAAATTAGCAATGTTACCGCGCCTCGATAAATGTAGGGGATTGGCGGCGGATTAAAAGAACGTTATAAGCTTTAAGCTATTCTCTATCTATTTAGTAGGTAGTTTAACAAACAACTGTAGAATTTTTCGAACCATGACATGTAGGTACAGGCGCTAGAGAGCAAAGTAAAATCAACGAAAACCCTCATTTGTTTTAAAACGTTCCGTCAATGCTTCTTAGCTTCATGTTTCAAAGACAATCCCCTAGGGGCTTCGAGCACAGGCGTGTCTGCGAGATGTTTCGTGTCTCACCGAAAGACGTCTGCGAGATATTAAGCAAATAACAGTTGATGAATAATTGTTTCTTGTTTACTATTTTATGGTGCCCTTTGCCCTTGTTTTCGCTCACGTAACCATTTCTGGCAGTTGAATTTAAACTTCGGGATTTTATTAAATTACCATAACTATTCCCAGATACTACATTATGGTTTTTATTTACGTTGCATCTTGTAAACATGCAAACTTTCATGTTTCTACACTCAGAGATTGCGATTTCAGGACTTCACACGCTTTCTTCCCGATTTCGGGGGAATATGGGAATAAAAAGTAGTAGCCTTTACACGTTGTTCCAGAGATCCGGCTATCTGCATACTAAATTTTATATATTAATCGCTTTAGCGTGAAAGACTAACAAACAACACACACGTGTACAAATACAATCTCATAAACTTTCGCGAGCACAATATTAGTAATTAATTAGGATTCTACCTCAATAAAATTACAAAAAAAGCGCAATTTTCTGAGGTGCCCAAAAGTCTACCGCTCGACCAGCTGTGGTAAAATTGCTTTGCACTTCTTCTCAAAAGTAGGTTCATAACGTTTTCATGAAAGTTTGACATCAAAAATGTAATGTAAGCAAATACCTTCTCCAAATGCTCCTTGCGCGAACGAAACGCTGCTCCACCAAAATAATTGCTACATGTTAAACGTGTGATATAAATCAGACTCAAATGCATATCAGACTGCCGTTTCAGGTTAAAGTTTCTTAGTAAGTACGGTAATTCGTAACAATTTCGCAATAAATCGCCACCGGCCAAGTTTTACGGCACGTCGGTCTCATTTCAACAAAGTAAGTGAGTTTTTCTCGTTCCGATTCCTAGTTCTGTCCACTATGGCCACGGAGGTGTATAACGGACGACGCATGCGTCCCGCTCCTTCTGCGAATGTTGCGCGCGCATTGTTTCTGAGAATCGCCACCCGCCGGACCGCATATCTGGCTTGTAAGGACCATTCTCCCTCAACCACTCGCCTCGCAGACGCCATCCCTGGACCCAATACTGGCTGCTCGTGCTGACGTATTTCCTTCCCGCCTTAACGAACTATTCGCGACTTAAAGTGCGGTCAGTGAAATGCGTTACATTATACGCCGATCCTACAATGCAAAATCGATTTTATGGCTTATAAAATAGGACCCGGGCGTGTTAGCTGCATGTGTAGTTGGCAGATTAATGTCCTAATGGAAGGTCGGCCTAAAAGGGAGTTGAGCTAGGGACGTCAAGGGCCTGTTTCGCTTGCACTTCGTCGGCCGCGAAGCTTCTGGTTCGATCCGCGTTCTTCGGACGACTTCAACTTTTTGCGCGAGTTCATGTGAGTGTAGGTAGCCTAAGCAATAATATGGACTTAAAATTAAACGTTTCTGTTTGGAGTTGTTTATTTACAGTGGATGGAATTTTGCTTTATGGATTTTTTACGTATTGTGTTTCTGTGTTAATAGGTTAATAGTGTAATACGGAGTATAAAAAAAAACAGAATATTTTTTTATATTAAAAAATAATTTATAATTTCGTAAATAGTTAAATTTTATACATGAAAATCGGCTCCGGATACTCATTGTTCAACTTATAATATTAGTATTTTAACCACGTTAATTTAATAAAATTCAAGAAATTATTTTTCTAATTGACGATTACGAAAAGATTGCTTTCATGTTCACTATACCAGACCATCACTACCACAGGTTATTGTAGGGTCATACACATTTTTTTGATCGTTTCTTTCTTGTGGACATGGCATATGTTAAGGGTCTATCTAGCCAAAAATTTTTTTGTCAAGTTTACATCGGCGTGTGGAACGCCTGGCTAACTTTCGGCCCATTTAAACAAATCTTAAGTTTACTGATTCGGAGTCGCTAATTTTCTGTCTACAAGAGATACAACTTTTGTTTCTTACGCTGTGTATGACCCTGTTGAAGGAATCACAAAATTAATTCAGATAATTTCTTCCAGTGGCAGATCAAAACAAAATAAACATCCCATATGATTCTTCGTTGAAAAATTTCATTCAGCATGACATCTTTAACACGTTGGCTGCGAGACCGATTCACATGTTTGTTATTCTGGTGCGTTAGAAGGTCCTAAGAGCCCCTACCCTATAAAAACTTCAGTGCGGTATTAGGTCCATTGTGCCCCACCACGCAAGAAAAAAAAAACCGGATATTTTTCCATGGAGGTTTACCGTACAGCATACAGATTTATACCTAAGCAATCTACATCTGTCAGGCAATATGGTTCTGGCTTCGCCCCGGTCTCGGACTTTTAGAACTATTTTTAAAAAAATATTCAAAATATGGGGTCTTTTAGACCTTTTGCCGCACTGAATTGACTGACTTGAGCTTCATTAGGGATGGGAAACGCTTATTATATTGTCGAGTGTTAATACGTTTGTCCAAAGAAGTTTGTATGGACATCGCACAAAACATATTCTCACTCACTTCACAGAAAAATAAAACTGTTGTGAATAGTGATTTATTGGTTTTCCTTATATAATCTGAAAACTCGGGTCTCAAAGAGCCGTCATGCCTACTTGACATACTTAATCCTTCAGTATTGTTTTTTTCATCCGACATTCAGTGCGGATGGGGTCTGTGATGGGTCGAAGGTCTATTGGACCCCTTCCCGCACTGAAATGAAAAAAAAGTCATTCAGTGCGGGAGAGGTCCATTGTGCCCCTCACGTAAACTAAGTATGCCATATTATCAAAATTTAAGAGCTATACAGAAAACAATATTTGTCTCTGTCCTACTCTCACGATTGGCCAAGATACCCTCCCCGCACCGTACGAAAGTACACTATTTTCGCTCCCGCACAGGGATTCGGCTACGCGTGGGGCTTTTTGTGCCTCTTACCGCAGTGAACGTGTTGGGTGTTACACTTGAACAACTACCTTCTAAATTAATTGACATATGAGAGAGAGAGAGAGAGAGAGAGAGAGAGAGAGAGAGAGAGAGAGATGTTTATTTACACATATTCGATACACAGGAAATACATTTGACAGGAAAAGATACAAATAAAAATCATCGAATAGTATAAATTGGGCCCCACTCATCATAATGTTGCGGCAAGCCGCAACGCTGTTTTTCAGTGGGACCCATTTAAAAACTAAACACAAAAAAAAACAACACATTGTGATGACACGAACGCCAGCGGAAAATGTAGTTCGCAACAAAACCTAGATTTAATCTGGTTAACCTCAATTGAATATTTTAAACACTTTTACAATGGTCAGTCCAGTCGAACTTTCGCAATCGCTGGCTAAAACATTCCTGATTCCTGATTCTTGCATAACTCTTGTCTAACTTAACCACAATCTCGTAATTCCAGATCTCCACGGCCAGTTCTATGAAAACACAGTGGTAGTGCAATATGATAAAGATCTGCTGGAGGTGTGGGATGAAGCGAAGAGGCTACGGTGCGAATGGTTCAACGACTACGAGAAGACAGCGTCTAAGCCGCCCATGGTCATCGCAGACTTGGATGTAGTGCAATTGGACTTCAGAGGTGAGGGCTTAGTATCAGTAGTCTCTGTATGTTTTTGTAGTATTTGTTGAAAATAATGAATTAAAGTGATTGATAGATGTTGAACCGCAACCAAACGCAATAACGATGCGGCGGACGAATAGAAAGGTAAAGTTACTACCAACCATGGTTATTGATATGAACCTACGTAAAGGAACATCTGAATTTATCTTGCTTTTCCGCAACGACATAGCAAACGCGCGAATATTTAGCAAGGTAAAGGGATACTATCAACCAATAGAGTTCATTGATATAGACCTCTACTAAATAACGCCTGAATCGATTGGTCATGTGCGTTCAAATTAGATATCTATTATTACCAACTGATAGTTTCAACGGCTAGCGCTGGTGTCTGAAGTTTTCTATAATTAGTAAAAATACCATACTTTTTTTAATTCTGTCAGAGATCTGTTTTATTTTAGCATATGCTGCTATTAAAATGCTAAATGAACTAAAACTGATTTTGCTAATGCGAATTATAGAAAGTATAGACAATTTTTTAATAGAGCGGAAACCATATCTCACGGATCGTCTATGAATAATCTTCATAAAATGTGCCTTTCTAGATAGAAATCTCAAAACCAGCGATAACGTTTACGAGCTTGTTATAAAAGGAAGTATCTTATTCCGCTGGTAAAAGCATTTTGTGTGGCGCAATTATTTTTGTTTATCGGTACTCGGTACTGTCGCCACCAAACATCGGAGTTATCATCATCATCATCATCATCATCATCATCATCATCATCATCATCATCATCATCATCATCATCATCATCATCATCATCATCATCATCATCATCATCATCATCATCATCATCATCATCGTCATCGTCATCATCATCATCATCATCATCATCATCATCATCATCATCATCATCATCATCATTATCATCATCATTATCATCATCATCCCAGCCTATATACGTCCCACTGCAGGGCACAGGCTTCCTCTCAGAATGAGCTTTGAGTGGGCTTTGGGCTGTAGTTTCCACGCGGGCCCAGTGCGAATTTGGAACTTCACATACAACATTGAATTTCTTCTCAGGTGTATGCAGGTTTCTTCACGATGTCCTTCACCGTAAAGCTCATGGTAAATTACAAATGTAATTTCGCACATAAATTCCGAAAAACTCAGAGGTGCGAGCCCGGACTCGAACCCACGACCCTTTGCTTGAGAGACCATGGTTCAAACCACTAAGCCACTACGGCTTTTTTTATCTAAGTGCTCAAAAATATCTGAACACGGACTTACGTGATTGACAATACGGTCGTGTAAATATGAAACCTACACATCTGCTATAGCTCGGAGAGTCGCCTGACTTAAATGGCAGTGGGCAGGACACATTGCACGTAGAACCGACAGCCGATGGGGTAGTAAGGTTCTAGAGCAACCACCAGCAAGAACCGGAAGACGACGTAGGAAGGGCCCCGACAAGATAGACCGACGATATAGTAAAGGTTGCAGGAACCACTTGTTGTGGAACTCTTTGGGGGAGGCCTTTGTCCACCAGTGGACGTCTTTTGGCTGATATGATGATGATGACACATCTGCTATGTTTGTGGCGGCGTGTGTACCTTATATTTGTTTCTGTAGTCTTAAACAGTTTGTACCTAAAACTTTGGCGTATAGTACCCACGTACGTAATTATCATCGTCTTAAGACATCACAGAGTATTAAGGGCCATTTAAACGGTGCGAGAAATACGTGCGAGTTTCATTGCAGCGTCGCGTAGACATGGATTTATAAAGCGGTCGTTCATCGTCAGGAATGCATCGCATCTCAAACGATATTTCTCGCGCCGTCAAATGGTCCTTTATGATTGCTACGGTGTGCTTAGTTTGCGTAAATAAAAATGTATTGTACCCCCTCGACATTTTCTGTGATGTGGATGAAAATACCAACGTGCTACCATCTCTATGATCATCATCATCATCATCATTTCAGCCGTAGGACGTCCACTGCTGGACATAGGCCTCCCTCATTGATGCCCAATCATTACGATTGGAAGCTTCTTGCATCCACCTTGAACTTGCGGCCTTCACCAAATCGTCCGTCCATCTCGTTGGTGGACGTTCCTCGCTGCTCTTGCCAGTCCGTGGTCTCCATTCCGGAACTTTTGGCCCTCCAACGGCCATCTGTTCTGCGTGCTATATGACCTGCCCATTGCCATTTCATCGAGCTAATCTCTATGATGCCAGTACAGTACTACGGGCTTATCACCGGCCTATACACATTCCACTGCTAGGCATAGGCCGCTCAGAATGAAAGGGCTTGGGCTGATGTTCCCACGCGGGCCGCTTTACGTAGGTGTGTGCAGTCTCACGAAGTTTTCCGTCACTGTAAAGCTCGTGGTAAATTTTACGTGTAATTTTACACATGAATTGCGAAATCTCAGAGTTATAAGCCCAAGTTTGAACGCACGGTGCTGTGCTTGAGAGGCTATTGATCAAATCTCTTGGTTACCAACGATCCCATTGACGGAAGCTAAAGTCGCGGTTTAATTTTGCGTCTGCTCTAGCGACCGCTATTCAGTTCGATGCTGAACAGCCCTTTAATAAATGTTGTTGAATTTTCTAGGTGACAATGTGGATTGCTGGATGGAGATTCAGGCAGGCAAAGGGCCGTGGGCGCCGCCTGTATCTGGCATCGTCCCTTTGGGATCTACTCTCACTCTCGTGGTTGCTATCAACGATTATCGGGGTAAGTTATCCATTTTAATATTAGAAAAAAATGAAGGGTGGGGCCCATTTGTATTATTATTCGAGCGAGCAAGAAGCGAGAGCGAGTTGTCTCCGATTCAGTTTGGGTAAAAATGCTTTTATATATTCTTTTGCTCGACAGGGCGCATTTCTCAGCCGATTCTCATGAATTGTTGTGAGCAGGTTTGTTATTTATTTGTATTTTCCTCGATTCAGTTTACGGAACATTTTCAAGAACTGAAACTCCTAAAACGTCGGGTTAAAAACGTAAAAAATTTAATATTTCAGCCATTTATAAACACTTGCAAAGTATATTAGCTCAAGGAAATACTAGTTTTAGCGTATCGTATCTCCGTCGCCTAGCTTCAACGAGTATCATGCATCATTATTAGTATGGGCATAATAATACCTAGTTATGCAACATACCGTACCTTTCCGTGATTCATGTTGCACTCCATATGTTAATTACCGTATTTTAAGTTAAATTAAATACCAAATTGAGTGTCTAGTAGTAGTATAATAGTATTAATAGTATTAATACGAAATTTATCTAACTCTAGGTACCTACCTACTATAGAGTATAAACTCTTGCCACTACTAGAGATATCTGGTGCTGCGTTGCTAGTCCTGCAGGCTGGACTATTAGAAGCTTCTCCATCTTATCCTTTACTTTAATAGACGATTTTGTATTAATTTATTAAATAAATAAAACAATAATACTACAAATATACTATAACGTAACGTACCTAATTTACATAAGTCACGCCATTTAAGTCTGTTTTTAGTAAAGGTACCCATTTATCTAATTAATCGTCTGTTTTTGATTGAGAAACAAACCACCAAACATTATCTCTCAATCAAATGTTCCGATGTCCGTTCTGAACGTTCGATTCTTGTCAATTTACAATACTTTCCCAAAAACCGGACTCCGCCATAAAACGATCGTTAAGATTTATAACCCATTCATAAACGTATAAGTTTTCGATAGAAAATGTTCATCGATTCCGTCGATTGGTGTCTATCATTATATAAATTATAATGTATTGTTGAATGCCCCGTTAGGCATAGGATTGCCTGCAATAAACTGGTACATGAGAATCTAACGCGAAATTGGTCACCTACTGACAATCTGTCCAACGACTTGACCACTCCCCGATTAGGAATAATCAATGTTATAGAGAAGTTATTTCTCGTAAATTAACTAAGAAAATTTTGTCATTTTTTGATCTCTCGTGAACATGTAACGTAAAGACCAGTATTTCAACGCAGCCACATAAAGTATCCTCAATTAAAACACTCATTAGTCAACGCTTTAAAACGTCGTCGTATAACATATTTATCAGGACTTATATTAGATATACAAGCTTTATGCTTCTTGTTTCGGGCAGACTTCGCAGGATACAACATTCCTGTCTCGTTATCTAAATGGTCCTAAATTAACGCTGCGGTATCTTAAAAGCCCCAAGGGTCAATTCTTCATCAATGTTAACGATTTAAAAATACCTTTTCCCGTGTAAAAATTCAGCTGTTAACCAGAAAGGAAATAATCGTTAATCAGGCCCGTTTAAATGCAAAGATGAATCATCCTGTAGCGCGGCAGATCGAGGCATTTGATGCATGAATCTTTGGCTCAATTGAAAGGCATGACCTTTGGTTTATCGCGAAACGTTTGCTTTCTTCGGATCCGCTCTTCTTGCCTTTAAAGGTTTTAGGTGGTTGTTAAACAATTATGGTATTAAACTAGGTCTCTAGAAATGTCGCCCCCAATTGGCTAACATCTGCTTGTGGCGAAAACTTGCGTTATTTATATGTGAGAGGTCATTCGGATTATTATTATATTATTGCTAGCTGTTGCCCGCGACTCCGTCTGCGAAGAAAAATAGCCTACGACCTATTCTCAGACCATACTGAGTATAGAGAAAAAAGTTTAATTAAAATCGGTCAAGCCGTTTCGGAGGAGTTCGATAACAAAACACCGCGACACGAGATTTTTATATATTAGATTTCATTAAATCAAATCAGCAAATGGTGGGCAATTTAACTAACACCATTGTAAAAGTTTTTTTTAGAATTTTGCTTATTAAAGTCGATAAATGTTTCTATACATGTAATGGAACTTCCCGTACAAATTCAGTCGGTAAATCTTAAACGTCATGACTGCAATACAATGAATCGCACAGACACTAATCGATGCCATTCGCAGACCGCTTTTCGGTCCCCTGCGGCCCTCTTACAAATTTATAGCGATAAATCAACTGAATTCCAGACTCCAATTAGTTTTATAACATGCAGCGGATATCCTTACTAATATCATAAGCGCGAAAGATTGAGTGTGTGTGTGGGCGCGTGTTAGGTAATTCTTCACACTAAAACGCCGCGACGGATTTGGATGAAATTTAGTACAGTGCTAAATCTCGATAAGACATAGATTACTTTTTACTCCGATATTCCCAGAGATCGGGATTACGCGTGCTGAATTCCGAAATAAGGTAAGGTAAGCTACAATAGAGAAATATTTCTCTAGGCTGATGTTACGCCTGGGACCGAGGTATCTAACCTCATCCTAGCCAAGGGGTCACCCAATGGCGGACCTTAATCCGGATCCGGACCGCCGACGTATTTTGTGCGGACCTTAAGTAAACAGTATCTTGTACTTATTAGGTACTGAGTACGTAATTACACACGCTGCAACTGTGCTGTTTCTCATTAAAGTGTGTGCCTATATGTCTTGCCAACGCCGATTTGTCTGTATACAGTTTGCTACAAACATCACAACTATATAGTTTCTTAGTTGTGTGTGTAAGTATATGCCTAGTCAACTTACTCTGTTGTGAAAACTGTTTACGTAATTAAATAAAATTTTAATGTATCCCGCGCTTTGTCTTCGCTGCTGTCAATTCGACAACGAACGAGCGAATTAACTAATTGTGCATTACATTTTTTAATAAACTCAAGTAGAAACGGACCGCGATGGTGGTAGTGTTATGAAAAACCGGATCAATGAAAAAACTAATAAAATTGGTGAAGGTGATCCTTGTCCTAATAACCTATACAACGAGCCCACCAGGCTTCCGCGAGAGTCTAACCACGCATTCCTGAGGCCATATGGAGTAATAAATGTTAGCTGAACCTAGGTCGAAATATGCTTAGTTTTGAGATATTTCTATTTTTATGTTTAAATTTTACTATGAAAGTGGTGGAGGTGCTGGGATTGCGTATTTATTATGTATGTATGAAAAAATAAAAAAGTTAAAAAGCATAATTCGACCTAGGTTCACGTAACATTTATTACTCCATATGACCTCAGGAATGCGTGGTTAGACTCTCGCAGAAACCTGAAACCTGGTGGGCACGTTGTATACGTCCTAATGCTGGGCACAAGCTCTCGTAATAAGTCAAGAGGGCTTGGGTAGTCGCACGCGGGCTCAGTACGGATTGGGATTACAAACACACCATTGAATTTCTTCGTGGGTGTGTGCTGCCTTACAATGCTTTCCTTTACCGTAAAGCACATGGTAAATTTCAAATGTAATTTCGCACGTAAATTCCAAAAAACTCAGAGATGCGAGAGCTCGCTCGAACCCACGACCCTCTCGAGAGTTCATAGGTCAAACCACTAGACTAGACTACCAAGACATATTAAAACTTACTTTGTAAGGTTAAGTGCCTACAGCCATGGAATTGTGCACGAGCGCCCTTCATGCAATGTTAATGAAGGCCACATTGTAGCTTTTGGGAATTGCCATGGGAATTTTGCAACGTTCCGGAATTTCGATTCAACTGCCACAGCTAATGGTTGAGGCGAGCGAAGCCACGAGTAAAAACTACTATTTTATAAAGTCAAAGAAAAATAGTTCGCATTTTAATTTCAAACTAAACATATAATGCACGGACCGGATGACGTAGTGTAGGTAGGCCTCCGATAAGATGGAGCGACGACCTGGTTAAGGTTGCGGGAACGCGATGGATGCGGATTGCGCAGAGCTGGTCTGTTTAGCGAACAACAGCCTATGTTCAACAGTGAACGTCTGACGACTGATGGTGATGATGATGATGATGATGCATAAAATTAGGGTGACGGCACCAATCACGGGCATGTTAAGCACAGTAGTTCCCCAGTAATGGACAACAAAGATTCAATACCTTATAGCCCACCATTCATGGACTTTACCAGTTATAATCATCTATCTGAGCATAGTGTTGATAATTTAAAAATGTAGTGTGTCCGTTTCTTGAAATTTCGGTTTACGGATAAAAATGTCCATAATTGGTCCTTGTCCATTACTGGTGTTGTCCACTACTTTATAATGATTTCAAATTAAGTAAAATCTATGCACATAAATTTTATTAATGAATCAGTTTGCATCGAGTAAACTTGCTTTAACGCATTGATGTTGGACCAGTGACAAAATATTCATTCTCATTATTTACTCTTGGTCTATGTTATTGACACTTTCATACCAACGGCTTAACATTGGGTTTAAACAAATATTTAACAATGTGATTTGGGATTTTGGCTACCACTAATTAAATAGTGTAATCATCATAGTTCATACAGGCCACCGCAACGCAGTAATAGAACAAGATTTATAGAGTCGTATTAAATATTTACCTACCTACAGTCTTATTAAGTTATATTTTTTCAATTTAATTTATAACGGTAACCCAAAATTATCCATATGCTTGTGAAGATATTTCCATCAACATTTTTTTAAATTCTGATGATTAAATTAAACATTGTATATGGAACCATCAACATCTGATACTACTACTACTAGGTACTAAGGTAGGTCGTGATGTGCGCATTTTTTTATTCCTGTGTTATTTTTGAAATGGTTTGATATCACGAATAAATGTTTTCTTTTTTTTCTTTCTTACTATACTAATTTCAATTATCATAAAACTGTTTCAGGAATCCGCTTTAGATATTTATAACCTTACGTACGCTATTACGACTCTATTGAATCTTGTTCTATTTCGGTATATGTTTTTGCGACGACCTGTCCGAGCTATCATTGATAATCATTTAGAATCGCCTACTCATTAGAGTAGAGTTAGAGTATCTATTAAGATAAACTGAGAAATTGCGATCGCGATCCTCAATAGCGTACCCGAAATCAAACTTGAAATCAGAAGAACATGTCGTTAAATGGCATTAACGCCACCCACGTCCCGACAGATTTTGATGACAAGCGCTTTAAAGCAGTTTTAACTGTACGAGTGTAATCATCTGGTAAACCCACATTGCGCGTCATCAACGTCTACTGCATCTACTTTAAGTAAATAACCCCGCAATCTATAGCTACTCGGACCATTATCTCGTATGACCCAGCTTAACAGTGAAGGTGTGGTATCAGCTTGCGATATACTTACAAACAGTTATGAATTATCACTATGAATCTTATGTTTGATGCTTGTCGTTAATGAGTAGCGATGATTCCGCTTTGAATAATTATTAGAAGGTTCCGCTAAACGTTAAGTATGTTTTCGTCTCTATATGATTAATTAAAAGTCAAGTATGACTTCTGTTTAAGTACAGTAACATCGACGTTCGTCTAACAAAGTGATTTGCTTTATTAAAATGACAGTATCTTGATGGTTAAAATTTATGTATCTGTTGTTACGGTCTAACCACGACTACAAGCGATGCGGCGCGGCAAAATGTTTTTGTAATAGGCGGCAGTAGACTCCCATATAAAATATTAGAAACGGATGAAGCGGGAACTAATTGTTTCCAATAAAAATTTGTTCTATATCAAAGTCAAAAATATGCCATTTATTAAAATGCTTTCGTCAGGTGGGTGACCGGCTGTACACCTCTATAGGTCGCATTTAACCGTGAAATTTTGTCAGCAGTTTCGATAACAGGCTTGGAAACGTATCCTATTTCAGCCATTACAAAAAACTCGCTAGGTATACAGCTCACAGAGCCAATTTGAGTTACAACCATCCCCACAGTACATTGACACATCGATCGATCGATTAGATTGTTTATGGAATACTGTTGCCACCTATGAAACAGTTCCGCCAAGCATTAGTAAGCAGCGTTGGAATTAGTGGAGCGTCGAGCCTGAAGACTCATAGGTGATAGATACAGGAGACAGAGCCTCGAACACCGTCGTACAGTTGCTTGTTTGTCTGTTTTTATTTGCCGTATACATGTTGGTGCGTGCGCAGGTATTACATGATTTAGAATAGAATAGAATAGAATAGAATAGAATAGAATAGAATAGAATAGAATAGAATAGAATAGAATAGAATAGAATTTAATTTATTGTCACAACATAAAGTACAATATATAAAACTTATTAAATAACTAGCTGTGCCCGCGACTTCATCCGCGTGGAATTAGTAATTTGGGCAGCTTATTTTTTTTATCCAATTTGCTTTTTCATCAATTATGGCTCTCCTAAGTTCCTCGATATAAAAAAAACCACCCCCTCCCAACCCCTTCCCACCACCGAACCCCTCGCACACCCGCGTTCACATTCACCTCCGTACTCCCAAGTCAAGCGTGCCTATTTCTATACTTAATGAGGGTTTTCTTACATGTAGAATATCGCTAGAAGGCGTTGGTGTGGTGTGATCCTTTTAACATTTGTATTACGTTTGTGATTGGTTTATATTATAACTAATTATGAGCCATTCTCAAGTAAGATCGTGGCGTCAAACAGACCTCTCATCAATGGCGCCATCTAGCCATATTATTTAAAACCCCATTGTGTTTAATTCTATTATCTTTTAATAAAGCAAAAGTTAATCGTCTCCGACCTAGAATGGCTATATCTGTGTCTAACAGGGCAATAATGTCGAGCAAATACCGCCGCTAACGGTACAAACTATGGTAAAAAGTAAACTAGACAAATACATTCGGATGCGTTTGTTTAACGGAGTAGTGGTCACGCTGGCTCGCTCGCATGGGCTTGTACACTAAACAGCAAAGGTAGATGAGCGGTTGTAATGGTCAAAATGAACAACCCTCTTATTACCATAGCAGTACAGTCGTGTGTCGATCATTTTGAGCTTTACAACTGGTCATCACTTTTGCTGCTGCTGTACAGGGGACTATGAGGACATGAAAATATGAGATATTTGCGTAGGATTAAGTATTTCTACCTCAGTGTTTATATTCGTAGAAAATGATAAAGATAACTTGTTTGAAAGGTTAGACGAGGGAAATTAAATTAATCTCCAAGATAAAACCATTCGTTGGGTCAAGTTAGTTCACTAGGACTTCTGTAAAATAAAGCGTGAACATATCAATTATATTTATGGAGCGACGACCTGGTTAAGGTTGTGGGATCGCGTTGGATGCGGATGGCACGGGACTGATTTGTTTGGCGAGCCTTGGGGGAGGCTTATGTTCAGCAGTGGACGTCTTTCGGCTGAAATCATGATGATGATGATGATATCAATTATTTAAAAGAAACCACGGAAAGCGTATTTACAGTCTTAGAGGTATATAATATAGGAATTTCTGTTATACTTAAAATTGAGAATTATACTCAACAGATCTTGTGGCTTTTATTTCTTCTCTTTTTACATTTTCATAAAAACACACTTTTTCATTTATTACAAAAAGATAAAAAAGCACAATATTCAACATGTTACATTTTTCACCGTATTTGAGTAGTTACTATTGACAGTGCTTGTGCAAATTATTGCGTTTTTTGTTTACCCTCCATAAAAGTAAGGGAAAGTGGCAATTTAATTACTTAAACGCAATAAACTACCTGCTAAGGCTACAAATCCTTAGCAGGTAGTTTATTGCGTTTAAATAATTTCCCTTACTTTTATGGAAGGTAAACTAAAAACGCAATAATTTTAAAGTTCATGTAGTAACATAATGATGTTTACATATTTTAAAGGGTGAGAAAACGTACCGGTTACCGGTAATTATCGATTCCGTTAAATAGTTAAAAGTAAATAAACTGTTATATACCCAATAATTATAGTACAGTAACTTGTTTTATTATTCTGTTTGCCGACTATAAATAACAATTTAGAATAGTTTAGCACACTCATGCGTTTTGCTATAGTTTAAGTCACTTCAATAATCTTAAATTTAGAAGTTTTCTCAAAAACTTGGAAGAATTTTACGCACGAAAATAAAATAGCAAAATTTCAATCCAATTCACCCACTACCAGGTCAAGATTAATTTTCCGTATTTAAATGTTACTAAAATTATTGTCTGTATTTTGCACCATTATATTTAAATTAAAGATTTTTCCCAAGATAAAATAATACCTTAACCCATTACTTTCGCGACGAAGCAAAATGTACAAAACGCCAAATGCAAAATACGCACAAAATGTAACCAATAGCAAAATCTACAATACGCAAAATGTACACAACGCATAAATTGTGAAACACGCGGAACGTACAAAGGCAAAAAGTACATTCGGAATGTACAAGTCGGAAAATGAATAAATTGATAGATTTTGTGATTTGTAAATTTTGCGTTTAGTGTACATTTTGCGTTTTCCTCATTTTGCTCTTTACCTACCATAAATATATTTGAGCATAGTAGGGTGCCAGCTAAGTATCAGTAGTAAGGTGTTCCTCTCCGACTTCAGACTTCATTTCAAGTCAAATAGGTAGTTAAAATTTTTGATTTATTTATACAAAACAGCAAAAACCATTATTAGAGCTTCAATCTAAAACAAGAAACAAGCGGTGTGAGAACATCGCCATCAGATATAGAGATGTGAACAAGATGTTGATAACCCACAGATTATATCTTAATTAAGATGAATCATGCTTTAATTTAATTGATGGCAAAGTACGAACGTTCAATCGTGCGGCGACGATCTCATTATCTTTGCCTGATTGTTGATATCTGATTATAAAAAACAAAGCCAATTTTTAACTCTAACTGGAACAGGTAAAGTTAAAATTCGTTTTTGAAGCTTACATTGTAAGGAAAACGTCGGCTTTGGTTTCTGTTTTCTATATTTGGATGTCTATCGCGATGTGCGGTTTTAATACCGATATTTGGGATGTTAAGGACATAAATTGATTTAATTAGGAAATCAAAGTCTTTTTTTAATTAATTAAGTGCACAGCGGATGACATTTGTCGATGCCTTACAACCAAAACAGGTATATAGTATGTGTTGAGCAAAATTAAACTTGTTCAGTGGTCATTTAATTAAAGAAAAATTAATAGAAACCACGACTACTACTACGACGACTACTTTTACGTATCTCTGTGTACTTTACCGGCAAGACGTAGTGAAGTTCCCAATCGAGCGCCGCAATGTAACGTTTCGCAGTTCTAAACTGAGTTTTAAATCTTTCCTTTAAGTATTTTAACGAACAGTCTTCTTAACATAATACCCGAAGGGCACAAAAGTCAAATGATACTTATAAAGTGTCAAGTGCCAAGCAAACATGATCATGTTAAGTACCTACTTAAACTTTATGGTGACAGTTCAGCACACCGTTATAAGCTGTGGGTGATTTAGTGTCAAAATGTCAAGACGAGGGTTATTCATTGAAAATTCGTACCTTTAAATACATTACCTACATGTCTTTTTTTCTCAGAAGTTAACCTACATGGGTTGTTTTTAAAAAATACCTTCTTAATTAAGGGCTTAATGAAAACAAAATCACGATCGCGTCTTTTGTGTAACGAAAGTTAGTCATACAAACTATATGTGTAACTTTCGTTACACAAAGGAATCAATTATGTTTTGTTTTTATTAAATGCCTTAATTGTGTTTTTTTTTTAAAACGATTGCATGTCGACCTAAACTCCTAGAATAAACAACTCGCTTATAATCTACACTAATAGTCCTTTGCCCGCTAGCATGGCTTTAAATGTTAAAAAGTTATTCCTTATCTTTAAAGGTGGCAAAGGCCGTAACCACCTACGTAATCGGATATCAATTTTCTTAACAAATCGGAACCTAAGGACGCAAGTACACCGTTAATATTTTGTTGACTTTACTACTCAGTGGAATGCTAATGTAAGGTAAAAACGAGTTGCTGTAAATGTCCAGCGAAGGGGGCACTAAAATGACGCACAGCAAATATTTCTTGGTATAAACGTTAACAAAGATTAGTCTTAAACTAAGCGTGTTATACCAAAGAGGTATTTCAAGGTGTGAATACTAAAGACTAACTAAGATACTAAAAATAATTTTAAGTGGCTATAGCGTTGTAGTAAAACGGGGGAATATGTTTGTAAGTTCGTAAAAGGATAATGATGACGAACAGCAGATAGTTATTGTAAATTATCGTCGCAAATGCGCACAGTAAACCTAGCAAAATACAAGCCATAATATTTATTTATCTGAGAAAATTACTGTCTTTATGTTGAAGATACTTAATCTTTTAATCTTGGGACATCGGCCGTACGTAACCGGCTAAATTTCACGATTACAAAAACAACAAATTCGTTGAGAAAGGAGGAGAGTGGATAAACAAAAAATATACTTTGCATAAAGCTCAATATTTCGCAAACGGAACGACAACCGCCACACTTCAGAGAGACGAAAAATTTCATCACCACATTTTACTTAAATACACCAATTTTATGTAGGTATTTTATTCTATCATTTTCCCGGTGTGATTTATTTATTTGTACATCCGTGTCAAATTATATTTTTTTAGTACCTGCTAAGAGTCACTAAGCTAAGCCGCAGACAGACGTAAAACAGACGGACATGGCGAAACTATAAGGGTCATATTCCTGTCTTTTTGACTACGGAACCCTAAAAATGCTAATGTTTTATCTGTGTGACCTTTGCTTAACAAAAATAGTGCACCATTTTACAGCCCATGGCGCAGCATATTCAAACCTCCATCAGTTGACACGGCGTCGTGTCAACTTTGTATTGCGACAGCTTTCTTCGTGTTTACTTTGTTTAATGGTATATTTGGTTACGTGTTTCCGCCTTTACTTGTTTGGTCATACTCCGGCCTTTTGTGGTGTTGGTAAACAGTTTAACCACTTTTCACTTAACTCGGTTAAATGGTTTGGCTAAGAAGCGTTTTTAGACCGCTAAGTTGTGAAGGCAAGGTACTGCATTTTTCGGATATTTCGAAAATCAAGGTCGGACCCATTTATCTAAGTATGTGGAAAAAAACATAAACATAAAAAAGCGAAATCTTCAAAATTGTAGAGTGGCTATAATTAAGTGTTGTTTCTTTTAAAATACTTCCATCGGAAAAATGCGACGAATTCATTTGTGTCAAAGAGTCAAATACTTACTACGTACAGTCAGCGTCAAATAGTTCGTGACACCTAAAGTGGCCAAAAAGTTAGCAACACGGCCTTATTCCAACTGTAATAAAGACGTGTTGCGAACTATTTGACCACTTTGGGTGTCACGAACTATTTGACGCTGACTGTACATACCTATACTCTATACTCTTTTCTCCACATCATCGCATGGCTCTCTTAATTTAATTTAATTTCTTTTATTTCAAAATTAAATTAATGTGTTTGTTAGTTTTTTTATTTTTTGGAATTCTGTTGCATGTTAGTTTTTAAGTTATTCCGTGTTATTTTTTATATTGTTTAAGTCACTTTATCATCGTTATTAATTAAGCCATGTACGTGTTGTGGTGATTAAAGTTTTTTATCTATCTATCTATCTATCTAAATACACTCTAGTGATACCAAATCACTAGAATCGTTGCCAACTTGCCCATAATAACGCAGTCAAAACTTAAGTACTTCATGGAACTTTAAACCTACATTGTTACAATATGTAAACTTTTGTCACGTTCGGCGTTTTGACAACACTCTGTAAGAGCTATCATTGCAAATGACACAGGGATCATCGTAAAATTACAGACCATAGAAGCTCAGTATTTTATGTGCGTGTGTACTTAACTGGTGTGGAATGCAATGTAAACAAACAAATTAAAGCTTAAATTAATTAATAAATTATATTAGATTATTAAAGCTTCGCCATATTTTATCACCCTGACTGAATGAGCACAGGGCATTGGCCCTACTCCTCTGCAAAGATCCGTCGCTTTCAATCTATCTAATTATAGTCTGTCGACTGATTGTAGACAAAAGAAAAAATAAAAAAAATATATTTTATCACCACTAACCTCACGTAAAAGATATGGGCAAAATGGTGGGAATTGAAACTGGATAAAAACTATTAAGATTTTATTTGTATAATACAATCTATTAGGATTCTTCAAGGCTAGGTGAATAGGCTGTTACTGAACCAGTGAGAGACCCTTGGCCTCATCTATACTTTTCATCTGGTGAGATAGGGGTCAATCGCGGGTCAGTTTTGTGTAAAAAATAAGGCATATGTATATAATATACTTAATTGTTTCTAGACCGAACTTTTTCATTATTTCCAGGTGAGTTCGACATGCGAGTGAAGTCGTGTGCAGCTTCTGACGGGTCTGGACACATTATACAGCTGTCCGACGAATACGGTTGCGTACTACGCCCTAAGATGATATCTAGGTAAGTTATTACTCCTGTTTGCTAAATTATGTGGCAAGTAGAACGTATTGAAAAACCAGAAAAGAATAGCTGAGGCTGACAATCTAACTCGGTTCCTCTTCTTTACTTGTTACGTGCTAGACTGACCACCAGACCGCCAGAAGAATCAGTTAAGAAATTTCGCAAAATCTGCCGATTGGGGTTAGTGTATATAACAAAGCACGTATCATGGAATGACGAGTTACTGGGATCAATACTGTTTCCAACGAGTTTCCAAAAATAAAAACAAAAGTATAAGAAGTATTTCGAACTTCTTGAGGAATCGAATGTTATTGAATTTTCGGTCAATAATTTCTATGAGATTTGGGGAGGAACTTATCTTGAAGTGGGCAATTTCTGTACAGATTTCTCTACAAATCAAACATTTCCCATTTCAGATTCCTCAAAGCCAAAGCAGCTGACGAGCGTGCATCAGTAATCACCTACGCATTCTTCCACGCCTTCAAATTCCCTGACGCTCTGAGCGTGCATATTCGGTGCAAGGTGGAAATCTGCAGGCACGGTTGCTTGGACCACTGCCAACTGGCTGGAGTGACTCCACAGAGGCACGGAGCGCTTGACAGGAAAGATGATCGGACGCATCGAGACCATAATAATGAGATAAAGTAAGAATTCCTTTTTTTTTAAAAAAAACGAGGATGTTGGGTTGTTTACTTAATAGTGAGAGTACCTGCCGCAAAACGGAGCGACTGATAGATAAAATTGGGCTACTTTGGAAGCTTGATAAAATTGTCGCGGTTCTTGACATTGTAAACGAAAATGAATTTGACGAAGCTTTCGACAGGATAAGTATTATGTTCGTCGTGAAACAATTTTTTAAAGTCGCCCCGTCTATTTCACCCTACCTAATACTATTCGGAGTCAGAACAACACTTCTATTTTTCTTGTTGGGGTAATGTAACAGGTTTTATTCTTGTGTGATCTTTTGCGGATGGAAAAATATTGTGCAAGATCCATTCAAATTAGTCATATCATATTACTTGCCCAATCAGCCGCTAAGCGGCTGCACTTTTGCGTTTCTACTTGGAGTGTATGATAACCGCTGGCATAAGAAAGCTCCGGCAACAGTCTTCTTGCACACAATATGTCAAAACAACAAACAATCCATGAGTTTCCCACTTTAATTAATCCTAATCCCTGTCTTTGTATTTTTAGCGACTCATCAGCAGAGGAAGTAGCAGAATCCAGCATCATAGAAGACACCCGCTTACCGTTGGAAGAAGCCTTCGGTGATGAGGTGTCCGGAGACGCGGTTCCGGCCCCGGCGCCGCTGCCGCAACGGGCGCCTGCTCCGGTGATGGAACCGGATAGCGATCATATGTCTGCTGTGGAAGAACTGGTGGAAGCTCTAGCTAGGCCCTTCACGGTAAGTTACTGTAATGGTCACGAGGGTCAAATTATTACCCGACTTCCGAAGGAGGGTTATGTTTTTCGAGCGTATGTATTCATGTATGTGTGTATGTATGTATCATACTTTGGCACTTCATACAGTCTTAATAGCTCGATGGATTTTAAGCATGAGATTTCATTAGATTCGTCTCAGTTGCGAAAGTGACATAAGGTATAAATTCGTTCATAGCAAACACGAATGCCAAGTAACTTATTATATTACTTGGATTTTATGGGAGATAGCGGCTACATTCACCAGGCAACCTGCGATGCCTATTTCTTCTTGTGTTGTAAAGTAAAAGTCAATAACATGTACTTAATTGTACTCTTTTCAGGACCGTCCCAGCGACCTTGGCGAGCGTGAACGTTTCCCTCACGGCCCAAGAACCTTTGGCCCAAACAAACCCGACTCCAACGATGCCGTAGTACCGGCCAAGCCACCTGGACCCGCCGTGGCCGGCCCTAGGTCTCTACGTAAGAGGAGAACAGTCCGGGAAGGGAGGTCAGCCGATGTTGGTGTTTCCGGGATATACGAAGTCGTGTCGGAAGCTGATCTTCAATTCGGACCGACGAGGGAACCAGTCACTGTATTCAGTGGGAGGATAAGAGAAGAGGTGAGCTTTTGAGATTGTTCCCTTCGAATTAACATGAAAACTTTGCTTGAAATTCTTCAGGGACTCGTTATACACCGAACAGGTTAAAGCCTACTAGGTACATGGTGTATATTACATATAACCGTCTAATGGCCAGTCTTTCAGCAGTCTGATGTTGTTGACGATGCCAATGATGGAATATACTTAGTTTGATTCGGGTTTCACCACTCTAATAAGTAGTATTTTTCTAGTATTTTTATGTGGAGGATAGTTGTGATGTTCCCTCTGTTTATTTTGTTCAAATAAGTGTGAATATGCAGCGATGCTATCTCATTGTGGATGGAAAGATGAGGCAAAGATGACATCACAGATTATCTGTCACGTGAAATACCAAGAATTTATCATTAATCGGTGGCAGGTGATCTGGTGATCTGGTGACCTGACACCGTACGTTTTCACCGTACGATTCTACCAGCTATTCTTTAAGACTGTGTGAAACAGACCCTTAATATAATATTTTTTTCTGAATCCGTTTCAGTTCATTGATATGATATGGACCTCCACAGAGGTTACTCGGCATTAGCTTGAATCAATCAATTAAGCAGCTTTCTTTCAATTTTCAGGTGGTCTACGGCGTATGCATGGGCGCGATAAGTTTCGGCGCCCTATTCGCGTCAGCAGCAGGCGCAGCCGCGGGCGCCGCACTAGCCGCCGCCGTGTTGCTACACCGGCTGCGTACACGCATGGCAGCCGCGCCCCCTTCCCCCGCACCCGCCTCCCACTCCCTCGCCGCCTGGATGGCGCTGCGATTGCTGGGATCCCCACCCCACCCGCACCATTCTCGCGACGGATGAAATAAGTCCGGTTCTTTTGTCTTCCTCGATGCCACAATTTTGCCTACGCTGTCTGTTCCCATTCTGATCACGGACCGACTTTATATGTGAGCGCGCTCCCTTCATCATACTTTGTGGCTTTCGGCACTTGAATGGCGTTGCGACTGCTGAAATCTCCGCCTCACCCTCAGCATTCAATGGACGAACTAATTCTAATTCGCTCTTGTCTTCCTCGATGCCACGATTTCTGCCTATGCTCCCTTAAACTCGTTACCATCCTGATGTGACACACACACATGCCCTCGCTCCCCACATTATGCTTTCTCGTCGCGTGTTGCAACTGCTGAATGTGGAAAGTGTGGGTGGGTGGATCCATCACGCGACGGATGGACTTAGTCTGATTCCTTGATTTTCCTCAATGCCACGATTTCGGACTCCGCTGCCTTAAGTTCTATCCAATTCTGATCGCGGACCCATATTATATTAAGTATCTGAGAGTACATCAACACTTCCCCCCCCCCCACTTTTATATGGTCTCTTGCCGATTGAATGGCGCTGTGGCTGCTGGAATACCCACTATACCCATGCCATTCCTGCGAAGGATGAACTAGGTCTTATTAAATATTTTGTCTTACTCGATGCCACAATTTCCGTCTACTCTGCTTAAGCCCGCTCCAATTTTGATCGCGGATCAATATTATAATGTGAGTGTACTCCCCCGCTTCATACTCTCTCTCATTACCTGAATGCCGTTGTGCGGTTGCTGGGATCCCCGCATTATTTACACGACAAATGAAGTTGGACTGATTTTTCTTTTGTTTTCTAGCTGTTATCTACATTATCAGACTTTATTTATTGAAATCGCGTCGAAAACATGAGTGGTTAGAAAAATGCTAGGTTTAATAGCTTCTCACTGCATTCTTTTTAGATCAGCTTAAAAATTAAGCATTCCTAGATTCAACACGCTGCTCTGCCCAACCCATACCCAACCTTGTTTGCATTTAAATTATTTTTACCTTTTGGAGTTTATGTTGTATCAGGATGCACATTATTTTGATTTTCTGGTGCTGATTATACAAATAATTTAGATAGTCTCAATTCAATAACTATGACAACTGTTTTGGGTATTCTGGTAGGCACATATTCCATTTTCTACCTTATCATTGTAGTTGTAACGGATTGATTAAATTTGATTATGTATATCCAAAGACAAACTCTTTAATCAGTTCGTTTGATGATTGTATGTTATTTGTATGTTTTTGAAAATATTTTTAAGACTTGTTACAAAACTTAAACTATTGCATTTATTTAAAATGATAATGATCAAGTTTAACTCTAAATAGTTTCGTAATTCGTCTTAAAAGTGTCAGTCGAGTTTCAGTTTTAATTTAAGGGTAAAATATATTTATTTTATACTTACGTGCTCAGCAAAAAATGTGGTCCAGATGACACATTATTATTGAAAATAAAGGGCTGCATTTTTTGCCACTGAGTGAGTGTATTTATTGTTGGTATATAAAATGGTTCTAAAACACACCGTGTGCTAAATGGTGCTAAGACGTGCTACGGACATAGTCCATTAAAACCTGATTGTATTCAATTTCACTGTTGTGAATATTTTACATTTTATACCGATAAGTTTTGTACAGAGTTTCATATTTACTAATTTATAATCATTCTCGTGTACTGTAGCGTAGTATAACGTCGAGTCATGCCATTAGGTTAAGTTTAGTTACTTTGAGGAATTTCTGAGTTCACTTGGTTTTCAACGGGCTGTAAGCACGTTTAAAAGCAACTCATCAAAGAAGTTCTTAAGGTTGAAATCTCTTTTGCCGAGGCTTTCATAGAGATAGTAGTTAATTTCATCGTAATGTATTTCCGTGGTTCTTAGAAATTTCAAAATGAGAGATTTCGTGTGAAATATGGTTACTTGCTATAGACTTTGCATTTATGAACAGATCTATTTATTTTTAGTGATGTTTGGAGTCTGAAAACTATATTTATGCATGGTAACGTATGTTTTAAAGCAGAGCCACAATGTGGAATACATGTACGATTTTATGATTTTGTATACAAAATCTTCTCACGACGTCTTCGCATATATTCACTATGCTTTTTCGTTGTTAGAAAATTTTATTTTACGCTTCAGTACCTCTTGGAATTATTTTTAAATATTAATTTAATTTCTAGATATATTTTGATAGCTGTAGTTAAGGATTTGTAACATACTATAGTTAAAACACCAATGAATGTTGCATAATAATTTAAGGTATCCTTCTAACTTGTTCAAAAAAGAATAGTTAGCATTTACATTCTACTAAGTATATACTTTATTATAAAACTTTTATTTTTGCTCAATATTAATAAATTATTTTATATTGATTCTAACGATACGTAAAAACTAGCTATGAGTAGAATAATTTTAGTTCAATAAGTATGTAAATTCAAAGTAGTTCGTTCAAGAACGCTTTTTTCTGGTTTGGGAGAACCACAGGCCGATATCAACTAACTTATGTTATGTACTTTGTTAACTATATTTTAGTATTCAAAAATATGTAAGTTTCTGCGAAATATTATGTAAAATGTAAAATGTATACTACCTACCTACGAAGTGCCTAACAGCAAAGTTAAGCCAGCATCCCTAATCATTTTAAAAACCCCCTTTGAAACATTTTTTTGGAAAGTATATTATTCGTTTAAATTGACCCCTTCAAGTGAATAGACTTGAATTTGTAAATTTATAATGTCATTGTGACTACATTTTAAATGTTATCTATTGAAATGCACGGTGTTTTTTAATGTACACAATCATTATTGTCCGCTCTCGTAAATTTATCTAAATTCTCCCAACCGTATTAACAAAACCGTATATATATATATGTACCACCCAAAAATACATGCATTTAATACTTAATTTATAGCGAAACTATTAAAAATTAAGTTACATAATGTTTTGTGAGAATGAACTTTCTCTAAGTGCAATTTTATTTTTATAATATTTACGATTTTGAGGATTATAACATTCTCTTTTGTTAAGCCTTCTCTGTTGTGGGTGTGGTATTTCTGTCTATTTTCTTTATTTTGGGGCGTTTTTGTAACAAATATTTCGTTATAAGTCTCTCTGGATGGATGTACGTGTGAGTTTTACGCGTAAGCAACTGTTAATAATTTGTTTAATGGAATAAAATTTATGTTGAAACAGAGTTGCGTGCAATTTCTTTTTATTTTACTTTTGTTTTGTCTTTTGAACCTTGTTTATACAGCCCTGTGGAATCCAAGACCGTTAATCGTATTACTATATTCAAGCTTTGCTATATACACCATCTTCATTTTGGATAGGACGTTTAGAAATTATACCCGGCGTGATTAAATTTGATCAATAAACTTCGTAAGTACAACACTGACGGATTAGGAAAGTTGCGAATAGTTTGAGATTATTAATTGAGTAAATACGTACATACGGGTGTTTGCTCTAATAATATTAAACAGAGGTCGGAATTTTCACGGCAAAACAAAAGACTCTCGCAATCTAGATAGTATTAGAAACGTGTCTTTATCGATATCGAGTATTATTAAGTATACAAAAAAAATTACGATATATTTACATTATTCTATAATCATTCGCTACAGTTAATTTAATTTAAAATTAAATTGGCGGTTAATTTGCTCCCTTGGCGTCCAGTGAAGTTGAACGTTCAAATTTTTATTTTTATTAGTTTGACATAGTGTCCCACTGCTGGGCAAAGGCCTCTCCTCTTGACCTCCACAACTCCAGGTCTGGCGCAATATCACACTGAAACCCTAACCTAATGGGTTCTATACGATGCCGTTTTAGTGCACTCTGAAAAGTTTACGGTTTCAGAAAAAAAAACTGGTTTTTGATACGTTCGGTCTTTCGTACTTCGGTATTATAATACCTACATACATACCCACATGTAAACCTGGCTTAACGTATAATCGTGCTTTCCAGGTTGGCCGATGTTGGCTTGACATGTAAAGCGATCATGGCGTTTAAGCCGGATTCATACTCGTCTGACGTGACGTGACGTGGTATGATACGTCAAAACTGTTTGTATACTGTTCTATACGTACACCAACGTTAAGTAAATAAATATTTTTGAACTGCAGACTTTTGTATGTATAGAAAAATCGTGCGTGCAGTTCCTCCGCGCGGAAGAAGTGAAACTTCGTAATGTGGAAATGAAAAAGGCACTTATACTACAATATGAACCTTATTGCAATAACTTAAAGAACTAAATTTACTTATGCATCTATGTGTTTAAATTACTCACTAGATGGCGCTTTTATCAAGTCTCATACATTTGCACAGACAGTATGAGTTCTGCATCGCACTATCGAAGTTTTTAACATCCGTTAGTATATGTATATACAATGCGAGATTACTTGCTTCGGCAGTACATATACTAATGCTTTCATACCCCCTCCATGGTAGCGTTAAACGTTTAACGCAACCTTGTTGGAAGTCGCATTAGAAGTTTCACTTCAAAAATTGACAGTAATTTTTGTAATTTTTTTTTCTTCAATGAATAAGGACATTGAATATAAAGAGTTTTTATTACTTATTTTTAGTATTACCTAATAAGGTAAATGAAATGAAACGCGCGTTACTATTTTGCCATCTTCTTATTACACCGATGAGTTGCAGGACATTGAAAATTTCCGAATAGCTACTACCTTACATACCTACCTATATGTATTCCTCTATGACGTTGAAGTGGTACTTATCGATAACGGGATTGTCGATGTTATTATTATGTCAAACATTAACCACAAGTCGTTCGTGCCAGAAAGATATCTAGGTATATTTATGTATAAATGTTGTATTCCTATTAGGGATGCGGTTAGAATACGACCTGATAATTCAAACCCTTATGTTATTGGAAATCCTTAGATTTGAATTATCAGATCGTGCATTATTATCGTTCATTCAGAGTCGGACATTTTACCCCACGGTTTTAAGGTAAACGTCCCTGTGCTCGACACTGACCCACTACATGGCACCTTCAATCTTATGTCAATAGTAAGAGAGGTGACAGATGGGTATCATCTACTGGGCGTTGAGGTGTCGACCATTGGTACATTTACCTTACTCGTCTTTTGTGTATTATCTTCCAGCAGGGTACAGGTTTGCGTAACAAAACATCGAGTTCTTTCATTCAACTGAGCACAATGAGGGCACCTGTCATCGAGATCCGGTGATTGAAGATAGTGTCTAGCATTTGTTGTCCCACATACGGGATGTACTTATTATTCTAGAACAGTGAATGTCACTAAATAATGCCTTTGCAATTTTTATTTTAACACGATATAGGCTTGCGTTTGACCACAATGACGCCTGATGGAAAGCGAAGATGAGGCACTCTGGAGCACGCTTGCCTAGTAAACGATCAACAACAACCCTCTTTTACTATTATGCTCTACTTTCCAGTGTGAAGGAGAATATGTTGATACGGGTTTAAGTCCAAATTCGACAACAGCAACAAAAGGAAGGATGCCGTAAATCTTTTTTTTTACTACGTATTTTACAACCCTTTCTAATTTAAGATGATTGCCCTGTGTGGCTTTAAGATGAAATAGCGAAATTGGTAACACACCCGATTTATTTAGAAGGATTTGAATGGACCAGACATTCCGTGTGCATATTTTTAGAGAGCTAGGCAAAGTGCTTAACCGCATAAGTCCTTAACAGATATAGTGTTGCAGACCGAGCCGAAAACACCCAGTTTTGTGATTTTGGGAAGTATTTCGATACACAAATTAAAAAGTTCTCATTTCATTAAAAAATCTTACAATGGATTTGTAGTTTATAAAGTAGGTACGCAAGAACTTACGACGATAAAGTTTGAAATTAAATAATGGACAAAATAGATAATAGTCATTTGGTAAGGTTCGTCACTTTTCGACCTTAACTCGCTGACATAGAGTCGAAAAGTGACGAACCTTTTCTTACCCCGACTAAACAATATAATTTTCGGTAACACCATTTACTAGTCGATTTTTGTTATCATTATATGCTTCAGGTCAGTTTTTCTTTTGATTATCAGTCTATTTTATAAAAATTCTGTAAAGTTATCAATTTGTAAAATAAAACATGATTTTGTAAGTAGGTACTAAGGTATTGATTTCTTCAAACCCTATTTTTTTATTACGTATTCTTTTTCTAATACCTACCACAGCTAGCACAGTGTTTCTAGCAGTCCTTCCTGGATCAGTCAGCAGAGCAGTACTTATACTAGTACTAGTAGAGTACCGTTGGCAGCCTACGAGTATTTACTATTTGTGTCACCTACTGTTTGGGACACAGTTAAGCTTGATCATTCCGTAATTTGTTGAAATCAAGTTTTACTTAAACATGTGCAAGATTTTTCAGGCTGCACATTGTACATTTCTGACGTATCGTGTCATGGAGCGTCATAACAGTATTCGGTATCATAAATTTGAAAAAAGAGATAGGGCCACAATACAGACTACTTATTTCAACACAATTGTGTCAGGTACCTAAATGTAAATTCCACAGTAATATGTCGAATGAATGGTGGTTAAGCTCAGATTGGACGTGCCAAAATGGAATTTATTATTTTTCATCGTTCGACAGAAAGAAGTGGTGAATGATTATGAGTGCGTTGGTAAATAAGCCTCGGGTTTAACGACTAAATCTAGATTTTTTCATTCCAGTATG
The DNA here is from genome assembly GCA_947859365.1 of Archips crataeganus. Classification (NCBI taxonomy): domain Eukaryota; kingdom Metazoa; phylum Arthropoda; class Insecta; order Lepidoptera; family Tortricidae; genus Archips; species Archips crataeganus. The sequence goes on from OX402054.1 coordinate 16,089,422, forward strand.
TGGTCATGAATGTATAAAACTAGGATTATTGTGACGATTCACGACACAACACGTCACACAAACATAAGCCTGAGTTTATTATTAATTAAGTATTATTAATCGAGTAACGGTATGAAGTAAGTAAACTGACAGATGAGTCGCTTTCAAAAAAATTGTACACAATTACTACATATATTTTTATTATAGTTTTAATTAAAACAAAACTTAACTGATTCATTTGTGTAACGAAAGCTACCCATATAATTTGTAAGACTAACTTTCGTTACACAAAGGACGCGATCGTGATTTTGTTTTTAAGCCTTTAATTGTGTACATTTTTTTTAAAAACTATTTAGGTAGGTATATCTGCGATTAAAGGCTCAATGAAAACAAAATCACGATCGCGTCCTTTGTGTAACGAAAATTAGTCATAAGAATTACAATACAAATTACGAGTTTTCACAGTCAATAAATACACCAAAATTTCTTACGTATTGAGTTTATTTTTTCAAAAATATTTTCTAATATTACAGATCTATTAATGTGAAACAATGATTCTAAACATTAAGAACACGCGACGGACTATCATAAAAGTAATCACATGTCAACACACTCACAAAAATAAACTAACGGAGGAAAATAATAGACTCATTCAGTAACATATCATAAATTTTATAATCTGTAGAAAAAACAACGAATAAATAAACAGAAGAGGAGGTACTGAGGCGGTATAAAATAAATATATTACACGTAGCAATGACTACTACAGCAATAAACTTAACTAGAATAAATAATTATTAATACTAATGACAAGTTATTTTAAATTATTCTCTAGCGGTTCACCTAAATGCTGATATACCACGTATTGTATTTTCCGTTGCCCCTATGTCAAATAATCTAATTCGAAAAGAGGTAACAGAAGATTGTACTTAATTTATGTAATACTACATTTGTGTTTATAAAAATCGATCCGTAAATTTAGCCCACAGTCGCCTACTGCCGATAAAAGGCTTTTTTAAATTATTTTGCCCTAAATTAAGTATAATAGCACTGTACCAATATAGGTTTCAAACAAACACCGAAATTATGGTGTCTAGCTCATCAACATTTTTTAGTTAGGAAACGACGACGAATCAACTGAAGCTTCTCTACGGCACGTAATTTAATTACTATCATAAATTACCAAAAATAAATTAGTTACTTTAATAAATATTGTCACTGGCAAAGAAACAAATTTCTTCAAAATAGATTGAGCACACTTCCTGAACACACCAGTTATTGAAATTGAAATGGTCTACATACTTCAGTCTCATCACACTAATATGTACAAATTGAATTATTTAATAAATGTTACGAATAAAACCGAGTTGTTGTCGGTGGGTGTGGTCTGGCTATCGTCGCAATGGCAGCTGTCTTCTTTTTCAAAGTCGTGATAGGACGCAGTTTTAAAAATAGAACTGCTGATACAGCGCATGAACATACTAATGTGGCAAGAAGAGCACCGAGAGTCGCTGCGAACCCAGGTGTGGTCATGCAAACGAGTCCAGGAGTAGGGACAATTCTAGGGGCAGCGGTTTCTTCTGAAGCATCTAAATTCAAATCCCCAGCTGAAACAACTCGGATAACTCTATTCACGCCTACCTCCTTCTCAGGAGATGTAGCGCGACGTTGCCTCCGCACTCTTCTTTCGTCTCTCCTTACTTCAACACCAACTGGAAAAGCGTCTAACTGAGGAGGTCCATATTCCGCATGAGGAGCAATTACGTTTTGACCACCATCTGAACATTGCTCGGGACAATGATATCTGCAGATCTGTATAGTACACTGGAAATGCACTTCCATGGAATCAGGGAATTTAAAGGCTTGGAAGTGAGCATATGAAAGGACTGAAGCACTGGCTCCGAAGTTCTTAATCTTCGTGAATCGCGACATTAGTTTCGGTCGGGTTACACAGCCTCGCCTATCGACTAATTGTATAGGAGCGCGTTGACCGTCGTGAGCTACACAATCACGTACAAGCATGTCGAATTTCGCATCATCATCTTTTATAGCTAAAACCATTGTCATAGTTTGGCCAATCTTTACCAAGCCTGATACTTCTGATGCCCATGGCCCTTTGCCCACTTGAATTTGCATCCAGCAACCAACGTTGTCACCGGCAAAGTCAGCCCGAACAACGTCTAGCATATCCACAGGGAATGGTCGGAATGTGACTGCTTTTTCGTATTGATCATGCCAAGTACAGCGTAATTTTCTAGCCTGATCCCATACCTCTTGAACTTGTGGGTCGTACTGAATGACGATAACATTTTCAAAGTAAGTGCCGGCAGCAGCCGCGTCACCTCTGTATCTCGGGTCTCCACTACCAGCTGTTCCGCAGGCATGTGCTCCGATTTCAAAAGATGCGGTGGATCTGCCTAGATTCGGTGGGAGGTGGACGCATTGGTGGTTTGAATAATGTCCCTTGGAGAATACGATTCCGAAAAATGGCTTGTCGAAGCTTAAGAAGACGCGCATGGCATTTTTTTCACACTTAACATCTAGAGACACGATTTTAGGCATGTCAGGAGCGGGTGCTGGCCACACGTCCCCTGCGCCACTGAAGACTTTGTCGCTTGCGGACGTTTGGGCGTCGGCTGGCGGAGCGGGCTGAGGTGGTGGTCCTCTAAAACCAGGTCCAATGTCGTTCTTGTGATGGCTGACCGGAGGTCCCAGAGCAAATGGTTTCGAGTGGATTGGGTGATGGTTTGTTATTCTTGGCATACCTGAAATGAGAGAAAAAGAATGACTACAACAAAATGTTAACAAAAAAGTTCATCGATGAAGCTAAGAGATAATGAAAACTTGCAGTAGTTAGAGGATGGGCTGACAGCGCATACTAAAAACACACTACTATTTTAGTACTGTTACACGAGCTTCCAACGTTTGCGTACTTGTGCAACAGAGGCCGATACTGGTAGGCCGGTAGGGAGCGTGTAGTAGCAATTCTACGAGGTGTTAATCAATTTACCCACTGAAAACCTCACACACTCTAAATGTTTTTTATTGTCATATATAGTAAGTTCAAAAAAATGCATTAATTATTTCAAAAGATGTGAGTGTGTTGCTTTTTAATTAATTCTACTTGGTTTGTGATTGTACACTCACTATTTTGTAGGTACTCTACTCTTGTCAGTTGCACTGTGTTGTTACTTGAGATATTAAAAAAACCGGCCAAGAGCGTGTCGGACACGCCCAAGGTAGGGTTCCGTAGCCATTACGAAAAAATCAAGTAATATTTTTCTAAGGATTTCGTATGTGTACGGAATCATCCAAGTTTAGGTATGTTTTATATCTTAGGCTACTATTTACTCTTAAACTACAAATAATTTCCAAGCAATCTTAGGCGCTATAATTTTCCTAGTAAATTAGATATATTTACTACCATGCTGATTTTTTTCAAATTTTTCCACCCAACAGTTTAGATTTTAGAGGGGGGGGGACGGTCGATTTTAATGAAAATTTTCACTTTAAAGTTGAATATTTCGCAAACAGATCACTGAATAGAAAAATCATGTGTTAGCAACCCTGCAATGGTTTTAAAAGACCTATCCAACTATACCCCACACTATAGGGTTAGTCGAGAAAAAAAAATCTCCCCCCTTTACGTCTATGAGAGGTACCCTAAAAAAAAATTAGTATATTCATGCCAAATTACAGCTTTCTAGTACTAACGATCTCTGAGCTTAGCCGCGGACGGACAGACAGACAGACAGACAGACATGGCGAAACTATAAGGGTTCCTAGTTGACTACGGAACCCTAAGAACTGACAGAAAAAATAATCAATATTTGTCATCTACATGAGCAATCTGGGCGAGACATAGGTGTATGTTGCATTAGTAAATAGTCTTGAAAAAATTATAAAAAAAAACTCTCACCTAATGGATGATGCTGCTGATGATGTGGTGGGTTCTGCCGCCTATTGTGGGGCGGCGGTGCTGGTGGTGGTGGTCCGTTGTACGCGTGGCTTGGCGTTTCCCGCTCTGAGGACTCCATAGCGAGCTGGTCAGCTGAAGGTTCAACCGCGTTGTTTGTGTCGGCTCCCGCATTGCCGCCGCCCCCGCCTCTCTCATTGGATGATTGGTCGCTGAGTGTTCCACTCTGCAATCGGAAAAGAAAATGGTTATTGATGTCTTGAAAACTGACTTAACTAAACAACTATTAAAACAAGAACACGCAACACAACAATTAGTACGAACGTTGCTTGGTGTCTCTCTAATGATGGCGCTACCAATCAGGCATTAAAATTTCCCTAAAAAGGATTTTCCCGAAGATAAGATCTCAACAGATCTCAAGAGTCTAAAAATCGAGGATAGGATTACATACTGTATATGTATTAAAGGTTACTTGGATTTATTCATTACATTATTTATTATAACTACTTATTTAAATAACCTGAATTCAAAATATTTGTATTTGTCCCCCCAGTTACCTATTTCAAGTATTAAAACTTGTGTGGCATCGTTGTGTTGGTATGTATTTTACAGTTAAGTTGAATTACAAGAATACCCCTACAAAAAACAATGTTATTCTGACACGAAAATAACCACATTTTCCCGCGTAGTATTTAAGCCACGGTCAGCTTTCACTGACTCGTGGGCGATATTTTAAGTGTTATTTAATACGACACACTGACCGTCTTAATACGTCTCCCGAGACACACCTGTATCAAGTTATGTGACAACGCACATTGTAAACTGCAGCTTTATTCGGGGTCACTGATACTAACGCAGCCGGGCCGCCACCCGTGTCTTCTGGAGGGCATCAATGGAATGATATCGAGAAAGTTGTTCGCGATTCAGGTTCCGAATAACTTAAATCATCGCTCATTGGACCGCTCTGATTTCCGTTTTTTTTTTCATCACACCGGTTTTAATCGAGCCAAGTTTATTGCTAATCTAGTTATTTATAATCTTTATCTGTCGCCGTAAATTCTAACTTTAGTAAAGATAGGAACATAACCTTTTTAATCACAAACGAACGTGAAAAATAAAAAGCGAGCGCGTTTAATAACTTCTTCCAGCCTGGGTGGCCTGGCCAGGCTATAAATAAAATATGAACAATTTCCACTAAAACCAAATTGTCGGCGGCACTCTACAATTTGGAGTCATTGTGGGTGTTGACGGCCATTTCCGAACCTAGTATTAACGAATCGTCAGGTCTTTTATAACTCTCATTTGTTTCGCCCCGAGGTACAAACATTAGAAAGTATTGGTTGTAAGAAGCGTGTGGAGCTTTTTATATTACTTCGATCAAGATTTACGAGTGGTGTTCTTATAAAAGCACCTCGGTCCCGTCAAAGAGCGGAATCCAGCAATTATTTTAGAATGGGATCCGAACGTATCACAGGGGATACCGATGTACAAAATGATGTAATAAAAGTAGAGGAGAAAGTTTCATGGAACAGAGGTTAATCTTCGATGTTTATCTAAATGATAGCAGAGATGGCGTTTCATGCTTCGTTTAACTCGTTGGGTTCAGTGGATTGAGTAATTCAACATTTTTTACTATTAATCTGGTAGAGAGAGCTAGCACCGAAACTGCCTGGGGGGTTAATAGTCCAATTGCAGCGGAGTTTCTCTTAAACGAGAAGGCATACCTTCTTCTCCTTTGGAAAGTTGGAAAGAATCTTAAAAATGTAGCTATTGAAAACAAAACAAAAGACTAATAATAACGCTAGCCTTAAGATTACAACTTAGTTATTCCCAAATAAAGTAGGACACTCCAAATTTAAATAACATTCAGATTCGGCAAAAAGTTTGCCTTAAATATTTCTTGTTTAAAAGCTAACCACTACACCGCAGCACGTAAAGGAAAACAATGTCGGACAGGTGCTTTGAATTATAAATCAAAGAAGGCTACGGGCAGCACAGTACAAATAAAGTAGGTACACACTGTTCACTGATACACCGAAATCCTTTGCATATGCCCAGTTCCACGATGTACTCATTAGAAGTGCGCGTACAAGTACTTTACTTACTCGGGGAGTGGTCCCCGTAACTACTCAAGAGCAGTGTGTCAGTACGCCGGTCATTGATCTTAGCGGGCGAATTTCACTTTCATTCAATTACTCGGGATGTAGTGCTCCGGTGGTGCACTGAATTATGAGCTACAACTCTTGAGTGGGACAGGAAATATTTTTACGCGAAGTATCTGTGTCTTTTATCAATACCCGGTATCTGCCAGTCATCGACGCTGAGTAGTTTATGCTCGCGGATACGTTTTATGATGAAATATAAGTTTTAACATATCATAATTTGAGAAAGTCGAGTGTGATTGTAGTAAATCTGACAGAATGTTTACTTAGTTATTTAGGTAGGTATGCATTGCGCTCAGTTAAATAAAGTGACTTTTGATATTAAGCAATTTCATGCATATTTGCACCAACTGGAAGTTTTCTTGTATTAATATTCGTAAGTTTAATCTTTATTGTGCACACAACACATAAAATTAACAAACAACAAGAGAAACAAATGTATAGTCAATTAAACTGAATCGTGTATAAATAATTTTAAAGCCAATTTCACGATGATTTATTTGGCAGATGTATGGAATGTCAACATGGCATTTGCAATGAAAAGGGTTCACTCTGGTACTTGATTCAGTTTCTTCGACTGTACAAGGATGAACTTAAGCTTTAAAGGGATCTCTTTCAGTTAGCGATTCACACCAGAAACAAGCGTAAATACGCAATGAAAAGTTAAAAGTATCGAAATCTAAATTTAATATAAATATTTGACTCTAATTATTAGTTATTTGTCAATATTTTTTTCGACCTCTAAATAAAGTTTTAGGTTTAAAATTTTCTTAAGCAAAAGCTGTCACGAAGACTAAAAGGACAGCTAGACAATGACATGTCAATGTCGAAGAACGTGATAGTTTTGGATAGTGTTGTCGGTAAGAATCCAGTTCCTCATTTAATTCAAAATAACAAGGGCGTGTTCCACCACTGTCTGTTAAGTAAGTTCCTGTTATTTTATGTGACGATAAATGTATTGCTGGTTCTGTTTAATCTAACAAAATATACAAAGACGTCATCATAATCTATCTTCTTCTATCTATATCTATTCTATACATATAATAAATCTGTAACAAGTCGGTGTCTGTACATTGAACATATTTGAGAAAAACTGTCACTAGGGCTATTTATTAGCACAATAGAACCCAAAACAATGATTTTTAGAATTATTGTCTGTTTGTCTGTTTGTCTATGCGTTTGTGCGCGCTAATCTCAGAAACGGCTTAACCTAGAAGGATGCAATTTTCACTGATATGTTGGTATTTTCTTGGATTAACATTTAGTGTTTGTTTCATTTGAATCGGTTCACAAATAAGAAAGATACGTCTATTTTAAGAATTTATCGAACAGGTTTTTTTTTGTTTGAGCGCGCTAATCTCAGGAACTACTGCTCCGATTTGAAAAATTATTTAAGTGATAGATAGCACATTTATCGAGGAAGGCTATAGGCTATATATCATCACGCTACCACCAATAGGAGCAGAACGGAAGAATGTTTCAAAATCGGGGGTTTTTGAAGTAAAACTTCTATAGGCACGCTAGACTTGGGAGTACGGTGTGAATGTGAACGCGGGTGTGCGTCACCTGTTCGGGGGGGGGGGGGTTATTTTTTTTATATCGAGGAACTAAGGAGAGCCATAATTGATGAAAAAGCAAATTGGATAAAAAAAAATAAGCTGCCCAAATTACTAATTCCACGCGGACGGAGTCGCGGGCAAAAGCTAGTTATTATCTGTCATATAAGACATTCGGAACTAAACAGAGAGTAGCGAAAGAGAGGGCTAATGATTATAGGTATTTTTGTTTGTACAATCAAGACACAAAAACAGAGAAGACGAAGATAAGGGTTTTTTTTTATTTTGATCATTCACTTGATCCACATTAGATCAAAGAACGAAATTTAAGAAAAAATGCCACCTTAATAACCAACGGGGCAGAATTTTGCCCCATTATCTTGTCAAAACTTAAATCATCCTAAAATGTTAATCTAATTTCAATAGTAAATTGAAGATTAACGATCTTCGGACGAGCAGCGTACGATAAGGCTTTTGCTCTATTGAGCGTTCCAATATGGCTCGAAGCCAAAACCTCACTGAACTCTAACTAACTGATCATGCTGTTCCAAAACGAACTTATGAAGGGACTTGGCTTTAGCTTTTCTTGCATTACATTTTACTGTCTATCCTGTTCTTAAATTAACTTTGAATCCACATTGTCTCTTTATTTCATATTTTAAACTGTAACTCAGTAGTTGCGGACATCTCTGAGGGCTGGAGACCTGGTGACACATGATTTCCCTAGTTCGGGCACTAGTCTCTCCCACACAAGTCTGCCAATTACAACCTTATTGTATTATTTAAGTTCCTACATTGTATTTGGAGGAAAATTCAAATTCATATCTATTCTTATATCTTTAACGGACGATATAATTTGGGTGGATTTCCGAAGCGTTTCAACAGCCCCGCCCTTTATGGTGTGTAATACGTAAATTTAAGGATAATGTTCTTCAATTAAAACCAATTGTAAATTTGCGACCACACGCCACGAGTGGTTGACGTCATTGAAATTTTTAGTCAACGGACATAAGGTAAACGTCCCTGTGCTTGACACTAGAACCCTTCATGGCACCTTCAATCTTTAATTGACAGAATCGTCGATAGTATCGCTGGAGCTATATTTTTAAAAATTGAATTGAATTTAATCTTAGGTGCATGCAGGTTCCTTCAATGTTTTACTTCGCCGTAAAGCTGGCGGGAAATTCATATTCTAACCACATTACAAATATACACATCACGAGGATAGAAAGTTTGTTTTTCTCAAGCGTATAGGGTAAACGCCCCATTTGTCGACCGCTACAATACTGAGCAGGATTTCAAGTTCAATGTATGTCGTTGCTGTAGGTCGCACAGTGACCGGCCGCCGGGAAAGCGGCTTTTACTCTTCACGACTATTGTCATAAATCGCTTGAGGAATTTTACTCTGGTGATAGTAAATATTGTATTGGCTCACTTACCCTAATTTCGGCATTGGTACCAACACTTAAGTAGCTAGCAAATGAGGCATCATCCCCGTTTAAGCACTCCTATCGCGACAATTTTTTTTCCAAAATCTGTCCTTGTACCTTGTCTACATCATAAAAGGATCCTACTCGTATACTATTTTTAAGCCCAATAATAATACTCACGAAACTTTTGCGTAAATTTATTTTACCCGACCCTCAGTAACGACAGTAAGTAGCAAAATGCCACGCCTAATTGTTACAATAATACGGCAATGAAATAGTACATTACTGCAGAGACCAGTAAGTAAGCCATCCTGGACGAGTAGAAGTTTGATGGCCGAACCGCTAGGTGAGGCCAGCAATGATACGAGGCCAGGATGGCGATTACTGGGCGAAGCTTGTATAGTGCTTTTCTCAAAAATGAAACAAGTTGATAAAAATAAAATAAAAGTACACATTGAAAAAATAAATAAAATCTACGACCCGCCATTAGCTACTCACTCGCTAACCTATGTCTGTCTATGGTATGATTGTTTTTTTTAAAGGTACCGGGCGGCGATGTTTAGATATCTTAGTGTTGCCGAATAATCGATAATTAATTAATCGATTTGTTTTTCCCCTAAATAATCTAGATGTCGATTATCCAATCGAAGTATCGATTAAATCGATTATCTCGATATAATCGATACTAAGATACATACAATTATATCGATTATAATCGGTCAAGTACACGATATAATAGATTAAATCGATTTTACCTACATAATCGATTTAATCGATTAAATTGTAAAATATTAACAATCGATATAATCGATTATCGATTATATCGTGTAGTTGACCCATTATAATCGATAATAATCGATTAATTGTATGAATCTTAGTATGGATTATATCGATATAATCGATTTAATCGATACATCGATTGGATAATCGATATTTAGATTATTTGTGCGCCGCAATTATAATCGACGATTAATCGATTCACCAACAATTGTCCGGCAACACTAAGATATCTGCCAACTTTAAATTACAAACGTCATCATTTTAATAAGAATTTTCTTAATTTTGAAACATTTGAAACACGAAAATTGTAATTACAACAACATAAAATTAGTGCAAAATATTCCAGTTATTTAATCAGAGAACTATCAAATTTGCATACATCCTCTTAAGTGTGAACTTTTTTATTAATAGTTTAAGTTTTTCACAGACGTAGAAGCACGGCACGGGTTCCAAATTTGAACACTTGATATGTAATGGAATTTCATACTTACTTCCTGGCAGCTCGAGATAACTTCCTGGCGGCTAGCAGCTAGTCTCCAGGATGCGTTACTTTCTACGACGTTTTTGATGACGTAATGGCAACATTTCATACCATTTTTGAGAAAATAATCTTTAGTTATATTGTTCGTAGTAAGTAAGATTTATTTTAACGTGTCAAAGGTTGGTATCACTAGGGTTGAAGCTTCTAGTTCCGGGTATATACGCTAGCTTTTCTTACTACATAGTAATTAATGTAATTATAATGTTATGTCAGACAGTAAATATGAAACGTTGCAAAGCCAAATAAAATGCCATCTTTATTGATATTAAACATTTTATTATTTAATTAACTTCAGTAATGTATGTGTTCTAAACCAATCCAAGAAATGGAATCACAGTTTCAGTTTAAAACACACCTCGATTTCGAAGTCAAACCAAATTACTTTAGGCATAAGGAAGACTTCCCATCAACGCTTGTCTAGACATGATCAGATTTACACACACGCCCATTGAAAAGCTGCATCTACAATGTAGTAAATAAGCACAGTTCAATAGCCTTCTTACTTTCTACAGGGTAAACGGGTAAAGAGTGGACATAGACGGAACTCGCCGTGGTCCGTCAGCTCAGTAGGCCGACTCGTGCCCATATTTGGGGTGTTTACCTGGTAACCGTATTAGATACTCTAGCTTCTAGACTCCACCCTGCAGTTGTTTATGCTTTTTACTTGCGCCTACTTGGGAGCTAAATGCGCAATTAAGTGGTACGGTTTCCTGTGGATTGGTTTCCGAATTCAACATAAAAATGCTGGATTACTTAGTGGTCCGTTAAGATGGTCATTATAAGCGTCATACAGGTAACCGTAGGTTTTGGAATGGAGACCACGGCTAAGCGAAAGAGGTGTAGGCGACCGCCTGCCCAATTGTTCGATGGCATTAGGGAGGCAGCAGGACTAGTCTGAAAGAGGGAAACAGAAATCTGATCGAGATGGAAAAATATTGGAGAGGCGTATACCCAATGGTTGGCGAAAACCCCCTGAAGAAAAAGAAGAACAAGACAGGTACAGTCGAGTTCTCCAACATCTGTACAGCCAACCGTTCATAAATATATAAACATGAACCTTATGTTACGGTAATAAGGTCTATGTACAGATATTTATGAACGGTTGGCTGTACAGATATTGGAGAACTCGACTGTACTCGCTACGAAGCATTGTAAAACTGTAAAGTTTCAGAAAACGGTTGTCAGTCTTTCCCAGAGCACACGTCACGTAAATAATTTCAAGCTGCAGAACTTGAAATTTATTTACGTGCAACACACAATGTCTTGAATTTTATTTTGTTAATTCAATAATTATATTTCATTTGTTTTGGTTTGTTAGTTTAACGTTTGGTAGCATAGCATACGGTTGTGGTAACTCTGAAGATGAGCTCTGGTTGAGTTCGAAACGCGTCAGTGTAGCTTGGTGGTGGTGATGGTTGGGTTTATGTGATTTGTGTGTGTTCGTACAGTGTGGAGGTGGAGGAACTGCATGAACGCACATTTCTTGCATAAACGTAACTATTGTAAGGTCGCGGGTGAGCAAAGTAATTGTTTTAGTTCATTAATATGGACCTCCGCAAAGTAACGCCTGATTCAATAAATTATAAATTATTCAATAAATTATATTTCCTTAAATTGAGTCTGTTAAAATAGAGAAGGATAAAAAATATTCCAGTAACTAGATATATGTTTATCAATGTTGCTATAAATATCTGAACATAACACCAGATTTATTTTTTTAATTTGAATGAGAATGAAATTATCCAAAGGGAAAATTTCAAGTAACAACAGAATTGCCAATTAAACACAAATGTGTAAAGTTAAATAATTACATTAATTACTTTACAAAGCCCTTTGCGCAATTAGAACAAGAAGACATTTAAAAGCGGATGTCTTTTTGTCACAAACAGATTTCTAGATTGAATTATCTTAGAACGGGTGCAACCACAATAGCAGGTTTAATGAAACGACTCAAAGAAAGCGCTCATTATAGGCGGCCTAAAAATATATTTATCAAGAGAGATCTTCTTAAACAATACGGGAACATTTTAAGTGCTCCGCCCTGGAGATTTGCATTTTTCTGTTGATTTTTCCTTACGAAAGAGTAATTGAAAATGTAATAAGGAACGATGAGTGAAGCCGCCTTTATTGTCCTGAATATTGCTCGAAAAATGAAATACATTTTACAGTACATATACTTTATTTAATGATGATAATGTTATGTTATGCCAAAGGCTCTTTCTTACGTCTTATTAGCGCTTTCGAAAAGATCATGATTTCCAGGAAAAATGTACCATAGATGTAGATTTTATAGACTTTTTTTAACATAAAGTCATCATCATCATTTCAGCCGAAAACAGAAAACTGCTGAAAAGTAAGTATAAAAATATATACCTATATATATTTGAGCAAAGTATTTGTACGTACTAAAATATTTGGAAAATAAAAATTTGAAGCACAGAGAAATTAGAGAACACATAATATTTACTAACCATCAAGTGGCCATTTCCACATCAATAACGTAAAAGCAAAGGACAAATGTTAGAAATACGAATATCGCCGTAACATAGCCTGTTTCCCCCATATTGCACCATAACCACGATGGATCTGTTCATTAGAAATGTTGTGGCTGTATCTTACTAGGTAAAAACATTAACAACATTGACGCACTTATACGCGAAGATATGTTAAATCATCGGCACTTAGTCACGCTAGAGAAAACCGACACTAAGTATCCCATTTTATAGAAAAGCAGCAAATAATATTGATGCTAATCGTTAATGCGATTTTGTGAAAACTTACGAACGACACGGTGGGTTCAGAGCTGTTCCATAAACGGTAAGAGTCTCGATTAAAAATCATTAACTTTCATGTGTGTACGCTCTACTTGCCCGTGCGGCGTATCTTTGAGTGGCGTTTTCGGTCCACGAATCGACAGAAAATAAACAAATCTAAGAATAAAATAAACGATCTAAGCGTAAAAATTGTGGAGTGGATTTCTACTTTCTTCGCATTAGGAGGCGCTTCGTAGGCCCTTTTTTTCTAATTTAATAAAGAGCTACTGTGTGTTTGTACAAACTTTTCTAGGTAATCTCTGGAAATGCTGGTCGCTTTTCATCAGGTGACCCGTCTGCTCGTTTGCCACATATATATAAAAAAAAAACGAATTTTAACCTACTTTTACTGATAGAAAGTTAAATTATTCCAGATTAAAATAAGCGTTTTTATGTCCCGTGAAAGTGCAAAATAGATGCAGTTTCGGGAAACAGCCAGTTTATAAAGGAAAAACTATTTTGTTTGTCGACTAGTTAAAAAGTTGTAACTCAGATGTAATCAAATCATTTAAATAAATATGTTATACTAAAACAGCAAAAAATATTTGATTTTTAGAATAATTGCTACAAAACATTTTAGTTTGATAGCACATCAAACTAATATAGTTATGTCACATTAGTTTCATCTCTTCACTACAAATGTTAATAAGTTTTGTTAAAAAAATCATTTTTAAAGCTAGCTTTTTAGCTGACTGTACTTTTTCTTGACTGCACTGGCATTGTCATCGAACCTACATCATCATAATCATCATCATCATCATCATCATCAGCCTATGTTCGTCCACTGCTAGACATAGGCCTCTTCCATGGCACGCCACTGAGCACGATCCTCGGCCACTCTCATTCAGCTGTTGCCAGCCGCCTTGCGAAGATCATCGCTCCACCGAGTCTGAGGACGTCCCACACTACGTTTGCCAATCCGTGGTCTCCACTCAAGAACTCGTCTACACCAACGGTTATCGGTTCTTCGGGTTATATGGCCTGCCCGTTGCCACTTCAGGGTGCTGATGCGGTGGGCTATGTCGATCACTTTGGAACCTACATAAAGTATACCAAATTTCAGGTGAATCCAACCACTGGAAGTGGATCAAATTCGACTTCTAAGATTTGACCCAAGAATAATAATAAAACAAACGGGGTGAGCTGAATAAAAGCTTGTAAAAACATAACTGAAGTAGTCAATTATGTATGCCTAATTTTGATCATTCTCAAAAACATTGTACATTATGTAATTAGAGGTTTAATTAAAACAAAACTTAATTTATTCCTTTGCGTAAATAAAGTTACCCATATAATTTGTATGACTAACTTTCGTTACACAAAGGACTCGATCGTGCTTTTGTTTTCATTAACCCTTTAATATATCTTGAGTAGTTTGATCGCTAACCTATTTTAGGGACAGGACAATAAATGACAACTGGGCAGACTGTTTAAAGGAAAAGGTTAAATTAAATGTTCAAGGCTTGTCTTATCGTTGCCATTTTTTTATCAGTAAAAAAAAACATAAAGTATCTCCTGTCAATAAAAATCACGAATTACTTTCTATTCCGTAGGTGGTATTACTTTATAAACCGCGAACAAAAACTCTTTAAAACATTATAATAAAGCATGACAACCGCATGAAAGCTCGCACATAATGTATGCAATAATATGTTTACAGCAGAAACTTAATAGTGTGGTTTGTGGACGATTAATTTTCGACATAGAAAACGGCGCTAGCAAGTGCATCCATTATTTTATGGTCTGTTAATTTATGCTCTGTAATTGATTAAGTGCCGAAGATCGTAAGAGAGAAAATCGGAGCAGCTTTCTTCTTTTAGCTTCATACTAGCTTTTGCCCGCGACTTTGTGCGCGCACAAATAGAATTACTCCGGTCCGATCTCTATCCCGCAAGAAAATTCGAAAAATCCCTTTTACTGTACCTCTAATATGATCCTTAACGAATGGTTACGGAGATAGGGTCCTGTTTAATTGAATACATATATGTATAAATTTAGTTTTTTCCTTATACCGTGGGATTTTCAGAAAAGACTAATAAGCTGCATCAATTTTTATACTTTATACTACAAAATAACAAAATAATAACGAAAATTTTAAAACATGAAACAAAATGGCGCATGCTCGCAGATAAAATCCAGAACATTGTAGGTAAAAGGTCGTATAGCAGCAACACGTTTAAAATTAGTCGACCAAAATTAGGTTAGGGGATGGCAGCCGACCGTTGCTTTGTAGGTCAGGACTAAAGGGCTAGCACAGCTACTCCGACACCTTTTTTAAATGTAATAAACTAGTTGTTGCGACGACTCCATCAGCAAAGAATTCTTACGCTATATTGCGGGGATAATGCAATTTTCCGCAATAACAATTAAGTATCCTACTTTTTATTCATTTATTTCAATACAAAGTCAGGTTTACAGTTCGCACCAAAACGCCTAGCTCGTTAGTGCAATATAACATTACTAAAAATATTCCCCAACCATCGGCAAACACGTCAGCATCTATGACTTAAGTATGTCCTTTTCTTAGGGTCTAAAACTATACCCATGACAAATCTAAATCGGTTCAGCGTTTTAAACGTGAAGAGGTAACAGACATACATAGTATGGTTATGGATTTAACTACCAAGAAAAATCTGTTATACTAAAATTGCTATGCTATTTCGCAATCACACGTACAAGGCAGCTACGTCTGCACGACACTTACCTACGTGTTTGACAAAAACACGTCCTCTACACAGCTTCAACGTAAAGCAACATTGGCATGTCCCATAGGCCTAATTAGCACTAAAACAACACAAAATGCTAACGTTTATAACCTGTCGTTTATACTTACATATACTTTTTTCGCGGAAAACGACTTCTGCGCAGATGAAGTCACGTACATTAGCTACTACTTATTTTGACCGAACGAGCGCGAAGTACCTACGAGCAAAGCGTCTACGTTTCAGCTTGGGTAAAATACTTACTGTCGTCTGTCCGGCTATTCTGCTCTTCAGAATGCTTAGTATAAGTTTTACTTCACCAAATACTTCAAAATGGCGGATCTCTGGATTTTGAAAACGTGAAATATATTTCAGTCATTTTGCGAGTTCCACAGTTCACAGAGTAACAAGTGGTATTTAACGCTTAATTACTTAGTCAGGATTTGCTTTCCATCGGACGGCGTTTGTTATCAAGGGTCAGAAAAACGCCCGTCGTTTTGCTTTTGAGTGCTTAACGACTACAATTTATGACCTATTTTTAAACGAAACAGTTTGTTTACAGTATACGGATGTTAATGGAGTGTATTGTAATATTGTAAGAAGTCTATATTGTAATGAAACAGGGATAGGTTATTAAAATGACGGGTGTTTTTCCGACCCTTGTTTATTATTGTATACCCATGCTAGCACCATAGGGAGAGAAGAGGGGGATAAAACATGTACCGTAAAATGCCACACCGTAGTTGTGTCCTGGTGATTTTGTTAGAACTAATTTCATGATTTTCAGAGCAGACGGTAGAATTTCTGTATTGTTGTGTTCACGGATTAATTTTGTATTTATTTGTTAGTTTGTTATAGGATGTTGCTGAAATTAATCAATTGACTTTTGCAGGGATCTAGATTTGGTCGCTAAATCTAGTTTAAACTTAACAGTTCCATAATAATATCTTTTGAGACTACTAAATCGATTTTATTCCAGTAAGTGTCTATTAGATTTGTGTAGCGACTACTAGCGTCATCTAGTCATCACATGAGAAACTATATTACTACTACATGATTACTACTTACATCCTGCATCGCACTATCGAAGTTTCTCAACTCGGCTGCATAAATACAACTTCCACCTTTCATCCATTGGACTTCGGTCGCCAGGCATAACATCTGCCTGGAGAGAGATTTCTCTATTGCAACTACCCCCAAATTTGTTTTACATCATAGGTCTGTTTTCAAGTGGATGACGTCAGTTGACATACTCTGCGTGTCGATTTTTAGTCAAAGCTGAGTTTGATTTGGTACAGTCAGTTAGTAGGGTTTTTCACGTGACGGTTACGTTTTATAGAAGCAATAATGGCTAACAGAATGTTGATAAATCCCCGCTGAAATGCGCCGGCGGTAGCATATTTCAAATTGATGCTCGTTTCGTCGCACCGTGTTCAGGTCATCCACTTTAATTATTTTTTAGATACCAACTACAGATTATTGAACATTACATTTAACAGTTAAATTAAACTCCTCGTGATTTCAGCTATAACAACTATATTCACTTTAAAAATAGCTCTATTAATTGCAATCACGGACTTGAAAACTATCAAAACACCTTTGGCCTCTACAATTAAATCTTCGAAATCAATACACCTACTTTTCTATTGGTTCATTGAAATCTATAGCCTACGTGACCGGACTAAATTCATAATCAACTCTTTTGATTGGCGGTTATTATTTCCGCTTCAACTCCTGATTCGCAAACGGCCAATCATTGTTTATAATTAATAACATTAACCACCTCTTTGGTTTTCAATGGCTGTCAAAAGATATTCAAATTCAACATATTGTTAACGAAGGTGATGATTTGCGCGCATTTGCGAATAGGTTTCCTTTGCATTTTTTATTCTGAAAAGTTTTGATGTTATTTTAACTGTCGATACCTACATTGTGTAGCTTCGGATAATTAAGAACAAAGGTCTGCATTAATGCAATTAAGTGTTTGTTTGATAGCAAGAATTATAACTTGGACTAACCTACCCCCTTATTCACAAACAATTGATAAGCGCCCTGTTAACTTAACTAGTAGGGTTAGTTTGAGATACCTACATCATCATCATCATCATCAATTTAAGAGCCCAGCTCTTGTTGGTGGAGTAATCGCCATTCTGTTCGGTTCTCTGCCAACGTTTTCAACTCCTGATACGACATGACATTTTGCTTGATCTATAAATGACCGTCTCGGTCTTCCCCTGTCTCGTCTACCTTCTATTGGCCCTTCCATATACTTTTTATGTAACTGTCATGTCATATCAGATGCCCCAGCATATTTCCTCTCCTATTCCCAATCGTCCTCAACAGCTGCCTTTCCTCTTCTACCAAATCCAAAACCTCTTCATTCGTTCTTCTTTCAATCCAGCTAATCCCCTCCATACCTACATCAAACGTTGTTATTTTTATTATACCTACCAACACTAATTTTATTTTGTCTTCATCTATTGCTTTGATAATTGCATTTGTCAGATACAAACAAAAAGTAAATTTTGTCATATACAGCGTGTATTTTTGATACAACCACAAACTTTACAAGTTCTTAGTATAGGCCCTAATGATTATGTTTTTCTATAAAATTATTAAAAATGCAAGATTTTTTTTTCTTACAAAATAGTTCAGCGCGCAATGTATCTCATTTTTATTCGCACGTCACAACTGTCACAAGTGATAACTTTAATCTAACACACGTTAGGCAAGTGTCAAATAAGTGTACGCAATATATTGCTGCTCGTAATTTTTTTTAAAATTAATTACGCTCTGGTAGTTAACACTAAATTAACAATTTGTCTTAATATCGGTTCATAGCACTAAAATCTACTTCTGGTTACAGTTTGTGGTTGTATCAAAAATACCCGCTGTATAACAGTTACTTAACTTTTTGTAAAAAAAAAGAGTTAAAATTTATGATTATGCTAGCTGCTTCAGTTTCCACAGTCATGCTACGTTACTTTGTAAGAAAAGTGTTAGAAATTATTTTTGCTTCTTTCTAAATAATAATCTTTGATTTTTTTTACATAATTTAATCCATGTTTTTTTGTAAATGCCCATACAACCATTTGTAGCCCTGTAGAAACTGTTACTTCTATACTTTACACAAGTAGTAACCGTTACTACATTTTGCCCAAAATAATCGTGCTGGTACTTGATTGGGTTATTTAATTACTACCCTACCTTTACCTTCGCCCGAGTGAACCATTAAGCTTGCTAATTTTACTAAATTCCCACAGGGATTCTCAAAAATTATATCGAGGTCTTCATTAAGGTTCTATAAAAATAATATCATAATCGTTTTTCGACATGCAATCCGTATTTTGCTGCGTCCCATTTGAGGCAGACCGTGAGACTGGCGGGTTCAGCAGCAGAGAATGCCGCCAAGTTGAAACATGCTAAGTAATTTATTGAATCAGGCGTTACTTTGCGGAGGTCCATATTAATGAACTAAAACAATTACTTTGCTCACCCGCGACCTTACAATAGTTACGTTTATGCAAGAAATGTGCGTTCATGCAGTTCCTCCACCTCCACACTGTACGAACACACACAAATCACATAAACCCAACCATCACCACCACCAAGCTACACTGACGCGTTTCGAACTCAACCAGAGCTCATCTTCAGAGTTACCACAACCGTATGCTATGCTACCAAACGTTAAACTAACAAACCAAAACAAATGTTTTAACTTGTCACTGTAACTTCTCAAGTACCCACTTTATTTTTCTTATTCTCAAACTACCCCACAAAAATTAACTTATATTGACATATTTAAAACTACCTTGAATTTTTTTGTTTATTTATTTATAAGGCATATTTAATTAATACTAACTGTTCAAATTCGACCCAAGCCGCAGTAAAGGAGAAGATACTAAATTTACCTGTTCATTAATAATAGACCCCATAGTGTTGTACCTAATTATTTCCATGCATTCCAGAGCATCCAGACGCAACCCCTTGCCGCAATAATGTAACACTTCATAAGAATCTGAATCTAACAATGAATGATTTGATTCCAACAAATGTTTTGCAAAATTCGATCTATCTGGATGCTCATTCCTATATGCCGAAACATGCTCTTTAAATCTAGTATTAAAACTTCGGCCTGTCTGTCCTACGTATATCCCATTGCAGTCATTACAAGTAAGCTTGTATACCCCCGATCTAGTTCCCTTATCTACCTGTTCTTTGTGGTT
Source organism: Archips crataeganus (assembly GCA_947859365.1). Classification (NCBI taxonomy): domain Eukaryota; kingdom Metazoa; phylum Arthropoda; class Insecta; order Lepidoptera; family Tortricidae; genus Archips; species Archips crataeganus. Next base: position 16,109,527 of record OX402054.1, read on the forward strand.
ACATAGCCTAGAGTACAAAGAGTTGTTAGTCTTAAAGGCAACATTAATATTGTTTGATTTTAAAATGCCATAAATCTTATCAGACAAACCCCCGACGTAAGAGATGCTAGATCTATATTTGTTAGTAGACTGAGAAGGTAACGCAGCGTAAAGCATGCTATTTACTAACCGTGCCTGCTTCTTTTGAACTAAACTATCTACCATTGATTTTGTATAACCATTTGAGATCGCTATCTGATAAATAGTACTCAACTCTAAATCATAATGTTCCTTAGAAAGAGGCACAGTCAACAATCTATTAACATAACAATGGAAAGCAGCCAGTTTATGCTGCCACGGATGATTAGAAGATGCTGGTATAACAGCATCTGTGTACGTGGGCTTACGGTATATTTTAAATTGATGTTTACCATTTAATTTTGAAATCGTTAAATCCAAAAAGTTCAACGAACAATTTTCCTCCAATTCTTTTTTGAACCTTATCTTTACGTGCTTGTTATTCAAACCATTAATAAACACGTCAAGCTGTCTCATACTCCCTCTCCAGCATAGGATCAAATCATCAACAAACCTAAAATAGTACACAATATTACTATTACCCACAATATACTGATTCTCAAAATGATCCATAAATATATCTGCCATTAAAGGACTCAGAGGTGAACCCATAGCTAAACCATCACTCTGTAAGTAATAAAGACCATTGAACCGGAAATAATTTTGTTTCATGCATAAAGTTACCAAATCTATTAATTCACAAACTTCACCCGGATGCAACCGCTTCCTTTCTAAGTGGTCTTTTAGAATTTCTAGTGTCTCACTATATGGTACGTTAGTAAATAAACTGTCTACATCCAAAGAAAGCAACGTTGCATTCGGCGGTATGCTGATGTCCTTAATTTTACTAACCAAATCTAAACCATTTTTTAAACTATAACCTACTACTATCAGCATACCGCCGAATGCAACGTTGCTTTCTTTGGATGTAGACAGTTTATTTACTAACGTACCATATAGTGAGACACTAGAAATTCTAAAAGACCACTTAGAAAGGAAGCGGTTGCATCCGGGTGAAGTTTGTGAATTAATAGATTTGGTAACTTTATGCATGAAACAAAATTATTTCCGGTTCAATGGTCTTTATTACTTACAGAGTGATGGTTTAGCTATGGGTTCACCTCTGAGTCCTTTAATGGCAGATATATTTATGGATCATTTTGAGAATCAGTATATTGTGGGTAATAGTAATATTGTGTACTATTTTAGGTTTGTTGATGATTTGATCCTATGCTGGAGAGGGAGTATGAGACAGCTTGACGTGTTTATTAATGGTTTGAATAACAAGCACGTAAAGATAAGGTTCAAAAAAGAATTGGAGGAAAATTGTTCGTTGAACTTTTTGGATTTAACGATTTCAAAATTAAATGGTAAACATCAATTTAAAATATACCGTAAGCCCACGTACACAGATGCTGTTATACCAGCATCTTCTAATCATCCGTGGCAGCATAAACTGGCTGCTTTCCATTGTTATGTTAATAGATTGTTGACTGTGCCTCTTTCTAAGGAACATTATGATTTAGAGTTGAGTACTATTTATCAGATAGCGATCTCAAATGGTTATACAAAATCAATGGTAGATAGTTTAGTTCAAAAGAAGCAGGCACGGTTAGTAAATAGCATGCTTTACGCTGCGTTACCTTCTCAGTCTACTAACAAATATAGATCTAGCATCTCTTACGTCGGGGGTTTGTCTGATAAGATTTATGGCATTTTAAAATCAAACAATATTAATGTTGCCTTTAAGACTAACAACTCTTTGTACTCTAGGCTATGTAACCACAAAGAACAGGTAGATAAGGGAACTAGATCGGGGGTATACAAGCTTACTTGTAATGACTGCAATGGGATATACGTAGGACAGACAGGCCGAAGTTTTAATACTAGATTTAAAGAGCATGTTTCGGCATATAGGAATGAGCATCCAGATAGATCGAATTTTGCAAAACATTTGTTGGAATCAAATCATTCATTGTTAGATTCAGATTCTTATGAAGTGTTACATTATTGCGGCAAGGGGTTGCGTCTGGATGCTCTGGAATGCATGGAAATAATTAGGTACAACACTATGGGGTCTATTATTAATGAACAGGTAAATTTAGTATCTTCTCCTTTACTGCGGCTTGGGTCGAATTTGAACAGTTAGTATTAATTAAATATGCCTTATAAATAAATAAACAAAAAAATTCAAGGTAGTTTTAAATATGTCAATATAAGTTAATTTTTGTGGGGTAGTTTGAGAATAAGAAAAATAAAGTGGGTACTTGAGAAGTTACAGTGACAAGTTAAAACATTTGTTTTGGTTTGTTAGTTTAACGTTTGGTAGCATAGCATACGGTTGTGGTAACTCTGAAGATGAGCTCTGGTTGAGTTCGAAACGCGTCAGTGTAGCTTGGTGGTGGTGATGGTTGGGTTTATGTGATTTGTGTGTGTTCGTACAGTGTGGAGGTGGAGGAACTGCATGAACGCACATTTCTTGCATAAACGTAACTATTGTAAGGTCGCGGGTGAGCAAAGTAATTGTTTTAGTTCATGCTAAGTACTCAGCTTTGGAATCAATGTATGACTTCGTGCCGGTTGCTGTGGAGACGGCTGGGCCCTGGGGTGATGAGGCCCGCGAGTTTTTTTAGGGAGATAGGGCGAAGATTGAGAGAGAAGGGCAACGATCCCCGCTCTGGGTCCTGGTTGGTCCAGCAGGTCTCCATTGCTATTCAGCGGGGCAATGCTGCTAGTATAATGGGGACCTTTGGATCGGGCGGGGTGCTGAGTGGGAATTAGATGTATTCCATGTTCCTTGACGAAGCATGTTGCGGATTTTTATTTCTGTTTTTGTTAAGTGTTTGACGATGCGTGTTGCAGATAATATTTTCTTGTATTTGGATGACTAGATTTATTATTAGGTTGACGAAGCCTGTGCAAATTGTTTTCATGTCTGATAATGTTTCCTTTTTTTTTGAATAAATGATTTTTATCCGTATAGTAGAGTCCTCCTAAGTATATCTGTACAGCCAACTGTTCACTAAACATGAACCTTACATTGCGGTAATAAAGCCTATGTATAAATATTGGTGAACTCGACTGTACTTATTTAATTCATTTTATTAAGTTATTATTTCTTGATTTTGATTTGTACTTATTCATGTATTTGATTAGAGTGTGATTATGATCCCAGTCGGTTCAAATGTATGAATTTACTTTGAACTGCAAAAGACACCCGTGCGAATTTTCATTAATCCAAAAGTGAATGCGGGCTTCCGCAGACCACTGTTAGCTGCGTAACTCCGAGTTAACTGCTAATTAACCCAGGGTGAACCAGTATGAACATGCATAGAACTATCATCCTTAACCTAAGGTTAGCGATTTAATTTTTTAACCCTGGACCTAACTCATCGTCATCGTATTGTAGCAGAAAAAACTATCGATGGAAGCGGAAACGAAAAGAGGGTAGCGCTAGGAGACAAGCGCAAAAAACACATAGCATGCCAAAAAAACCATCAGGCATAAAGGGTTGCCCCACCCAAAAGATGGCATCCAAAGCCACACAATGGGTCCAAAAGATCTCCAACCCACCCTTCCATCGCAGGGCAAAAGAAAGGAAGCCCGTAGTTATAAATGCATATGACAGGAAATCCCACCAACCTAACCAATAGCTCTAAGTAAGTGTATAGAAACGGGCGAGGGTCGGTCAAGGGAGAAAATAATGGGTAAAAACATAAAAGACCGACCTAAGCACCCCCCAGTGCCCAGCGGGAGGATGCATGCTCCTCTCCCGGCCTTCCAGCAAATGGCTGAGGCAGGACACTGTGGGTAGATTAAGTCTCCTCCCTATCCCTCCCCTCCTCAAAATTAAAAGCATATGTTTTTAGTATTGACAATCAATAGAGAAGGGGACTTGTGGTCGGATTTTTTAGTCTGTGCAAGTCGGACACTGTCTGGGCCCTCCATTCCCAGTTCGTCCGAAGGGATTTTTACCGAACACAAGTCACCCTTCCTACCCTAAAGTAAAAAACAGCAAGGACTTCGCGTCCTTGGCCCCTCTGGCGACTCATTAAAAAAAAAACTCATCGTCATCATCATTTCAGCCGAAAGACGTCCACTGCTGAACATAGGCCTCACCCAAGGCTCCCCAAACAAATAGGTCCTGCGCCATCCTCATCCAATGCGTTCCCGCAACCTTGACCAGGTCGTCGCTCCATCGATTTGCACCTAAGTGGGCCTTAGTTACTATAACGATAATTAAGGTCAAATCAGCCGCATTTCACAGCTGGTTCGACATCGCTTCCCGTTACCAGTAACTTAGTGCAACACACACAAATGGTTAAGTTTGCAAAAGTCCTAAAGTCAAATGACACGATTGCATCCGAAAGTTAGAAACACCCGCGTATCAAACCGTGTAACTTCATATCCGTGCACAAAGCCGTGAAACGTGACCATCCAGTAAGTACCATATTCTAAACAAGTGAAAGGTGGCTTTGATGAGATTTTATTAAAATGTATTGGAGACGTGACTACCTGCCTTGAGATGCGAGATTAGATGTCGCGGACACGGTTATCAGGCAAATAGGACTGTCAAAACTAAAGAAGCGACAGGAGAAATCATGAAAAGGTGTACGATGTTGAAATTTAAAATGGCTAAATCTTTCGGTCTAATCTGTGGAATCTTTATTTTTTCGGGCTCTAAGTAAGGTGTTGATCATCATCATCATCATCATTACAGCCGTAGGATGTCCTCTGCTGGACATAAGCCTCCCTCATTGACAGATACCCAATCATTACGGTTGGAAGCGACTTGCATCCACCTTGAACCTGCGGCCTTCACCAAATCGTCCGCCCATCTCGTCGTCGTAGTTGGGTGAATATGCATCAAATATCTACATACATTATTAACACGTTCAGTACCAGTGACACAACGTCTGTGATCAAAAAAATTCTTACTCCTATGCCAGTCCATACGCAATCGCATACGTGTCAACATCAGTGACACTCATTCGTGACTACGATAATTTCGGCCGGTATAGCGTAAGGGCTCAGTGGAACGTTGCCGAAGCTGAATGTGTTAATCTGTGGTGGCCTAGTGATTTGACCTATGACCTCTCAAGCAGAAGGTTGTGGGTTCGAACCTGGGCTCGCACCTCTGAGTTTTTCAGAACTTATGTGCGAAATTCCATTCGAAATTTACCATGAGCTTTACGGTGAAAGCAAACATCGCGATGAAACCTACATACACCTGAGGAAAAATTCATGGTGTGTGTGAAGTATACAATCCGCACTGGGCCCGCGCGAGAACTACGGCCCCAGCCCGCTCATTGAAGGGAAGCCTGTGCTCTGCAGTGGGACGTCTAAAGGCTGGGATGATGATTATGACAAACATTACATGTTATTAATGGGTTCAAATAGTTTTTGAACTACGTAACGAGGGTTCCCTGACAGGTTTCATCGGTACGTATCTATGTATTTGCAACACGCACTAAGATTTCTATCTGACGTTAGTATTGTGAGGTTTATTTTGACGTTACAATCTTACTTGCAATTATGAGACCATTTAGGGCCGATTTTCAATCCCCAGATAAAAGTATCCGACAGTTAAAACTATCGCTGTCCTTTACTCAAGTCATAGGAAAAAAAGGACAGAGCTTACATTTATCTGACAGATACTGTTATCAGAACATTGAAAAACCAGTCCTAAGATGATATCAGACGGGTCATTTTTCTTTTATTTTCTTGTTTTATTTTGCATCTTTCACTCAAAGTGACAGGTCTGAATGCAAAGTGAAACAAAAATGCTGAATGAATTTATTAGTGAACCGATCCAACGATGTTGCATATTTTAAACGAAAAATGAACAGTCTGAACACAGAGAGAACGTTTACTCGGATTCGGCTATTTAAACTTATTCAAAGATTACGACTTCATTCGATACCATATTTAATGGAAAGAAACTACGGATCCATGTTCATTTCTACGACAGCTAAGCCGTATGAACATAGAATGAAAGAAAAATGAAGCATTCACTCGAGTGAATATTCATACAAGTGAACCGTCTCATATCTCTTTTGACATATTTGTGTCTGGTTTTTGCTGAGATCTATATTAAAGTGGGTGAAGCGAGTACAGTATAATGTATAACAATTGAATTTGTGAATTTTTGATTTTTTTAATGAACATAATTGTCATAATTTTTATTTATTTGTGAATATATACCAATATTATGCTTGTAATTAATTAATAAAATTTTAAAAATTATAAATTGTTGAATAGGTCTTGGGCAATTTGCGAGACTAGCTGGTTTAATCAAAATCAAATTCGCCAAAAGACGTGTTTATGACAAGAAAGATGGGCAACAGGCGTCTTCCGCTTTAATTGAGCTCCGGTCTTTGATTTTATTTTAATAAATCAAAACATAGAAACCTAAATATATTTTGAGTTTTAGTTAGTTGTACTGAAGCAAATAAACCTGTTTATTTACAAATATTATGAATATTTAAAGTTAAAGTTAAGTTACTACTTTTGATATTAAAATGATTTGCGAGACGCCAGTACTACGAATAATATTATTCGTAGCGCCAGTACCTATACAAGTTGACATAAAACGCTATTAACCTCAAGAGTGACATCAAATTGAAATGAGAGCGGAGGTAGACCTGAGGAATGTTGAGGAGCATTCTATTGAATATTTAAATACAAATGGGGGAAAGAAGGGGAGGGTCCTTTCAGGGACACAAAGGCCAGGAAAAAACGAGATGAATATGTTAACTTTCACAATGTAATTCAATGTTGAAAATTTACGGCGCTGAACTTTATCCTACCGAAATTCTCTGAAAATTCATCAACTTTAATAAAGTTAACACGTTTATCGCGGAATAAATCTTATAAATTTTTTGGCTGGTGCGGTTAAAGTCGTTTCAGTCGTATGCTGAGCTCTTTAAAACTACCGAAAAACGGCCCACCCAAAGTGTCCTTCTTAACTTCGACATTGGCACAATCACTTTAAAAAAATCATGGAAATTTAATAAAAATCTAATACGCGAATGAAGCCGCGGGTGAAGGCTAGTGAATGATTATCGAAAAGTTTTATGTGTAATGTTCAAAATGTAGGTACTAGGTACTGCTTTCTGTATCTATCCCTTCATACAATTGCACAGCAAACTTGCCTGCTCGCTAGATAGTGAGTTTGGCGTATTTTGGATGCAATCTGCATTTTTTTATTATAAGGAGGCAAATCTGATGGGAAATGATTACCACCGCCCGTAAATATCAACAACTCAAGGAGAGTCACTGATCTATTGCCGGCCTTTGAAGGAAGCGTTATAAACCCTTTTCTTATGTTACGAGTTAATAAGTTTCTTACCATGTGTAATATTAGGATCACTCCTATCGCCAGCCCGCGTCGCAGCCGCATCGTTTGCCTGCAAATAAATAAGTTTTCGTTAAAAAAGTTAAGTTAGAGGTAGCTGGCAGCTACTTCAAAGTCTTCAAACTAAGAATTAGCTTAGCTATTCAAAGGCGGAATGCTGGGGGTGTCTTCAGAACCTTGCGTAAAGGGACTCCTTTTCAGTTTTATTTTCTTTTCCATCTTGTACCTTTAGTTTACAATTGTTGAACAATAAGGTGAATTTATATTTTGTGCGAATTAATCAATTTGTGGATGTCGTTGGTACTGCATTGTCATCTAACTTACGTAATTGTACCAAATTTCAAGCCAATCTAACCACTGGGAGGCTAAATCCTACGAGGTTTGTTAGATCAATTCAAGAAGAAAAATTTCCATTTGCATTTGTTCCCACAATGGTTTTTTACTGAAGCCTGTTTTCACAATCGCGCTTTTTCCCAATTCTAATCGACACAGAAACATAGGTAGGTTTAAGTTATGTTAAAGTTGGCATCGGCCTGAAGGGCCAAAATCCCATAGAAGAACCTCCGTCGACACTGTTTCTGTGTCAATCCAAATTGGGAAAAAACGCTGTGAAAACAAGCTTAGGGAAAAATGCGAATGAAAATTTTACTAATAGGAAATAACGATTCTGGCAAATTGATCTAACAAATCAACGGCACGATACGAAGTTCGAAAATCGAATTTTGTAGTAGGTACTTCTAAGGCGTATGGATAATAATAATAATAATGCATAATATAATTTGACTTGTAAAATTTGTAATTTTATTAATAAATGAATATGAATATGAATATGAATATGATGAGGCCAGAGTACCTAAACGCCTCCTGGATGGTCGGCCGGAAGCCCGCAGAAGTAGAGGCAGGCCCAAGCTCAGATGGCTGGACGGCGTCGAACAGGACACCAAGAACCTAGGGGTGATAAGTTGGAGAAGGGAGGCCGCAAATAGATCGGACTGGAGAGATTTGCTGAACCAGGCTAAGGCCCACCCGCGGCTGTAACGCCTTAGATGATGATGATGACTTCTAAGGCGTTTGACCCACACTGACACGGCAAATTAAATAAAAACTTGTAAGAACAATAAACATCGTTGTCACCTTTTTGCCATCTGACTCATGTTCCAACGAGAGTTCTAGGGAAAGTACCTACAATGTTCTTTGCTAAGGTCAATGCCAGCCTGTCCTTAAAAGCGATGCGTTTTTTAGTGTCACAAGTTTTTGTGGAGTTGTCAACTGTCGGAGATAGTACTAAAACGTTCTTCTAAATTATTGTTAAGTACAGAGAAAGGTGTCTTTGAAAGATGGGTGTGTAGTCAATGAATTCCTTGGATTTTAGTAGTTACCTTCGCTGGTAGGTATATCGTTAGCTTGACCTATTTATTTTTTTCTGAAAATACACACCCATGTAGCTACATTAAGACATAGGTACAGTCGGAGAAACTGAAGCACGGACCAGGGTGAACTCTTTTGAAAGAAAATAAAGAAAGAAAGAAAGAAAATACATTTATTTACAACAACACAAGACGCATAAATATTTTTACAAAAAGGACAATACAAAGGCTAAAAATAGAGTGTGTCATTGCGGTTGCAAATTGGACACTGGCTCAGCATAATGCTGAGGCGTTTATAACACCCAGCGCTGATGTTCAGCCAGTACCTTCGATCAACAGTATTGTTGATCGAAGGCCAGTACCGTCGGTAATACCCGGAACGCCACACAGATAGATAAAATGTACCTACACTTATAAATATAAGCGATAAACTACATAAACTACATGCGTAAATAGATAATTTGTAGATCATAAAAACGAATAATTTTAACAAAATTACTTAATCATAAATTACTATACTATAACTCACTTGCCAAGTATACAACTCTCTCTTTTCATTGCAAGTGCCAAAGAAATCATCGTGAAATTGGTTGTGAAAAGGTTTTTTTTTATGTTAGAGAGGCCAGACAAACGAACTAGTGGGTCACCTGATGTTAAATGATCACCACTGTCCCTATGGACACCCGCAGCGCTTTCGCGATGCCAGTGCGTTGTTGGCCCTGCAGAAAATTGTACACTCGCCTCTTAAAGGCAGCCAGATTCCACCCTGGTCTGGTACGCGATTCAGTTTCAGTAATTGTACCTACTCCTGTGATTTTCAAGATATTCATGTGGGGCCATCATGCGTTTCAACCGTTGTATCCCGTGAGTAACGAAAATCTAAGGAATCATATTAATTATAAGGTTTTAGTTCATAGACTTTAGTCTGTGAACTGAAACTTCATCGAAATCCAGTTTTGCACGATAAAATAACAAATATCCAAACTATCGCATTTACAATATCAGTATCACAATCCTTATCTATGAGCACGACTAAAACATGTTTAGAATTCCCACATCTTTTTAAACCAGGACATGAAAACTGTTTCAAATCATATTTCAGAATAACAATTACACATACATTCAGAAAGAAAGAAGCGAAACAATTGCTTATAATTTAATCTAGCCTTGTTGCCGCCGACAATGCGAAGCGACGCTGTCATCGCTCCAGTGCCACATAACCACATAATGCACCTACTTGGTATATTCCCACAAAATTGGGGGCATTTCTGTTGTAAATTAATGCTATTGTGGCACATTTGAAATGTACATTATTGTGACAATAATAACACACCCAATGCGACTCCGACCCCGACACTGACTTAGCTGGAATAATCACCAGACTCAAGTAGCAATGGACAGGGCGCATACTTAACTCGTAGAAATGATGGGCGATGGGATCAAAAGGTTCTCTATTATCTATAGTATTCAAATATTATAGAATTTCTAGGGGCTAAATATTAATTCAATCATGTGTCAAGTTGACCATCAGCATACCCATTCACGTACCTAATAAATTCCTTATTGCAATAGAAATGAAAGCTCCACACGATTAGGTCATGTCGGCGAGTTGAGATATTACTTATAATGATAAAGTTATTAAATACTTCGGAAGAAGTTGGAACCACCGTATTCGATCTGCCCGATGAATAGGTTAGTGTTTTTAGATTAGAGTAAATTTATTACATCTGATTAGATACTCATTAGATACGTCAGTAAATTTCGTTTTTACACGCTCTTATTATTAACTTTACTAGTAACTACGTATCTCTATCTGTGTGACGAAATTTGGCACACAGTTTATAACCAGGATGAACTTAAAAGATACTTTTATCACGGAAAACTGCATAGATCCTTCAGGGATAGCTATAAATGAATTATTCGCAGTCATATTCGCGGCCAACAGATAGTTAATTAACAATGTATAGCTAACTATAACGAGTTTGATAGTTGTTTGTGTAAAACCGGCAACTGGTGTTAATGACAGTGTGTTTTATTTAAATTTGCAACTTAAAATAAAATTTACGAAAACGTTGCCCAAAATGACGATGTACCGTACAATTACCGTGAAACCATAAACGAAAGAGCCGCCGAAAAAACAAGTCTTTGCTTGTTAAAGCCCAAGCACCCTTACACTCTTAATTAGTCTGCGAAAGTAAAGCCTGAACATACTTCAATCACCGAATAGTGGGCGGCCCCGCCCAACGGGTTCGCCAGCATTCGGTGCAAGTAGGCCGTGGGAGTATGGGGAGAAAGTGGATACGTACCGGAAAGTTGCGGAAGTCTTTGTGGCGGTTTTTTGTCGTAGGTATTTCGGAAAGATATGCGAACGGGCGTAATTACGGGGTGCGGTGAAGCTTAAGTGCCAATTTTATTGCGAAACGCGTGGCTAGTAAAAATATTGACACTCTTTGAGCGATTAAATGGGGATTGTTTGTTTTTATTGCGAAGTGGATTGAATAAAATAAATACGATGGTGCGAGAAATATCGGGCAAGTGGTACGTTGGCGTCGATGAGCGATCCATGGTAGGTCACTTTAACGTCATGTTTGAAAACCCATACAAAATTATGTAACGACTGAAAGCGACAAGGCACACAAATGATCACTTATTTGTGACGTTGACTGTAGGTACTTACTATCCATACTTCGATACTAATATTGTAAATGCGAAAGTGACTCTGTCTGTTGTCTCTTTCCGCTTAAACCGCCTAACAAACTGCTTAACAAATTGAGATGAAAGTTTAAGACTTTGGGATGAACATAGGTTAGTTTTATCTCAGAAATTATTCCTTGACTAGGTGAAACGGTTAGTGGAAATTTGGGTGGGAATTTTACTAACGATACTTGACCTTGAAAACTATTCAGGATATCGATAGTACCACCACCGATAGTATTGCCACGTGCCGTATCGATAGTTTTATGTCCAATAAAATCGATAGTATCGATAGTATTACAAAATCAGCCACAAAAAACGATCAATACTATCGATAGTATCGATAGTTTTATACCATCGATAGTATTGAATTTTCTGTACTATCTATCTATAGTATAGATTTTTTTTGGTTATTACTGCCTGATTTAGCAATACTATCGATATTATTGATTCTATTGGACATAAACTATCGATACTAACGACACGTGCCGATAGTAGGTATAGTAAAAATCTTCCCAGGTGAATTTTTCGCTTCGAGCCCTTATCTTTCAAAACAAACGGTATCGTCATAGTATTAAGGTTCAAATTTAATGTAATGGCTCGAAGCGAAAAATTCACCTGGGAAGATTTATACTATACTATCGATTTCCAGAATAGTTTTCAAGGTCACCTATCGAAGGTAAAATTCCCACCCAAATTTCCAATCACCTTTTCACCTAGTCAAGGAATATTTTTTGGGATAAACACCAACCTATGTTCATCCCAGAGTCTTAAACTACCTACCCACCAAATTTCATCTAAATTGACACAGAGTTTTAAGCAGGAAAAGGTAACAGAAAGGCAAGAGAACTATCTATAAAATGTTCGATAGTCTATCGATATTGGACTATCGATAGGCAACACTAGTTAGAATTATCAGGCCGTGCATTCATAATTGTCGTTCATTCAGGGTCGTGAATTAACCGCACCCTACCAAATTATCCATCATTGTAACCAATTTAAACTCTAGTATGATCTTGAAACTATTAAAAACACCAACCAACATTACTTACATAACTTTGCTTCATCCGGTTTAAGCTCCTTATAAACTTCTAATAAAAGCCGTTTCTCAAATTTGAACCTTATAGTTTAATGCTTTACGATACAAGTTATTGATTAAACGTGCTGGTGATACATCTTGAAATTCATGGACGATTTGGTTTGAATAATGAGGCGCCGTCGTCGTGATTGATGACGTTTATAAATGTATAGACATGAAGTTGATTCAGTTACCACCGCACTCGGAAACTTCGATTAACTATAATTGATAGACCTACTACTTCCATTTTCAAAAACTTTAAAGACATAAGAAGATAAGGAGTTGATACTTTTTAATTATTATAAAAAACAAATGACTTACCGCGAAAACACGTAACTGAAAACGTCTTTTGGTAGAAGGGAAGTAGGTATACGCTGTATTCACTATGATATATAGTAAATAGGTAAATACCATCTACCTAAAGCCTTGGTAGCCTCTAATTTTTTAAATTTATGTGGGAAATAACTTGAAATTTAACATAATATTTAAGTGCAAACCTGCACATACCACCGAATACATTTTAATGTATGTGAAGTTCCTAATTTGCTCTGGATCCGCGTGTGAACCCTCACTCTGCAGTGGGGCGTATTTAGGTTTAGATGATTATGACTACCTATAGTAATTATGTAATCAATTACATAATTATGATACTACTCTGCTATAATATCCGTGGTGGCCTAGTGGGTTGACCTATCAAGCAGAGGGTCGTGGGCTTAAATCCCGGCTCGCACCTCTGAGTTTTTCAGAATTTACGTGGAAAATTACATTTAAAATTTACCTTGAGCTTCAAGGTGAAGCAAAACATCTTGCGGAATTGCATACACCTGCAAAGAAATTCAATGGTGTGTGTGAAGTTCCCAATCCGCACTGGGCTCGCGTGGGATCTACGGCCCAATCCCTCTCATTCTGAGAGGAGGCTTGTACCCTGTAGTGATAGTGGTATACAGGGTGGGATGATGATGATGATACTGCATAGCAAATTTTCCCAGAATGTCATGTAATTTAACTACATAATATAATAATATGTTAAAAAAAGAGTTCTGCTCTTAACGTTCTGTTTAAACTTTCAAACAACATAAACCCGAATCTTTATTTAGTCGCCGACGATTGTTTGTTTATTACCTCGGAACATTCAATGCAAAGCCGATAATTATAAAAGAACACAGGTATGACGAATATACAATTTGCACTGATGCTTTATAGTGTGTGAAGTGAATTAAGCCGTTAATCGGTCGTGTTTACTTTACGATTCGTTGAGTTTATCGGAAGTAATTATCATTGAAATTTAAGCTTTAATAAAACTTTATGTGTGACAACAGGATTATTGGTTTAATCATGTAACTCCACTCTCTAATAAATGTTTAAGATTTGTATTGATGTTTAACAGTGAAATTTTATGTTTTCAGATAACAATAGCTATTATTGTATTGATTTTGATAATATTATAATTAGAAGCTCTGCCTATTTTGTCTGTTAATCATCGCAGGCTTTAAAAACGTTTACTTTGCAAATACTTAAATAGATTTTTATTTTATCGGCAAAAAAACTTTGTAGGGATGGCATGTAAGAGACACGCAGTGAAAGGGGCAATTTAAATTTAGGAAGCTTCCTATATATAGGAAGCGTTTATTATTTAAACTATTGAAATGAAGTACAATAATTGTCATTAATCAATATGTACCTATGTCTATGTTTGTACTTTTAATTTTAGCCTGTGTAGGTATACATGTTATATTGTTGTTATAAATAAATGTATTTCTTTCTTTCTTATCTGTTTATTTTCGCATTTTTAAAAATGTGTATCCCGTCATAAATGGACTTTTATTTTTAATTGTCATTTTCAACACGTGCCCCTTTTATGCCACCTCTCCCCTACGTCCCAAACTACTTTATGTCGGTAAAATATAATCGACACAAAGTATCCAAGAGTTTTAGAAACTATCTTTAATGAAGCATGCATCTTTGCTCAGCGACAACAATCCACCAGCTAAAAAAGGAAATCAATATATTTCATCACATTAGCATAACACCTAATGGGCTGGACGAGCAACCGAATGAATGGATCTAGACACAATGATCTATTGAATGAATGCCGAACTGGTTTCGTTAGGTAAAGGTTTATCGAGCATTGAACCAGCGCGTGAAAATGAAAGTCAACAATGCGTAAGAGGGTTGGACTTGTTTGCATAATTTTGTATTGGTTCAGAAAATATTGACCGCAATTATTGTACTCAATATTTTTTTATGATCAAAATTAAAAACAAAATAGTAATTGATTAAGATTTTTTCTACTTCTGTACTTTTGGAAATGCATGACTTGGTGCCAATGGGACTACCTCAGAAGTATACTCTTTCAAATAAAAAAAAATTGAATATCGGTCCACAATTAGCGGAGATATCGATGAAAATACATAGAAAAAAAAAGTAAAAAAAAAATAATAAAAATACATAGTCGAACATAGAACCTCCTCCTTTTTTTGAAGTCGGTTAAAAAGGGCTCGTGCTTTTTATTGCGATATTCACTTCGTTCATATCGCAACTCACGTCACTCGCCTTTTAAGACCACTTATACAACCGTTGCATAAAAAACTATAGTGACGGAAAATTAAAAAGCTTCTTGGATAAGGCCATACGAGTATAGTGACAGTTGCAAGAGGAGATAAGCAAAAAGCACAAAATGTATTAATGACCGGATAACCTGGTGATTAGAGAGCGTGTCTACGAAGCTTAAGCTCACGGGCTGGATTCCCAGTCCGGGGAAAATTATTATTATGCGTGAATAATACAAATGTTTGTTCAAAGAGTTGACTTTTTAATATTTAGGTACTTAAATATGTAATTGAGTACGTCCATCCGTTGCGTACTATCCAAGAACAAGTTTTCTTTAATTCAGGGCTTGTGCCATTGGTGTCAATTGTCCCATGATATAAATTAATTTTATTGCTAGATGTTGCTTTGTTTGCTAAGAATTCCTTTATTGCGCGCCCCCGGGAACTATATATTTTTCCGGGATAAAACTATCCTATCACAATCGGTTGAGTCTTATTTTAAACTTGAAAGTGTACAAACAAACATACTCACATTAGTTAGGATCAATAATAATAAATATCAAGGGACAATTCACAACAATTGACCTAGCCCCAAGTAAGCAAAGTTTATGTTATGGGTACAAGGCAACGGATAAACATACTTAAATAGATATTAAACATCTCAGACTCGAGTACAAACATTCATATTTTTCACAAAAACGCGGAATCAAACGCGGGACCTCAAGCTTCGTAGTCACGTTCTCTAACTACTAGGCCATCCGGTAGTCTATCAAATGCAATTTTATTTTAATTAAATACACCGCTGAAACTAGCATAATTATAAATGCAATTCAATCAATTGCATTCTCGAATACCATACACGCGAAGACTGATAAATAAGATATTAAGACTTTTTAAATTCCTATCGATCTTTCGTCGATAATGAAAATATCCAGCATGACGACAGCCATCCTACTAAAATTCCTCAACAAAAAAACCTCAAACATAATCACCAAATACCAAAAGCACGTACTTAAACAACTAAAGGCAAGTGCAAACATGCGGTCAGAAAGCGTTCGTGACATGTCTTTGTTTACACTTTCGCCGATCGACTGACATCGCGTCAATTACTGTTACTGGTGTTACGGGTGCGCCCACGTTAAATACGCAGATGCCTCTGAGTTCCGGATGCGGATTTGTGTAACATACATTTATCATGTCGCTGAGGCGGATGACGGGACCGCTTGGACGCTGGACTTACTTAATTCGTGCAGTACGGGTGTCATCGATCGTCAAGAGTATATTAAATCAGCCAACAACTGAAGAAGAAATAGTTTTAGGGATAAATTAAAAATTGGCTGATTGATAATGTATTTTATAATTTAAATGAATTCTATTCGAATGCTGCATGCAATAATGTTTTAATTTTAGTCATAAGAACAAAAAATTGTATGCTTGGAATTAGCAACGGTTGATACTCTTGTGATTTCCCATACTTGTTCGCAGTTTACAATGAATATAATATTACTTACATGCTAAGAACAACCAAGAACAACAATCAGCCAACAACAGAAGTCGTAATAGCCTGTACCCTGTCTTTTTTCGAGCAGATGGTCGTGACTTCGAGTTGAGGCTTGCACCTCTGAGTTTTTCAGAGTTTATGTCCGAAATTACATTTAAAAACCAGAGAACCAATATAGACCTACTTAACTGTCTTGTTTAGTGTTTCTTGCGTTTTTTGTATTTAATAAATTGGTCTCAAATGTTTTGTAACATTAAAAATTTTGGCATAAAAAACCTCTATTTAAAAAGAATTCACCTGAGCCGGAAGATGCTTCCAGGTAAGAATTATTCTCATTTTCTTCATTAGGCCCATGGAAAGCTAGGACGGAACGCAAGTATTCAAAAACTAGAAACAAAAACTCAAGTCAATCTCTCCACTTTTAGAAAAACTTTATAATGTTAACTTTTTCTCATGTCATCGATAAAAATCCGTCACAGACAACCATTTATATTAACACTAAAGTTCCGACTGTCATGTCAATGTCAAGCGTGAGTTGTTGACGGTCAAAAGTTGGGTACGTGACCGACCGCGGTCAACGACATTTTGGGCTCTTTTACTCTTGCTTTCGCTGAAACTTTTACTTACTCCTTCGTTCCATTTGGTGATTTATACTATTATACTACTTAGTACTTCGGTTGTGGGTGCTAAATGAAGGTATAGTGCGAGATACTTTCTACAAGGTCCGTGATTTTCATTCATTCGTGATTTGTTATTTAGTGAACGAATGGTCACGAGTTGGTTTGAGCTGTAAAGATTTCATTTGTGTCAGATTTATATTGTCTATTCTATGGTGTCCGATTATGTCTTGGAGTATCAAAAGAAAAAAGCTAACAAAACCTCCAAATTTTCATTTTAAAGTGCTAATTATGGAAAAATGGCTTCACCAAGCACCATTGCTATCAAGTTAGCTTTCGACTGATAAAAAAATACGTCAGAATAGATTATCTGTTTAGAAGCTCCGATG
Source organism: Archips crataeganus (assembly GCA_947859365.1). Taxonomy (NCBI): domain Eukaryota; kingdom Metazoa; phylum Arthropoda; class Insecta; order Lepidoptera; family Tortricidae; genus Archips; species Archips crataeganus. Next base: position 16,127,136 of record OX402054.1, read on the forward strand.
CCTCAGATACACACAGAATACACTTTAAAAACTAAGTAAGTAGGTACCTTGTAATGTTACCGTCGGGCGTCAAAAACATGAAAACGATTCTATTTAAATTCTTAGACCAAATCGAGGTTACTTTATTTATAGTAGTACAGTAAACACTGATAATAATGTCAAATAGTCTACAGAAATACCAATCAGATGGACGAATCACTGTTCAAAACATTTCGCTTTGCTGTACGATAGACCTTAATACGTCAATTAAAAATTAACAATCATGTCACTAGATCTATACTATTGATTTCGCATGATAACAATCTAAGATGATGATGTTATCGCAACCTAATTACCTATACATAGAGTAGTATCAATAGATGAGGGGGGTTACCTACTCCGAAATACGCAACCGTTCCCTCTCGCTCACTCTCGTATTAAATACTATTAGCATGAGCGGGACAGCATGATAAAAAGTTTGAATTTTGAACTTCTTAGTATAAGGCCTGGTGGCAAGTTGTCGTTCGTTGTAGTGTTCGATGTAGTTTAAGGGCCCTACCACTCAAGCGATTTTCTTCAGTGATTTTACGGCAGAGTAAGATCGCGGCGACCACGCAACAGCCCGCAGCGTGCACGCCGCGGTTATTTTTACCCGTATCTACGCGTACTCACCGCCTACTATATCTGCCCCTACCAAGATTCCAACTCAGAACCTAGCTGCATAGTTTTGGTCATTGACCTATGTGGTCCTCAAAAGACAACTAAACATCACATTTCTCATTTGAAGGGCACACACTGCGATGCAAATAAAGAATCTAGTGCGACCTGTCTCCCGGTACACTCAAAGCAATCCCTCAACATTCATTCCCATGAAATCCTAGGAAACTCGTACAGTTACAGTATTAATTGCTGATAGACAATAGTGCGGCACCCACGTCGCTGGGAAGCGTCGTAAACCCACATACCCAGACCTGTTGGCACACATCTTACGACCTCGTGGTCGCGAACTTGAACACACAATTGGTGGATGCGATTACAATACTACTGCTTCTTGAAAGTAAGAATTTATACAAGGCGGTGTATTTGCATGTAAATTTGCATTCTTGTTGCGATTCAATAGTCCTTATCAAATAACTGGCATATTTTGCCGGCAAAGTCCGTCTGCGAAGAATTCGGTTATCGCGCGAGATTATTATAATAAGCGTCATCATCATCATCCCAGCCTAGGTACGTCCCATTGCAGGGCACAATCCACTTAGAATGAGAGGGCATGGGCCGTAGTTCCCACGCGCTCCCAGTGCGGCTTGGAAACTTCACAATCACATGCACCACTGAATTTCTTCGCAGGTGTATGCAGGTTTCCTCACGATGTTTTCCTTTAATTACTGTAAAGCTGGTAAATTTTAAATGTAATTCCGCACGTAAATTCCGAAAAACTCAGGGGTGAGAGTCCAGCTTTGAACCCATGATCCTTAATATCGATATTGTTATTTAGAAATATAGATATCGTTGAACGATTTTTTTTTTTAATAAGTTTTATTTTTCATTTTTTCTCGCCTATTATTTAAACTCCAACATACACTTAATCGTACACTTAATTTACTGTACTTAATTTACACTATATTGTGTTTTTCCACTTTTAGTTTATATATTTGCATAATAATTATCTTAAAACGAGACGTAATTTTGTATTTGTTTGTTGTTGTAACTTATCACTTGTCACTGTCAGCGTTAAATAGCTTTAGCATCTCTACCTCTATTTTTAAAAACTCTTTCTGAGAAAAAAGTTTTTTACTATTGATAATATCGATTGTTTTTGGTTATTGCTGCCTTATTTGGCAATACTATCGATTGTAATGGACATAAAACTATCGATAGTAGTACCGATTGTTTTGCCATTATCAATATAGTAATGCTGAAAAAGCACTATCGATACTATCGATAGTATTGACACGTGGCGATACTATCGATACTATTAGTTTTATATTTCGTACTAAATACAAACTGAAATATAGATGCACAGAAAAAACCCCAGAAAAAAGACCAATGCTGGGAATCGAACCCAGGTCCTCAGCATTCCGTGCCGCGTGCCATACCCCTACACCACCACTGGTCTAGAGATTAGACACGAATCTTTCCTATACATCATACATTTCAATCTGCTAAATCATCACCTTATGCAGTGAGTTTTTTTTTTTCTGTGCATCTATATTTCAGTTTGTATTTAGTACGAAATATATGATTTCACGGGATGACCGTAAAAGTAATAAAAAAATGAAGTTGAAAAAATAAGTACAAAAAAAAAAAAAAGATACTTCATAGCTAACTTATTAGTTTTATCTTAACTATCGTTAGACTATCTTTAGTCTATCGATATTGCACTATCGATAGGCAACACTAGTTTATTCGTAATTAGCTGTTGTCTGCAAAGAATACGTTTATCGCTATCAGGCGGGAACTATACATTTTTCCTGCTTTAAAATTATCTTATGTCCATCCTAAGGTCTCAAACTGTCTCCATTCCAAATGCTATCTAAATCGGTTCAGCGGTTTAAGTCTGAAGAGGTACTTAACAGACAAACAAACAGAATTACTTTCGAATTTATAATATTAGAAGGATTTTTCGTCTTTCCTGTGGACATAGCAATAGTTAAGGGTGTGAGACGCCTGCAAACTTACAGCCCATTTAAATAAATCTTAAGTTTGATCACTCGGCGTTGCTAATTTTACGAGTATGTCCACAGGAGAGACTTTTTTACGTTGTGTATGACCCATTAGTAAGGCAGTAAAGATTGAATTATAAGTAGACGATTAAGAAATTTTTATAACAAACAAACTAGAATGAGAGCGAAATCAAGTGGAAAAAATATCATTGTATTTTATTGCTTAACAGTCGAAAACAAGGGAAACAGTTTTATTAGAGTGCTCATATCAACTATGGTCACGCATATTTCGTTATGAAAGTGAATGTTTCCCACGAGTCGGTTGAGACTTGCCGCGGACGATGACTGTTTGAACCCTCATTGTTTGTTAACATACATATAGTGAATCTTTAATATTTACATACTTTTACTACAAGTTAACCTATAAAAAGTCGTAGTGGCCTAGTGGACCTATATGACCTCTCAAGCAGAGGGTCGTGATTTCGAACACGGTCTCGCATGTCTAAGTTTTTCGGAATTTATTTGCGATATTACATTTGATACCATGAGCTTTACGGTGAAGGAATTCATTGGAGCGAGTAAAGTTCTATCCACACTGGACCAGCGTAAGAACCACGACCCAAGCCATCTTCATTCTGATCCAGTGGGACGTATGTAGGCTGGGATGATAATGAAGTTGATGATGAGCTTTATTTCATGGATTTTTAACACGAGCGAAGCCGCGGGGTAAGACTATTAGATAGTTTACCATTTACAACAGTGAACGAGCGGTTACAGTAATTTGACATGGGCGCATCTAAACAGACAACGTACGTCAAACTTATCGTATGAATCTGCGCTTCGTCACGCTCAAATTCTCAATCAGGCACTCAATACAACTTAGTGGTCAAAATGCAAATGACGTACATTAAAATAAATCAATGTTTCAATAGTGAGTGGTAAGTAAGAGTAGTCAAAAACGAAAGTTGAATCAATCTAAAATCGGCACCGCCGAAACATCGAGTCGGGATTGTGGTCAGTCGGTCGGTGACTTTCACCGGGCACTAATTAGTGATCAGCCCCGTGTTTACACGACCACCATCTATATCGGCATATCGATGTGTATCGACGCATCGATGTATTAACCATCTATGAGCAGATAAGTGAGGAATGTCGGATTAGATTTGATGAGTAATTATGTCGACCGGTCTTATGTTGGGTAAGTGTGGCTGGTTGGTTTAATTATGATTAAATCGAGTGAAAACTATCTGTATCCGTGTTGGTGAGAATCATTTGATTGAACGACATGTGTATATCCATTTCATTCCAATATTATCGTAGCATATTAATGGTATGTAAAATTACTCTGAACACTCGAGCAAAACTAATAGACTTTCCATATAAGTATGAATCTTGTTAGTCTGCACCTGATATCCGAATTTGATAAGGCGTGTTTATGATGCAAGTGAACCAAATAATATGTACCTGCATGTTTTTATTCAATTTAATTTTCAATACAAGCTTTTATGTTGACCGAGGTTGAATGCCATTTATGTTATGATACAAGCAAACCATGTTTTATAGAGTTTCTTTTTTAATACAAGCTTTTATGTTGACTTTGCCTGCATTGTCATTTATGATACCTATGTACAAGCGTACCAAATAATATCCACATATTTTTATAGAATTTTATTTTTAATAGCTTTTGCCCGCGACTCCGTCCGCGTGGAATTAGTAATTTGGACAGCTTATTTTTTTTTTATCCAATTTGCTTTTTCATCAATTATGGCTCTCCTTAGTTCCTCGATATAAAAAAATTACCCGCCCCCGCACCCCCCCGCACACCCGCGTTCACATTCAACACCGTACTCCCAATTCAAGCGTGCCTATAGAAGTTTTACTTCAAAAACCCCCGATTTTGAAACATTCTTCCGCTCCGCTCCGCTCCTATTGGTGTTAGCGTGATGATATATAACCTATAGCCTTCCTCGATAAATGTGCTATCTAACACTGAAATAATTTTTCAAATCGGAGCAGTAGTTCCTGAGATTAGCGCGTTCAAACAAAAAAACCTGTTCAATAAATTCTTAAAATAGACGTATCTTTCTTATTTGTGACCCGATTCAAATGAAACAAACACTAAAGGGCTGTTTCACCACTTTTCTTAAAGTTCGGATTAGCTTTATCATAACCTTATTTGACAGATGGAATTAAAATTTCTGTTTCACCAGTCTCGATTAGCGCTAAGTGACGGACAAACTGTTTCTTAATTTGACCATCTGATCAGGTGGCATTTAGCATTTTTATCCGTCACATAAAGTTAGTTTATTTTTTTGTGGCCATGGTTGGAGAGCCCTTCAGCCGGTTTCAGAAAAATAAATCAAAGTATTTTTTATTTTTTAAAGAAAGAGGTCATGCTAAATTGCATAAAATAATTTAAATATCAAGATTTGAATAAAAAAATGTAGGTACACTTTTAGTATGTAAAAATAAATCCAAAATTTCGCAATATTTTTTAATAACAAATTTTTTTTCAGTGGCTCAATCGTTTGTTCTACCTGAACTTGTATGTTGCCATTAAAAAAAAGTTTATCTGACAAATGGTTTGGCGCCACTTTTCGATTCGTTTTACGTGATTTTATTTTTCTTTGTTATTGTTAACAAAGTATCATAAATAAATACCGTTTTTGGATCAATTATAATGTTACATATTTGTTTATGCAAAAAAAATAGATGTATTCAAAAATTATATAGTTAACCATTTCTTTTGCTTTAATAATGAGTGACTCTTTGAACGAAAGTGTGCGAACAGGAACGCGTGGTCGTGAAATGCGACGTTGCTATTCCGACTTTATGTTAAACCCACGATTAGTTAAGTGGTACTTAGTTTGCCCAGGACCGGAGTGGTGAAACTGAAAAAACACTAGCTGACAGATTTGTCCAGTACTTAGTTTATTCATTGGTTACGGAACCAGCAGTTTGACAATAAGGTGGTGAAACACCCCCTTAATGTTAATCCAAGAAAAAATAATTGGTAAACATATCAGTGAAAACCGCATCCTTCTAGGTTAAGCCGTTTCTGAGATTAGCGCGCACAAACGCACAGACAAACAGACAAACAGACAATAATTCTAAAAATCATTGTTTTGCGTTCTATTGCGCTAAGAAATAGCCCTAGTGACAGTTTTTCTCAAATATCTTCAATGTACAGACACCGACTTGTTACAGATTTATTATATGTATAGATATAAGCTTTTGTCTTGAGTGTGCTTACATTGTCATTCTATCTATGTAGTTACGTATACCCATACCTACCAAATTTGAAGTCAATCCGGTCACTAGAAATGGGTAAAATTAGACTTGCAAATGAACATAATTATGTTACTTACATAAGTAGGTACAGTGTACGAACATTGTAAGTTAAATGTAAGCTTAAATTTAACGCCTTTATGTTTGCAACAAATAGTGATCTTACAAATCTAATTAGTCGGTAAGATACCGATATACCGCTTTAAGTTTTTTCGACTTACACAAAATGTCCACGCATGAAAAGCTTTTATTTATGGTAGTTTATTACCAGCACCTCACTAGTTTAAGTGCGTTAGAGTAAGTGTAAAACAATTACCAATTCCATTGATTACTGCTCGCAAATCGATAATTCAAACGATAAATCAAAAGTAGATAATTCTATACTCAAATCGCAATAAGCTCTGTTAATGCTGTTGAGTTGCGAATAAACATAGTCTAGTCTGTGTATTGTTTTACTTTATTTTGGTTATTGTTAAGGCTTGATTTTTACGTTTAGCTGACGCGTGATTAATTTTGGTCAAAAACTTATCTTAATTTAATCAAAATGCTCCACCTAAGCGTGATGCATTACACAAAAAAAAATATGTATGTTTGTAGTAATGGAGTCATTTCTTTCTATTTTAAATAACGTTAACTTTAAATCTTTTATCCAACTAGGTATCAAATAACTTGGAAGGAAATTTTAAAAGACTCAAAACGTGTTCCCGTAGTATAAAATTCAACTAAAAAAGCTACCATTTAAAACTTCGTCTGTAACACCTTCTCTATTCCACGAACGACCAATTGACATATTCAAAGATCTTCACTTACACCCCACGTGTGAACATATCAAACAAAAGACCATTTGTATAATGTCAATTAGACGGTCGGAGTACTTGGAAACCGCTTTCCCTTCGGCTAAGTATGTGATCGGTATTTGATTGTAATAAGCGAGATTTAATTGAATTATATGGAAGTTAAGAGAACAGAAAGTTTTCGAGATCTAAGTTAAGAATTGCGCAAGTTCCAATGCCAGTTTCATAATGTATCTCATTCAACGTATGTAAACTTAACTTGTCTTTTAAATGCACTGAAAAAAATAGTAAGTATGTGTTGTCAAGTCTTTAAAAAAAGGTCCTAAAAACACAAAGACATTCAGCAACGATTTTTATGTTTGTGTTTTTAACGTTTAACACACGCTCACGACATGTTAAAACATGTTTACTGTCACAACGCCTTGTGTAGCGAATTAAATGTCCAAAAGTTATCGCCGAAAAATAATCACCGAATTCCAATGTCGTACTTCAAAAGCTCCCGACGAAAATATCATGTGCGAAATTAAAACACTTTCGCTGCGCGCTGGCAAACCTGTTTCGTAAGCTGTAACGGTTTCAGAGATATCGTGGTTGTGTTGCGCTTACCTAATATCGATAGAGCAAGGTCACCTCCCTAGTTTGTTGTTGGTAGTCCTAACCATAAGGATGTTATGTTTTAAACTGTCGTGATTTTCACTCATAACAACTATTACTATAAAGCAATGTGACTGAAACGTCGACGTAAACCTACAGTATGAAGTGTTTTACATTTATGTAGTAGGCAAAAAGTATAATGGTTATAATAGTAGTAGTAACAAAAGCAGCAATTAATTTAGTAACAAAACATTCTAATTTTTTAGTTCGAAGTAACAGTGCTTTTAAATGCACAATTTTTAAATCACAACACTAATTGAACTGACTGATTGACGTGAGTATTCCACTCCAATAAAGACGATTGACAACAAAAACTATTGACGGCACATTGTGTGACGTGATGACAACATCGCTCTTTTTTGTTGCCAGATGATTAGGGTTCCGTTGCAACAAGACCCTATTAGATAGGCTCCGCGGCTCCGCTATCTGTTCGTCCGTTTGTCACCTTTTCAACCGTACTTGTGTCATACACATTTTTTTTTCGTGTCTCTCCTGTGGACATGGCAAAAGTTAAGGGTCTATAGCCAATATAATAATAATAATAATAATAAATATCACGGGACAATTCACACCAATTAACCTAGTCCCAAACTAAGCAAAGCTTGTACTATGGGTACTAGACAACGGATAAACATACCTATTACTTATATATTCATATATTCATATATTCATATTCATTTATTAATAAAATAAAAAAAAATGAAGTACATGTCAAATTATTATACATTACAATTAATTACACTAAAATTACAATTTATATTAATTGATGATAATAATAATATTCATCATTCCATTTAAATAAAAATAAAAAAATTAATAATTAATTCAATACAAGAAATAATCAAAACAATCCAAAAATTAAATCAATTATAAAAAAATTCAATTAAAATATAAAAATTAAATTAAAATTAAATCATCATCATTATTATTATTATATTCCGACATGTCATAAAAAGCGTTTTTTGTTAGCCATTTTTTTAACCGATTGGAGAATGTCAGGTCATTTTGTATAATATTTTTGATGCTGTCGGGTAGTCTATTATAGATTGATGGCCCCGCAATATCCACAGTTTTCCTGGATTTCGCAAGTCGACAACATGCTGAGTCCAACAAAATAGTTAAATACATACTTAAACACATATTAAACACCCAAGACTCGAGCGCAAACATTCGTATTTTTCACACAAATATCTGCCCCGACCGGGAATCGAACCCAACTCAACTCAACTCAACTCAAGTTTCGTAGTCAGGTTCTCTAAAAACTAGGCTATCCGGTCGTCTAAATATATATATTTCTTAGTCAAGTCTGCATCAGCGTGTGGGGCGCCTAGCCAACTTTGCCCAGATACATTATGCTTTTTATTACGAGTATTACCCGGGATTCCTTGAATTAGGTTTTGCGACCTAGAGTTTAAAAAACCCTGCTCTATAGTAAAACTAGGTAAAGCAGTTTTATTATATTAACGGAATGTGACGTTGTAGATATAGACAAGTTATGCTATATGGCTATGCTCGGAGTTTCTCTGAACGATCGAATTCGTAACGAAGTGATCCGACAGAGAACCAAAGTTATCGACATAGCCCACCGCATTAGCACGCTGAAGTGGCAATATGCCGGCCATATAACCCGAAGAACTGATAACCGTTGGGGTAGACGAGTTCTTGAATGGAGTCCACGGATCGGCAAACATAACAAGGCGGCTGGCAAGAGCTGGATAAGAGTGGCCGAGGACCGTGCTCAGTGGCGTGCCATTGGAGAGGCCTATTTATGTCCAGCAGTGAACGAGCACAGGCTGATGATGATGATAATGAGACATAGACATTGACAGTCCTCTTGATTTAAACGTGCTTGCAACAACAAATAAAAATGAGATAAATTTTCATCGGCGTTTTTGCTCAATTGGCTAAGTAAAGTTTTTTGAAGAGGTGCTAATTATATTTTTTTTCGGCAGTTGGCGTTCTGGAGATTGAGAAACTGCAGCTGATTTATTTTTATCTCCTATTGTTTACTGGAAATATTTTTTTGAGTGTTTGAGATGACATTTGTGAGATTTTATGGTTGACAAGCCGTTCGCGCTCAGAACTTAGTGAAACAGAAAAAAAAACCGAAGTGAACTGTCACTGCTGTCAATATCAAATCGTTTGCGTTTCGTTTGCTTTGCGTTTTGGTGTGCTCAGTGTGATTTTTTTACTATTTTTATCGACCTCCGCGTAAAACACGGACTTTCAATTTTACCGCATTTCTCCACAACTTATGCACACTAATTGGATCACGATTGAATACTTTCGATCACTATTTCGGACCTGCTTCTTGGACAACGTAAAGCAAACGAAACGCAAACGGTTAGATTTCATTTGACATTGACAGAAGCGACAGTTGAATTCGTTTTTTTTTCTATTTCTTTTTAGTACTGAGCACGAACCGCTTGTCAGAACTCGAACACTTAAAAAAATATTTCCAATAAATAAAAGGAGATAAAAATAAAACAGCTGCAGTTTCTTGGTGTTGAAGTAGACCACTGTCGAAAAAAAATATAATTAGCATCTCTTCAAAAAACTTTACATAGCCAATTGTAATAATCAATTGAACGGTATTACGGAACCCTTCGTGTGCGAGTCCAATTCGCACTGAGCCGGTTTTTTCTACACCTTTCTATGTAATCAATTGCCTTGAGGGACAAGAAAGGAATCGGACGTCTTCATACCAATTGATTTTTGCCTCACCGTCACTACACAAGTACTCATCATTGTGTGCTAGCAAGTGTATACATCAAGCTCGAACGTAAATTGATTCCAATGTAGTGATTAATCTTACTAGAAAAATACTTTTACTTTTCACTTCGTTTGGAATAGTCGTTGTATTGAAAGTAATTTGTTGGAATTATTTAATCGGTTATCAGATAGAAATCTTAATAGAATCCATTAATTTCAATATCAATTGTAAATGCCTTGAGGCGTTAGTGGAATGTGTTCTGAAGCGTTTGTCATCCCAAACTTTATTCAAGTATCCAATTAAATCAAAACTTTGTGTTGTTTAGAAATTGTCGACATTGAGTGATAACAATTAAACTATAATTGATTGATGAGCCGTAACTTTTCAGAGGTCCATAACAATGAAATGAAAAAAGCCGTGGTAGCCTATATCCTGTATATTTAACAGAGTTAGCAAGGCGTTCTCTCTGTTGCACTTTTTTATGCAAATGAAAGGGACAAGAAACTGTCAGTGGGCGTCAACAATCGCACGTCGATGGCGGGCTCGGCTTACATGCCGTTTGTTGGAATATTCGTAATATTTCCCGTGATTTTTTGATTTTTCTCATGGCACCTCAAATAATTACATGTCATGTTTATTCACCTATTTATCATAATTATGTAATTTAAAGTAATATGTGCCCTGCAGTGGGACGTATGTGCCGGTGCATCGTCCTTATCGCTGACCAATTACGTGCATTCTCAGTTTTCTAGTACTAACTCTGTTAAATAGACAGAGTATAGTGGTATTACCTATGCCCTCACAAGCAGAGGGACGTGGGTTCGAGCACACTTGAGTTTTTTGACTATGAAGGAAAACATCTTGAGAAAACATATTGTACATAACTGCAAAGAATTCAATAGTGTATGTGTTGTAGTGTGAAGTGAAACCAGCACCCACACATTGATTATACCAGCCTGTTGTTTTTAAACATATCTTCTTCGTTTACTTTTTCTTTATTTTAATTTATTCATTTACTTATTATGCTACTCTATAATAAATCTATTATACTATTTATCAATTCTTTATCATTTTATTAATTTATTTCTATATAAGTAAGTGGTTCATTATAGTATATTTGTGTATCGTTCCGTGAGTCACAGACGGTTCTGACAGAAAATCAGCGCTGCAGGCGTCTAACGCCTCAGCATAATGCTGAGTCAGCGACCGTTTAACATTTGCGGGGACACACATGCTGAGCTGTGTATGTACATGTTTATTACTTCATTGTATGTTATCTTTGTTTTTTTTTTGTGTGAAATTGTGTGTACTTTCTTGTATAATGTGTGTCTTGTAAAAGTGAATAAATGTCTTCTTTCTTTTCTTTCTTAAGTTCCCAATCTGCACTGGGCCCGCGTGGGAACTGCGGCCTAAGCATTCTCATTTTGAGAGGAGGCCGTGACCTGCAGTGGGACGTAATAGGCTAAAATGACGATGGTGATAAAATAAATCTTTACAGTTTGCACGAGTGTTTCAAATAAAGCATCTCATCACGCCTCGCCTCTGACTGATTGATAATAAATTTCATAATTAACTAATTATTGAGAACGGCAGGGTACCGCCTGTATTAAATATCGATTTCAAGACAACGGTACTATAACTTTAAAAGAGGTGAGCCAAAATAGTCCAGTCGGTCGCCCATCACTATCGACTAACATGTATATTCATAACAATATGAACTGAGCATTCACCTATAAATATGAATCTATTAACACCGAAATATGCTCAACGGAGTGACACACCTGAGTGTTTCACACGAGCAGAACATTCGCGCGAATGGGTTTCAGATTTCGCTACCGAAGCATCATTTGTTTCGAATGACCTCTCTTGCCACGTACGCTACACGAGCTTATCAATTTATTACTTGGGATATCGCAAAGACGGGTAAGCGTAGAGGGAGATCGCATCTTTCTTTATTTTATGCTGGCGCAATAATGCGCTATTTATTTGTGTTCGGGTGTCGTATTCGCACGAATGTGACAAATAGTCGAATATATAAAATACGACAACACACATGAGAATAGCGAAGTGTAGTGGCAGCAAAATGCGATGTAATCTACATGCATAATGTAATACTTATATACAATACACACAGAGGTGAATTAGATTTTATGAAGGGGTAGTCTCTGGACCCCTAAACAATATCCCTTCGGAGGAAGGCTGCACTAGTTTACGTTGTTTTAAAAATAAGGTAAAGTTGTTTTTGCTAAGTAATCCTATTAGTAAAACATTTAGTCCTTAATGTAATGTATTAAGTAATTATAGATATAACCCACAGATGTACCCACTATCACCTAATATCAAATTTAATAAGTACCCACCTGCTTTTTTTATATAACTCCAATTATGCATGCAAATGTAAGCTAAGATTCTTTTCTAGGTTATGTAGTTAGTTATATAGTTTTTGCACAGTATTATATGGAAGTGTTTTGAGTGTTTCATTTCGCCAACAAACTGTCATGCAGTTTGGCGAAAAATGTTTTAATGTATACGCTGTGTAATTGTTATTTAAATAAATAAATAAAAAAAAATTATCGAATGGGTTCTAAAAAGTCTTTCATTTATATAAAATACAAACAATCCTTTATTAATAGTTAATAGTAGACGACCAAATGGCCTAGTGGTTAGAGAACCTGACTACCAAGTTTGAGGTCCCGGTGCTTGAGGTTGGTTGGTTGGTTGGTTGTCTGGAAGAGATCGCTTTTTAGCGATAAGACCGCCTATTGTGTACCTGCATTTTTATTTTTGTAATGTCACTGTACTGTTTTTGGTGATCAATAAAGAATATTTGTATTGTATTGTATTGTCCCGGGTTCGATTTCCGTGTCGGGGTAGATATTTGTATGATAAATACGAATGTTTGCTCTCGAGTTTTGGATGTTTAATATTTTACGTAGGTATTTAAGTGTCTATCTATCTATATAAGTATGTATATATCTGTTGCCTAGTACTTACCCATAACACAAGCTTTGCTTACTTTGGGACTAGGTCAATTGCTGTGAATCGTCCCGTGATATTTATTTATTTACTAGCAGTTCCCGCGTAACGACCACATTAGCCTAGTTGGTAGTGATCCTGCTTAAGAAGCAAGAGGTCCTGGGTTCGGATCCCACATTTATTTGGGACATTTAGTTGGGACATTTATTTGTGTGATGAGCACGAATATTTGTTCCTGAGTTATGGATGTTTTCTATGTATCTATGTATTTATTTATCTATATAAGTATGTTTATCGTCGTCTATAGTACAAGCTTTGCTTAGTTTGGGACTAGGTCGATTTGTGTAAGATTGTCCCCTAATATTTATTTTATTTTATTTATTTTTAGTTCTTAATCCTTATCTATATTCTCCTGCGGGACGCAGACAAAGGAGGCAACAGCTATAGTTTCGCTTACGTGTTGTTGGACTAGGTATCCTTCATACTCAGAATAGCTACGACCTAACAAGACTAAGCTTTTCCCAGTAATATACGTATAAGTATTTCGGACGCGTTTGCGTTGAAATATCAAATCCTATGAGAAAAGAGGCTAAATTCAATAACGGCCCAACACGGTTTGTGAGCGGTAATTTAATCGTTTGCGAGAGGATAGGGATGAACTGCTATTCAGGAACGCCAAAAATCACTCGTTTGCGAGAGGTTTGGGCTGAGCTTGGGATGAGGCTTATTTATTTATTTACAAAGCGAATTAATAGGAAAATAAGGCTCATCCCAAGCTCAGCTCATCCCTATCCTCTCGCAAACGATTGAATTACCGCTCGCAAACCGTGTTGGGCCGTTCCTGAATTTAGCCCCAGTTTGTGGTAAGGCGACCATGCCCATAGTAATTAAAACGTTAGCTTGAACGCCTTCACGACGTTTTACTGTATCCAATAAAACTAGGCTCAGTAATTCAAATACGACAATCATGCGATGTTCTTCTCTTGTGAATGCTTTGGTGTATCACCTCCTTTACCCGGTCATTTGACCCAAGACCCTGACTTTCTCTAGGCCCGTACTATACTGGTTCTTAACGTGTGTCATGGTTATATTTATGCATATTTATGTTAGAATGTGAGTTTGTATGTCAACTTTGGCATAATAATAAGGATGAGCTAGTTTGATAACGAGTAAGAAGTGAACGATGTCATAATTGTAAGATAATATTATGTTTATTCAACTGTTCACAAAACTGTAATTTCAAAGTGTCTCGCTTAAAATTGCTATTTCGGTTCCATACGCAAAGGCGCCCCTTGGAGCTCTTACTAATCATCCATCCATGTGTTCCACTAAAAGCAGTCGCGTAGAACAATATTTTAATAAACAAAATTTTAGGGTACCTCTCCAACACGTAAAGTGGAAATGTTTCTTTCTCCGTATCCTATTGCAGTTTTAGAATTTTTTTTTTTCATATTCAAATTCAAATTCAAAATTATTTATTGCATAGTCATGAGTTATTACATAGATGATAGATGATAGATGATTTTTTCGATTTAGGGATCCCTTTGTTAAATATTAAGCATCAAAAAAACCCTCCCTCAACTCCAGCTAATGGTTGTTCTCAAATACGTCACAAAGTTAACGACAGTGCTACGGTTAAAGGAATATACTCATCAATACCGATTATGTGCGCGTAAACACACTTGGTCGGATTTAAAACATTGACACAATCAACTTAAACAGCGCCGAATATCGACATGATTGTTTTGCCGAATGTTCTTACGATCGTCGGAACATTTCGTTCAAAAAGTTAAAACTCAGTACATAAAGTAACTACCTTAAAAACCGATTGTACCTCAAAGTAGTTAACTACCTTTTCATATCTTCTGAAACATCTGCCCAAATATCTCGACGAAACGCTGACTTGCGAGTATGAAAACTTTTCTCGTTTATATGCAAATGGTGTGTAACGTTCCAGAATATAGCTTCAGTCAGAATTTAGGAAGTAATATCGCGGAAACGTTCCTGGAAACCAGGTTACTTTGATAAGGAGGTACTCGTATAGATGTACGATTTATGTTCGGTGGGACTCTCTCTTGAGCGGTAATCTCCACTCTACTGGGGCATCTTATACAAAGCAACCTCTGCTTCTTACTGTCTATTACCTATAAAAGACATTAACATTTTATATAACTACAAGAATAATTAACCTAAAACTAAAAACTTTAAGAAATATAATAATAATAATAACTAAAATATATTATGAAAAGGAGTCCCTATAGGCAAACAAAGCTTAGCTTAGCTTAGGCTTTAGTGGAAATGTTTATTTCTCCGTATCCTATTGCAGCTTTAGAAATTAATTTTCCGATTCAGGGATCCCTTTATGAGTTGAAATCGGGTTTTGTTCCGCGTATACCTTGATTTCAGAGAAGCCCGATATTTCGGCACAATTGCATGCGCCATGATCACGAGACGACTGCCGAAATATCGGGCTTCTCTGAAATCAAGGTACGCGGAACAAAACCCGATTTCAACTCATAAAATTACAAGTTAAGTATGAAGTATCTTTTTCTATTTTTTTTATTTTTTCAACTTCATTTTTTTTTATTACTTTTACGGTCATCTGGTGAAACCATATATTTCAAACTAAATACAAACTGAAATATAGATGCACAGAAAAAACCCTAGAAAAAAGACCAATGCTGGGAATCGAACCCAGGTCCTCAGCGTTCCGTGATGCGTGCTTACCCCTACACCATCACTGGTCTAGAAGTTAGCAACGAATTTTTCCCATACATCGTACACTTCAGTCTGTTATAATCACATTACGCAGTGATAAAGCGCGCATCTATGTTATGCCCTCTACCGAGAGACTTTAACACTCCTTCGGAGCTAACCGCTCACCTGGACCAAGAGATGGCGCTACTAAGCCAACTTTTACAAGTTAAGTATGATAAAATTAGTAATGACCGCGATAGTCTAAAATAGGGATCCCTTTGTTAAATATTTAAGCATCAAAAAACCCAGAAGATACTGGCAGCTTTCCCCTTTGATTAGCTAAACTAATTCTTTGTCCGAGGTAGCTGCCAACTCTTCGGTCGCCTGAGACGTCCTTAACCCCCGTAACCTTTTTGCTATTTCAATTGAATGTATTCTCTATTTGTATGTCTGTCTCTTTACCACGGTAAATATTAGGTAGAGATACATTTGAAATTTCCAGAGAGTGTATTTAAAGTAGACGCAATAGTAACAACAAAAAAAATTAAAGGGTGTTCCCATACATTTTTTTTACGTAGAACCCTTATAAATGACAACAATTAAACCAATTTAAGCAATTAAACGCCCTCAAAGGTAGTAAACTAAATTAACGGTAGTAAAATTCAATGAGCTCTAAACCAAAGCCAGTTACACCAAAGAATGTCAAACGCCAATTAATTCCGTATCAATAACAATTAATTTTCATACATCAATTGTCAAGTGCGTCACTCTCACACGCTACTTTCCATTTTTATTACCAGTCTGTGAACAAACGTAGATCCCAAGATTAAGAAATTAATTAGACGCCTACTTAGAACACTTTCCCACGACAGGTCAAAAACTTATGTCTTTGAATAATGGTATTCGTAGAATGAGACTTTTACTTAATAATCGCACTCAGCAAGAAGTTGGGAACTTAAACCATAAAGGGCGCAGACAAGGCCATCATTAACTTGCTCTGAAATTTTAATACGCGTCGTGATATCACTGAGACTTAAACGTAAACGAGCGAAGCTTTGACATTTTCATTTAAAAAAAATGTGAGATTTCTTAAACAGACGCACAGATATTTCAATTTAATAATTATCAACGTTTTGAAATGTGGCATTAAAATGAAGAAGCAATAGGTTAATTAAATTAATTGAGTGTCAAAACTTTCCATCTCCACAGGGCAATATTAATGACCGCAATAAAAGTAACATTTTAATAAACCGAACGCTTAAACGAACGAACTTAATAAATACGTCCAAAAGAAATAAAACAACTTAATAAACATAGAGTAATTCCAACAGCTACTTTTCTTAATGGGTTAAGTAAGATAACATTATGAAGTATCCGACCACGACTATATCGGCCAATAAATATCCGTATAATTAAGGTGCCTTTCCTAACTAGAGAAAGTGTACAAAAAATAAGGGACGCTCCTGGATATTGAAGCCGTCGCCGAGTTTCACCCATTAAACTAACGATTAAATGACGATTAAATAAATGCCGAGACAAACGGCGCGACTTCCTGTTTACCGCTGGTTGGTGAGGAGCCGTGTGAATGTAGTCCATCTGCCAGTGTGACCTCCTTGCTAGTCTGTGCCAGCGCTAGGTTTCCGGAATAAATACTTAGTGCGGTAGCAGCATGCGTCGTGCGTGATTGTTGACCAAGATAAAAGGTGTTATGCTGTGATGCAATACAAATTATGCATTTTACATTCAAAAATAGACCCTTCAAAATTTGAAGATTATTTTATGAAGAAGAATGAAAGAATGAGAAAGAATAAGCATGATGAGATGACGAAGAACTTGGAAAGTTGCCCAGCATTAGTCTTTTTTCTGGGGTTCTTTTCTGTGCATCTATGTTTCAGTTTGTATTTAGTATGAAATATATGGATTTCACGGGATGACCGTAAAAGTAAAAAATACTAAAAGAAACCAAACTTGTTAAAAATATAAAAAAAGTCGCTTGATGAAGTATTCGCTTGGGTGATATGATGAGGGTGAAAGCAGCAAAAACGATATGAATGAATATCAAATAATTCAAGATCAACATAATTTTGAAGCTGTGTGTAGTGCTAAAAAAGAGCTGATCAATGAAATTAACAATATTTTATATCGTCCACCGTCTCGGTACGATCTAATATACAAGATCTTATTGAAATTTGGTGAGGTACAAAATTTGCTAGAACCCTTACGCCGCGAATTGGACACCAGCAGGTAGCGGCAGCGGTACGGTGAGCGTTTTTTATTTTCATTGCGTGTGCTATCAGGTAACCATTGTGGCGAGCGTCTCGGCCGCGCAATGAACAGGGAATACGCTCGTCGTGCCGCTGTCCGCTGGCGTCCACTTTACGGCCTTTATTTTCGTTTATTGTTGCAAGAAATGTCTCGAGTGCGTATGAGTTTAAATATAAATTAGTATGAGAACAATTCAATTCAATTTGATTTTTTTGATTTTTTGATGAACTATAAATGTTATATTGTAAAAGTATTTTTGAATAAAGATTTTATTTTTTATTTTTATTTGTTGGCGTTACGCGCCACCAGAGCCGCTGCAAATTTGCCAATAGTAACGGCGACGTTAAGGCGTTCGAGACAATTTGGTGTGTAGAAAACGTACACCTAGATGCGCTGGAATTTGAGGCTCTCTCGGTCGGTGCAAGCTTGCATCGCCGTGCTGACTTTGACCCCGTGGCCTCTCTCGTAGACTATCGTTTGAAGTTTCACTCTCTCCTTGCTATGCATGTAGGAATTTCTAGGAATCAATTGTCGAAAGTAACGCTTTAATATTGGTTGTTTGTTTGAAAAAGCAATCTGGAAAGAATTGGCACTGAGGGATTATTACCACGACAATGAATGGCAAATCTTACTGTCATACTCGTAAAAGTCAATCATAGTTACAGAATTTTGGATAACCACGTGATTTACAATTTGTATGTTCTATTATTTAAATCTCCTTGTTCCCAAATTGGTCGTAAGAAAGCTTTGTTCTCACAATAACATTAAATATTCAGAGGGCCAAGTTTCCAGAAACTTTATAACCACAATTTGTCTTATTTTCTCTTTTTTGACCTTTAACGTCGTATTCAAAATAAAACAATACATGCGTTAACCTTTCCCACGGACATGTCAACGTATCGTATTCAATTACCCATTCTGAATCGAAATCTTTATCACACACTTTCTCGAAAAAGTTTCAAACACAATAACCCTTTTCATAATTTTGTGTTCAGTAATTACCTTTAACGAATCGATAATTCCACCAATTAAACCTCTATCCGAAATCCAATATCCGTATAAGCCTTAGTATAGATCCAATCAACAATGATTGCATCTAACGAGATGTGATGCCATCCTTTACTTTAGTAATACATTAGAATGGGATGGTACCACTAAATAGAATGATGATTGTGAATGGTTGTGAAGCAAAAGGGTAAGTGAAGTAGAAAATTTCAATGTAAACGCTTAAATGATCCGAATGATACCTGTAAAATTGAGCGTGAAATTCAATAGAATCGAGTTACAAAATATAGCTGTCAGTAACTTAAGTAAAGTGAACTTTACTCATTTATATTAAAGTTTAAATTAAGTTTTTGAGGTAGAGTTTTAAAGCAAAAAATCAAGGCGAATTTTCGCCCAAAAACAAATGTAGAGAATACGGTAAAGTCGATCTTTATTTTACGAGTTTCTTTAACATTTGGCTATTACCGTTATTTTTACACTTCCTTTTCAACACTATATGATATTTTCGATATATTTATTTGTACTTGCAATTACGTATAGTTTATGTATTGTTATTAATTCGCAACTCCCGGTGTTTTCCGACTTTTAGTATTTGAAAAAAGTCAACGTCAAGTCATTATCTCACGATGATCTCTACTATTGCAAAAGTTATTAATGAGAACTTGTCACAATCGGGTAAAATAGACATGCATATTCCACCGAATAAATTAAAATAAAATTATGATTGAGATAATTAGATTCCATCTGTAAAAACGTAACCGCACCAGGTCAATGCCAAGCAAGCAAGTGTATGGATGGATGGATGTGTGGATGTTTGTTACTCTTTTACACTAAAAAGGTTTGACGGATTCTATTGAAACTTGGCATACAGTTTGTAAACTGGATTGACATATAAAGGATACTTTTAATACACAGCTAGTAGAGTCAAAAATAGATTTTTTTCGACAAATGTTTACATACTGTCAATCAAAAATGACTCTACCATAGTAACAGCTTGTTTACATGTATGTAGCGGCACTGCACTCGTGCGCATTTGATATTTAAGCTAATTAAATATTCATGTCTGTTGAATATTCATACTTATTAAATGGCCATACTCATTTGTGGAACGGTTTAAAGGAGATGTCTCGTTCCTGGTGGGGTTTTCCGGTTCAATAAGAAAAGTTAGGCTAATCAGAATGGGTTAGAGTAGAATTATATTTCAACTAGCTTTATTTATCCGTCACTTTACTTTCATAGAAGAATGAAGCTAGTTCAATATCCCTTTGCGATTGATAAAACTCCCTTCTTAGTTACACCTCTCTAAGTTAAATTGTTTCCCTAATTTTAAACCTAGTTCCAATGGTTCATTCAAGTATGCGTTTTTCTTAGTCACTTCTCACGGGGTTATCACTTCACAGTATAATACAAAGTCACTTACCGCTGTCTGTCTGTCTGTCCCTATGAATGCTTAGATCTTTAAAACTACGCAACGGATTTTGATGCGGTTTTTTTTTATAGATAGAGTCGAGATAGAGTTATTCAAGAGGGAGGTTTATGTGTATAATACATGCATAATTGCACCCGTGCGAAGCCGGGGCGGGTCGCTAGTATTATATAAGTATACTAGCTGTTGCCCGTGACTCCGCCTGCAAATAATAAGGGTATAAAAAATACCCTACGACCTATTCTCAGACCTACCGCACACAGATTTTGTTTTAGTTTGTATTTAGTATGAAAGTAAATTTATTTAATCAAACCATTTATACTAATATATAACATATGTACAACTATCCTAGACTAAAAAAAAATGTATGTACAATAAGAAAAAAGAAAACAAAAATATAAAATATAACTAAAACATATTCTGAAAGCTAGTCCCCTTAGGCAAGGTGCCGAAGATGCTGGCAGCGTTTCCTCTTTGAATAGCTAAGCTAATTCTTTGTCCGAGGAAGCTGCCAGCTCTTCGGTCACCTGTGACGTCGACTAACCTCTTAGAAATATCCTTAAAGAGCTTTAAGGCGCTAGGACCCCACGGACCAAGGGTCTCGACACCGAATGGGACAAAATCGTATTCGCTGCCTAGACCCCTGTATTTCAGTCTTTTCGCCTTTTCAGCCGCTTCTGAAGCTGCACCAGGTCTGTTGCAAGTACCATGGAGATGGGAAGGGGCCAGCGTGTCTGAACAAGTGGCATCCCATACCAGCACCCGACCCATCTTCCATGGAATCAGACTCATACCATCCGGTCTCTTGCCATCGTCTCTTGCAATGCCTGTGGGCTCAAGCAACGTTGGCACGTTGACGGTGGCAAGGGACCGGCGTATAATGTCGTTTAGTGCAGCATGTCTTGAGAAGCGGCCGGCGCTTTTTTGACATGACAGTCCGTGATGTCCTAGCCGGTCGACGTCACTGCCACAGGGACACACGTGAGGAGCGCAAACCGGAACCCCGAGCCGTAGACAGGTTGCAATTCTGAGCGTGTCAGGCTCAAGAAAGGTTCCAGTATTAGACGATGGAAACGCGTGAAGCCAGTAGCCGGCCTCATGCGTTCCCACAGCCAATAGCCTAGCTCGTGCCGAACCTGTACTACAGCTCAAGAGATGGTCATAGGTAATTTTGCAGTGTATGTCGTCCCAGCTCCTCTGTGAATTTGTAGAAACTGGAAAATTTTGACCTGGGCATGCAATTAAGAAAGCCTTTCTAGCTTCTTCCAAGCCAGCAATCTCAAAGTTTGAAGGGTTGGCCCTTAAAATTTTACTTATGAGATTTGCTGAACTATAGGCAGAAGATAGGAAGGCTGGCAAAGCGACACTCGAAATTTTGCGAGTCCCTAACCCACCATAACGGATGGGCAGGGATGCTTGGGTCCAAGATTGCTCGTTCAGCTGCATATTTAGGATCGATTCTAAGCTAATTTTAATTAAGTCGTCAAATTGAGTTAAAAGATTTGGGTGGTTCCAAAAGGGACAGCAGCGGAGCACATATGTAAATTTTGGGACGAAAAGACAGGATTTTAATATGCAAAGTGCATAATGCGAACTAATTTCAAGAAGACGGTCAGCGGAATTTTGAAATTTAGTAATAGAATTATTAATGTATTCAGGAATAGACGCTTCAAATATTGGGGACCCTAAGAGGCAAAGGGAATTACTGCTTACAATTTTAATATTTGGAGCAAGAATATTGAATTTTTGCTTTACGTCATTTATATTTAAGTTGGAATTATTTATAAAGAGTTCGCATTTGCCAAAATTAAGTTCCAAACCAATGGACTGAAACTTATTTTTGATTGAAAAAAGGTCTGAAAACACAGTATCCACATCACCTCCTAGGGTTCCGTCGTCCAAATACCATACGTTAAATTTAGAATTTAAATTTTTAATTATTGGATTTATAGCTAAACTAAAAATTGCAGGCCCAAGGGGATCACCCTGTTGACAACCTACTTCTGAGGAAAGTTCATTAGAACGATATAACAATTTAGTTGGGTCAGCGTAGCTGAGAAGAAGATAATTATATATTTCCGGTACGTGCTGTTTTATTTCCGTCAGCAGGGTATCCCTATTTACCGAATTGAAAGCGTTTTTAACATCAATTTTGATTACTACTTCAGGTTGTCCGTAAGTTAGAAAGGAGCGTAGGGCATGGACGGCTGCCTCACATCCTCCTTTTATACCGAAACCTAACTGTACGGGTTCAAATTCCGAATTTAATTTTGATGAAATATGTCGAACAGCAATTTTGGAAGCCAAACGGCGTAAAGTTGATCCAACAGCAATTGGTCTCACCCCTCCGTCCTTTTTGGTGAGGGCGATGAGGTTTGCACCGAAAAGAATGGGAACGATTTCTGAATTGATATTGCCTGAATACATAAAGTTAATTAATTTAGTGATAGAATTTAAAAGTTGATCACCTGCATCACCCACAGAATGAGATGTTAAATCTTTCAAATGCTGGGGTGAGATTCCATCCAAACCCGCGGCCGAACCTGGTTTAAAAGATAAAATGGCATCCATTACATCCTTGTTTTGAATTTGGAGGCATGATTGCCCTGCTGTTGGTGGATCGAGAAAATATGGGTTGAAATATGAAATATAAAAATATTACTGTTCAGTCAAAGTAGGTTAGTGTACAAATATCCTTAAACAGGTAGATACTCAAATAATAACAAAACTACATTCGCATCATACTTAAATTTGACACCTCGAGAATTTAGCTACCTTAATAAACACCCTTTTTATCCAACTTGCGTGCTACAAAAGTTCAACGAAACTAACATTTCCAAAACAAATTGACACTTAATTTATGCTGTTGACTGTTAATCAATTAATTTGTAAGTAAGACTTTAATTCCAATTTATCGTTAACGACCGTCATTTGTTTATCATTATCAATTACGAGCAGCTCCGCTGCAAGAACGGCGCGCGCGCCGATGGGCTCTAAAAACAAGCTCACTCTCTTTTACATATTAATAATTTAGAGGTCGTTTCAACAGAATCGAGATATTTGTATACTATAAAAACGATTACCGACATGGACCCAGTTATTGATATTGCTTGTTGGTGTTTGTATGGCGGCAGTTTTTTTGCGGCTTTCGGTTATAAAAAAGTGGGTTACGCGATTATTTTCTTGATAGCCGCCTCTGTTTAAATATAATGTTGGCTTCAGGTGGAAATATGGTGTACCTTGTATGAGTATTTTTTTCCAGAAAAAATATCCAGTATAATTTAGTCTTCCTCGAACACTTCCCGAAATCGTTGCTTGCGATACACAAAATCCACTACCACCGACAAAAATGAAAATACATACGTTTCAAGCTTCCAAATTCGAACGGCAACCACCACACAGTCCAACACTCACAGTCACAAAAAATCCCACTGGAAGACAAACCACGTAAGACCACGTGCGTAAGATCGCGTTGGTATTGGACGCGGCGGCTGCGCGCGGCTAGCGAGTGACAAGTGCAGACTCCGGCGCAGGTGGCAGACAGCCTCCCTCTAACAAGGTCGCCCCCACTACGTCGTTTCACCCGGAGAAAGTCTGCCTACATACATACCAAATTTCCGAACTGATTGAGTCGGATTTAAAGATGAATGAAGTAACTTTAATGGTGCTCCGGCCCTTGCGGTTGATGAACTTGCGTAGGAAATAGTGTAAGTTCACCTGTTGTTGGCTTGGCATCCCTTCAAAGTCTAATTAGGGAGATTTGAAAGATACTATATAAGAAGATACTAAACAAAGATACTATATACTTAAGATACAATAAAAAGTCGTGGTGGACTAGTGGTTTGACTCAAGCAGAGGGTCGTGGGTTCAAATCCCGGCTCGCACCTCTAAGTATTTCGGAATTTATGTGTAAAACCACATTTGAAATTTACCATGAGCTTTACGGTGAAGGAACACATCGTGAGGAAACCTGCATGACCTGCGAAGAAATTCAATGGTGTGTGTGAAATTCCCAATCCGCACTGGGCCCGCGTGGGATACGGCCCAAGCCCTCTCATTCTGAGAGGAGGCCTGTGTCCTTCAATGGGAC
The DNA here is from genome assembly GCA_947859365.1 of Archips crataeganus. NCBI lineage: Eukaryota > Metazoa > Arthropoda > Insecta > Lepidoptera > Tortricidae > Archips > Archips crataeganus. The sequence continues at coordinate 16,151,686 of OX402054.1, forward strand.
GTATAATGGAAGTCTGGAATGATGGTGAAGATACTATATTACCAATGTTCGAACTTTTAAAGTAGGTAGTAACTAATACTGTGTTGATTAAAGGTAAACGTAAGGATGATAATTTTAAAAGTTTAGATATACATAATTATGTTTGGTTGATTAAGACATTATTAAGAGAATTTCATATCCTATATTTCAAACTAAATACAAACTGAAATATAGATGCACAGAAAAAACCCCAGAAAAAAGACCAATGCTGGGAATCGAACCCAGGTCCTCAGCATTCCGTGCTGCGTGCTTATCCCTACACCATCACTGGTCTAGAGGTTAGCGACGAATCATTCCCATACATCGTACATTTCAGTCTGTTATAATCACATTACGCAGTGATAAAGCGCGCATCTATGTTATGCCCTCTATCAAGAGACTTAACACTCCTTCGGAACTAACCGCTCACCTGGACCAAGAGGTGGCGCTACTGTGCCAACTTTAACAAGTTAGGTATGAAGTATCTTTTTGTATTTTTTTTTCAACTTCATTTTTTGTTACTTTTACGGTCATCCCGTGAAACCATTATACACCGTGAAATTTTAGTGGTTCTTTTCCCGAAACGAGGTGATTTAGTATCGATTGTACAATCGATTTATAATTACTATTTTGACTAGAGTAAAAAATCCAATTGTGAAAAACGGAAGTCGAAAATGACCGCAAACCAATAGTAACGCTTCGTTGGTACCTAACCTATCGTACGATCGTACGCTACTTGTACCAACGAAGCGTTACTGTTCTGCCTTGAGTAAATCATAATCTACCGTGTTCTATCTCACACGTTAGACAATGACTTTCCGTCTAACCTAACCTATCGTACGATCGTACGCTACTTGTACCAACGAAGCGTTACTATTGGTTTGCGGTCATTTTCGACTTTCGTTTTTCACATTTGTATTTTTGACTCTAGTCAAAATAGTAATTATAAATTGATTGTACAATCGAAACTAAATCACCTCGTTTTGGGAAAACAACCACTAAAATTTCACGGTGTATTTAAAAAAAAAAAAAAAAGATACTTCATACCTAACTTGTTAATTTCATATCCTTTCAAGTTTCAATAGGTTTACCAAAAATTTCAAAGCTCATGTCACTAGTTTTCAATCCTTACTTCCTTACTAAATGCCCAACTAACTACCTACGTATCTTTGCGGGTGAGCAAAGTAAGTAATCGTTTCAGTTCATTCTGTCTATCTGTTTGTTACCTCTTCACACTTAACCTTTTGACCGCCAGCGTCGGCTATAGACGACAGTACGGTAATACAAAATTAAACCTACCCGCATCCGCATAAGAATCAATTTTGTTCCAAACAAAAACGATGCGTGGCGGTCAAAAGGTACCGCTGAACCAGTTACGATGAAATTTGGTATGGAGATAGTTAGAGAAAGGAATAGAGATAGTTAGGAAAGGACAAGGTATAGTTTTTATCCCAGAAAACTGTATAGTTCCCACGGGATAACGATAGACGAAGTCTCCGCAAACGGAGTCGCGAACAACGTCTAGTTATATTATAATATAAGATAAAATAATAATATAATTATAGTATCTTATTATTTGTTAGTAAAAATAAAATTTCCGTGGCTTTGACCACTTAACGTCATTCTATTTTATTTATTTTAACAAATCGACGCCCCCAAGCAATAAGTCGGTAATCGCAAAATGTAAATTTTCAGGAAAAATGATTTACTGTTTTTGTTGAATATCTTAGCAACCAATTGGAATATGAAATAAAAGCTTATTTTTTAAGTAATGTTATATAAACATCAATACTTAAAAATGTGCATTTAGCATTAGGCAATTAAAGAAAATTAATTTTACAGATAATTCCACTAAGAGTAACTTACCGGATTATTGTGATGAAAATGCTAAAATTGTGGATTGGTAACAGTATACTGCTGACTTTTATAACGATTTTTTTTCGTTTGAAGAGTTACACGTAACATGTTATAAGAAAGGTTTTTATAGTAATTTAAAATTAGCAAAATAACTGCATTGTGCCATGGCATTGTTGTTCTCGGGGAAATAATTTTAACATATTTTCAGTAACCGTTCAATAGTGAATAACGGGTCATGACATGATCTGATTTGAAATTAAATAATAGGTCAGAAAATATTACGTATATTTACTAACTAATCATTCGGCTATAAAACTTTGTTAGTCACTATTGCCGTATAAAGTTTATTAAATGAATTACAGTATTATCGCTTGCCAAAAATTTGCCAAAAATTATTTACGACAATAAACCGGTAACAGCATAATACCAAATATCAAAATAATAAAAGAATGTGTATTGGTGTGTAGCGACACTTTTGTCGTGGTATTTGACTTTTGGCTTTTGTTGTGGTCAGTAAAATGCCCATGGTATTTGACTTAGCAGATTTCCGTACAATAAACCCGTCATTCTCAATATCTACGTTAGTTGCATTAAAAAAAAATTGAAAAAATATATATGATGTATTCCAACCTGTAGATTCAGAATTTAGCATAACAATAAAAAGTCCTTAACATGAGATTACCGACTTATTGCTCGGGGGCGTCGAAATTTTTCCATATTTGTAACTCCTCACTGTAATGTTAATCACTTAACCAAATTCTAATCTAAGCCCTCGCCTAGCTCTGGCTACATTCACATCACGTCACCACGTCAAAACTACGGATACCGACAATGGATTGAATTTACAGACGTGCGTACATGTCAATACAACAAGGATGCTGTCAATCCGACCCATTATTATCATGTCGTATCACCGTTCAATTATAGCCGCTTGTAAGTCGTGGCTGTGGTGCTGGCGGCTTGTGAATATAATCCGATTGCTAGACTATCTGATGAGGTATTAAGCTTCTTGTGTTGAGGCAACTTTAAAACTATTTGTAAAAGATTAAATTAAGTGGAAAAGTCCAGCCTAATATGTAAGAGGTATCCTGGTCCTCTAACCTAGTCCAAAATCCCAAAATCATGACTGCTAAGTTGAGAGATATGAAACTTTGCATGATCTTCGTGCAAACGTAGACAAAGACCACGATGGTAGTTTCGAGAATTTAGTAAAATCCCAATTTTTTTTCGACTACTGGATCTAACGGTTAACACGAGTGAAGCCACGAGTAAAGTATAGTAAAAGCAAGAAAATAAGAAGCGATTTATGTGCGTTAAGATGTTAAAAAGTTACTCTATTGTTGTGTAAAGTTACCTACAGCGATAACCTTTAAGCTACTATCACTTTGTTACGAGTAATGCTGGGACGCCTCCTTAATATTACTGTGTAGTAGGTACTTACCTGCAATAAATGCAATGTTTCCAAAGGAGAATGAAAATCAATGGCATATGGATTGCTTGTTTATTTGAATAGAATCTAACATTTACTCTCTCATGCTTAAACTTACCGGGGTATTTACTTTGACCAATACATCTGCGCTGCAACTTTCGTTTTGCCGTTATCAAAGATACCGTGCTTCGAAAAAAGTACTGCAGCTACGGTTTAAGCAGCAAGTTCGACCGCATTGGTAAGTTTGTACAATACGCTTTAATGGAAGCAATATACATATATTTTGACGTTTTACTTTCCATTTCAAACGGTTTTGCATACAACAATGATTGTCCTTGTTAGGTTAATAGAAGAAAGTCCATTTTTGTTCTAATTGAATATTCATGAGATTACTGTAACTATGTAATTTCGAATGTCGTGGGCTGGTAGTTATGGCATATCGGAAGAATGCTGGCTAAATTGTCAGAATGCGCGTTTAAAGATGTCCGCCCATGAATCATATTGTGGCAATTTTATATCTTACTTTTTGTTGTTTATTTTTTATTTTCGTAACGTGGATGTTTGTAACTCTTTTACGCTAAAACTGTTGGACGGATTCTAATGAAATTTGGCACACAGATGGTTTACAATCTGGATTACCATATAGGATAATTTTTCCCGGAAAATTGCATACTTAGTTCTCACGGGATAGCGATAGTCGAATTTTTTGCAGACGGAGTCACGGACAGCAACTAGTTCTGTATAATTTAACATTATAAATGCGAAAGTAACACAGTCTATCCTGTCTATCTATCTGTCTGTTACATCTTCACGCTTTAATCGCTGAACAATTTAGTTAAAACTTTTTACGGAGATAGTTTCGAGATCCTGGGAAAGACCAGGAGGCTAATTGTCTAACTCCCTCCAATCGCCATCGCGTTCATTTTGATAGTTCTTGTATGGGCTGACAATTGGTATCGGTAACAGCGAGCTGTCGCAGCCATTCAAAAATTGACATTTCAATCCGATGCCAAGTGTCAATAAAGTTACACAATTACCCTGCGGGTCGCTGGCAACAGCTGCTAGTTTAGTATACTTGTTAACCAGTTAAGAAAAAATTATTCGCAATTTTTTTACATTTCTTTAAAACGGAACATGACTTCCGTCAAGTCTCCGGCGATGGCATCTTCGAAGATTATTTATGTTTGTACTGGGTAGAAAAGAAATTTAGTCAAACAAAGTATCCGGTGAAACTCGTCCTATGCGAGGACGTGAGAAAAGGCTTAAATAAATAAATCAAAGTATTTATGAATTTCACTTAACTACGTATGTAAACTTTAACAAATGATCATAAGAGAACACACTCCATACACCACCATTAATCATAGTTCATGATTTATCTCAAAGTCGCAAAAGAAGCAAATGGTCATATTTTTTTTTGGTAGGTATTTGCAACTCAGAAAATACTATTGTAAAAAATACACACAGACACATACACACCTTAACACCACCTTTGGCCTCATCTTCACTTTACATCAGGTGAGATAGTGGTCAATCACGGATCAGTTTTATGTAGGTAAAAAAAAATTATCTCGGGACAATTCACACCAATTGACCTAAGTAGTCCCAAAGTAAGCTAAGCTAGAGCTTATGGATACTAAGCAATGGATAAACATACTTAAATATAGATAGATATATACTTAAATACATATTAGATATGTACCTATAAGACTCGTGAACAAACATTCGTATTTTTCATACAAATATCTGCCCCGACACGGGAATCGAACCCGGGACCTTAAGCTTCGTTGTCAGGTTCTTTAACCATTAGTCCATCTGGTCGACTAAACTTTTTTAAAGTTTTTTTTTTGTTTTAGCTACCCCAATAGACTGTCAAACTATTTTTTTTTCCAAGTTAGTCATTACAATCCACTCACAACAATAACAATCCACTTTATTTGATGTATCTAATCTATCCGGCCATTGTTCGGTGGTTGTAAACTTACGTACAATTAAAAATGTAAGCATCGTGAATTCATTGTATTAGGTATATGTACCCGAGTTCCTGCGAAAAAATAATTTGACAGAGAGACACCCAAGTGACCCTATACTTAAGGGTCCCTTTTAAGGCACGTAACCTTAAAAAAATCACCTAACGACACCCTAATATAATAACTTACACTAATGTACTATATTATGCTCACACTATCCAGCCGGTTATAATTGAATATAGAATTTGCTCAATGTTAACTAAATCCTCTGGCTGACCCCTTTCCCATTCACATTCCCTCTTTGTATTAACGACAAAACCATCAAAGCATGAAATACTATAGAATATCCCACCGGAATAAACGGTTTCACAGCCAATGAAAGCAAATATGAACCCTGAAGTGTTTTGGGAATAATGTCGTGTAATAGGAACAAAAGTACTTTTTTTTATTGATAGAGGGATTAAAACGAGCAAGTGGGTCACCTGTTAGTAAGCGATCACCACCACCCATGAGAACCACAAACCCCAGAAGGGTCACTAGTCCGTTGCCGGCCTTTAAGGGAACAATACACTCTTTTCTTGAAGGCCCCGATATCAAAGTTAGTTGGAAACACCGTATACGGGAGTTGATTCCACAATTTTACTGTGCGTGGCAGAAAAAAAAAGTACCAGATAAAACATAAAGTTTTAGTCGCGGTTGTACATAGAAGAATTGTTACCCATTCCTTAAACAATGATTGGACGATGGTGACAATTAAGATGACGATGATGATGATGTTCTCCACGACGTATCCGTCGATGGTGAACCCTTCGACGAACTAATTTGGTACCTATGTTTCGCTAGTATGCATTGCGAATCCGAACTAACTAACTCTCCTGAAGAGTTATAAGTGTACGTACGTCTACACAGATTTGGGTTTGATTTTTCGTAAATATCGGATAATTGAGAGTCGAAAGTTTTTCAAAATGGCGTGATGTGATGTTGTGGTCTATGTAATGGGAAGTATTTGGACGATGAAAACAATTGATGAGTATTTTTTAAAAGGCATTTTAGACTAAGTAATTTGCAAAAAAATGCCACAGTGAATAAATCTCAGCCTAATTAACATACTATCCCAAATTGTTCTAATAATTATTTATTTTAGTGTTTGTTCTTTGGTTCGTGAGTTGCAAATCGGATTTGTTATTCAAAATGTTTTTTTAAGGAGAGCTGGTATACTGTCATAAGAGAAAAACGTGAAAGAGAGTAAGTGAAAGAATGAGTCAAAGGACTTCATTTAAGGAATGGAATTAAAGTTCGGTTTGAACAGGAAACGAAAATTAAATGTAGAAACATTTTTGGAAATGCGCTCCTTTTTCCTATGTTCGAGGAATAATTCAAAAGTTTGTCTTTCCACTGTATGGATAATCCGCAAAGGAATTTAACCAGCAATTCGTTCTGCCATTGAACTTGAGCATTTTCTGAAATTACATTTGATGGCTATTTCTGATCAAGAACGCAGGTACATCAATAAAGTTTTACTTGCATTTCGCTTTTACAACCGTTATCTCTGTTCAAACCAATACTGTCCAATACTGTCCATGTGATCCTTTTCCATAATGTAATATCGATTTGTATTGTTTTCTCGTCATTCCTTATATTTGCACTTAAGTATGTTCAGCAAGAATTTTATGAGATATTCATTACCGAAGAAACCAGCAATATTTGTTAAGTATTGTTTAACTAAAGTAATGCCAATGCTACTTTCTACCTTATATGGTGAACAAAAACCAAGATTGTAGTGATGATATAGGCTTCTTAGGTGTCTTTTTAAGATTTCATGTATTGTATTGTTTAAAGCATTGTATTGCAGCTTTCACAATGTCAGACTTTTAACATTACTCTTTGTCGGTCCCTAACTAAATGATCCTTTTATTCACTGAAAGCTGACTGGTAGAGATCCTTAAAGGCATAAGTACGCCATTGTACATGTATCTCAACTTTGCCAAATGTTTCTTTTATTTTTAATTTTTGTACAATAAAGGATTTACGTACGTACCAAGCTGACCGCGCCCGCCTGTTAGCCGCTTTTGTGCCAGAATCCGGATATTGGCTCCAAGCTCTGCCTTCTGCCAATATTGGTACTTTATTAGACCCCATTACTTTATCATTTGCGATTAGCTTGCGTCTAGGTCTTAATGTCACCCAACCCCATAGATGCCGTTGTGGAGAACCTGTAGATTCTCTAGGCTATCATGGCCTCTCCTGCTCGAGAAGCGCAGGCCGCATCTCTCGTCACGCCTCTCTGAACGACCTGCTCCGGAGAGCCCTTGCCACCGCCAACGTGCCGGCTATCCTAGAGCCGAACGGTATCGCACGTGACGACGGCAAGAGGCCCGACGGCATGTCGCTTATTCCTTGGAGGCAGGGCAGGAGTCTCGTTTGGGATGCGACCTGCGTCGATACGGTGGCACCGTCTCACGTTGCTACCACTTCAATCCGAGCAGGTGCGGCGGCCACTGCGGCTGAACACCTCAAACGGCGCAAATATGCCTGTATAGGACAGTCGTACTTATTTGCACCGTTTGGAGTAGAAACTCTAGGCGCATGGGGTCCAGGCGCGAAGGAACTCGCAAAAGAGATTTTCACGACACTGCTCGAAAATGTGGCCATAGATAACCTAAATCCAGTACTCAAAACTGCCTATATATGTACATTTAACAGCTGACTCATTTATGGCGCACAAACACGACAACAAAGTTACACTAATCGAAAACAGGACGTATCAGTATACGTATTTCATTGTACGATACGACTTTTTGAAAGATAATTTCTGAATTTCATTCCTGGCGTGCTGAAACGACATTATTGGACCAATCAACAGTAATCGTCTGCTGCATGCGATGGATGGATGGATGAATGGATGGACGGACGGACGGACGGACGGACGGACGGACGGACGGACGGACGGACGGACGGACAGACGGACTGGATGGACGGATGGACGGGATGGACGGGATGGACGGGATGGACAGAATGGACGGATGGACAGATGGACGGGATGGTCAGGATGGACGGATGGACGGATGGACGGGATGGACGGGATGGACGGAATGGACGGATGGACGGGATGGATGGACGGATGGACGGATGGACGGATGGACGGAATGGACGGGATGGACGGGTTGGACGTGATAGACGGGTTGGACGGGATGGACGGGATGGACGGGATGGACGGGATGGACGGGTTGGACGGGATGGACAGCATGGACGGGATGGACGGGACGGATGGACGGATGGACGGGATGGACGGGATGGACGGAATGGACGGATGGACGGGATGGATGGACGGATGGACGGATGGACGGAATGGACGGGATGGACGGGTTGGACGGGATAGACGGGTTGGACGGGATGGACGGGATGGACGGGTTGGACGGGATGGACAGGATGGACGGGATGGACGGGACGGATGGACGGGATGGACGGAATGGACGGGATGGCCGGGTTGGACGGGATAGACGGGATGGACGGGATGGACGGGATGGACGGGTTGGACGGGATGGACAGCATGGACGGGATGGACGGGACGGATGGACGGATGGACGGGATGGACGGGATGGACGGAATGGACGGATGGACGGGTTGGACGGGATAGACGGGTTGGACGGGATGGACGGGATGAACGGGATGGACGGGTTGGACGGGATGGACAGGATGGACGGGATGGACGGGACGGATGGACGGGATGGACGGAATGGACGGGATGGCCGGAATGGACGAGATGGACGGGATGGACGGGTTGGACGGGATGGACAGAATGGACGGATGGACGGGATGGACAGGATGGACGGATGGACGGATGGACGGGATGGACGGGATGGACGGAATGGACGGGTGGACGGGATGGATGGACGGGATGGACGGGATGGACGGGATGGACGGGATGGACGGGATGGACAGAATGGACGGATGGGCAGATGGACGTGATGGACAGGATGGATGGGATGGACGGGATGGACGGGACGGATGGATGGATGGACGGGATGGACGGGATGGACGGGATGGATGGATGGACGGGATAGACGGGATAGATGGACGGATGGACGGATGGTCGGATGGACGGGATGGACGGGATGGACAGGATGGACGGGATGGACGGGATGGATGGATGGATGATTATGATGATGATGATGATAATGATTTCCTCGCATTAGTCGTGAAAAGCACAATGTTTAGTCTCGGCCAAAAGTGCAATAGATGGACTCGTACTTTCGAGGGCCTCCGCTACGCGTCGGCCCTCAAACAAACTCGTCCATCTATTGCTTACTTTCCAGCCTCTACAACAATGTACTATTTCACGACACTGCTCGAAAATGTGGCCATAGATAACCTAAATCCAGTACTCAAAACTGCCTATATATGTACATTTAACAGCTGACTCATTTATGGCGCACAAACACGACAACAAAGTTACACTAATCGAAAACAGGACGTATCAGTATATGTATTTCATTATACGATACGACTTTTTGAAAGATAATTTCTGAATTTCATTCCTGGCGTGCTGAAACGACATTATTGGACCAATCAACAGTAATCGTCTGCTGCATGCGATGGATGCATGGATGAATGGATGGACGGACGGACGGACGGACGGACGGACGGACGGACGGACGGACAGACGGACTGGATGGACGGATGGACGGGATGGACGGGATGGACGGGATGGGCGGGATGGACAGAATGGACGGATGGACAGATGGACGGGATGGTCAGGATGGACGGATGGACGGATGGACGGGATGAACGGAATGGACAGATGGATGGACGGATGGACGGAATGGACGGGATGGACGGGTTGGACGGGATAGACGGGTTGGACGGGATGGACGGGATGGACGGGATGGACGGGATGGACGGGTTGGACGGGATGGACAGGATGGACGGGATGGACGGGATGGACGGGATGGACGGAATGGACGGATGGACGGGATGGACGGGATGGACAGAATGGACGGATGGGCAGATGGACGGGATGGACAGGATGGACGGGATGGACGGGATGGACGGGACGGATGGACGGATGGACGGGATGGACGGGATGGACAGGATGTATGGATGGACGGGATAGACGGGATAGATGGACGGATGGACGGATGGTCGGATGGACGGGATGGACGGGATGGACAGGATGGACGGGATGGACGGGATGGATGGATGGATGATTATGATGATGATGATGATAATGATTTCCTCGCATTAGTCGTGAAAAGCACAATGTTTAGTCTCGGCCAAAAGTGCAATAGATGGACTCGTACTTTCGAGGGCCTCCGCTACGCGTCGGCCCTCAAACAAACTCGTCCATCTATTGCTTACTTTCCAGCCTCTACAACAATGTACTATTCTTCGCGCCTGGTAGAAACGACTGGTGACCAGAAGGCAGGTGGCTATTTCCGCCAACGATTAAGCCTGGCTATTCAACGCGGTAACGCTGCCTGCCTTCTGGGAACTATGCCGTCGGGTGACATCCTAAAAGATATTTGTTATTTATAAATTTTTAGTTTTAGGTTCAGTTTTATTTTCCTTTATTTATAAATTGTACATACTTTAGATTATTCAGGAGTTGAAAAATATGAATCCCTAGCTGAAATAGAATTTAATAGATGAGGTCTCGTACGTGTACATTATGTCATTATGCTCAAGGTCAATTTAAAAAAAAATGCTTTTTGTTCAAGCGATTCAGGCTTGTTTCGAAAATGGTGTGCAATCACTTGAGATGCTGAATTGATATGCAAGGATAAAAGCAGGATCATGAACCGATTCCCAGCCCGAGTTTCATTTTTCTGTTATTTATTATCTGTGTATTAGGTTGAAATTTAAAGTAAAAAATCTCTTGGTATGAAGAAGCTTTTGCACTTTGGCAACGAACAACTCATCAACATCATCATTATTACAGCCGAAAGACATCCACTGGTGAATATAGACCTCCCCCAAAACTCACCAAACACAACGGTCTTGCGCCATCCGCATCCAACGCGTTCCCGCAACCTTAACCAGGTCGTCGTCTTATCTTGTTGGAGGCCTACCTTCACTGCGTCTTCCGGTCTATCGACGCCACTCGAGAACTTTTTGGCCCCATCGGCCATCATTTCTACGAACGATGTGCCCTGCCCACTGCCACTTGAGTCTGGCGATTTTTCGAGCTATGTCGGTGACTTTAGTTGTTGCGCGGATTTCACCATTTTTAATGCTTTCCCGCAGAGAAACTCCGAGCATAGCCCTCTCCATCGCCCTCTGAGTGGCTTTGACCTTTCTTATGAGGCCCATCGTTAGTGGCCACGTCTCAGTACTATAAGTCATCACTGCCAACACACACTGGTCAAAGGCTTTTGACTTGAGACATTGCGGTATATTGGATGACAAGATATTGCGGAGCTTCCCGAACGCTGCCCAGATGAGTCTAATTCGACGAACAACTACTAAACTGCAATCGTATTGCTTAGAACAGGACTGAGCTCACCTCTTGTTTACGCTACTTTCGCAGTATCAGCAGTCCAATACCGACTCTTAATTGCGATTAAACACTAGCAATTTGAATAGTTGAAGCTCGGCGGTGCTGTTTGTGAACGGGAGTAGAGATTTCATTTCAACTCGACGGCAGCAATCAAAAGTTTACGTTCACATTTTAGATAATGTTACAGTGCTGTTTATTTTGTTTAATGGGGAAATTCTATGCCATCCTAACTACCTCGGCGTTAAAAATATCGCAACTCCTCGAAAATCAGATTCAAGTTAATCTAGCCGCTAGCAAAATTATGCGACCTGATTAATATTAGTATCGATAGCACTTCTAATGAGTTTTAAATTAATAATATTTAATTTGAACAAAAAAATGCCAAAATACGCGTTTAAAGGGTCGAGAGTTGTGGCCTGTTCCAGGGGTATAAAAAACACTAGGTTTTAAGTTACTTTTAATTGATGTTAATTTAAATTTCCATAAACATTTGTGTCCTAATTTTTTTTTTGTTCCGCGTCTTATCATGCGATCAGTCTAATGACTATGAGCAGATAAGTTGCGTGATGTATAGTGTGTAGAGTGAGTTCCCCAGTGGGAGCCCCTCTATCTGTGGCTGAATCTTCAGGTTAGTTGATCAAGTTCTAGGATTATGCGCCTCTTAAGACGTCTTACCTGGTCAGGTTCAATAAGTAAGCCTGCCAGCTGGTTTGGGTGGAGTACTCCTAATAAACATTTTTTGTTAAAACCTAGTGACAATAATGATTTTTTTTTATATATAAAGTACTTTTTGTTACCTTTCAAATGACACGTGACAGTCATACCCTTCATCGTCATCATCATCACCATCACCCTTGATTAAATCTACACTTCTACACTAATATTATAAAGAGGAAAGATTTGGATATTGTATGTAACGAATAAACTTACAAACTACCAGACCGATTTCAAAAATTCTTTTTCCGTTAGAAAGCTACATTATCACTGAGTGACATAGGCTACTTTTTACTGCGGGAAAATCCCTTTTCCTACGGGAAAATTAATTTATCGCGGGCGAAGCTGCGGACGGAAGGCTAGTAGGGTATAAAGTCGGTTGAAAATATTTTTCTAAAGTGTAGTAAAAATTCTTAGCAAATAAACACAAAGTGTCTACTAAGATAAAGCTATCTGACATGCCAGCTGATTTACGCGTCTCAAAGACACCGACATCCGCGTCAAAATCAACGACGTGTTTAAACTATTTTTTTTCTAAGAGGAAGTGAAACGTGGGGCGATGTCGGTCGGCAAGGTCGCGAGTAGGATGCGCGCAAGTGGGCTGTTGTCACTGCGCACGCGTTGTGCACTCGTTCACTTGACACTAGTGCGCCTTTATACCTTATTTAGACGGAACAATATATACATTGTTATCATGTGAGTTGCAGTATAGTTGAGCAAGAAAATACTCTAGCACCCTAAGGTGTCAGTTGTACGACAAAATATTAACGACTATCGTCACTTACAAGTCAATGGGACAATCACCCTTATTGTTCTTTTCCTGATATAGGAACTGTCATAAAAAATGAAAGAGCACATTCTTGTCAACTATATTCATCGATTATTGGCATCAATTTTATTATTATGAAAGGAGATCCCTTGGTTTCGCATAATTCAATAAGTCATAATGCCATTCTTCATAATCAACGTTAGTCATACAGTGATTTTTTTCACGACCTTTTTAAATGTCATCTTATAGAATGCAGTAGATTAGATTAGGTTTGATTTATAACAATTCCGAATAAAAACTCTTCATACATACTGTTGGTTTGCCTGTGATTGAAAGAGAAGCAATATTGATGGCGGAGTGATCCACGTCTGATCTCGTTGGAAACAAATTATAAGTAAAATTCAAAATTTGGAGGTTAATTTTAGACTTTACAAAAAGGTTTTTAGGTAAGTAACTTTTAAACTATATCGAACCGACTTTGGCTAAATATGTTTTGAAAACAACCGCGGACTAAAGAATATGAACAATATTATCGTCACAATTTTTTTCGCTGCCGCAATGTAAACCTGTTTTGATAATTTTGTTTGATTTAAAATTAAACCTCAAACGTGACATTTTCAGTAAAAAATACGAAGGTGTCGTTAAAAATATTGTGGAGACAATGTAAAATGTCGTATTTTCTTTCCGGCCAGTAGCATTTTTACATGCAGACGCAGACTGACACCGCACTCGCATTTAGGGAACGAGCTGCGCGCACGCACGTCGCGTGCCGGCCGCCCCGGATGCGTTTCTAGGAGATTCCACTATTTATCCTGGGTCTCACTTTGCTGCCGTTTAGTTCTCGGTTCTACCTTTAAGAGGAATGGGGAAAAAGTAACTGCCCGGGTAACATTTTTGGACACTTGCTTACCAATATTTTTACCATCTCACCAATACGGAATTAAAAATGAAGTTCTGAAGAACGCAGATAATCAATTTCTACTTTCTTTCTACCTTCTATCTTAGAACAAATCTCAACACGTCTTTTTATGACAGCCAATATTATACGGCACACTGCCAGAGAAATAAGAAGACTTTGACCGTAGTTACCACGCGGGCCCAGTGGGGATTGAGAACTTCATGCACACTATTGAATTTAAGCGCACGTGTGTGTTTACCATTGAATTTAAGCGCGATGTTTCCCTCCACCACAAAGCACATGGTACATTTCAAATATTGTTTCGCACATACTACATTCCCCAAAACTCAAGAGGTGTGAGCCCGGGCTCGAACCCTAGACCCTCTGATTGCGAACCCATAGGTCAAACCATTACGCTACCACGGCTTTTTAAGAACCGAATATTATTAATATCAAAAAAAACAGCCAACGTCAGGATTAAATACAAATCCACGTAAATAGTTCTAAACTGTTTTACTAAATCTAATTGGCTGTCCTAATGAGCTGCGATAGGGGTCCCATTCAGAACACCTTCTAGCTGGTCGTGATGACAGCAATCTATAAGAAATTGAACATGCCACCACTTCAAACCTACCCGATCTAACTTTACTTAGAGCTGAACTTGTGAATCCGGTCCGCCATACAAATATGTTATTAAATTAATGTGGAATATTTCAGTAGACGTTTGGGTTCTTTTACTGAACATTCCTATAAAAGATTATTTAAAAGCGAAAAAGTTTTTCGGGTGCGCCGGCGGGATTCGAACCCACGTCTCCCGGGTATGCGCCCCAACCTGGGTGTTCTACCAATTGAACCACGTCGCTCCCAACCGACTTCCCCGAAATTCTTAATCGCTTACATACGCCAACAGTGTTTTTTTAAATAATCTTAGATTCGGTGAGAAGTCGTATTGCTAATAAAAATAAATAATATTTATCCCAATAAAAGTTTTTAAAACGATATACTTATTTGATTCAATTATACTTATTTGTTAGATATTTAAAGTGTGGCACGCTCTTGCTGTGGCACACTTTAAATATCTAACAATGTATGGAGACCTTTGCCAACCGCAATTAAAAGAAAAAAATATTTACTGGGGTGTTGAGTCCGACTATCTCAACCACCTGATGAAATATTGCGAATTAAATTAAGTATGTGAATAAACCGGCACCATAAAAATAATAGTAGAATTTGTGCAATTGAACTAAATAAGTATTAGTGCGGGTCTTTTCATAATGTGGCGTTCTAGAGAAAAATGAGTCGTAAATCAATGAAATTGCGATATCATCTAACCATCTTCATTTTACTTTAAGACCAAAAAAAAAACAAAGTTTGTACTCTTTAATTAGGCCGCAAATGGCTCTTTACTACCATTTCTTTCGGAAATAACATCATTGTCAAGAAGAATATATTATTCGACTGTAACAATCTGATACAAGTAATATACAAATTTGTGGAATTAATTACTTCTTTTGATACAAATTGCATGTCTTTTACCTACTGTTTCATTTCGTTTCGTGGGCATGAACAGACCATAACGTAGAGTCTAGTCAGTAATGTCTAGTAGTAAAAAAAACAAACCTACCAAAGGACCTTCTCAAATTATAATAGTTTACAGAAATGATTGATATTTAGGTCATTTTTCTAATTTGGAGCGTCAACTTAAGGTAATAAAGGTTTTTCTTAAGTATTTCCGGTTTTATCTGTTTGCGATACAAACGACCTGCTAACCATTCAGATATTAGGAAAAAATTCCGTTTAGCAAGTCGGCATTTTGATTGCATGATTGCTCCAAATGATTTTAAACCAGAAACCTTGTATGCCAGCCGACCTTACCTACCTTATGCTAGATTGCGATGAAGTTTAGCTACTAACGAGGTCGTTAAGACTTAAATCCATTTCGATATTGGAACTGTGGCAGTGGAAAAGTTTGACGATAAAAAGAGTGACCCTTTTTTACCAAATCAGGCCGAACTAAAAACTATTAAATATTGGTGGACCTGCTTTCCCGAAATATACAAATAGAAATGAAAAATTAAGTTGCAATACGCACGGACTTAATTTTATAGTACTTAAAACTATTTTTAATTATCATAATTAAGTTTTTTTTCTAGATCAGAAATTCAACTGTCAAAATCGATCTTCAATAATCTAGTTTTAGAATTTAATAACTATGGTAATTTTTTTGTTTTACTTAAAGACGTATACGAATTTGACAGGTAAAACGAATGATGTACTTACTATAATTTAATTAAAGCATTTTAAAGCAAAGGGTATAATATAACTATATTACCTGTTAAGATATAAATCCTTACATATCGGTGGGCTCAGAGACAGGTTAACTAGATAGTAATTACCGCACGCATTTCTACATTATACCGGAATGGCTCAGTAATTTATCAGCATTTGCTGTAAATTATTGCCGCTTAGACACGCCTAAGTGCGTGCGCGCTGGTATGATTAACACGTTACGCCTCAGTTCCGTGGTATGATTAACACGTTACGCCTCAGTTCCGTGGTATGATTAACACGTTACGCCTCAGTTCCGTGGTATGATTAACACGTTACGCCTCAGTTCCGTGGTATGGCAAACGTAACAAAAACAGATGACATATGACTGAAGTACCACAAAGAACGGGTCCTTCTTTACTATTCAAAATATCTTCAAATATTTGAAATGAAAATGCACAACGGAAGTTATTACCCCACCGTGGCTCAGCTTAAGAAAATAAGATAATTGTGTCCTACACATTTTTTTCGCGTCTCTCCTGTGGACATGGCAAAAGTCAAGGCTCTATAGCCAATATTTTTTAGTCAAGTCTACAATAGTCTACATCGTGGCCCATTTAAATAGGTGAATCTAAAGTTTGCTGACTCAGAGTCGCTAATTTTAAGTCCACAGGAGAGACAACTTTTGTTTCTTACGCTGTGTAAAACAGGGCAAGATAGAACAAAATTAAATATTATAAAGGCCAGTGTGGATTTTTGATTTCTACTGTTAGGTAAATAAATAAATAAATAAATAAATAAATATCACGGGACAATTCACACCCATTGACCTAGTCCCAAAGTAAGCTAGGAAAGCTTGTGTTATGGGTACTAGGCAACGGATAAACATACTTATATAGATAGATACATACTTAAATACATATTAAACACCCAAGACCCGAGTACAAACATTCGTATTTTTCATACAAATTATCTGCCCCGACACGGGAATCGAACCCGGGACCTCAAGCTTCATAGTCGGTTCTCTAACCACTAGGCCATCTGGTCGTAAAATAAATCCTATTGAACGATTTAATAACTCGGATTTACGACTTAAAGTCCCAATCGAGTACCTATCCAACTTCTTAAATTTAAAGCCGAAGGTTTTCATTGTATTCCTACGCGAAATCCAAAACAGGGGCGGACCTGAATAAATCTCACGAACGCGACAAATTGATTTTAAAAATTCAGGCGAATTCTACTGAAAACTTACCTTTCTGGTATAAACTTGGAAGAAACATGCAAAGTGTACTGACGCCTGTTCGTGTAATAGTTTCCAGCTATAAAGTGACCTCTTCGGAGTGTTGCTGATGGAAACTCAAATATCGATAGCAAAACTTTCGATAGCTCAGAACATGATAAAAATGATAACAAAGACAGTAAAGTAATGTTTCCGAGAGCATCAATAGTTTTTTAGGGTTCCGTACCCGAAGGGTACCTACGGGACCCTATAGTAGCTAGACACTTGAAATTTTCACCGATTATGTATTACTGTGGCCGCTATAGCGATCACATATTTGTCATAGCAAGAAATACTAAAGATAATATAAAGTTAAAATTAAAAAAACTAAAAAACACGCTTTAAAAAATAAAAAATAAATTTTAATAAATTTCAATTCACTATTCTTATAGTGCAGTAAAAAATCTTAATAAGCAATTATTATATTGTTATATCCAGATCAAAATTTGTAAACAATTCTAAATATTGATAAAATAAATAATAATACTTTAAAATATTTTATTGTAAAAAAAGCGTGGGGTGCATGGTGTCAATTGTCAAGAATTATCATTTTGATAACATCTTAAAAAGCACCCCACGCTTTTTTTACAATAAAATATTTTAAACTATTATTATTTATTTTATCAATATTTAGAATTGTTTACAAATTTTGATCTGGATATAACAATATAATAATTGCTTATTAAGATTTTTTACTGCACTATAAGAATAGTGAATTGAAATTTATTAAAATTTATTTTTTACCTTTTAAAGCGTGTTTTTTAGTTTTTTTAAACTATTATTTATTTTCTATTTTTTAGTTGCATTTTTTTTCTTTCTAACTTTACCCCCCTCACCTACAACCCCCAAACCCCCTAAACCCAACCCCCCAACATCCCCCACCCCATTTCCCCAAACCCCCCCCCCCCTAAACCCCACACCCTTACCCCCAATCCCCTAAACCCCCCTTACCCCCCTCCTCATTTTACAAATCCCCGAACCACCTAAACCCAACCCCTCTAACACCGAACCCCCCCCTACCCCACCCCAACACCTGCCCCCCCCAACCCCTCCCCCCCACCCCGCCACCTACCGCCCCCCCTTCCAGTTCCATCATCAAACCCTTGTTACCATCTAGGCCTCTTACCCCCTCCCCATTTCCCACAACCCCCCAAAATCACTTACCCCCAAACCCCCCAACACCCCCACCCTATTCCCCGTAAACCCCCCCCCATCTCCTAACCCCAACCGCCACACCCTAACCCCCAACCCTCTAAACCCCCGACCCCCTTACCCCATACCCCATTCCCCCCCCACCCCGCCACCTACCCCCCTTCAAGCTCCATCATCAGACCCTTGTTACCATCTAGGACCAAAGTACTCGTCAAAACGAATCAAACGAGCCCAAACTCGATGGGGTTGTTTCGTTTTATTGTGGAGTGCCTTTGGCCATCTTCCAGCTCCATCATCAGACCCTGGTTAACATCTAGGATCAAAGTGCTCGTCAAGACGAATCAAACGAGCCCAAACTCGACGGGGTTGTGTAGTTTTATTGTGGAGTGCCTTTGGCCATCTTCCAGCTCCATCATCAGACCCTGGTTACCATCTGAGATCAAAGTGCTCGTCAAGACGAATCAAACGAGCCCAAACTCGACGGGATTGTGTTGTTTTATTACATAGTTCCTATGGCCACCATCCAGCTCCATCATCAGATCAGCTCCATGTTACAATAATATTGCATTGTCATCCAATATACACATATGTGCAAAATTTCAGCTCAATCGGAAACCGGGAAGTGGGTCAAAATCGCGCCCTAAGGAGTCGGTTACAAACATACAAACATACAGGTGAAGCTAATATAAAGCGTGTAAAAAAAATTAAAGGGGGTCGTCATACAAGAAACGTGTTTTTCAGCGTTTTCAACTCTGGCAACGGTTGCTAGGCAACGCGACAGCCGCCAATTGCTACGAAACGCGAGCGACCCAATGCTGTTCGGATGTTTAGGGAACGTACCCATACTTTATGACCCGTTTAGGGGGGGGGAGGGGGTTACCAAAAATACCACGCCTGGTCACGGACTGGGGGGAGGGGGTTTAGGTTTTCATCACGTAGTCAACAAACTCTAGTCTTAGTCTAGGCAAATCTCGTAAATCTATATTAATAAAAGACAAATATGAGCCAAATTATTATTTTTTAACTTTCTGTTTGCAAACAATGATTTAAAATCATATTTATAAATTACTACGTGAAAACTAAAGGGGGAGGGGGGGTCTTGGATAATACTACGGATGGTCACCGACGGGAGGGAGGGGGGTAAAAAATTGCATAATTGTTACCTGTAAGTTCGCGAATTTAGTGCTTACATTTTGGCGATTATTTACTGAACTGGAAAATATGGTACGGCGGTTCGGAACCTTTCATGTACGAGTCCGACTCGTACTTGACCGCTTTTTTTAGTGCAGGAGACTATCAATAATATTTTTCCACTCCGTCAAAAATATTGCAACGACTTGAGCTATCAATAACAGTTTGTTTTACATTAAACTATCGATAGCAAAACTATTGATTGTGTTGTAACACTACTCTTCACCCCTTTCACGCTTTATGAGCTAGAAAGAGATGCACATTGTCAAACTACAAGTTTGTATAGCCATGTTGGCGTAACATCAAATCTGGAAACGAAAGCAGTTCGGTCTGATCGTAAAAGGGCCATTGACATTTACAACGGCTGAAATCTCGTTCACGTACAATATAATCAACTCTACGCGACTTGGTACAAGCGACAATAAACACACTTTATCGGACGCGTCCAAGTTAACGACACCCTGTATTGTTTATGACAAATCAACAGAGACCCTCAGAGATTCCTTCAAAGGCGCCACTTGAACCTGCGCTTGGTTTCGCTTAGGGAGGCTTGGCAGGTCAGTTTACGTTGGTGCTTGCCGGTTTGGCCTAGGAAAACCGTCAATGAATCCCCGTCTCTCTATGTTTAGGATCCGGTTTGTTAAGCGATGCTGCCTCGACCAACTTTTGTTTCAGTACGAACCTCGTGGCCGATATAAAATGATCGCACCTCTCGTCAACGTAACAAGAACCAAGAAGTAAAAAGAGTTTTGCAACCTTAACTAACTATAAATAAAGCTCGATGTTTTTCAAACAACACTGTTAGCGCACTAGGTGAAGAAAGTCTTAAATAAAGTTGGTGTTGCGACGGATAACGCGTCGAAAGAGGTAAGAGTTGGAGTAAAAGTTTCAATGGCTTTGTAAACATTGTGCTGTTCGATGCTACTACGAAAGGAAACAAGATAGTAAACCTTATAATGCCGGTTTGTGTATGAACACAGGTTATTGTCCATCTCCGCATCGTTATTTATAATATGAATATGTGTAATGCTCGCCGTGCATGCATTTGCTAATTGGAAAATTAGGGACATTTTCTCTTGAGTGTTATTATGTGAAACTGCTTTCGCAAAACGTGCCTTCTTATAAATTACACTTTAGCATCTCAAAGCTAGAAAATAACTAAACTTTTACTCAAACTATGAAGGGACGGGAACAGATGAAACTTCCAAGTTACGAAACTTGGCAAGCATGGTTTCCAACTTTACACAAATGCATTTCACTAAAGCTGTACTGACATGTACGTTAAGATAAACTCTATCCAGACAAGAAGTTACACTAACAACTTATAGCAGATAGTACAAGTCTGTGATAAGCATAATTTTACATTACATTATGACTTCTGAATAGCTGCAATGCTTTTAAGATATATTTACCAATTGAATACACATACATTTTTGAAATAATATAAAAGAAAAAAAAACTTCATTTAAACCTAAAAACCTATATTTACAAATATCGCCCAGATTGGCGCTATTATGCGGATTAATAATTATGCGATAATCACCACGACCATTACGTTATGCGAATTAATATAGACCTATTGGATAGGGTGCCCATAAGGCTAGCCAACGTTTCCTCGTTGTACGGCAATGCCAATACGTTGATCGACGAAAGAGGCAGCCCTATTATCACCAGTGGATCGGACGAGTTTACTTTTAATAAATTAACAAGTTTTTATCTTCGGCTCCCCACGGTCACAGCAAAATCCGCAAATATTATGACTAATGTTTTTAATGTGCTATGTTTTAAATTAGCCGTAGGCCTAATGAATAGGCTCAGTGTCGCTCAACGAGCTATGGAGAGGGCTACGCTTGGGGTTTCTTTACGGGATCGAATCAGGAATGAGGAGATCCGTAGAAGAATTAGGGTCACCGACATAGCCAAACGGATTAGCTCATTGAAATGGCAATGGGCAGGCCATATATCACGCAGAACGGCCGTTGGGGCTGATAAGTTTTCGAATGGGACATCCACCAACGAGGTGGACGGACGATTTGGTAAAGGCCGCTGGTTCAAGGTGTACTTATGCAAGCTGCTTCCAATCATAGTGATTGGGTATCAAGGAGCAGTGGGCGTACTACGATTGAAATGATGATGATGATGTTGTTTTAAATTAACGTAAGTAACTTTATTACAGTGATAAAGCGCGTTTAGATAAATTCCGCAGCGAGTACGTCAGAGGATCATTTAAAGTGGCTCCAGTCGCAGAGAAACTTAAGGAGAGTTGACTTCGCTGGTACGGCCACATAAATAGGAGAGATGAGAGCTACTCCGTAAAGATAGCGCTAAACATCCCTACGAAACCCCGTGGTAGAGGAAGATCGCCGTCTATATGGTGGACTAATGTTGAGAGGGACCTGAAAGCCCTGAATATCTCACCAACGACAATCCAGGACAGAGCGTCCTGGCGCCGACGTACAAGGAGGCCCGACCCCAGTTGAGATGGGAGGGGGGCAAGAAGAAGAAGTAGAAGAAAAAGAACTTATTACAGTGATAAAGTACGTTGTTTCGTAATAAGTAAATGTGCTAGCTCCAAAATGCATACTTAGTACGAAAATATTTCCCAAGAATGTTACTGACCAACACTCAACCCAAATATGTCGAATAGGCGATAAGGTCCGCCTACGTTCAGCTGCTCAGCTACCAATTAACGATTACTGGCGGCGAATCTTTCCACCGCTTTGCATAGAGGTCAGAGTCGTATTACAGAGTTGTTATAAAAAAAAGGTCTTACTCTTACAACTACTTTCCAACGTGTCAATAAGAGCTTTCGCTATCTGTGACCGAGGTTTGCTTTGTTTGTTTTACTTATTTGAACATTCATTTTTGAGCCCCTATTGATTCGAGCGAGGTGACGTGAAGCCGACATGTCGTGTCAATGTGTGAGTATTGTGTATCGTTCCTATTCATTTGTTTGTTGGATGCTTCTATTCAGCTTGTCTACGGGAGCACAACTAGCACACATTCGTTTGAAAGGTCGGCTTAAAGTTATAATTTTAAATTCTATCTTTAGAAATTTCAGGGCATAGGTGGTGTGGTAGAATTTATGAAAAGTAATTGGGTCCTCAGTTTTGAAAATCTTTTTAGGGTTCCGGACATTTGAACGGCAACACGGAACACTCATGATCCTATGATCAATTGTGTATCTGTCAGTCCGTTTGTTACAGCAAATTTGCTCAGAATCTACTGGATAGATTAATTTGAAATTTGGCATACTTGTACATCTGTTGCATAAACACAGCAGTATAGCCGTGGTGGGTTCAAATCCCGGCTCGCACCACTGAGTTTTTCGGAATTCACATAAATTTTAAAAGTTATGTACAAAATTACATTTGAAATTTACCATGAGCTTTACGGTGAAAGAAAACATCGTGAGGAAACCTGCATTAACTTGCGCAGAAATTCAACGGTGTGTGTGAAGTTCCCGATCCGCACTGGGCCCGCGTCGGAACTACGGCCTAAGCCCTCTCATTCTGAGAGGAGGCCTGTGCCCTGCAGTGGGACGTATATGGGCTGGGATGATGAGTAGAAAAGGTAAGCGATGTACTTTTAGCGATTGAATTACAGTGCCTTAGATTCCGGATATCCAGAAATATTTTGAGGGTTCCGATACTAAGAACCTATGCCCAAAAAGGCATAATTTTGTTTTAAATAATATTTTGCATTACTGGCATAAAATCAGCGTCTGCAAAGAGGTAGATATTTTAAAAAACATACACGAAGAAATAGGTAAAAATTGGATAATCAATGACCCTCATGAAGATACCTAGTATGTTACTCTTCGCCTCTATGAAGTCGTTCTCGTAAATCAATCACAAGACAAATCCTCGGCTGCCTTTATAATCCCTATTACGGTGTTACGACATGACTTTCTAAACACATATTTTACCTGAGAAATGTCTGACATTTGACTTAATTTTTATTCAAAGATAAAAAATATAACATTTATTTTCTTGTTAGAAAGATGCGTCTGTTGCTTTAATGTCGGGATTAAAGATATAAAACGAGCAATAGTCGTAAATAGTAGTTATAAAACAACATTTTGGTTTCGCTGATCACTTTTGACGAATAGTTTGATTATTCTGTATAATAGACCTTGACATTGATCTTAATGCAAAGCAGTAAAAACTGTTTTAGAATGTCCATCGTGTGATGATAATTGGAACGAAGTAGGCTTGACGTTTTGGTACTTAAATAGTCATAATATATCCACAATGAGATTCTTTCACTTTTAGATATTGTATTAATTAATTCTGTTTTATTTAACGTTTTATATTTAAGATTAAAATTTTGTAAGACATTCAAAATTTAGATTTGCCTAACTTTTTTTACGTAAAATTCTGGTATAGCTTTAAAGAAAAGGTACCAATTTTTATATCTTCATTAAAGTTTCATTAATATAGCCTAGATATTAGTTGTCAAATATTCATATGCTTTAATGATGTAAGTAGGCTGAGGTTGAAAGAATTATCCAATATGTCTGCAGATTTCAAAATTAACGTTTATTATAAAAAATTAACGAATTATTTTTTACAAAAACAAAAAAATACTGCAGCAGTTAAGAAATGATTATTTCATTGCGGTCGACAAATGTTTCCAATTTCCATTCGTTGATCGATGTTCCAAGGGTCTCACATCAAAGGCGTGACTACATTGTGAATGAAAAATTCCGATAAAAAACCTTTAACAGGGGAATTCTTTCCGATATTCCGGTTTATTTTTTAAAACACATTCTAAGTAAATTCTGTGCCAGTATAGGCGAAAATACTGCTGACAAAATAACGCTAGTTGTATTAAAACCTCTGTGCAAATATACTTCTGACATTTCTGGACAGGCTGATCCTCAGCGTCTTGGTTCTTGGTCTCGGCGTCTGAGTTGCTTACTTAGATTTACAAGGAAACTTTGTTTATTTAGTTAATTATTAAGTTATTCTGTAAAATTCAACTTTTGTGTAAATTATCTCTTATCTCTTAATAGTACCTAGAGGTAAGTAAGAACTCTACATTAGGTACAATTTTTCGAAGCGAGCTTATCGTAGTCTGAATGATCTGGTGGAAGAGCTGTTATATAGAGGGGGATACGATTAAAACCCGACCTACATTTTTTCAACCCGGAATGAATAACTTACACGACCTGATAATTCAAACCCTTAATGGTATTAACATAATATGAGGCCGGGATTTGACTGCACCCTGTCGCCTCGCGTTCAGAGGGGTGGTTTGATCGAGCGTACCACATGTAGTAAAGTCTGGCTGGAGAGAGAACATTGAGGCCTATCTTCACATTAATCTCGGTCAAAAATAGCAATAAACTAAATATATTTCCGAATTACGTTCTCGTGACGTTTTGTTCAGTCCCGGAATCCCGGAGCTCAAATGATTAATAACAAATATTTTAAGAAGCTGACTCCATTTATTTAGCATTCTTCGGGGTTTCGACAACTTTAGGTAAATATGTACCTATCCGAATTTCCATGTAGATTTTTACATGTACCTAGTAATAGTAACTACCTACTGAATGTTTTATTAATTATATTTATATAATGATAATTTATGTATTATGTTATACATACATAGAACATTAAAATAACATAATAATAATAATAATAATAATGATAATGCTAAGGCGATAGAGAGTGATCCTGATTTACGTGGCGCATCTTTGGGCCTATGTGCGTACTTTTATTCACTAAATAATTTCCCTTTTACAAGGTACCTACTTACCGTTCACATAGAATTGTGAAATTTGACAAAAGTAAAAGGAATCAAAAATGTTAGTTATGTTGTATTGGTAGAGCCATGTTGTTGCTAGCGGCTGCATTATGAATGGGCCGGCTCGTCCGGGGCAGTACCACCTTCTCACAGAACACCGGCGTGAAGCAGCAGTACTCCTGCTGCGTTTCATACGGTCAGTGAGAGCACCGGGGGCCCAATACCTCTCCCCTATTCCCTCTCCTTTTTTAAAGGCTGGCAACATATCAGTGACCCTCTTTGAGTTGTTGATACTTATAGGCGGTAGTGATCATTTTCCATCAGATGACCCGCTTGCTCGTTTTCCTCCCTCTCATAATAATAAAAAATGCCAAGATAAATCCACAAAAAAATAACTGTGATTCTGATAGAATCATGAAGTTCAAACTTGGATTTAGATTTGTACGAATCCTAATACGCATGTCCAACTCGCTTTTGACCAGTTTTTACTACTGATGACTAAAATAAGTATCACACCAATTAAATCCAGTTCTTAAATTACCTTGTATTCAATGTTGATTGTGTGTAAAGCACATCTAAGTACACAAAAGGTTTGTTAAGAGGTAACCTCAAATGTAAATTTTACTGACTGACGGAACTTCAAAAGACCTTACGAGTTTGCTCAAACCTTTCTTAAAACAAGTTTAACCATTTTACCGGCCCTATCGACAGGCTAAGCAGCATGCTCAACACACTAACATACATTTTTATTTTATTTAGCCACGTTAAGCATGCGAGGTCTGTCGCGCCTCGATTAGCAGTCTGTCTAGTGTTGGTCACTGGTTCTGGCCAGACTTTGCATTAATAGAGTTTCACGTTGACTCAGGCAATCGGAGAGTCTAGTGTTTAGTGATCCTAACTCGAGGTTTGAGGGCCTGGGACCAAATAGTCAACTGTCGATAGTTTTACAACAAAAGTTTTTATCTACAACAAGCCATACTAAATATTAACAGCGAAAGTAATGACAATACTATTGCGGATTGCAATATTATCGACAATATCGTCAATACAGGTTGACTACGAAATTTTGTTGAGTTTTTTTGCCGAATTCTTCTCAACAGGGTTATGAAGGATACATACGACAGGATATGAGAGGATAGGATGATTTAACCCTTAAACCATTTGACAACCCTGTCAAGACATTCGATTTCGGACCGTTAATGTTGCCAATTTGAATCGCCATTGATTTCTGTATGACGGCAAATATCTTGTCATCACCCACTAAAGGATTAAGCGTGTATGGGATCCTATCGATGTTTAGAAAATTTTATTTCCGAAGGTTTAGAATCCCGAAAACTTCATTTGTCCGAAAGCATTTTTTTCTGAAACTGTAAATATTTCAGGATTTATTTCAGGACCATCGTGTTTCGAACCCTTTAGGTTAGGTTAGGGTTGTTTTATAAAAATCCTGAAATATTTACAGTTTCAGAAAAAAATGCATTCGGATAAATGAAGCATTCGGGATTTTAAATATTCGGAAAAAAATAATTCTAAATTTTGATAGGTAACCGTACAGATCGGCCGCGGAAAAGTAGTTCGGTTATTAAATCTAGATGGCGCTGAAATATAGCCAGAGGCTTTGAAAGCAAAACAATAAGACTCTACAGATGTTTCATATTACTGCAAATGTATTATTGCAATATTTTTAAAAAATAATACATTTGTAGTTATATGAAACATCTGTAGTCTTATTGTTTTGCTTTCAAAGCCTCTGGCTATATTTCAGCGCCATCTAGTTCTTATAATCGAACTATTTTCCCGCGGCGGATCTGTACTATGGCGACTGCTAATTCAGTAGTACCTATATCATCCTTGGTTCTATCAATACTACAAGATTTTTTTTTAGTTTGGATCTAGGTAAATTAGTGTCACACCCGACAAGTAGGCATCCTTGTACCTTTTAACCTCGTACGGAGAAAGTTCCTTGTGTCGTGTAATTGTGGCTACTTCAAACCACGTGTGATATATTGATAATACATTTTGATAGCACCAATAAGGTTCACAGGTTACAGCGCCTGCGTCAGTGAGATGAACACTTTTATAACTTAAAGTCGTCGACCTCTTCTGCTGTGTTGTATATCGCTTTCTTTACTCCTACATTTATACCCGAACTAGCTTTTTTCCGCGGGTTCGCTCGTGTTAGAAATATATGAAAAAAGGTTACTTACGGCAACATTTTCAAAGGACAATGTTCGCTGGGGTAACGCCATCTATGAATTGCAGACGAAACTAACACGTCATCTTGCAAGCCAAGACATTTGAAAGTTCTAGGACAGCAACCTCTATTCTTGTTTAAAGTAAAAATATTATACCACGGGAACTCATTACCGAACCCATTTTCAAACCAGATTCTTTTTCCATCTGTATGCCAAGTTTCGTCTAAATCCGTTCAGCCGTTATTGGGTAATTTGACTAACAAACATCTAACATCCAAACATCTTCACAATCTTTTATAATATGTAGGATTGTTTTAGAAGTACCATCAAACCATTTGATTCCTGACCAACCGTAGAAAGTTCTTACAGCAGGCATCATTTTCCTTGGCTGGCAATGCTAACTATCGACACTCTCTGTGAAAAAGTTCTACACTGAGTCACGATACGTTGGTTCGAAAGTCCATCCATTTCAGCCTATATTGAAAAACAGATGACGTTTATCAATGTGTTAACCATTGATGCCTTAATAATAATAATAATGTTTTAGTAATGTAAGCTTTTTGAAACTTGTGTGTGTGTAAGTGCTATTTTATTTTATTTTATTTTATAATTTAAATGTGTATGTGTATGAGTCTTTGTAAGTACTTAAAATAAATGTTTTTTTTTTATATACGTCCCACTGCAGGGCACAGGGTCTCAGAACGAAAGGGCTTGGGTCGGAGTTCCCACGCGGGCCCAGTGCGGATTGGGAACTTCACACACACCATTGAATTTCTTCGCAGGTAACCAGGTTACCTCACGATGTTTTCCTTTACCGTAAAGCTCATGGTAAATTTCCAATGTATCTAAATGTATGTTTGATACTAACTTTGCGAAATATTTAACGATATTTTGCACTGTCAATATGTGCAAATTAATCCTTTCTCATCACACAACCACTTAATAGCAATCTACATGATCACAGTGTTCACTCCCAATCATTTTTCACGTCATCGATCGCCATAAACGCGTCCATCTTGCCTCGCACTAGTAAATGATAGTGATCTATAAATCATTAAATGTTGCTGCTATAAAAATTGCAAAGCCATTATATTAGATAGAACCTGTTTATTACTGGTATTTGCAATAAAATAATTTACTTTCTCTTAGAAAACTTCGCCTTAATGTGGCTCGTACGAGTTACTCAAAAATTGGGCGCAAATTATTTAGATTTATCGGACGGTCGTGTTGTTATCTGGGGTTTCTCTAAACTTGAAATAAATTAACGGGTAACTGATGTTTTACTGGAAAATTACATTAAATACTATTATTTTTGCCGACTCTAATCACAAATTGGAGGAAAACATTATAAGTTACTAAGGGAAACGAATGAGAATCATACTCGTATTATTACTGATAGATATTGCTGATAGGTCACAGGTTTATTCAGTAGATTATATCGCTATTATCCAATATTAAACTATAAATAAGCTATACGCTTTTACCATTCTCCTCACAAAAGTTATATCTGAATTAATCATTTTTTAACTGTAATAATTGGTTAACTGGTAGAGAATGCCTAAGTGAAAAAATTCCTTTAGATAATGAGTTAGTATACCCCCTAAAAAACACCAAACAAATAAGTTTAAACGAAAAGTTTTCCAATTAAAATGTTTTGCTAGTTTTTCACCTATATTCAAAGTCTAACCCAATGAAGTCAAATAGTAAAAATAAACTATGAGTGACTCTCACGGTAGTTTCATGTTCAAAGAAGTCACATTTAACTTTTTCTTAGTCTTTCCTGTATGCATCTGCTAGAGTGTACGCCTCTTATAACTTTCTTCCACTGACTGCGGTCCTGAATGCAATTGATTGATAGTTGTTTAACTTCTTAGGTAGCCAGTATTTGCTATCACAATTATCGTAAAAAGCTGCCGAATTCCGGCTACTTAACCGCCAATTAAAAATGTACCGTACAAACACTTTCTACCAGACTCTTTATCTTAATTTCTAACAACAAATACTAAAGACAATCAAGTAGGCTGCCACTCTCCAGAACAAAGTTTACTTAGACAACAATTTGTACGTGCAAGAAAACTTTTGCTATGCGATTTTGTTATTTATTGCTAATGGAAGAAGCGCACTGCTGGCATGCGTGCCTGGGGTGACAAGCCAAGTTTTCTTCGGTAATGAGTCAAGTGCAGTCGGTAAGTGTCAATAGTCAGAGAACTATGAAATTTCCCACATTTTTGTGAGACATGTTTTGATTTACTACATTAAATTTCGCAGTGTACAGTCGAAAGCATTACGATCTATACAGCCATCGCGACAAATATATGCAAACACCAACCTTATTGTTAGAGGCATAGAGTCGTATAGATATTTTTGACACCTTAGTAACGTAGAGTCAACGTCATATACGAAATCATGTAACGGCTGAAAGCGACAAGATACATAAGTGATCATTTATTTATGACGTTGACTGTACATAAATCTATGACCTTGACTGTATGCAGGTACAGAGACTTCTCCATAGCGGAACTAGCAGCAGGCCTGTAAAGAAACGCGACATTGTGCCTATCTTCAGTCTTTTTTATTTACCCGTCCTTGGTACATTTGTAATCTCTGAAACATAAAAAACCCCTTCACTAACAGAAAGCAACACGAGTCATTCAAATGAGGTTGTGGGCAACAGCTATTAAATGGCTAGTTCTACTAGCGTTTCAACCGCTATCACTCTCCTGTCGCATATACGTAAGACAAAAGCTACAGCTAGAGTGAAATTTCAACAAATTGAAATTATACCACAAGCACGCTGTATCGTTATATAAAAACCTTCCGCTAGGTGTCGCTCATTTACTTAATATATGCGACAGGAGAGTGATAGCGGTTGAAACGCTAGTAGAACTACCCAAATATATGGTGATGGTACAAAATAATTACCTCCATTATAAATTTAGATGGTTTAATAATTCTGGCAACAACTTTGTCCAGATAGTTTTCTATTTATGAATATCATAGAGTGGTTTCATGACAATGAAAACAAAGGGTCATAACATTAAAATTCCATGTAATAAATTAGCGACCGTGAGAAATAAAATAAATTAAAAATAAAGTGAGAGGGTACGGCAACCGCTGGATGTGGGTGTTAAATTGTCTTCCATTATGGTATTCTAAGGGGAAGGCCTTTATAGTTAAAGATATGACATTGTCTCGACGCTAGGCATGATAACACCACCAATCAACTGGCGTACTTTTTATGAGCTGACGAACCACGGTCCTCCAATTTTTTTTTATTATGAGAGGCAAACGAGCAAGCGGGTCATCTAATGGAAAATGATCACCACCGCCCATAAATATCAACAACTCAAAGAGTCACTGATCTGTTGCCGGCCTTTAAAAAGGAAGGGAATAGCGGAGAGGGAGGGGGAGAGGTATTGGGCCCCCGGCGCTCTCACTGACAATAATTGTCACTGTAATTATTGATTTATGATTATCATCTACCCTATTGTAACAAAGAATCATCTGAATTCAAGACCTCGTCGATAGATCTTTAATTTAACCAATCAACATGTAGCCATCTTCACAAGCCGATTCTCCGAATCATCACCGAAATATCAAAATTTAATTGAAAGAGGTTACAACATGTCCAAGAAGATGAAGGGCCCGCCCACACGCCTGCCGACAATTAGGAAGCTGTAAGATCGAACGAACCAGGCGTCGGGTGTCATTCGCTGTTATTTATCGCTTTTACACTGCGGGACAAACAAAATTGAAAACTTGAGAAACTATGGGCTTGAAGAATGGGTTCTAATCTAATCTAGTCGCCAGGTTAGTGACGCTGATTGTTAAGAGATTCCGGGCTGGAATCTCGGTAGAAGCAGGAAACACGGATGATGAATCCAAATTATCGTGCCCGAATAATATAATCATTGCATGTATTTATTTGCGTCTGACGGATGGCGCAGAACCGATCTGTTTGGCGAACTTTGGGGAGGTCTATGTTCAGCAGTGGCCTTTCGGCTGAAGTGATGTAGGTACTTAAATGTGGTTTGCGCCTCTAAAATACTGATAACAATAAAAACTTATACTAAATCAAAACTATAATTAAACGTATGTACCTATGTATTTTTGGGTAAAGCCGTGGTGGACTAGCGGTTTGACCTATAGCCTCTCATGCAGAGGGTCGTGGGTTCAAATCCCGGCTCGCACCTCTGAGCTTTTCGGAATTTATGTGCGAAATTACATTTGAAATTTACCATGAGCTTTACGGTGAAGGAACATAGTGAGGAAACCTGCATACAACTGCGAAGAAATTCAATGGTGTGTGTGACGTTCCCAATCCGCACTGGGCCCGTGTGAGAAATACGGTCAAAGCCCTCTCGTTCTGAGAGGAGGCCTGTGCGCTGCAGTGGGACGTATATAGGCTGGGATGATGATGATATATTTTGGTGGGGCACTGAAGCGTGCCAACCATCGTATCGCGTGAGTTACGAAAATCTAGGGATAATGTCAATGAACTTTGGTTCACCAAGCAATTGCAAGTTTGCGACCATACACCACACCAGAGGCGTCCGGTGGTGGTCATTGCGATTTTTAGCTGATGGACATAGTATTAATCGATTTTCGTAGAACATGGGATATGATCGAAACTCTACAAAGCCATACCCATATCTATCTACTTAAATGTATGTTTATCCGTTGTTTAGTACGCAGTGCAGAGTAGCTCATATGCATTATGATTCTCCAAATTAGTGCGTTTATGCGTATGTATGGCCGCATGAGTACAAACTTTAATGTACGCATTGCATACATGTTCATTTGTGCGTCCCATTGACATGGTTAATTAAATAAAAAATCTCTCACACGCTCCACGCTTGTACCTATTTTATCACGAAAATGTAAGCCAATGTTCGTCTACTTCCGTATATTTGTATGACACGAATTAATTCGAAATAGAAGCAATGGGTGTTAATGTTAGAAAGTGAACGGACGAGTAAATAATTGAACTATAAGTATTTATTGAGGAAGCTTAATCAAGATTTACGTTGGAATATAAACATTCCGACTTTTGAATCTCGAATCTCGAGTGACATGGAAATTCCATTCCTTACTTTGATATGGTCATCATCATGGGCTTTTCTGTCTTTATGCTGGAAAAAAGCTTTTGAAGTTTACGGGGATCTCTCTTGAAATTCTACCAATGGATATTAAACGACACAGGTATTTAATATGCTACTCAGTAGTTAAAGCGACTATCGAAAAATGCTATTGCTTCCGATCTAAATAAATGTGACTTGGATTTACCGGTTATGTTCAGCGGAGAAAAAAGACGGCTAGATTTTGACATTACTTATTTACTTTGTCATCTTGATTACAATCAATGCACTTTGTATTCTTTCTAAGGTCCATTTTTTTTATCATCTTTAACAAAGTCCATTAATTAAAACAAGCTTTTATTTCAACTTCCACTGTTCGTATTTAAATATGTAAATTGTCCGCTTAAAATTTTGTAAACCAGTTTTCGACCACTTGTTTTAATTGTAAATTTTTGCAGGCAATTTAAAACATGCATTGTTGCATCGCATTTGTATTACCAATTTCAATGACCATTTTATAAAAAAAAAACAGTAAGATTGAATTAACTGATGTAATCTCATCTCGGGGTGTCCTACTGCAGGGAAAATCCTTTCTCTTTCTCTTGGCCCGTAGTTCCCACGCGAGCCCAGTGCGGATTGGGAACTTCACAAACACCATTGCAGGTATGTGCAAGTTTTTTCAAGATTGTTTCCTTCACCGCAAGCTCATGGCAAGTTTCAAATATAATTTCGTATGCATGATTTTTGAAAAACTCTGAGGTTGACCTAGGGTTGCCAACCTTACTGCACAGATTTGCGGTACATTTGCGATCAAATTGCGAGACTTGTCTGTAAAATGCGGGACTTCTTCACCTGGCCTAACTTGGCTAAGTATATTGGATGTCAACGTATTGAAAGATTAACTTTTATTGCAAATTAGCATATAAGTTTTAGGACGCAAAAATTAAAAATGTAGTTCAATATAAATAATAATAATAATTGTTTGATTAGTTTTCTTTTTTCTTAGCCTATGTTTTTTCTGTATAGTTGTTTTTTTTATATTAATACTTTTATATTTATACTTATTATAAGTACTAACATAGGATTAAGGGATGTGACTAATTTAATTAATAAATAATTAATATAAATAATAAAATAAAATAAGTAAATATCATGGGACAATTCACACCAATCGACCTAGTCCCAAACTAAGCAAAGCTTGTACTATGGGTACTAAGATATTGGGCTTGACGTTTATAGGTCTAGGACATTCTGTGGTAATGTACTATACTTATAATAATAATCTCATCCACAGAGACATATCTTTCCCGGCGCGTACTGAATACTAAGCAATTCCGGAAAGTGTTTTTACTTTTGTCGGTTAATGTAGTTTCACCGATTTGTTAGCGGTAATCTCGGGGCCGACTCTTGTTATGCACGTTTGCACCTCGCCATGCACATTTGGTACTTTGTACTGGACTGGTACTAGCACGTATGAAGGAGGTAGACATGGCAGTAAGTAAATATAAAACAAGTGGCTAAAGTTTCTATTTAACATCACGACAATTTTACAGGAGAAATGGATGCCTGCCTACAGCAGTTTAGTTTTGCTAATGAGGGTTTCTGAGACAGGCTAGTTGACGTTAATATCTGGAGGTCCATTAGACAACTTCGTCATTGGTGTCACGTTTGGGATTCCTTTTTAACTAACTAGCTGTTACCCGTGACTCCTTGGCGATACTTACTTAAATATGAGATGACCCCCCTGCTCGTTGGCCTTCCTATTTCATAAAAATAAAAATATCTAGCCACTGACTCCATCGTCAATGATTGGGCCAACCGAATCTAAAACTAGTCTAAACGCGTACTTAACTTACGTAAACACACACACACACACACACATATGCTTTCTTCTCTGTCTTTGATTTTCATATCTGTGCCAAGAGCGCATTAACAAAAAAAATGTTATTTTTCTACTTTTTATTTTTTATTCTTTTTTCCTTAAGATATTTTTGTGTAAAGTTAAAATAACTTTGTTTTGCTATAAACAACATATGTAATAGTTATGGAGGAGCGGGACCTCCTGTCACAGGTATGTCCAACCCTGATTTTTTGCTAAACGATTTTATAACGAAATAAACATTTTTCATTTTTTTTTTCATTTTTTCACTTAATAACCAGACAGCTTCGTGGACGAATAATTATTTACAAACCACACCTCTCGCAGCTACCTTAACTATTGAAATTCCTACAGAAAATCACGTTTATTTCCTTTGCCGGAAAGAGGAAAAAATAAAGCAAATATAAAACCCGACGTGCTCGGGAATTTTATTTGCTCGAGCGTTATCAGGATCGAATTTAAAAATGCAATAACGACCAAATAGTTGGTCTACGTTAGGTACGGATGGTTTTGCGAATATAGTTGATAGGTACTTCAAAAAGAATATTAATGGCTAAGTCAAGTTACACATTCAGAATTTTATTTCATAGCTTCGAGCTCTGGGCACATTAACCAGTATTCTAATTTGACGATCTTTTGACAAATTACATTCTGATTTGACGTAACTTGTCGAATGATAGTATAACTACTTAGGTCGAGTCACAAAAGGTGATGCGAATTAATTGAATGAGTGAATGATAACGTCTATTATGGGGTCACTACCAACTAGGCTAAAGCGGTCGTTAAATTGCGTGATAAGTCCCGATTAGTGTAGTAATTATGAATACTCGTATGTAAATGTTCGTTCATTCAATACGTGATAGTGTTTTCAGACATCTTGTTTCACAACCACCCAAATGCAGTGTAAAAAAGAATTAGGTAGGTACAGGCCTAAGGGTGCCTTTCCACCAGAGTTGTGCTACGCTACGTTGCCATGGATGTGTCTGATATCCACCAATCATGTTCACTGGTCCACATAGCATAGCACTGGTGGAAACGTTCAACTAAGGCTAACTAAGCTATGATTTTTATATGGAAAGATGCGTGCCCTGGATGCGTGCTATGGATGCGTGCTACGGATGCGTGATATCACCGCTCTGCCGCTCCGCGCGCCCCTGTCGATACATCGCATAGCTTCCACATTTCTGGTTGAAAGGCACCCTAACGCTTAAATGAGTCTGTTCCTGAGGTATGGGAGTGATACGGTAGGGGCGATAAGTGACACCCGCGGGGGTGTGTTTACAGAACGTCAAACGACGCGTAACTTCAGTCGGGCGTCACTTGTCACCGCTCCCGTACCGCTCCCATACCTTAGGAACAGACTCAGTTAACCGTTAGACCTGTAGAAAAATGTTCAACGATGGTTTACTTTGATGTATTCATAAGCATGTCTGTCACATTCTAAGGCCAAGTGTAACACTATCCCGCAAAATCTCCGTCGAATCTAAATTAGTTTGCGCGCAAGGAATCACAATCGCCGCGTTTTTGTGGCCAGCGTAAACGAGGCACGTTCGCACTTTCCTAGCATTCCTTACCAAAGCTTCTGTTTTGTGCTTCATTAAAATTCTCAATTAACAGTTAAGTCGGAGGACCTAGTTTGATTTCAGACAAAGGGCATGGAGAACCTGCAAAGAGTCGCAAATTCAGCGTACAATTCAGTTTTCCAACAAACTTTACGAAGATCACTTTGTCAAGTTGCATCAAGCAAGGTACACACGTATTATGTTTTTTAGTCCGGAATATTTTAGCAAATATTTGGGCAAGATTGACTAAACAACCCTAATTTTTTTCATCGGATTTTTTTACTCTAGCTAGATGAAATCAAGCCTTTGACTCGGTAGTACACTGCAATTTCGAGATTGAAGAAGTCAATATCGGTATTCGGCCGTTGTTAGGTAATAGCTAAATTATGTTGTGTTTGGAAAACGGCGATAAATCGACAAGAGCATATTTAACATGAGCTAAACAAGCGTTTGTGAACAAGGTGGTAAATTTTTGAGCTAATCTAAGTGTAATAATGTGATGTCTACACGCATCTACAATAAAAAGTGGGTTATAAAACTAGTTACAGAGTAACGGCCCGATTTTTGCTAATACCTACAGATAGAAACCTGTCCCCAGTCACACCTGTGTAGTATGTGGCTCAAATAAATAATTAAAACGTGTTTTATTGGGTCTCATATTTCATTCTCGACTTATTAGTATGAAGACAAACAATTTGAGGGGAATGTAATGGGTAAATGTGTCACTGAGTTTCTGTATTGCAGGTCAGGTTTGTATTAACTCTTAGTTGCGTAGCTAACTAGCCAAAGGGTGTCAAGACCTAACTTCTAAAGTAAAACCTTGATAAAACTAAGAAATAAATAATAAATATCACGAGACAATTCACACCAATTGACCTAGTCCCAAAGTAAGGAAAGTTTGTCTTAGGTATGTGTACTAGGCAACGAAAAATCATACTTATATTAAACACCCAAGAATCGAGAGCAAACATTCGTATTCTTCATACAAGTATCCTCACACGGGAATCAAACCCGGGACCTCACGCTTCGTGGTCAGGTTCTCTAGCTAGGTGGTCATTTGGTCGTTATATGTTACAATATGTGTAATAGCCTAGCGGTTTCATCCATGGCCTATCAAGCAGAGGTGTCGTAAGTTGCCCAGACTCGCACCTCTTGAGTTTTTCAGAGTGTAAGTATGTGCGAATTCTGGAGGAAGGGTCTAAGCAGTCGTGCAGCGCGCGCGTACCGGTTACAATGCCCCGTATTTGTTGTACGGTTTGCACTGCTTGAGGGCGCATGCAACACGTCGCTCAACTACCTTCTTTCTGCTTTTTCCCCTAAATCCAAGTCTAGGGTGAATGAGCATTTACTAGGCAAGCGTGCTCCATCGTAGGCCTCATCTTCGCTTTCCATCAGACGTGATTGTGGTCAAACTTAAGCCTATATTGTAAAAAAAAATCTCATTTGATATTTCGGAACTTTTCGGTAAAGGAAACCTGCTTACACTTGCGAAGCTGTTCAATAGTAATGTTCCCAATACAGACTGGACTCGCACGGGAACTACAGCCCTCGCCCTCTCATTCCGAGAGGAGGCCTATGCCCAGCAGTCGGACGTAAGTATATAGGCTAGAGATTTCTCATGTATCAAAACTCTCCTTCTTTCACTGTCTTTATAATAAAACTTGTGTCTTCTCTCTTATACCTACCTCGCAAGTTATAGTGTCTCAGTTGCCGGATCTGTCATTCATTATGAATCAGAGCAATCTGTGACTTTAGAACTCTGGACCAATAATTCAACTTTTGCTTTTATCCTTATTAGAAAGTATTTTACTTCTATATCCAATATACGACGGATTAATCTTTGACCTTTGAGTATATTGGATAAAGTTGCGTATACACTGTTTGCTTATTAATAAGTTGGCTTAGCTATAAATAAAACATATATAATTTATTGAATCAGGCGTTACTTTGCGGAGGTCCATATTAATGAACTGAGACAATTAAATTTTACATTATTTTTTATTTCTATTATATTATTATTATTAGGTCGCGGGTGAGCAACAGTTCTTTAAAACATATATTTTTTTATTTCAGACAGCTAACATGGTCCAGAGGTCGTTAGTAAAACAAAACAAACAGCTTAATAACTATGTTAATATGTATGTATGTAAACCCTTCATTGTAAAAAAATAAAGAGAAAAAAGTACTTTTGACAACCGTTGACATAAAGGCGAACTTATCCCTAACCATATGCATCAGAAAGCAAAAAATCACATGAGTAAGTGTTGCGCATGAGTGCAAAAAAGTCGTTTGCAAACATCATTATCATCATTTCAGCCGTAGGACGTACCGTACACTGCTGGACGTAGGCCTCCCTAATTCATACCCAGTCCTTACGGTTGGAAGCCTTGCATCCACCGTGAACCTATGGCTTTTTCCAGATCATCCGACTATCTCATTGGTGGACATCTGCTTGGCACTTGTTAGGCCGTGGTCTTCATTCGAGAACTTTACTGCCCCAATGACCATCTGTTCTGCGTGTTATATGGCCTGCCCATTGCCATTTCAACGAGCTAATCCGTTTGGCTTTGTCGGTGACCCTTGTTCTTCTACAAACCTCCTCATTCCTGATTCGATCCCGTACAGACATCCGAGCACAGCCTTCTTCATAGCTCTGCGAACATGTCAGGTATTATACTTCTTAAATTTACACTCAACTTGATCTGTGTAAAACATGATAGTTTAATTAGGTTATTTGTGGAGGTTGAGGGACAGATACCGTAACGGCACTTTCACACGGGCAACGTATGCTACTAAACGGGATCCTGCAAAAAACCGAACCCGCAAAAAACGGGACGTTGCCCGTGTGAAAGTGCCGTAAAGTCGGGTTAGGTAGGTACATTAGCTATGGGAGTCCGCAGTTGGCAATAGAGTGCGCTGCCCATTCTCATATCAGGCCCCTTAGTCGCTTTACGATACCCCCGGGAAGGGATGGTCCGCTTTATTGTAAATATTGTAAAACTAGGCACGGCACTAAAATAACTTAGACTAACAAAGAATAATATAATTTGTTGATGAACTGAACAATTACTTTGCTTACCCGCGACCTTATGATAATGTAAGAAGTTACGTTTATGCAAGAAATGTGTGTTCATGCAGTTCCTCCACCTCCACACTGTACGAACACACACAAATACACAAACCCAACCATCACCACCACCAAACGACACTGACGCGTTTCGAACTCATCCAGAGCATTTGAAGTTACTTATTCATCGTCGGAGTATCACAACCATCTTCATTTATTTATTTATCATCATTTATTGAATTAGGCGTTACTTTGCGAAGGTCCATATCATTGAACTGAAATAATTAATTAATAATATATAGGTGTCGAATAGCTCAAAACGCATGCTGCTGTGGCAACATACCGCTGGTTTTTAATGTGACCCTTCTGCTTACTAAACTAAGATGCAGCAATGAACTACATTATGTCTACGGCGATGTCTCATTACGAGTACTTACCTGTATTTAAAACCGTTAAGTTCGAACAATTTTTTTTACGCGTAAAAAATTGTGTGAACGAAGCTTTAAATTCCGAATTCCGACGGCCAAAGAATTCAATTATACAGATCTTTGACTTACATTAAGAACTGATGACCGTCGGAATTTATTAACCAAACTAAAGATTTCTGTAAAACACTTTTATGCCCTACCCATTTCTTATAAGTATTCCTTCATAGGTATTATATTAGACTGTGAGATGAAATCTTAGTTATTTACGTAGGAAACAAGCCAATACCTAGACATTCTTGTTTAATCAATACGAGGCTGTTGCTTCTGACTTCGTCTTATTCCGCGGGAACTACACAATTTTCTGGGATAAAACTATAATAATAATAATGATTCTTTATTAAGATAACTAGGATCCATTTTTGTGATAGTACAATTATTTTCTTAAGGCTATGTAAGGCCATTTTTGTGATAGTAACAATTATTTTCTTAAGGCGTAGTTGTATTGTAGTAGTATAAGACATAAAATTATTTTATTGTACACCAGAAAATACAGATAAAAATAAAACAATTAAGAATACAGTGAATAAAACTTAACTATAAACTAAATATCTAACTATTACAAACTAAATTAAATTAAAAACTAAACTAGATCTAAAAATGGCCCCTGCGGCATTGTGCCGAAGATGCTGGCAGCATTTCCTCGTTGAATCGCTAGGCTAATTCTTTGAGCGAGGTAGCTGCCAGCTCTTCGGTCACCGGTAGCATCTATAAGCCTCTTTGAAATCTCTTTGAAGAGGCTTAGTGCTCCTGGGCCCCACGGACCAAGGGTCTCGACACCGAAAGGGATGAAATTATATTCGGCGCCGAGACCACTATATTTGCCAATACGGTTCAAGTGATAGAGCCCTGTGACAGACGGACGGACAGACAGGGGAGTCTCAGCAATAGTGTCCCGTTGGCACCCTTTGGGTACAGAACCCTAAGAAGGATCCCTTCTATGCGTAGTTTAAACCTACTTTTGTCGCGTACATAAACTATAACTTGTTATCATGAGCAAAAGGGACGATAGCCATATCCGCTACAAACGCTCAGCTGACAGCCTTACCACAACTACGCACAAATGGCAACGCGTCTAACATTTTCTCTGTACATTGCGCGGCTGAGACTTTCACCACACAGTAGTTACACGGCAACACACGCAATGAACAGAAAAAACACTCGTGTGCCGCCGGTCGCACGTAACCGACCACTAAGGTTACAATGTACAAGCTATTTCGGCTTAATTTTCTACGGCTATAGTTCCAATTAAGTCGTAAATAGACGACCGGATAGCCTAGTTGTTAGAGAGCCTGACTACGAAGCTTGAGGTCCCGGGTTCGATTCCCAGTCGGGGCAGACATTTGTGTGAATAATACGAATGTTTGTGCTTGAGTCTTGGGTGTTTAATATGAATTTCAGTATGTATCTATCTATATAAGTATGTTTATCCGTTGTCTAGTACCCATAGTACAAGCTTTGCTTAGTTTGGGACTTGGTAAATTGGTGTGAATTGTCCCGTGATATTTTATTTATTTAAATTAGCTTTGTGTATGTATTTAAGCGGTGCTGCATCGTATTTTTATTGTGTCGTTGTACATAAAAGTTTTATACGTCTCGTCTTGAGGACAGAGCGTTGCGTCAAAGTCGACTTACCCGGTTTTATGTTTCCTTCCGAGCAACTTTCGGCTCGAATTTTCTTTGCTAACGTAAATACGTAAAGCAAACTTGAGCGGTGTTTTATCAAGGTCTACTTTGTCAGATCAAATGACAGTTTTTATGGAGAAGATTAAAGGAATTAGAAAATATTAGTAATGAACCTTTGCAAAACATTATGGGCATAGATCTCTCTCATCCTTTAGCCAGTCTTTGGAAAGAAATAACTAACGTCATTTTTAGGGTTCCGTAGTCAACTAGGAACCCTTATAGTTTCGCCATGTCTGTCCGTCTGTCTGTCTGTCCGCGGCTAAGCTCAGAGATCGTTAGTACTAGAAAGCTGTAATTTGGCATGAATATACATATCAGTCACGCCAACAAAGTGGTAAAATAAAAAATAAGAAAATATTTTTTTTTTAGGGTACCTCCCATAGACGTAAAGGGTGGGTGATTTATTTTTTCTCGACTAATCCTATAGTGTGGGGTATCGTTGGATAGGTCTTTTAAAACCATTGCGGGGTTGCCAACATGATTTTTCTATTCAGTGATCTGTTTGCGAAATATTCAACTTTAAAGTGAAAATTTTCATTAAAATCGAGCGTCCCCCCCCCCTCTAAAATCTAAACTGTTAGGTGGAAAAATTAGAAAAAATTCAGAATGGTAGTAAATT
Organism: Archips crataeganus; assembly: GCA_947859365.1. Lineage (NCBI taxonomy): Eukaryota > Metazoa > Arthropoda > Insecta > Lepidoptera > Tortricidae > Archips > Archips crataeganus. The sequence goes on from OX402054.1 coordinate 16,194,049, forward strand.
ATAGTATATATCAAATTTACTAGGAAAATTATAGCGGCTAAGATTGCTTGGAAATTATTTGTAGTTTAAGAGTAAATAGTAGCCTAAGCTATAAAACATACCTAAAATTGGATGATTCCGTACACATACGAAATCCTTAGAAAAATATTACTTGATTTTTTTGTAATGGCTACGGAACCCTACCTTGTGCGTGTCTGACACGCTCTTGACCGGTTTTTTTTTCTTTTTTGTGCTGACGTCAACCAAGATGGCTTGACTATGAATGATGGGCCGTACCATCAAGGACATGAATTGTTGAGCATACGGGAAACGTTGTCATAGTGAGATGTTTGCTTGATAATCTTTACAAATATGTTGCTGGGCAATGATAAATATGACAGCGGTACACTATGATTCAAACTTATTCCTACCATACAATTTACCATACCATACTAGATGGTATCCCCTTGAATCGTAGACAAATTTTTCATCGAATTCCATTTCATCGAAAATGATGTGTAGAATAGGGGAATATTCAGTTCCTATAATATCTTTAGCAATACACACCATTGAATTGCGTAGACCTAACGATGATTTCCATCATCGAAAGATCATGGTAAATCTCAAGTGCTTGTACCTCCCACATAAATTGCGAAAATTTCAGAGGACGTAGGTCAAACCTCTGGACTATCACGGTTTTCTTACCCGGTCACTCAATACTTGCAATAAGCTGCATCTCGATCTCTTTATAACTCGATTCTCAACTTGCCACTGTCTTTCTCTAATCTATAAACCATTATTTTACTATTTTATGACCAGATCCTCTCGGATGAGTCATCGAATCGACTCGCACGCTTAAATTATTCAACCTAGAAAAGGTGAAATTTAGCAGCGATGTCGCCAATATACAAGCCCTGCGGCTGTATTAGTATTTTTATTATGAAAGACGAACGTTAAATTACACACATTTCTTTTGTGATGGAACAACAAAATTAGCGATTTTCCGATTTTGTCCTTTATTTGTGCTGTAAGATCTTCCTTCATGCCACATTTCTTACGCGCAAGCGTCACAGAAGAAAGCAATTATATAGGTTATTTAATTGATTATTCTAGTAATAAAATAAATAATATTGATTTGTAGTAAAAAAAAACGACCGTCCTGTATTTTAACCTCAAATCCCGTGTTTTCGATGCAGTTATCCCGGAAATCAGGTCTGGTCACCCTACCTATAAGGGTTCCGTTAGATCTAGAAGGTACGGAACCCTAAAAATATTTCTTTATTTTTGTTGGATACTAGACTATACTCGAAATCTGATTCATATCAGAGAAGTTTCCAATTACCTACGGAATACAATCAGTCAAACTGTAGTCAGGCTCAGTCAAACAAAATAAGTTATAATTGGCATTGATCACTTTTTTACAATGTGGTCTAATTCCAAAACCATTTCGAGGAATAGGTTTATTAAATCATTTTATAACATTGTAGTAAAAAAATATTAAATGATCGCGTGTATTTTTGCAAAATAATGTTTGACCTTTGTTTGACCTTTCTGTGGGCATTAACTTTGAAATTCTTTGCAACAAGAAAAAAAAAGCCGTCCGTCTAGTTTCTCTATACTATTCTCTGTCACTTCGACGTAGTTATCATCTGTCAGTTTATTCAGGATACTATTTTGAAAAACATTCTTCGCGTTTTTCATATTTTAATAATGGATTTATACAGGAAGTGTTTCATTCCTACTTGTGGAAATGATTCTGTCAATAGCCCAAACAAATAAATTGTTCGCATTAGAGAAGATTTACAACAGAAGTGGTGCCGCAAAGTTAATTCAAAGTTTACAAGATGTACTTATAGTTTTGAGGATCATTTTAATGTAAGTATGGATTAAATCCGCCAAAGAACTTTCAAGGGAAAACTTCTCACCATTTTATTTTATACGTACAAAAAATACTATAGCCGTAAATCGTTTTTTTTACCTATTTTCTCTTGGAAGAATCGGCAACTTTAGTGTTATTGTTATTGTAATGTAAAGTGACATTGTCAGATGACAACTAACCATCGATTGTGAAACATTTTTTTTGTCATTATGTCTGTGGTTTATACACAGATTCAGCCGCGGCATGTAATTTACGAGTCGTATCTCAAATTTTTAATAAATTATAAAAAAATATTGGAGTGTTGAATTGCTGAAATATTCAAATTAGTTTCTTAAAATGCTCTATATTTTCGATAAAAAAAAAACAAAAAGAGGGGGTTAGAAAAAATGATCAATCCCAATTGATTTAGTTTCTTAATTGATTCGATTTGTAGCATTCGAACATGGCGGATGTAGACAGTATCTAATTTTGGTATTTCTGTTTCTTTGGCTAGTTGAAGTATAATTTTGATAGTGTTTTATGCGGCGATTAACCTTAATTAACAGTGATCACAAAATTCTATATTGCTCTCGTGTCTGACATTTTTTAATGCGCAAGTTGTTTCCACGTGGTTTCTGGAATTTTTCTATCAAGTTGCAGAAACTACAATCACCGTACAACGTCGCTCCCAAGAGAGCTTACTTCGACACTGGCGAAATTGTCCTACCAGTAAAGTGGGACAGAAGCCATATTTTAAAAAAAGAAGAAGAAGAAGTAGTTTCTTAATTAGGCGGCGTACTGATGGATTAGGCCAATTAAGGTTATTTATACGAGCTTCGTTATTCGTTTCTCAATTAAATTAATAATGTAACTTAAATAAGTAGATAAAAAGGTTCGTGCTAGGCGTAGGTAGGTATATAAGAAAATTCTTTGGAATTGCCTGCTTTGAGTACAGTTTGTTTAAAACTCACTGCAATGAACTGATTAATGACTGCAAATGAACGAACTTAGTCAGGAAAAAAGATTAAATAGTCAAGTCCCGAACAAGTCAATTTCGATTTTTTGTCAAATTATGTATCCATTTAAATTGCTCTTTTTTCAAGTGACTTTGGTTAAATCGAGAGGATGGAAATCCTCCTCCTCCTGACCGGTGGTGGTGCAGAGGTTCAGGACCTGGGTTCGATTCCCAGCGCTGGTCTTTTTTCGGGTTTTTTTTCTGTGCATCCATGTTTCAGTTTGTATTTAGTATGAAAGGATGGAAATAATTTATATGAAAATCTTAGGTTTCGCTTTTAATTCACATCTTCGGCCTATAGCTATATACATCTCGCTTGGCACAGGCTTCCTTTTACAATGAATGGGCTTGGGCTGCAGTTGCCACGTGAACACTAGCGAATTGGGAACATCACGTATAGGTAGGTATGCATTTCTTCACAATATTTTCCTTCGCCGTAAAACTCAAGGTAAATTTCAGATACCCAGGCTTGAACCCCGGGCCCTTAACTTGAAAGGCCATAAGTCAAACCACTAGACCACTACGACTTTTTTATCACAGCCCGCTTAAATTTCTTCACAGATGTGTATATAACATAAGTTCGTTCAGAACGAAAATTTTACCCGCTAAATCCTGTGTTTATGGAGTTTTTACACAAAAGAGGTTAAACTCAATCAAATCAATTCATTTTCGGCATTGACTTACTAACACGCTTACTAGGAATTGCTTATAACGATTCCGACAGAGTCCTCGGTCTCAGTAGTACAAGTTCATTGTTATTCTGATCACATACGATATGTTCCCGATACATTGTATCTCCGTACAAATTGAATGAAAGTAACGAGTGATTCACTAGTTCTGCGACTATGTCAACCTCGCAAGGAATAAAAGAATATCCGCATACAACTTGCATAAGCTCTATCTACAGCCATGGTCCGTCCACTGCTGGACGTAGGCCTCCCTTAAATTGCGCTAAAACTCGCGATCCTGGGCTTCCCTCATTCAGCCACTGCCAGCTGTCCTCCTAAGGTCATCAGTCCAACGTGTCGCAGGGCGTTCTATACTAAACTTTTTCAAACGTCGTCTCCATTCTAGGATACGTCTGCTCCATCGATTGTCGATTCTACGGAAAACGTGACCAGCCCATTGCCACTTTTGCGTGCTAATTCTTAGAGTTATATCAACGACTTTGGTCTTTTGTTACAGGACGTCCACTGCTGGACATAGGCCTCCCTCATTAATACCCATTCATTACGGTTGGAAGCGACTTGCGTCCGTCCGTCTTGATGGTGGACGTCCCATGCTGCGCTTGCCAGTCCGTGGTCTCCATTCGAGAAGTTTTCAGCCCCAGCGGCCATCTGTATATTTGAGGCTATTTTTGTAAAAACTCATCTTAATTCGTTCACGCTGAAGGAACAGGGGGGCTACTATGAAATTCTAAATTTGAAGTTCGTTTCATGCCGTCCGTCCCTTTCAGGGTTCTGTTTCACACTATTACCGTGAACGGAATGGCATGATACGTACTTCGTAGTATAGTAGGTAGGTATAAGGCCTATAGTACTATAACATGTAACGAAATATTTAGAAGCAACTGCATTGATGCGCAAAATTAAAACGCTCCTTCGCCTTAAATTATAACATAATTTTTAAATAAAAAATAAAACCGCCTTCAAACCGCCTTTAACTTGCGGTGTTATTCATCAGATCCAATTTCCCAAATTATACTTTCTAAATGAAAATGCTTTACTTGGTGCTAAAAATGCCACAGGGCTTAAGGGTTACCCTCGATTTCCCTAGGATTCCACCATTAGATCTTGACTTGTGCCAGTGGGACTATCACTCTTTAAAATAAAAATTGATTTTGAGAATCGGTTCACAATTGCGAGAGTAATCGCATAACAAATATAGGGCAGATGCCCCAGTTCTGGCCACTTCAAGACTGATTGTCTTTTCAGACGCTTGTACCTTAGTAAACTCAATATATAGTTGAAAATGACCGAAACCGGCCCAGTGGCACTACAAAAATAAACACTGACGAATTAAGAACCTCCTCCTTTTTTGAAGTCAATTGAAAATAAGATGTCTATGAATTAAATTTACAAGAATTTTATTCCCACTGGTCCCGGTTTGCTGTTAACTTATTCTGAAGGCATACGTTTTATTAATTTTTTCACTTCGTTTAACTTTTTAGAATCGGAAGTTAGCTTCTTCTCTCGCCGAATAAAAAGCAGCGAGTATGGAATTAACGTCAAAAATTGATTTAGGCAAACGACGATTCACTATTTATTCTAAGAGTCCAAATGTAACCAGACTCTTTCATGTCTGTGAAATAGATGTATTTCACCACGCTTGCAGGTGCGACACAATTACTTTCACGGAGTGCCATTTTGAAAATGTGCGCAACAAACCACGGAACAACCAATCACGCCTGACACGGTTTAATTCAAATTCAAATAATTTATTTCAAGTAACATGACTCATTGTATTAGTGGACAAACTTATTTCTAGAGTTAGTAAAATAATAAAAATAATAGTAACTATACTAGAAGTGTGGAGTTTCATCCACTTCTTTAACAGCGGAGAATCCCACCGGTCCGTCAGTGCGCTTAGGATTCTGTTAGGACTGACGCGGTTACGGGCATGGAGCGAAGCGCGCCTCTTGCGCAGGACGGCTTAATCTCATGACAATATTTACCGACAAAACCTACAAATTTGTCTACTAGGAAAAATAATTCGTTTCAAAATATGATTGTCATTAAATTTAGATAAAAACAATTGGGAATGTCTAAAAAAAATTACCAGTGGTTTTTATATTTTTTTTTGTATAGAAAAGTCAATTATAAGAAACTAATTTCAATATTTTGTCACTTAGTTCACCACTTTTTTCAAAATTAATTATTGAAACTATTTCGGTTGATGACGTCAGATTGTAATTGAGGGCTCCCACACTGCCAAATTTCTAAATCTATCTAAATGCGTACGATAAGGCAACCCCTTTAATTATTTTTTGCGTGGTGGTACACTGTAACTAGTGTCACTTTACTGGCGCTGTCAAAGTGCTAGATGTCAGGCAGTGGGTCCAAATCAAACTCCGTAGTTATAATCCACGCGTAAATTTGTGAAGAATTCTAACCACACGGAATAAAGTACGACTTGGACCGATCACGCAATTTACACCAAAGTCAAATGAAGGTCATTGCTTATTTGTTATGTAATAAATTCATTATATAATATTAAAATTAAATAACTACAGAAAACGAGTTAAAAACCATTAATCTCGAAATGGTTTTCGATTTACTATACATTGCAAAAAAATAGACATCCCCAATTGTAACAAAATGCCCGGCAATTCAAAAGTCCCTCGACAGTTGACACGTCCCTTATGTCACTAACAATTGTTTCGTTGCCTTGGTGAAATAAGGACCTTTGCTACGTCTTTGTACACACATACGATAAGAAAGTAATTAAGATAATATGGTGTGGTTTATTGATAAACGTTTGTGATGACCCTGCCTAATAGCTGCTAGGAAGGACATAACATTTATTATGGTAATAGCTGTAAAATAGAAAAGAAAGAAAAAAGAAAGAAGAGCCTTCGCTTCCACCATCTCTTTCTGTCGCCATCTTATACCGTTTAACAGAAAGAAACAGTGATTGCGAAAGCAAGCGTGGGCGCGTTAGACAATAAGACTGCAGGTCATAATGGGTTAATTGACCCAGGGAAGCGAAGCGTCTCCATTCCAGCTTGGGTAATAAATGTTTTCGTGTGTCCAGCTGTTCTTCTCAATAGGTCGTATTTCTCAACCAATTCTCGTGAAATTTTGTGAGCAGCAGGTTCAATAAATATTGGAAATTTTTTGACGATCTTATTTTGGAAATTTTTAAATATCATATTTCTCACTCGAATTACCAACTAGGTTTTGTTAACATAGCCCTCAACTGATGCCGGTTAACAGTTAACCATTTATAAGTACACGCAAAAAAACTTTATCTTAACATCTACCTCCATGCAAATGTTTCAATACAACAAAACGTCAATCATACCCTTAATCTAGTAGTTACAAGTCTACAATAACCTATTAAAAATCGCTACCTACCAAAATGAGTCACATTGTCAGATAATGGCATTCTACAAGCGTTCCGTGCGACCACATTAACAAATGCCCCATACAAAATGATAACAATTCCCTTATTGTTAGTTGGACATTAACCGTCGTCTAACAAATACGGAACGAGGACCCTTTATTTTTTTTTATCCGATCAGTTTTATTTTTTTAGCCTATTTTTATTTTCCATTCGCGGTTCGAATTGTTGCTGGCCAGTCCAGTCATGGCTAAAGGGTTGTTTTTCGTGGCAGTGTTTGTTGTTTTAAGTGTTGTTTCAGCCAGGATTGTTAATAAATTCAAATGCCCTGAGGTCAGGGCTGTGCCGCACTTCGATTTGGAACAGGTGGGTTTTTTTACACGACTACGGCAAAGCCAAAAGGAAGTGTAATAATTTTAAGCAGTCTATTTCTAATATTAACCAGCCAGTGTTTCCCTGGTCTTTTTATAACACTTATGTTCTTTGAACTATGAACTGTGATGAAATAGTGGAATTCGGCAAAGGAGATTTTTTTCCCACTTTCTCCTTCACCTGGTTAAAATAGGTCAATCTTGGCCTTCCTCTGTCTCGTCTTCCTTCTATTTTTCCTTCCAGCAGGTTTAAAAAGATACTGTCATATCGTATCAAGTGTTCCATCATATGTGGGATTATGCCCCCTTCTACAATTTATGGTCTCCAGTAAAATTCAAAGGCTTAATAAAAACAAAATCACGATCGCTTTCTTTGTGTAACGAATTCAGTCACACACACTATGTGGGTACACAAAGGAATAATTTAAGTTTTGTTTTAATTAAATCCCTTAATTGTGTACAATTTTTTGAAAACTCCTGTTAAGCCATTGGTGGTGTTCAACATCCCTATTTTCTACATCAATTATTGCTATGTACAATGGTTTTATTTCTGATCTATCTGATCATAAATAAAATTAAACTGCCCGGAGCGAATAGCCGTTCTATTGTTTTGTGACAATTAGATAAATTAAGAGCTCCGATAAAAGTGTCAAACAAAATTTGGAATAATACAAATAACTTGTAATAATAAACATAAACAGGATAAATTAATCTGTTAAGGAAAAGTTGGTTTAGTTAAGTTGTTAAATGCGTGTTCTAAATGTCAACACTCATAGATTTATTAGTTCCAGTTCAAACTTGTAACCAGCTCAATTAGGAAATCTAAATAAGTATTTAGTTATACATCTTTTTTTCATTCGATCGCGTAAATTAGATTAACAGTGTTTTAGATTTAATTTGTATGAACCTTCATTCCTTAAGAGGGTACGATGGCAGAGAGAATTTTGAGAAATAGGTATTTTAATGAAATGTCGCTGTCTCGCCCGAACCCCTCCGTGTCAGTACAGCGAGAGCGGGACAACTGCACCTCAGACCGTTAATAGGCGCGTAAAATTGATCAAAACAGCATTTCGTAATCCCCTGTTTTCTTCTCGAAAACTGGACCAATAAATTTATTTTTTTCATAAATAATTAGAGGACAGATTTAGCTATGCCCCTATGTTTTCTTTTTTTTGTTTATAGGAGGGATTCTTTTCTGATGAGTGTCTGAAAATGACGTTGAAATTGGGCAATTTTTTCAGTTTTTGAAAGCTCATATTTCTTATGTTAATTGAAATATGGAAAAAAACGAAACATAGGGGCATAGCTGTGGTAGATACTGATTACACAGTAAAAAAAATCAGGGAGGAAACAGGGGATTACGTTTGTATGGAGAAATAGTGCGCATCGTACCCTCTTAATGAAAAGTAATGTTTCATTTAGAGTAGAAACTGTAAACTGTATAAATAATTTACTTTTCAGTTTTTGTTTGTTAATGGTTTGTTAATGGTTTATGGCAGAAATAAAAAAGAATTTTTATCACGAACATCAAATACAAATCTAATAGGATGGACGAATAAAAACGCTAATAAAAACTCGCTGTAGGTACTCAATCAATCAATTTGCTTCCTGGGCCACCATAGAAGCTTGCCATCCATACTAATCAGTCTGTCTTTTTATTATTTGTCTGTCTGTCTATCTGTCTGTTCCGATTTGGATGAAATTTGGCATGGAGATAGTTTGAAACCCTGGGAAGGAGATAGTTTTTATCTCGAAAAATTGCATAGTAAATAATTTTATTTCTCCATAAGGGTACGTATCAGAATGTATAAAGTTTAAAACAAATAATGGACGAAATACATAATGGTCATAATACATACTAAAATTTTCTATGAAACTATTGATGAAACGAATTTTTTTAATTGTGTAATCTACAGATTGGTTTAGGTTAGGTTAGGTTTATTTTATGAAAATCCTGTAAAGTTGAGAATTTCCAAGAAAATTGCATTATATCAACTGACCATTATGTATTTCGTCCATTATTATTTTTAAACTTTATATATTTTGATACGTACCCCTCCATAACAATGCTTATCAAATGACGCATACGGTGACAAGGTTCTGTGGTAGCCTAGGACAGAAATTGGTTGACTGTACGTTTCAGGAAATGCTAAGTAAATCGTACGATATAATTATGCCAATGTACAACTGGCAACAATGGTCAAACCTCGTAATCATCATAATTAAAAGGGACATCAGTCAAAGCATTTGTTACCGAGCGTAAGATGCGTAGGCGCCGGACGCCATACTGATAAACGCGTGGACGTTCGCTCATTATGAACTCTATATAATACCTTTATTTATAAATAAAGTTAGTCTATATGACAAAATTGTGGTTAAAGTAGCACTATTACTCATTACAATGACTATAGTCATCACTGCATAAGGTGATTATAACAGACTGTAGTATGATGTATGGGAAAAATTCGTCGCTAACCTCTAGAGGTCTAGAACAGTGATGGTGTAGGGGTAAGCACGCAGCACGGAATGCTGAGGACCTGGGTTCGATTCCCAGCATTGGTCTTTTTTCTGGGGTTTTTTCTGTGCATCTATATTTCAGTTTGTATTTAGTTTGGAAAAATGACTATAGTCGTCGTAATGTCGCGAGTTAAAGTGTTACAAAGTTACTTTGACGGTTTCGGATCACGAATTCAACAGATGCAAAACAATTTGCAAGAAAAAATTATTTGCACTATATTATTTACAATAACTTAATGAGACAGAAACTCAAAAAAAACCGCGGTGGCCTAGTGCTTTGACCTATCGCCTCTTAAACAGAGGGTCGTGGGTTCAAATCCCGGCTCGCACCTCTTGGGTTTTTCGTAACTTATGTGCGAAATTACATGAGCTTTACGGTGAAGGAAAACATCGTGAGGAAACATGTATACACTAGCGAAGAAATTCAGTGGTGTGTGTGAAGTTCCCAATCTGCACTGGGCCCGCGTGGGAACTATGGCCCAAGCCCTCTCATTCTGAGAGGAGGGTTGTGCCCTGCAGTGGGACGTATATAGACTGGGATGATGATGATGAATGAGATAGAAAGATAACTTCACGCCTGTATTTTCTAGGGAGCTAACAAGAAGTCTTACGAACCTCATCATTATTAACGTCATCATATCGTAGGGGCACATTTCCTAATAAACCAAATAACCCCGGGCGTACAGCGACCAAACTTGGTGGTATTTCTTTCTTATAGTCATGCCCTCTGTGAACTCAAATGTCAATATCAAATATTATGCGTAAATTGTAGGAGGGGGGGGGGGTTGCAATCTGCCGTAAACCCAGGGCAGCCAGAGAATCAAATCTGGGCCAGCGGATCTCCCTAAGGATGGTCGCGAAGATCGATTTTACGCTACCCATCCAATTTTTCGCGATCTTTACTAGACCGTGTAGGTACACATACCTTCATCTTGCGGAAGGTTTCCCAGCACTTACCTTTCGGGTCGCAGTTATCGCTGCAGAACTTTAGGGCTTCAACGGCCATCATTTCTACGAGTAATGTTAATCCACTGTCACTGAAGGGACAATTTACTGAGCTATCTCGATACCTTTAATTATTTGATGCAAAGATGCTACGGTTCGGACAAACTTAAATAAAATCAACGTAGTTTGAAAGAAACATTATTATTACGAAGTACATTATTATTATTATTACGAGTTAGCGATGAATCTATTATCTTTTTCTAATATATAAAAATCACGTGTCACGGTGTTTGTTATCGAACTCCTCCGAAACAGCTTGACCGATTCTTATGAAACTTTTTTGTCTAAACTTGGTAGGTCTGAGAAAAGTTCGTGGGCTATTTGTCTTCGCGGACGGAGTCGCGGGCAACAGCTAGTCTAATATATAAAAATCTCATGTCACGGTGTTTGATATCGAACTCCTCCGAAACGGCACGACCGATTTTCATGAAACTTTTTTCTCTATATTTGCAGGTCTGACAATAGGTCGTAGGCAATTTTTTGTGTCCCTACCCCTATTCTTCGCAGACGGAGCCGCGGGCAACAGCTAGTCTTCCTATATTTATCTCACTTGTTCAATCTCAGGTTTGAACCCGTGACACTAATAATAAATAAATAAATAAATATCACGGGACAATTCACACCAATTGACCTAGTCCCAATGTAAGCTAGGCAAGCTTGTGTTATGGGTACTAGGCAACGGATAAACATACTTATATAGATATATACATACTTAAATACATATTAAACACCCTAGACCCGAGAACAAACATTCGTATTTTTCATACAAATATCTGCCCCGACACGGGAATCGAACCCGGGACCTCAAGCTTCATAGTCAGGTTCTCTAACCACTAGGCCATCTGGTCGTCACTCATAAGTTAATAACTTACAAAGTGGAAGCAAAACTTCACCTGTGCACAAGAATGCGTTTTGTATGCAAATATGTTAGAAACCGAATACCAAATGACATTATTAAATTGAAAGAAATGCAAACAAACTTATCCATTATTCAAAAATCACCGACAATCTAACGGTGACTGATTCATTATCATAAACATAATGTATTTGTATTTCGCTAATTCTTCATTCATGTTTGAATTTTTCAATGACTTTGTGATGGTTCGAGAGGAACTACCATAATATATAACTTTTTTGTGACTGACCACTATCTCACCTGATGAAATGTGCAGATTAGGCCAAAGGTATCTCTTACTGGTTCAATAACAGCTTATTCACTTTAGCCTTGAAGAGCCCTAGGTTCTATTTATCTGGAAATACAGAAGACAGGAGCGAGTACCGAACAAAAAAAAAATTTATTCAACCAAGACGTCAAGTTATAAGTTCTTCAATGGTAAATTGCATCGACTTGAAATATCGTACGAATATGTAGTTTGGATGTCAATGAAAATACAAAAATTACAGTCAACAAAAACAGACATGTATTATTTTTTACAAAAGCTTGTTTTATTGCGCCGACCTCAATTACTTTAGCAGATAGTTTGATTTAAAGTTATAGGTGTACCAGAATCTCATGGCAAATGGGGAAATAAAAAATTGTACAGGGCAATACTGGGAAAATTGGACTAAACGGTATTGATACTGCGTACTTTTTAACCGACTTCAAAAAACTTAGGAAGTTTAAGATTCGACGAATTTGTATCAGAATCTCATGGCAAATGGGGAAATAAAACTCAAGAATGGCTGATTGATTGGTTGATTGATTGATTTTTATATTTCTTTTTTTTTTTTTTTTTTTTATATAAGAGGTGGCAAACGAGCAGACGGGTCACCTGATGGAAAGCGATCACCGTCGCCCATGGACACCCGCAACACAGGGGGCATCACAGGTGCGTTGCCGACCCTTTTAGGAATTGGTAGGCTCGTTTTTTAAAGATCCCTAAGTTGTAACGCTCCGGGAATGCTGCCGCAGAAAGCTGATTCCAGATCTTTGTCGTGCGAGGAAAGAAGTTTCGCTTAAAACGCACGGTACTAGACTGCCAATCATCAAGATGGTGAGGATGGAAAGACAAACGGTTCCTCGAAGTGCGGTAGTGGAATTTAGCCGCAGGCAGCAATTCGAACAGTTCGTCAGAACACTCCCCATGATAGATACGGTATAATATACAGAGAGATGCCACATCCCTCCGCAAAGCCAAAGGATCGAGTAGGCCAAAGAGTGCCTGATTACCGACAAATCGAGCAGCTCTACGTTGGATGCGGTCAAATGGACGAATTCGGTACCTGGGTGCCCCAGCCCAGAGATGAGAGCAGTACTGCATGTGCGGCCTAACCTGCGCCTTATAAAGTTGTAAGCGATGGGCTGGCGAGAAGTACCGTCCCGCTCTATTAAGCACCCCCAATTTTTTAGAAGCTAACTTAGCTTTGCCTTCCAAATGACCACGAAACTGAACATCACTCGAAATGTCGACACCCAGGATCCCAATAGACGATTTGGCATCAAGGGGAGTACCTTCAAAACAAGGCGAAATAACAAAGGGATCCTTTTTAGTGGAGAACGCGCATACTTGAGTCTTTTGGGGATTAAACTGAACTAAGTTTAGTCTACCCCAATCTGCGACATGCTTCAGCATGATCTCAATTTGAGACTCAAGTATATTCCGGCTTTCAATGACGTGTTCCCTGGATAAATTAGCGCGACCGGTATAATACGTGTCCCCAGCACTGTCATCTGCATAGCAATGAATATTGGTATCATTCAACATATCATTGATATGCAGAAGAAATAACGTAACGTAATATTCTCGAAAAAAAAAACAAATTACTAAAACAGTCGTGAGCACAACTAATTACGAAATAAATGTTTATCTAGCCTCAAAGACTCTCTCCCACCCTGGAAACCAATTTCTTGGCGAATAATTTGTAACAGTTTCATAGCCGTTGGAATTTCCTTTCGCACAGAGTAGAATTTTGCGTTTAATCAACTCCAAATCAAAGTCATCCAAGTTGATTTTCTTCTTCCCACCTCTTCTTTTCTTAGGTACCATGTAGAAAATTCACCATCATTAGAAGTTCCCTCAGTTATAATGCAACGTATGGTAGTGCTGGGAACCCCTGTAATAAGTAGCATTTATGTAAGACAAAATATTTTATACCTAAACCTAAAAGTATCAAAACAGTTTGTTTCAACTTACCAGTCAACTCCACGACACGCTTTAAAATCGAAGATTGTGTTTGATTTACACCTCCTTCTTGGCGTATTGTATACAATATTCCTCGCTTGAGGTCTAAGCGGTTTTTTCGACATTTTCACCAGATAACAGTCGTTGAAGACGAATTACAAAATGTAAACAACGGTAAACAAACGATTTGACACAGCTGCCAGTTGACAGTGGCCATATGAAAAACAATATATTTTTACTTTTAAAAATGCCATCAGAATCTGGTACACCTATAATTTCAATAGAATCTGACAATTCTTTGATAACCATAGCCAACTTAATGGGCACGTGACAGTTAAGGTTCCTAAAGATAAGATTATATGTATAATACTAGCTGTTGCCCGCGACTTCGTCTGCGAAGAATAAGAGTATAAAAAAATAATTTGTATTGCATTTTACCGTTCCATTCAATTCAAAATTTAAGTCGGAGGCATGCACAGGAGGCATGCATAAAGTGACATTAAATCCCATGCAGCTACTGGTCGCTTGATGAATCTCTTCAAAGTTAATATCAACTTCTTATCGATGAAGTGACCTATCCAATTAACAACCGCAATGGCACACTCTATCTTTAACTCTAGTGGTGTCTTTTTTAGGGTTACGTACCTTTTTTTAGGAAAAATTGCGAAAAGCATGAATTTTTTGTCTGTCTGTCTGTCTATATCAGTAACCAATCTACAATGATCCCACACTGCGCAAATTTTGCTTAGGAGCAGAGGTCTGATAAGACTGGATGTTCATAGATACATATAAATTTGTAAGGAACCCTCGGTGCGCGAGACCGACTCGCACTTGGCCGGTTTTTTTTGTAAAAATATTATGTGTCGTATGTTGTTGTAAATAAATATATTTTCTTTCTTTCTTTAAAACCAATAAAAAATATTTTAATTACATCAATAGGGACTTAAATAATTCGGTGTCCATGTTAATCGGCCATAAAGTTTATTATATTATCATTGTTATTACACTTTGGCGCCTGTCAAGAGAATGTACGCAATGGATTCTAAACGTCTTTGACGTTACTTTACCGAAGGCGCTCCTTTCCATACGCACGTAATGTTTCGTTAAAGGTTAAAGTTTTGTTTCATGGACTGACAATGGATTTCTATTATGATGCCAAGTGCAGATGAAGCCGAAGATGAATCTCACTGGTTCAGTAATAGCTCTATGGCCTTGAATAGACCTAAATTCTATCCTATGAATGCTACTAATACAAATGAAAAAAAAAAGGTTTCCTTTCAGTGTAACCCTCTGCTTGAGTAGCCATAGGTCAAACATGAGGTCAAACCATTAAGTTACCACGGCTAAACCCTACCCCTGATTGAATTAAAGCACTTCTACATTATGACATTGATTTCAGATGCTAGGCAGCTGGTTTGTGGTGGAGTACTACGCGAGCGCCGAGGAAGCACTTTCCTACAGCTGCATGAAGTCCGTATTCGCACAGGATGATCACGTTCAAGCTGCTGGTAAAGAAAGTCAAAAATAGGACACACATTTTACACATTATGATACACGCCTTGGTCGTAATATCCGGGGCTTGTTCGCTTGAGCTTAAACCATTATATCCGACAGTTGAATTGAAATCCGAGATCGTAGTTCGTTTATGTTTCATAAGAACACCTACGCAAAATTTCATGACATGTTTCTATCTATACTTAGCGTACTAAGCGGTTTAACATGTGTAAATTCCTATCCCGAGGAATATTGATCCCGTACTTGCA
Source organism: Archips crataeganus (assembly GCA_947859365.1). NCBI lineage: Eukaryota > Metazoa > Arthropoda > Insecta > Lepidoptera > Tortricidae > Archips > Archips crataeganus. Next base: position 16,209,741 of record OX402054.1, read on the forward strand.
TTGTCACCTGAACTACATATTCGTACTAAGTTTCAAGTCGATCTCATTAACCGTTGAAGAGTTCCTGGCCGGATCACCAGAATTTCACAAAGTACTAGATATTGTCACAAGACTTACATAAATATGCCAAATTTCAATGACCAGGGCACAGGAATCACTTGAATGCGGACAGCGCAGGACCGATCGTTGTAAAACCTAAAAAGATTTTATTCCTTTGCAGATGGATCCGTGGAATGGACACCCGGGGTGACGATGAACTTCACGTATCGCTTCGCAGACGACCCGGAGGGGGAAAATCTCTTCGGAAACATCACTTGGCGCGTGGATCTGAACCAGCCCGCGCACTGGACGCACGCTGAGAGGACATGTACGATCACCAACTTTTAATGTTTTATCTTAAAGCTGAGGCCTAGCGTCGTATTCCTCAGTACTGAGGATCGTGACCCTTCTGCATGACTTTCACTCGAACGATCTTTCTCCATCAGTTTCTGCCTGTGGCTATGTGGCTATGTGAGGGCGTTGTGAACTGCAGAGTCAAGAACCTAATAGCGTGTGACGTCGTTGGATAGGTCTTCAAAAACATTATAGGTTTGCTAAGATCAAATTTTTTACGAATACGTTTGCAAAACATTAAGCTTTAACGTGCTGTTTTTTGTTTAAGTCAAATGTGTCCCTCTTTACAAGCTAAACCGATGTCTTGAAAAATCTGCAAAAATTCACAATAGTAGCCTCTCTAACATAAAAAAAAAAATGAATATTAGTTGCATGTTAGTAGGAATCCTATACAGCGCGTGACCCGACATGCACTTGGCCTTATAATTAAAATAAAAATAAAAAAAATATCACGGGACAATTCACACCAATTGACCTAGTCCCAAAGTAAGCTAAGCAAAGCTTGTGTTATGGGTACCAGGCAACGGATAAACATACTTATATAGAAAGATACATACTTAAATACATATCAAACACCCAAGACCCGAGAACAAACATTCGTATTATTCATACAAATATCTGCCCCGACACGGGAATCGAACACGATTATCTACTGTAGCATGAACAATGATCATAGAAAAGTGTTAATTGCCACAGAAACTGATGTCAATGCCAGCGGCAAAAACAGCGTAACCTAAAAGTTAGTTATTTGAACTAAAAGTAAACTTTTTGTCATCAAATGAGTAACTGCTGAATCACTATGAACATGTTAAGGAAAATTAAGTACAATGTTATTAACGTTAACGACCGCTTTAGCCTAGTTGGCAGTGACCCTGCCTACGAAGCAAGAGGTCCTGGGTTCAAATCCCGGTAAGGGCATTTATTTGTGTGATGAGCACGAATATTTGTTCCTGAGTAATGGATGTTTTCTATGTATTTAAGTATTTATTTATCTATATATAAGTACGTTTATCCGTTGCATAGTACCCATAACACAAGCTTTGCTAAGCTTACTTTGGGACTAGGTCAATTGGTGTGAATTGTCCCGTGATATTTATTTATTTATTTATTTATTTATTTATACTAAGTACCGTACAATTGTCAATATTATGATTGAACAAATCCATCAAAAAATCTGGTTTATTATAAATACAACACTTTACGTTGTAAAATTTTCAAGGTTCAGACATACTTATTGTTAGAAACCATACGTACGTTTATACTACTTACTTATTATGTCTATTATACCTATTTAAATGTATACTTATATCTTTGGTGGTTCTGTGAATGAAATAAATCCGGCCAAGAGCGTGTCGGACACGCCCAAGATAGGGTTCCGTAGCAAGTACGAAAAAATCTTTGCATACCACTTTATTAATGTGGTTGTTTTGGTCCCAACGTCGGCGGTACAGCGCCATCTATCGGCGAATTGGGTAACTAATCTACTGCAGTCTACTAGAACTAGTATGTATGTTGATTATTTTTCAGATGTAATATTTTTTTTTTATTTGAAAGAAGATACTGTTAGCGTGATCTTATAGGTACTTAAAGAGAAAAAAATGCTTGCAATGAAGGTTAAATTACAATCTTACTTTAGAAATATTTTTTTACAAAAACTTAAAAACTGCTCAACTGATTAAGTTGAAAATAATTTTCCTAGAAATTTTTAAGTTTAACTTACGTGATTTTTTTCATATTTTTGAGACGTGCGGTTCAAAAGTTAGAGAGGTAAAAAAGTTTTGAGAGAGAAAGAAAGATGTTTATTTACACATATTCGATACACAGGAAATACAGTTGACAGGAAAAGATACAAAAAAAATCATCGAATAGTATAAATTGGGTAATTTTGAACTTTCGGAGTGAATATCTCCGAAAATATTCACTTTATCAAAAAATTGTTTTAGAAAACCCCTATTTATTTTTAAATACCTATCCAATGATAGCCCACACTATAGGGTTTGTCGAGAAAAAAATCACCCCCACTTTATGTCTATGGGAGGTACCCTAAAAAAAATTTTTTTAGTTATTTTTATTTAACCACTTTGTCGGCGTGACTGATATATATATTCACGCCAAATTACGGCCTTCTAGCACTAACAGTCTCTGAGCATAGCCGCGGACAGACAGACGGACAGACATGGCGAAACTATAAGGGTTCCTAGTTGACTACGGAACCCTAAAAACGGACGGACCAATTTCTTGGTAAAGATTCAATAGGTAGGTAATTAGGGAACAAATTACCTTCACTTTTGACTCGTTCGTACCGAGAGTTTGGACGAGAAAATTCTTTGCAGTTTAAATTATGATATCAGATTGTTCCAATTACAATGTTCGATAGTAGAATACAAAAAAAATTCTTTTAAAATCTTCAAAGATCGTGTAGATCCTTAGGTGTAGGCTTTTGTAGGTCCAATTACCAAGGGCTTCTTGGAGTCCCAAGCCAGCGAAAGCCTAGAATTTTATTAGGTACCTACTCTGTATTACTCATATTACTTGAAGGAGACTAGAGTTTTCAGGGTAAAATAACGAGTTAAATGTTCACTGGTGTAAATATAAGAATGAAGTGACAGCGACAGAAAAATCTATACTAATATATAAAGCTGAAGAGTTTGTTTGTTTGTTTGTTTGTTTGTTTGTTTGTTTGAACGCGCTAATCTCAGGAACTACTGCTCCGATTTGAAAAATTCTTTCAGTGTTAGTTAGCCCATTTATCGAGGAAGGCTATAGGCTATATAACATCACACTAACACCAATAGGAGCGGAAGAATGTTTCAAAATCGGGGGTTTTTGAAGTAAAACTTCTATATCTCGGGAACTACTGCTCCGATTTGAAAAATTCTTTCAGTGTTAGATAGCCCAGTTAGATAGGGCGGGTTAGGGGCGAGTTGAGAGCGGGTGGGGGGGCGAGTTGGGAGCGGGTTGGGGGCGGATTGGGAGCGGATTGAGAGCGGGTTGGGGGCGGGTTGAGAGCGAGTTGGGGGCGGATTGGGAGCGGGTTGGGAGTGGGTTGGGGCGGGTTAGGAGCGGGTTGGAGGCAGGTTGGCAGCGGGTTGAGGGCGAGTTGGGGGCGGGATGAGAGCGAGTTGGGGGCGGGTTGGGGCGGTTTGAGAGTGGGTTGGGGGTGGGTTGGGAGCGGGTGGAAGGACGAGTTGGGAGTGGGTTGGGGGCGGGTTGGGAGCGGGTTGAGAGCGAGTTGGGGGCGGATTGGGAGCGGGTTGGGGGCGGGTTGGGGCGGGTTGAGAGCGGGTTGTGGGTGGGTTGGGGGTGGGTTGGGAGCGGGTGGAGGGGCGAGTTGGGAGCGGGTTGGGGACGGGTTGAGAGCGGGTTGGGGGCGGGTTGGGAGCGGGTTGGGGGCGGGTTGTGAGCGAGTTGGAGGCGGGTTGGGGGCGGATTGGGAGCGGGTTGGTTTATTATGAAGTTTCACTTCTTCCGGAAGGATCTAAGGAGAGCCACAATTGATGATAAAGCAAATTGGATAAAAAATAAGCTGCCCAAATTACTAATTCCACGCGGACGGAGTCGCGGGCAAAAGCTAGTAGAATAGAAAATAACTAAATAAATAAACACTAGCTGTTGCTCGCGACTCCGGCTGCAAAGAATTCGTTTATCGCTATTCCGCGGGAAGCATCCAATTTTTCCGGGATATAAAGTATCCTATATTTTAATCCAGGTTATAAACTATCGGTGGGTCAAATCCGTCAAACCGTTTGGTGTGAAAGAGTAGAAACACACGCACTAAAAATTTTCGTATTTATATCATTACTAGGATTCATTTTGTGATGATGGGCCTCATAAGAAAGCTCAAAGTCACTCAGAGGGCGATTGAGAGCGCTATGCGCGGAGTTTATCTGCGGGGTCGCGTTAGCAATGATGAAATCCGCGCGAGAACTAAAGTCACCGACATAGGTCGAAGAATCGCCAGACTCAAGTGACAGGGGGCAGGGCACATAGCGAGAACCTTTTTGCCTCATCGGCCATCAGTTCTACGAGCGCATTGAACTGATGGCCGATGGGGCAAAAAGGATGGCGTCCACGGACCGGAAGATGCAGTGTAGGTAGGCCTCCAACGAGATGGAGTGACGACCTGATTAAGGTTGCGGGATCGCGTTGGATGCGGATGGCACGGGACCGATCTGTTGGGCGAGCCTTTGGGGGAGGCCTATGTTCAGCAGTGGACGTCTTTCGGCTGAAATGATGATGATTATGATGATTTTGTCGTAGATATACCTTTTATATACCACGGCCTGCGGACATCTTAACCACCATGTTCTACTTTAAACCAACTGAAATAAGTAAACACAGTGTTTAAATTCAATGAACGTTAATCGATCATTTCCATTTCAGACGATGGCGTCTACAACACATATGTCCTCGACACGGAGTACAAGACGTGGGCTTTGCTGCTGCATTGTGCTGAACAGAGGGAAGACGCAAGATACTTGAGCGCCTTTGTCCTGTCACGCAAAACTACCCTACCAAAGAACGTTATGGCATATCTTCGAGACAAGCTGCCAAGGTACGTAACTACGGGAATTTAGATCATCATCATCATCATCGGCCTATATGCGTCCACTGCTGGACATAGGCCTCTCCCATGGCACGCCGCTGAGCACGATCCTCGGCCTCTCTCATCCAGCTCTTGCCAGCCGCCTTGCGAAGATCATCGCTCCACCGAGTCGGTTCTTCGGGTGTATATGGCCTACCCATTGCCACTTCAGCGTGCTAATGCGGTGGGCTATGTCGATAACTTTGGTTCTCTGTCGGATCACTTCGTTACAAATACAGATACGATAAAGGATTATATTAATCCCGGCTCGCACCTCTTACTTTTTCGGAATTATGTGCGAAATTACATTTGAAATTTACCATGAACTTTACGGTGAAGTAAAACTGCATACACTTGCCAAGAAATTCAATGGTATGTGTGAAGTTCCCAATACACACTGGGCCCGCGTGGGAACTACGGCCCAAGCCCTCGCATTCTGAGAGGACGTCTGTGCCCAGCAGTGGGACGTATATAGGCTGGGATAATTCATTGGATATGCCTAAAATGAAGAACGTTTTGTAGTTAAAACATAACAGTTTCTTGGTCCTTATAAAATTAATACTGTATTTAATTTCCAGGTACGATATCGACATGAAATACGTGTTCCCCATCCCCCATGACAACTGTAAGGACAAGCCTGCGCGCGCGGACTACTCTCCCGTTCTGGTGGAAGTTGACAGCAAAGTTCCTCAAAAACCTGGCGTCAGCTACAACGTCGATGGCGGCCAATAACTGCATGGTAGTCAAAGCGGTTCTCTAATTTAGATCAACATATCAAAGGAAGCTATAGCTAGACCGTTTAAATAATTCCTCGCCCGCGCGGTACAGGGGCTGGGGGGTATGACGATAAAGGGGCCGAAGAGGTGCGGGCGGCGAGCGCGCCTCGTGTGTCTGCCGCCCGCACCTCTCCCGCCCCCTTTCTCGTCATACCCCCCAGCCCCTGTATAGCAACAACTGTCGACCTTCACAAAAGAAGGGTTTTGGCCGAAAGGTGTCGCTTACCGACGGTTTCGTGGCCGGTTAACTGACACCGCGAAAGTGCCCACGTCACAGACTTCTTGTTATATATCTATCTATATGTATGTGTGTGTGGCTGCGCCCACCACGACCGTCAAAATGTAATAAACAGTGCATTGCCAGCTACCGGTTGTTTTGCTTGTCTCCCGCACACTGACATAACAGTTCTCGTGTTAGTTATTAAGTTATAATATAAATATGTATGTTAGTCTTTAAGGTATTTTTATATGGGCGGTTACGTATCAAAATACCTAAAATTAAAAAACCTAACGTAAAATAACCTACGTTCAAAATAACTAAAATCTAAATACCTAATGATTTTAAATACCTAAGCAACTAACACCTACCTACGAATTACCTAAGTTTAAAATACCTAATGGAGTAAATGTCTAATGTTTAAGATATCAACAGCTATGACACCTAAGTTTGATACACCAACATTTGAAATACCAAATGGTCAAAATACCTAAATGAAACGAACATCGCTTAATTTTCGGCGAGCGAGCGAAGCGAGCGAGCAAGACGGTTCGGAGCGGAAGCGACTTGGAATGGTTAGGTTCAAAGGCTAATGCGGGAGCGTAGCGGAGCGAAGCTCCCGCATTAGCCTTTGGTATTAGTTTTTTTTTTAACCACGTGAAAAATCTAATTTGTTTGATAAAATTTAGTATATGATTTACATTTAGGTACATTTCATAATGTTAAACACAATAATACCTAATGGAAATAATCATTTTCTGTGCTGTTACAAAAAAAATACCTAACATCGAAGGCTAAAGGCGGGAGCTACGCTACGCTTCGCTCCCGCCTTAGCCTTCTGAACCTAACCTATCCGAGTCGCTTCTGCCTTAAAAAGTCTTGCTCGCTCGCTTCGCTCGCTCGCTGCCAGCGAGATACCGGTTAGAATATACGAAAGCTTTCGGTATTTTGAATATAAGTGAAAAAATCATTAGGTATTTAGATTTTAGGTATTTTGAACGTAGGTTATTTTACGTTAGGTTTTTTTAATTTTAGACATTGCAATAAGTAGGCATTTTAAGCTTTCGGTATTTTGAATATAAGTGAAAAAATCATTAGGTATTTAGATTTTAGGTATTTTGAACGTAGGTTATTTTACGTTAGGTTTTTTAATTTTAGGTATTCTGATACGTAACCGGTTTAGCTATATAACCGAAGAATATCGTACTTGCAAGCGTGTAAATGTAGGATAAAGGAACTATTGATCCCTAGAAGTAGGGGGCTACTAAGGGATGGAAATAAAGGGAAGGTACAGACTGCTGGGTAGTATAAAATCCGACCTATTTTCGTTACTCTCAGTATCTTTATACTTAAGTGTAAATTTGTTCATTATGTTTAATTATGTTTCTTTACATGCCATTATGTTAAATGTTAATTATAAATAGATTATTAGATTTTATTATTTCAAAACTTGATTATACGCTCATTATGACAAAGCTAGTGTGTGTTTTTTTTATCAATATTACCAATATAAATGAAGCCCAATGGTATATACATACAAATGACCTAATTGTTCACTATGAGCTAACTTCAAAATTATTACATCCTTCTTTTTGTATTGGAATCAAACCCGGGTACGATAGGCTAACACTTCGAAATGCATAATGATCGTTTGATATTTATAATAAATTTGCGGGATTGTTATAAAATATCTAAACCAATCTATAACACGATCACAAAAAAGAATCGTCTAATTAAGTTTTACCAAAAATTATTTATCATCAAATTATTTTAAAACGTTCCCGTAAGCCAACTACCTACCTACTGGCTGAAATATTTCTAATTCTTTCGTAATTAACACTTTGAATTTGGAATGTCGTTGGAATAAGGTTCATTCAAACCTCAACGACCTTGTGTTACCAGACCTGTGGCATTAGAATATGCCTATACGCGTTCTGCTTTCGAAGAATCGATAGGGCACGAACATTGTTCTTTGCCATTATTAGTATGCTACGGAGGTACCGTCTGCAAACACAAAGCATAGGCACGTACGAGTGGGGTTACCAGGCAATATTAATTTTCCGAGCATGTCGGGAATTTAGATACTTTATAAGGATAACGGAGACAACATTAAGGATTATTTTTTCTTTGCGCTAAGCAAAGTGGTATGATTTCGACATTGTGTATGTAAAATGATTCAACAATTTTATTTTAAATGATACAAGATTAACACATTAGATATACTCATAATTATTTCTTCTATGGCAATGTATGATTCCCGCATCATGATTCTAGTAAATGCGTCGATATTATATTTAATTTTACAGTAGTTTACATCCCGCAGAAAATATGTCTAATAATCTATAAATATATCAAAAAAAGTCTTGACTAATTGACGGACCGACTCACTCACTGTATACCTATTGGCAAATTTACACGGCCTACACCAATGATGGTTCTGCAGGGCAATCCCTACAGAACCGCAGCTAATCTTATCGCGTGTATTAATGATAATAAAAAACTTTTATTTCAGATATTCCAATGAATTATTTCGGCGAATACATTGTAGGTACCTGTGGCCTTAAACAAGCGCAGGACCAATTACCACACGATTAGCAATAATATTTTAAGCAGGGTCCTGCCACAGGACTTTAAGTAAGTAACGAAAAGTCAGAGACATTGACGACTGGATAACCTAGATGGTTCGAGAACCCGACTACGAAGCCTGAGGTCCCGGGTTCGATTCCCGGTCGGGGTAGATTAGATATCTATTTGTATGTAAAATTATGAATAAACATGCTCGGGTCTTGGATTTTTAAGTATTTAAGTTTTGCTTACGCACAAGCTTTGCTTAATTTGGGACTAAGTAGGTAAATTAATAAAATAATTAATTGGGCACGATCAGGCTGCCAAACCAAACTGAACCTGGCAACATAATAATGTAAGGACTCTGAGAAAATGTGGGCAGACCGCATGCCCGATGGTCTGATGACATTATGGAGACAGCAGGACCGGTCTGGAAGAGAGAGACAGATAGTCGATCTAGATGGAAAAAGATTGGAGAGGCGTATGCCCAACGGTGGGCGAAAACGCGCTGAAGAAGAAGAAGAAGGTAAATTGGTGTTATTCGTCTCATGATTTATATATTTATTATTATTGATTGTTCCCCACCAATTAATATGGACAGATGATTTGGTGAAGGTCACAGGGACTACCTGGATGTGCCAGCGCAGAACCGATCAAAGTCTAAGTCTTTAATTCAATTTAGGCTTCAGTTGAAGCTCCTATGAACGTCGAAGAATCTACTAACGGTTCGGAAAAACCCCGTTGAGAAGAATCCGGCAAGAAACTCCAAGCATTGTTGTGGAACTCTTGGTTTTTGTTCAGCAGTAGACTTCTTTCGGCTGGTATGATGATGAGACACATTGTCTAGATATCTTATTATTTGATCTGGTAACCCTACGACGTTACACATGCTATTGTAATGACATTCAAACTTGACCGTGTCCAAACAACTTTGGACGACAATAACCGGGCATAATCAAATCAGTCGTCGGTGTACAACATCTTTGTACAGCACCAATAAATTTACAATTTTCACAATTCCCCCGAAGGCGACGGCAAAGAATAAAAAAATACTGAAAGACGATCTGTCGTGCGTTGTGACAAAATTGTACCAAACACCTCGTAATCGTCAAACTTTTGACATAATAGTGGCATAATACAGCAATAATTATGTTTCCGGAGCCAAAATGGAAAAAACAGAACCCTTAAGCTGCGTACGGACTGCGCGCGCTGTACCCGGGCTTGCGTGTCCTGGAACGCCATGTCCGTACGCCATGTACACGTACACTGTACACGTACACTGTACGCGTACATGGCGTACGGTCATGGCGTTCCAGGACACGCAAGCCCGGGTAGTCGTACCCGGATACGCGTACAGTGCGCGCAGTCCGTACGCAGCTTTATAGTTTCGCTATATCTGTCTGTCCGTCCGTCCAGTATAATTAATGTAAAATTATAAGATATGCAAGGCTTTATTCGTAACGGCTGCGGAACCCTATCCTGGGCGTGTCCGACACGCTCGTGGCCGGTTTTTTTAACTAGCTTTTAACCGCTAATTCGCTCGCATAAACGTTATCTGGTAATCAAATTAAAATTACGGGATTTAACTAACTTAACTTAACTATTTAACTTAATTATGACGTAGTTTTACTTTGCACGAAGTATAGGTACCCTACCCGTGCAAAATTTCATGACTAGCTGGACGCAACGGTTGAGATTTTATGATGCGCGAGGTGCATTGGTCAGTAACTTTTTGGCCTAATTATATTATTATTTTAAGTAGCTGTTTCCCGCGACTCCATATGCAAAGAATTCGTTTATTGCTATCCCGCGGGAACTATGCAATTTTCCGGGATAAAACAATCCCCGGCACTCAAAATGTCTCTATACCAAATTTTTATCTAAATTGGTTCAGCGGGTTAAGCGTGAAGAGGTAACAGACAGATAGACACTTATAGCCACACAGGCACACTTTCGGATTTATAATATCAGTATGGAAGTATGAATTGACGACCAGATGGCCTAGTGGTTAGAGAACCTGACTACGAAGCTTGAGGTCCCGGGTTCGATTCCCGTGTCGGGGCAGATATTTGTATGAAAAATACGAATGTTTGTTCTCGGGTCTTGGGTGTTTAATATGTATTTAAGTATGTATCTATCTATATAAGTATGTTTATCCGTTGCTTAGTACCCATAACACAAGCTTTGCTAAGCTTACTTTGGGACTAGGTCAATTGGTGTGAATTGTCCCATGATATTTATTTATTTTTTTTTTATTTATGAATTGGCATTTAGATTGTATAATCCGACACGGGATGTCACTATTTGCCCCTTTCTGTTTTTTTTTTGATTGTTCAATTTTACGTATTGTGGTTATCGATGGTGGCACACGTCTAGCGGCTGTCCTTAACGGGCAAAGATGAAAAAGAAAAGACTGGTAAAATGGTGTAAAAATGAGGAAGCCTTACCCAGCAGTGAGGAGATAAGTAGTAGCCTAATTTCATTGGAAAATATGAAAATAAAAAATATATAATTTATAATTGAAAATAAATTATGTAAGTATGGCCTTTTGACCTTTTTGACCGTTGACGCTGCAGAATATTCAACACTGTTTTCCAACTCGGGAGTGCCCACCAACCTCCTATCCCGGTTGAAATTTAGATGACCAGTAATCTCGATCTTTTTTTCCGCTGCAATGTCATGTGAGTCTATTATCGCTTAAGTGGCATTTTTTCTATAAGTAACTTGATTTTCGCTCGGTGCCAGGAGGTGCCAGGTTATCAACGACCGCTTTAGCCTAGTTGGTAGTGACCCTGCCTACGAAGCAAGAGGTCCTGAGTTCAAATCCCGGTAAGGGCATTTATTTGTGTGATGAGCACGAATATTTGTTCCTGAGTTATGGTTGTTTTCTATGTGTTTAAGTATTTATTTATCTATATAAGTATGTTTATCGTCGTCTAGTACCCATAGTACAAGCTTTGCTTAATTTGGGACTAGGTCGATTTGTGTAAGATTGTCCCCTAATATATTTATTTATTTATCCCTGGTTTGGCTTATCACATCACCTAGCTGTATGTGTCGCACGGACGTAGCTGTCATGCGTGGTAGCGGAAGAGCAAGTTTAAAACGTTGTATTTCATTGATATGAATATCCGCAAAGTAACACCGGAATAAATCAATTATGTATGTAAATTGTGAGCAAGTTAAAATGTAAACAAAATTAAACCTAGGTAATATTAAATCAATCTTCATAGAGCAGCGTGAAATCGTAATATGTACAGTAAATTACAGTAGTTTATTAGTGAAAATAAACGGATCACTCACGTCTTAAAACGAGTTTAACTCGACATGTTTCGGGCTAATCCGTAGCCCTTTCTCTCGGAGTCACACGTCACGGCGGCTGCCAAACGTGCACTGCGTGCTAACGCCCTGGTCGCGCGGCTACTCGACGCAACTGACAGCGACACACAACTACCCCCGTTTTCATCATCACTTTTATTGTAATTTTATTGTCATAATACAGTAGTTGATTTTAATTTTTTTTAGATATAGGTTTTGCGTTAGTTACTATTACTACCTATGCCTGTAAATACTAGAGGGTCGCTTCCTAATTTGGCCAGTGTTGCTGGGCTTCGATCAACAATACAACTGTTGATCGATGTTGCTGGGTAAATATTCGAGCGTTTTGATTGCGCGGTTAAACGTCATTACCATTCGACGATTATTACCACAACCGAAGGACGAATCGCGCGAAATTTCATCAAACTAGATTCAGCATCGGTACTGTCTTAAGTTTTCATAAAAAGATAACCCATCCATTTTAATAATCTCTGCTCAAATGGTAATGACAAAAAAAACCGCCGTAAAAACGCTGAATATTTACCCTGCTCATCTTTCCAGAAATTACTATAAATTTTACAAAACTCGCCAGATCATGGGAAATTGGTTCTAAAAATTCGTAGAAAGGTATGAAACGCTTAAAAAAATCCCGGGCTCAATTCCTGAAGTCATCTAGGTACGCGACTATTTAGGATTTTCGTTGACAACGCTATCTCCGGCCTATACCTAGATACGTCCCACTGCTGGGCACGTACTTCTTTTCAAAATGAGAGGAAATTCTGAATTCTTTTGTTCATTGCTATGCTGGCTTAGTTGGAAGTTGACCCGTGGGAAAATTAAAATTCGCAATATTTTCCTTCACCGTGAAGCTAATGGTAATTTTCAAATATAATTTAAACTTATTAGAGATAAACGTAATCAGCAGTAATCAAACCAAAAAACATAAATTATACTTTAATAGAACTGTAGGTACTTTAGAAAACGGATCACTCACGTCATAAAACGAGTTTAACTCGACATGTATCGAGCTAATCCGTAGCCCTTCTTCATACGGCCCGTTATTTGATCAATAGTTAAGCAAACTAATAAATAGTCAAATAGCCTTTGAAATGCGTTAACTATTGTTATGTTTGCCATATATTTTAACTATTACTTTGTTTAACTATTGATCAATAAACGGGCTATTAGTTAAACTCGTTTTAAGACGTGAGTGATCCGTTTATTTTCACTATGAGTGAGTCTCACGGCAGTTTCATGTTTAAAGTGTACTTCACTAATAATAATAAATTATTTCAGCAGTCAGCGCTTTCTTCACTGTGTAGCTACATATGTATTCTTTGGCAACGCATCGGTAATTCAACCATGTTGCGCAAAGTCTCGCTTATAAATATGGCGGGAACTCCTTTAGGTGTTTTTCATGACAACACTAACATGGGTGGTGCGCGGCTGTGTGTTCTCTTGGTTGCGGTAGTGAGTGTGAAAATTATGGCGGCACAGGTTTGTAAACAAGCCACTTTTTTACATGCATTTATTTCCATTGCAGTGCTTGTTTTATCAATTATCAACATCATCAACAACAACATCCCAACTTATTATGCGTCCCAATTCAGGGCACAGGCCTCCTCTCGTAGTTTTCACGCGGGCCATTATTAGATTGGGAGCTTCACACACGCCACTGGATTTCTTCGCAGGTGTGTGTAGGTTTCCTTGCGATGTTTTTCTTCACTGCAAAGTTCATGGTAAATTCCAAATGTAATTTCGCACGTAACTTCCGAAATACTCAGAGGTGCGAGCCTGGGGTCGAACCCACGACTCTCTGCTGGAGAGGCCATAGGTCAGGCTACCTGGCTTGAATGCTCGTTTTTATCAAATCTTGCTAACATATTATTATTTACACCCAGTTTCAGTCGGATTGACTTTAAATTTGGTATGGTCAAGTGCAAAAATAAGTATCGATTTAATCCTCCCATCATCATATGTATGCCTATACCTTAATTCGACGACATAAGAGCTATGGGACATATTTATGAGCATATTGTGTGCACCCATATTTTTACACTTGACTGTACATAGGAAAGAAAAAATCCTGAACAACACCCGCTACTTAATTAAATCATCTTCTTTTAACTTAATTAATGAGCATAACACACGCTGTAGTAATTCTTCATGCTGAAACATAAAATAGTTCTTAATTAACCGCTTAAAAAAATTACTCCCGACAGTAAAAAAGCTTACCTATAAACATTATCGTGCAACTAGCACATAATACATAAATAATGAAAACTGAGCAATATTATTAATTTAATATATAAAAATCTCGTGTCACGGTGTTTGTTATCGAACTCCTCCGAAACGGCTCGACCGATTCTTATGAAACTTTTTTCTCTACACTCGGTAGGTCTGAGAATTGGTCGTAGGCTATTTTTTATCCCCCCCCCCCCCATTCTTCGCGGACGGAGTCGCGGGCAACAGCTAGTAATGTATAAAATCTAGCCAATCTTGTGTCGACTACCGACGCGTAGTGCAGGGTTCCGTTTTCATTTATTAATTTATTTATTTATTGATTTAATTGGAACACAAACAGTCAAACATAGCTCTCATGAACAAATAATAAGATGAGTTGACTCATTGAACAAAATGGTGTTCACATTCATGTAACAAATTTCGAAAAATTCAGCCTATTACTAGCTGAATATGACGGGCGCATAAGATCACTAGAAATATATCAAAATTATTTATATCGACGCTTGAAAGGAGAAATTATCTGAGCGACATATTGCGCTAAATAGAGTAAACTAGGTACACTATGTAATAGTAATACATTTTGAGTTCGAACTCTATTTAGACCAAAATGTCGCTTAGATAATTTCTATTTTGAACCTTCGATATTTAGAAATATTCAATGTCTAATTTATGGAATCAGGCGATACTTTGCGGAGGTCCATATTAATGAACTGAAACAATTACTTTGCTCACCCGCGACCTTACGATAGTTACGTTTATGTAAGAAATGCGTGTTCAAGCAGTTCCTCCACCTCCACACTGTACGAACACACACAAATCACACAAACCCAACCATCACCACCACCAAACTACACTGACGCGTTTCGAAATCAACCAGAGCTCATCTTCAGAGTTGGCACCACAACCGTACGCTATGATACCAAATGTTAAACTCCAACACACATCACACACATAACACACAACGGTTTACATACATAGATAGATAGAAATCATTTATTAAAATAAAAACAAATGCAATTTAAATTCCAATAAATGCGCCAAACTGGAGTGACCATACATACATACATACGTTAAAGAACCAACTTAAAATATTAGCATCCGCCTTTAAAGAATTATGTGTACACGATTGACTGGTGACAGTGAAACTCGAGAGTTTAAATTAGCCTTAGATAGAAAAATGGTTTCTGATACAGCCTTTTTTGTTGACGTCATTGACGGTAATTTATTACTGCATTGTCATCACATACCAAATTTCAGATAAATTGGACTATTGTTCCAACTTGCATCTTCCAAGTAGGCGGTAACACACGTTCAAGATTTGTTTGCATGCTATATGTGTAGTCTATAGTAACAGGGGAAGTTAATAAAAGCCAGCTACAAAATTATCAAACTTGGTCTTACTTAAATAAATAAATAAATATTAGGGGACAATCTTACACAAATCGACCTAGTCCCAAACTAAGCAAAGCTTGTACTATGGGTACTAGACGACGATAAACAAACATACTTAGGTATATAGATAAATAAATACTTAAATACATATAAAACATCCATAACTGAGGAACAAATATTCGTGCTCATCACACAAATAAATGCCCTTACCGGGATTCGAACCCAGGACCTCTTGCTTCGTAGGCAGGGTCACTACCAACTAGGCTAAAGCGGTCGTTCGTCTTCTTTCGATTTTAGGCGAAATAAAGCCTCATCTGATCTGATCATTTTCATTATAATTAAAAGTAAGGACCAATACAATATGCAGCCATAATAAGCGAGACGACGACCGTCTCAACAGCTTCGTATCTAATCTTCCAAAACTAATGGACAGAACCACGAAACAATGGAATTTCTGAAGGAACAATTCACATATAAACACACATATAACAAGAAACTTCAAGCAGTCTTTTCAGGGTCAAACGTAGTTATTCACGTTTTAAGGTGAAATCAATTTGCGACCTTATACCTAATGATGTATAACCTAATTAAGAGCCAGAGTAATACGAGTATGGAGCCAATCAAGGAAATCTTGCTGGGATCTCAATAGAACACACCTCCGACACATAATCGGTGCGTTCATAGGACCTTCGGAACTACATGTAGGTATATTAATATGCAGTGCAAAAACGGGACTACAGGACAATGATGATTGCAGAATATCTGAGAAAAAATAAAACAAGTAAATCATCGTGTGTGAATGTGATGCCCAAGATTAGAGACTTTAAGGCACTATCAAATATAAAAACGATGGGATAACTACGAAGAGGGAGTAAATTCGCCCACAAAAGATGTCTGTGCACATACGTGTATCCGGAACTCCTATTAGTAATAGTACATTACTGCAGCGGCCGCGAAATAGGGGATTGCCGGCCAAGTAGTTATAGATGGCCGAGTGTCAACGAGGCCATCTAGAGATACGAGGCCGGCAATCCCTGTTCGTGGCCAAGGCTTGTATAGAGTTTTTCTCAAACATGCATCATCATCATCACCACCATCATCACCGCCATCATCATCACCATCACCATCACCATCACCATCACCAACAACATCATCAACATCCATCAACATCCATCAACATCCGTCAACATCCATGAACAAGAACATCCATCAACATCCATCCATCCATCCATCAACCAACATCCATCAACAACCATCAACATCCATCAACATCCATCAACATCCATCAACCAACATCCATCAACATCCATCAACATCCATCAACAACCATCAACCAACATCCATCAACATCCATCAACATCCATCAACATCCATCAACATCCATCAACATCCATTAACCAACATCCATCAACCAACATCCATCAACATCCATCAACCAACATCCATCAACATCCATCAACATCCATCAACCAACATCCATCAACATCCATCAACCAACATCCATCAACATCCATCAACATCCATCAACATCCATCAACATCCATCAACATCCATCAACATCCATCCATCCATCCATCCATCAACATACATCCATCCCTCCGTCCGTCCGTCCGTCCGTCCGTCCATCCGTCCGTCCATCCATCCATCCACGTCGACCACGTCGACCTATTAAACGTCATGGTGCTGTGTCACATAAAACAATAGACGATCACTTTGCTGGCCTTGGCCAGCAATGTTGTATGAAATTCCATTATTGACCTCTCGTCTAGCCGCACCTGCAACGTGACAGTTCGTGGCGTATTTTAAGGAACATAACGTCAATATTTCATAGCATGTTTGAGAAAAATAATATGATCATAAGTATGAAGGGCGAAAGAAAGTAAAGGCGCCAACGAGCGACCAATATGTGTATCCTCACTTCACATGCCCATTCTCTTTTAAATTGTACGGCCATAAGTGATCAAAACATTATCATCATCATCGACTGACATCTCTTGCTTGAATAATATAAATCACTCACTGGTGTGTAAAGGCCTCAGAAAGACAGGTTCTCGAGCAAGCCAGATGTGTGCAAATTTCCTTACCGAAAAGCTCATGATTATTTCAAATGTGGCTTTACACATAAATTCAGAAATACCTTGTGATCCTAGTTCTGGGACGAATCCACGATTCTCTACGTGAGAAGCATTAGATCAAACTCTAGGATGCTACAGATTTCTAGCCTGTATAGGTATCAATACTATAATGAGAGTTTGCTCTTGCTGTTCGGGACAGCTCTAAAACTTTCCGTCTTAACACAAAGTTTCTGTTTATCTGGCTTAGCTAGGAAACTTTTGCAACTGCGGGTTCGTTAAACATCTTTATATGGCCCTAGAGAGTGTCACTGCAACTCACCAGTGGTAATGTACTCTGGCTCGGTGGGCTGCAGTTTCGTTGAGTTGAGTGCACAACTTAAAACTAGTACATTTAACGCAGGTTGTTACAGATTTCTTCGGAAAAAGTGTACAAGTAATTGGAAAGTTCTAAATTTGACAAGAAGTTAAACCTCCCATCAGTCCCATCACAAGTAAAGAAAAAAGTAGTAAAATTAGTAATCCGTAAAAACATAATTACTTACTTTATTTTTCAGCGAAATATTGAATCTTCAGTGGGCGGTCGGTGTTTAAATTGATAGATGAGGAATTTTATTGTCCACCGAGTTTTTGATTTTACTGAAAAACTATAGCCCTCTTGGATGCATCAGTAGCTATATTACACCATATTAATATATTTTACGGACCAGCTGCTGCCCGCGTCTCCGTCTGCAAAGAATCCTTTTATCGTTATCCCGCGGGAACTATGCAATTATCCAGGTTATAAACTATCTTTGTGCCAAATTTCATCAAAATCCGTCAAACCGTTTTAACGTGAAAGAGTAACAAACATCCATCCATCCATCCATACTTACAAACTTTCCCGTTTATGATATTAGTAGGAAAGTAGGAAGTAGGATAGGACAAATGCCCCAAAATACTTTCACTTGTAAGCTAATACCTGTTTAATTATATTGTATTATTGTTACAATATACCTACCACAATACCACACCCAATATTGGAATTTTTGTTCATAGTCTACTTTCATTAAAAATGTTGAAGAAATTCTCCCAGTAATCGTATTGCAAGTCATGATTCCTGCTTACAATCTTTTGTTTCCATTTACAGCCTATCTTTGGGACAAAAATATGGTGTGACATGTTTTGCGACGATGACGATGGCGACTACGACGACGACGACTCCTCCGAAGACTATTGGGATTCCTTTTTCAACCCCTGTACTGGCTGTGAGACCAAAAAACCGTCAAAGAAAAAGACAACAACGACGACAGTAGCACCTGGGATGCAACAGCCGTTCAACATTATGATACGTAAGTCTTGTCTTTTTACTACGAATAAGTCTAAGTTCGTACATCAAGGTTTCATCTACAGTCGTAACTCCAAACCAAATAATTACTTACATGCCTACTGACAGGTTAAAAATAACTTGAGTCAAATTCAAAATTCAAATTCAAAATCAAATTGTTTATTAAAATAAATAATTATTTACACGAAAAGTCGTTAGTAAGCGCTGAGATTATGTCTATGTGTTGGTAAACTAAGACCGACATACTAAAGTACTGACTCATCAATCACTGAGTCATCAATAAGTTAACGTCTACATACGACACTTACACTAAAGACAGTAGATGGTTCTTTTACTTGTACCACTTCACTCCTACCGTGGACCTGTCGAAGACCTGACCTGTTTTACCTACTGTAATGTCTGTAAAATCGCTGTCAATTGAAATTGCGAACAATGTAAATAAACCATTTAATGAAATATCCATATTCTAGCACTTGTTTATTGTTTTAATGGTTTAGGATAGTGTTGTGGTAAGTATTGATTAAATAACACACGGATTTAGCACTATTTGATGAGGGAAAATGGAGATTAAAGACATTTTAAATACAAGGTTTGTTTACATTGTTTGCAATTTCAATTGACTGACAGTTTAGATATTAATGAACTAAAACAATTACTTTGCTCACCCGCGACCTAACAATAGTTATACGTATATGCAAGAAATGTGCGTTCATGCAGTTCCTCCACCTCCACACTGTACGAACACACACAAATCACATAAACCCAACCATCACCACCACCAAGCTACACTGACGCGTTTCGAACTCAACCAGAGCTCATCTTCAGAGTTACCACAACCGTATGCTATGCTACCAAATGTTAAACTTTTTTGTTGTTTGGTAGCATAGCATACGGTTGTGGTAACTCTGAAGATGAGCTCTGGTTGAGTTCGAAACGCGTCAGTGTAGCTTGGTGGTGGTGATGGTTGGGTTTATGTGATTTGTGTGTGTTCGTACAGTGTGGAGGTGGAGGAACTGCATGAACGCACATTTCTTGCATAAACGTAACTATTGTAAGGTCGCGGGTGAGCAAAGTAATTGTTTTAGTTCATTAATATGGACCTCCGCAAAGTAACGCCGGATTCAATAAATTAGTTTAGATATTAGTATGCGATACGATTAAAACAAATAAATAATTACCAGGCTACATGAGAAATTCAAAATCCTGGCGGGGAGAAAAGGAATAAGTGGGAATAACCATGATGTATCAAACTAACATGCCAAAATCGTTTTTCCAGCACCCTCAAACGGTATGAATCTGACAATGGTTAACACTGGCATGTCTTGGCTGATGAACTTCATGCCATGGCCAGCGCAGCCGGCCAAAGCGACGACAGCCGCCGCCGCGACCACTGCCGCCCCTGCCACTACCAAGGCTGGCACCACAGCAGAAGCTGGCACTACAGCTGAGGCCACTACTGCGAAAGCTTAAGGACTTGCAATGACTTTATTACTAGTAGGGATTACAAAATAATTTTAAGACACGACTCCAGTATAAAACGCTTTATTTTAGCCCTAAAAACCAGATTAATTATCGATGAACTGCAAAATAAGACTTTTTGCTGCTTAAAACAAATAAATAGTTAGTTGATTGAGTTTGCGAACAAGTGACGACATAAGTTGCTATTGTCATTTAAACACTATGAGAGAATTGTGTTTTGATAGCTCATAAAAAGTACCGTTGATCAGTGGTGTCAACATCCCTATTGATTCAGACGTTATTTTTGGAAGGTCCATATCAATGATGATGATGGTGAATGATTCATGATTATAGATATTTAATACACGTCGGAATTAAAAGCGACAATTTATTGCTAAAATTGCCTCGATGTTTTGACTACATTACAGCTGCCGTGGTTACAATTAGACTTCTAACTCCCAGTGCAATGACGCTGCAATGTGGTCGATACATAAAGGTAAACTATGAGTCAAAATTGAAAGCTTAAAACAATTTTTCATGGTTAATTACATTGGACGTATAATACTGGATACGTGGAAATATCTGGAGATCATTAGAAGTAATCAGGGTCTACATCTCGCAATAGATTATTGTATGTTGTGCGATGTACGTGTAGAATATAGTCAAATGCCAACTCGTTTCGGTTTTAAAAAAACTCGCTTTGATCAATTTTTAACATCACAAACTCACTGGGAAATGCCTACTTTCCGCACCTGTATCGTAAATAGCTTTAGTGTCATAGCTGGACTTATTTCTTAGCATGTACAATCCCAAACCTAGTTCCGCCGTTCATAAACCCACATAGATACATCACACAGTTTCAACTACATCTAGTCCAAAACGTGTTAGAATGAACTAAGTGTTTCATAGCCCTTAAGTCTGAAGTTCAGACTCTGAACTTGCAAGAAAAATCGTGCAAGTTGCATTACATAGCGAAACTGTAAAGCTTGAGTTTGAAGTGGTCAATTGAGCGGCGCAATGTAATGCAAAATTACACAATTTTTCCAAAATGATCATCACCGGGGCTATAGATGATTTCTGACGAATATTGACTTTGGTTTCTTAAGAAGAAGTAATAATATTCTTAACATATTACTTAAATAGGTTTTTTTGTAGTAATGTATGTACGTTTCTCGACTTTAGAACGACTGTTGAATACTTTGAACATAGTTCAGGGAGGAATTTAAAAACGAATCAATTTTAACATCCCCCTTAACTATTTACCCTCGTATACGCCTTTAATTTTAGTATATCAAAGTCCTATACGTAGTCTTAAGTAGTTACGAGGTATTTAAACAACTTATATAACATTGTTGTAAAGAGTACAAATAATTTAAATAGGCGTTAGTGTTTGATAAAAATGTTGTAAATATACGTTGTTTTATTTGATTAACTAGGCAATGAACACACCCCAAAAGGTCAAAAAGGTCAAAAGTCTTTGACCAGTGTGTGTGGCCAGTGATGAATTATAGCATAGCACTGAGACGTAGCCGCTAACAACGGGCTGGCATGACAAAGCTCAAGGTCACTCAGAGGGGGATGGGGAGAGCTACGCTTGGAGTTTCTCTGCGGGATCACGTTAGAAATTATGCAATCCGCGCAAGAACTAAAGTCACCGACATAAATCGAAGAATGATTAGACTCGAGTGGCAGTGGGCATTGAACATCGTTCCAAGAACTGATGGCTGATAGGGCTAAAATACTCGAATACCGTCCACGGACTGGAAGACGAAGTGTAAGTGCCTCCACGCAAGTGAACAAAGTTAAATTAGCTAGGCTAGGCCTCTAGACTAGGCTGGTGTCTTGCCGGCGCGTGTGAGTGAGAAAACTGCGCAAAAACCAACAGTTTTTAGGGTTCCGTACCCAAAGGGTAAAAACGGAAACTCTATTACTGAGGCTCCGCTGTACGTCCGTCCGTCCGTCCGTCTGTCACCAGGCTGTATCTCGGGAACCGTGATAGCTAGAGAGTTGAAATTTTCACAGATGATGTATTTCGGTTGCTGCTATAGCAACAAATACTAAAAAATGGAATAAAATAAATATTTAAGGGGGCTCCCATACAACAAACATGATTTTTTTGCTCGTTTTTGCTCGATATTGATAACGGCAACAGGTAGACACTTGAAATATTCACAGAATATTTAATTATATATTGACTTTAAAAATAAATAATTAAATTAAAATAAAAAAATATTTAAGGGGGCTCCCATACAACAAACGTGATTTTTATAGATAATTGTACGGAACCCTTCGTGCGCGAGTCCGACTCGCACTAGGCCGGTTTTTTATAAGTAGATCAATAATACAACTATATAAAACATGCAATTGTTAACGGATCACGATTAACGTTAACTTGCGTTAAATCTTATCTTCCGAAATGTAACGCTTTAACGTTTAACGAAGTTAACTTTTTGTAACGGATTGGCAATTAACGAAGTTAACTGTTTGATTAACAGTGCTCAGCTATAACCTGCTTATAGATCTTACATCAAACACTTAGGTAGTTATGTAGATCGTCTATCCAGTTCGCCTTCTCCAAACCGTGACGAAAATATCATATTGCACACGGGCTGATACGTATCGGGCTAGGTAACTGATTGATTATACATGTACCTCGATTGGTAGCATAATTTCTAGGTGCCTCGACCGAGATTCGCTCGAGCTGATACCCGAATATACGCGTTTTTATTTACGCGTGTTGTGGAGAAAAACTCCACATCATTGAAATCGTAAGAGCTGCTTCCGAAATTCCCGAAATAAAATAATACACAAGAATTACCAATAATTTTACAGGCTGCTAACGAACACACGCACCAACGCACCCATTCACGCACGCACGCAGACACGCACGCACACACAGGCACAAAAAAAATCGCATTAATAACATTAGTAGGATTAATAGAACAGAGTCCTTGTTCTTTTTTTTTTAATTAATCAACCTTAAATACAGGTAAAGCGCACAATAGCATGATGCTATTACAACGTCACCACGGCATACAAACACGATATATCACTTTGTACGAGATATCGCTGGGAAACAAAAAATACCACCCAGAAATAATATCCACAGTAACTTGTTTCTGAGTAAAAAGCTTTTAAAAACGTTTTTTGGGTAAACCTACTTAAGCTTTAAAAACTTCCGTGCAGCAGCCATTATGAAACGCTTTTTTGCGGCTAATAGGTAAGTACTCAATAAAAATACCTAATTAAATTAAGGAACTTCAGTGATCTGAGGTTTTTTCGTGACCGTAGAAGAATCCAAAGACCGAAACAATCCAACTGTTGATTGAATATTTTTACCCACGACGGTACGGAGAAGGTACATGCGTTTGGAGTGAGAGGATGTTTGTGCAAACCAATGCTGCCATTTATAAATAAATAAAAATAAATAAATAAATATCATGGGACAATTCACACCAATTGACCTAGTCCCAAAGTAAGCTTAGCAAAGCTTGTGTTATGGGTACTAAGCAACGGATAAACATACTTATATAGATAGATACATACTTAAATACATATTAAACACCCAAGACCCGAGAACAAACATTCGTATTTTTCATACAAATATCTGCCCCGACACGGGAATCGAACCCGGAACCTCAAGCTTCGTAGTCAGGTTCTCTAACCACTAGGCCATCTGGTCGTCTAACGTACTGGTTGTTGGGCCATTTATCTCCAGAAATACTAGTTCCGAAAGTAGTACCTACCTAGCCTAGTGGTTCATCTATGGCCTCTCAAGCAGAGGATTGTGGGTTCGGACCCGAGTTTGAATTTCTGAGTTTTTCTGAATTTTCGAATTTTACCATTTTTACCTTGAGCTTTACGGTAAGGCAAACATCGTGCAGACACTTGCACACACCTGTGACCTGTGACTGGGCCCGCGTGCTCTCATTCTGAGAGGAGGCCTGTGCCTTTCAGTGGAACATATATAGGCCGGGATCATAAAGAATTAGCCAGTAATTAATATTGGTGGATATGTTGGCACTGCAACAAGGTAGCGACAAACTTGATGCACATTGTCCTGACCCAGGCCCATACTCCATATTCATATAGCATTCGCCGAAACGCACTCAATTAATTCGTCTAATTAAATGTTTTCTCGTCTAAAAATAAAACAAAATGGCGGGGTGCATCGTCACAAAGAAGAGGAACGACCGCTTGATTGCTCTTGAGGCAGGGACCGGATGCCCTTAAGCTTAATTAATGTTTTTAAACGATACATTGCTCTTTAGTGGTGGTCGAAAGTATCCGCATTGTGGACCTTAATCCAATGACTTAAGAAATACTCGCGTGTGAAATTAAGCAGGCAGTCACGAGGATCAAACAGAGATGACCAGGGGTCAACTGTCGGTAAACTTTCTACTGGTTGTTGGGCCCTTTGTTAGGGTTCTCTTCCTCAAAAGGAAAAACTCATCATCACAACCAAATTGTCTCCGAAATTGATGTAGGAACTGTTATAATGGGGGTGATTTTTAGCTGCTTTGAAACAGATTCATTATAGTTCTGTTAGTCGATGAGTTGTCCTAGAAGTAACGTCATATCTAGCAATCGCCGTGCAAAATATATGGGAGAATAGTACCTACCTATTAATATACGCGCAAAATATACAAACTTTACAGAAAGGAATGAAAAGAAAACTTAAAGTAACCTAATCTAAACCTATATTACCCAGATCACTGCTATTGGGCAGGATGACCATAAGGCTAGATGTATTTCCTCGCGTTTAGGTAATTTCGTCCACATTCCCACTTCGTCCACATTCCCATTTCGTCCACATTCCCATTTCGTCCACATTCCAATTTCGCCCTTTTCCCACTTCGTCCACATTCCCACTTAGTCAACATTTCTAGCCGATTTCAACTTAGCTTAATGCTCAGGGAAGATTTTATTTTGTGATTTAGGTATTCATGTTAAGAAAAATACTAGCTAAGCACGGTGCGGGTCAATTACTATTCAGATACACTACCAATTTCGTTACTATTTTGTTATGAAATGGGAATACGGACGAAATAGGAATATGGACGAAATGGGAATGTGGATGAAATGGGAATGTGGACGCATTGGGAATTAAATTGTGGACGAAATGCGATTGCTGACGAAATGGGAATGTGGACGAAGTGGGAATGTGGGCGAAATGAACCTAAACGTTTCCTCGTTGTATGCCAATGCCGAAACGTTGACCGAGGAAAGAGCCAGCCCTATGGTCACCAGTCAAAATTTTAAAAGTTTTTGAGCTTCTGTTCCTACGGCTCAAGAGTTACAACAGTAAAACTTACAAAGCATGTTTTGACAGCTCATGAAAAATAACCTCAGGTGATCGGTAGAGTCATAACATCATCCTTTTTTATACGGAACCCACACGCGAGAACCAACTCGTGCTTGACTTTGCCTACTGCAGGTCAAAATTATTCAATGTTATTGGCGTCCCATTATTTTTTAATATTTACTTGTTGTTGCCCGCGCCTCTGCCTGCGACGAGTATGTTTAGCGCTATACCGCGAGAACTGTGCAATTGTCCGGGATAAAAGTATCCTATAAGCTGAACAAAATTTAATCAAGATACTCGATTCCATCCGGTTTGTCATATTTTTCAAGCGACTTCAGTTATAATAACTAACAAATATGGGTGGAAACCAAAAAGTTGTGTCATGTTAAACCGTAGTAGCAATACTAAAGACTGACTGGAATATGGAAATGCCCGTAATGGACAATTATCGTATCAGAACAGAAAAGCTTCATACAAATTTTAACTACCGTGGTTACACTTTTTGAACTTCAGTAATCAGTAATCAGTAATCAGTAATCAGTCACTTTATTTGCTAGAAAATAGGTAGGTACAATAGTGGATGGTGGTATTTTTACTTCATCGATATGGCAAAGTTTATCTGAAGACCTAGGGTTACCACATCAAACGATCGGTAGGCTTGGCTTGGGATATTAGGTTCAGATGCAAATAAAACAAATTCTTTGTACAATTATTTAATGAATGACACACAATACACAGAGTACAGTGAGAGAGATAGAGATAAGTCCGGCTTTGTACAGTCAGCAACAAAAATATGAATACACTTAAAGTACCAAAAATATGTGTATACACGCCTTATGCCCTGGTAATAGAGTCGTGGATAGGGAATGCAATCCCGATCTCGCGGGATCCCGATCTCGCGAGATCTCGTGTAATTTTTCGGGATCAATCCCGAAGCATAATATGACGAGATCCCGTTCGAGATTGCCGGGATTGGGCGGCAGCAACGCTACACACATCTACTCGGGGCGCGAGCGGTGCGCGATAAACGAGCTTAGATAAATTAGAGTCAGTCATAAAAAAAGAAATGAATTTATTTGAGTGTGGAGGAACAAGGGGGAGATTTTTGCAGTTTGCATATAATTGTTTAGTCACGCTGTTGCCAACCAGTGTTGAGTCGGAGAGGGCACTCTCAGCAGCTGGGTACATTGCAACGGACATTAGATGCCGTTTAGCAGTTAGCACTCTTAATACACTTTGATTTTTAAGAAGCTACTTTCAAAATCACCCGTAACTACTTTCTAATCTCCTTGAGTTACTACTTTTTGTTTTGATTATGCTAATTTCCAAAAAAAACTTCAATTATTTCGTTAGTAATATTGAAGAATAAAGGTTTTTGTTTTCTTTCAAATAATATTTTATTTTAAATAACCTCACTATCACAAACAAGCAGTTTTCATCGTTTTCAGTCATTTACATTTTTTTTAAACTAGACGAGATCCCGAAAATTCCGGGATCTCGCAGGATTGATATTTCTAATCCCGCGGGATCTCGAATTTGCGATCTCGAGTCGGGATTGCATTCCCTAGTCGTGGATACATATTTTTGGTACTTTGGGTGTATTCATATTTTTGTTGCTGACTGTACAATTATGTTTCTCTTCGTATCTGTTAATTTCATCGAAAATGTTAAGTCAATATTATGTAGTCAACTGTACAGTAAAGAGTTTTACATAGGTACGGTCAAGTGCAAAAATAAGTATCGATTTAATCCTCCCATCGTTAAATACCTATACCTTAATTCGACGACATAAGATCTATGGGACATATTTATGAACAAGTTGTGTGCACCCATATTTTTACACTTGACTGTACATGCAGTACAAGAAATAAAAAATACACTATAAAATAAACAACACGCTTTAAAAAATAAAAAATAAATTTTAATAAATTTCAATTCACTATTCTTATAGTGCAGTAAAAAATCTTAATAAGCAATTATTATATTGTTATATCCAGATCAAAATTTGTAAACAATTCTAAATATTGATAAAATAAATAATAATAGTTTAAAATATTTTATTGTAAAAAAAGCGTGGGGTGCATGGTGTCAATTGTCAAGGATTGTCATTTTGATAACATCTTAAAAAGCACCCCACGCTTTTTTTACAATAAAATATTTTAAACTATTATTATTTATTTTATCAATATTTAGAATTGTTTACAAATTTTGATCTGGATATAACAATATAATAATTGCTTATTAAGATTTTTTACTGCACTATAAGAATAGTGAATTGAAATTTATTAAAATTTATTTTTTTATTTTTTAAAGCGTGTTGTTTAGTTTTTTTTAACTATTATTTATTTCCTATTTTTTAGTTGCATTTTTTCTTTCTAACTTTACTCCCTCACCTACAACCCCCAAACCCCTAAACCCAACCCCCCAACATCCCCCACCCCATTTACCCAAACCCCCCTCAAACCCCACACCCTTACCCCCAATTCCCTAAACCCCCCTTACCCCCTCCTCATTTTACAAACCCCCGAACCACCTAAACCCAACCCCCCTAACACCGAACCCCCATACCCCCGGAACCCCCCACCCCCACCCCCCCTTCCAGTTCCATCATCAAACCCTTGTTACCATCTAGGCCTCTTACCCCCTCCCCATTTCCCACAACCCCCCAAAATCACTTACCCCCGAACCACCCAACACCCCCACCCTATTTCCCGTAAACCCCCCCCCCATCCCCTAACCCCAACCGCCACACCCTAACCCCCAACCCGCCACCTACCCCCCTTCCAGCTCCATCATCAGACTCTTGTTACCATCTAGGACCAAAGTACTCGTCAAAACGAATCAAACGAGCCCAAACTCGATGGGGTTGTTTCGTTTTATTGTGGAGTGCCTTTGGCCATCTTCCAGCTCCATCATCAGACCCTGGTTACCATATGGGATCAAAGTTCTCGTCAAGACGAATCAAACGAGCCCAAAATCGATGGGGTTGTGTCGTTTTATTGTGGAGTGCCTTTGGCCATCTTCCAGCTCCATCATCAGACCCTGGTTACCATATGGGATCAAAGTGCTCGTCAAGACGAATCAAACGAGCCCAAACTCGATGGGGTTGTGTCGTTTTATTGTGGAGTGCCTTTGGCCATCTTCCAGCTCCATCATCAGACCCTGGTTACCATATGGGATCAAAGTGCTCGTCAAGACGAATCAAACGAGCCCAAACCCGATGGGGTTGTGTCGTTTTATTGTGGAGTGCCTTTGGCCATCTTCCAGCTCCATCATCAGACCCTGGTTACCATCTGGGATCAAAGTGCTCGTCAAGACGAATCAAACGAGCCCAAACTCGACGGGATTGTGTTGTTTAATTACATAGTTCCTATGGCCACCATCCAGCTCCATCATCAGATCAGCTCCATGTTACAATAATATTGCATTGTCATCCAATTTACACATATGTGCAAAATTTCAGCTCAATCGGAAACCGGGAAGTGGGTCAAAATCGCGCCCTAAGGAGTCGGTTACAAACAAACATACATACATACAAACATACAGGTGAAGCTAATATAAAGCGTGTAAAAACGCTAAAATAGCCGTTTCGCGCGCAATAAGAATCGTGAAGATGCTACTTGTGCCCTCTTCCTGGAAAAATCCAATCTAGTTGTTAAACCTGATTTTAACTTGACAGTTGCATGCATTTTAACACTGCTAAGCAGAGCTTAAGCTTAACACCAAGAGAGATTTTTTTTCCAGCCAGTTACACTTTGTTATCTCTGTATTTTATTATTAATAAGATTTTGCGACACTCAAGACAATGTGTAAGTAATTTAAACCAATTCTCAATTCAATTTCAATTTCTGGAATGGAGACCACGGACTGGCAAGCGCAGCGAGGAACGTCCACCAACGAGATGGACAGACGATTTGGTGAAGGCCGCAGGTTCAGGGTGGATGCAAATCGCTTCCAATCGTAATGATTGGGCATCAATGAGGGAGGCCTATGTCCAGCAGTGGACGTCCTACGGCTGAAATGATGATGATGATGATGATGATGAATTTAAACCAACCTAGGGCTTTCAAAGGTAGAGTGACTAGGCTGTTTCTGAACCAGTGCCCACCTTTGACCTAATCTGAACTTTTCGTCAGGTGAAATAGGCGTCAATGACGGGTCAGTTTTATAAAAACACCACTCATTTGTTTGGAAAAGTCGCAAAATTTCACATGTATCCGTATGTCTTGTGATTCTGGCACTGATCAGTGCTTAGACACCCGAAGGGTTAAAAAACAAAATAAACAGGTCCGTATCCTGGTTACTGCCGCAATAGTTGTCCTCTTTAATGTTAGGTACGTTTATATTACTAACAGAGGTGACAGCAGGGCGTTATCTACTTACATGGTATGGCGAGCACCGGGACATTCACCTTGCACGAAACAAATATTTTGCGATCAATAACAACACAACTGTGTCCAACCGTGCATTTAATTATTGTTTCATGAACAAGACAGTTTAATGACAGTGGCCGCGAAGAGTCGCCAACGGAGTGAGGAAGACCCCGTTAATATTTAGGGTTCGTTTGTTGGTTTTCGTTACATATTGTTCGGCGCACTTTTTATGAACAACTGATTGTAAATGTGTGAGAACGTGACGGTGGTAAATATTTCGACGCTTGTGTTGTGCCTGCTAGCTCATTCAGGGTAGTGGATTCAGCTGGGGACCCTCGACACAGACCTCCGAGGAACGTCAAATATCGGCATCACTTGCTTGATTTAAAACCTGTAACAAGAAAGGTTTAAATGGAGAGAAAATAAGAGCGATATCCTAACGCTATAGGAAATAAATTTAAAAAACATTTATTTTTATTTGTGCATCTAAGCCAAGCATTTATGCAACACTGGTAAAGTTTAATCCTGAAAAACTTTTTAAATTATTTATGAAATGAAATTTATTTATTTATTTGCAAAACATCACGTTCATATTTAGATGTTAAAAGTATTGATAAAGTCTCAATGATGTCAAATACCTTATAAGAGTAGGCATGCAAAAACTTATAATATTATCGAGCAAAATTAAATAAGGATAAATAATAATTAAATTCAATGTCAAACTTACAATTATTTGAAGTATCAATAAAAAAAAGAAATATTATATATATAAAATTTACAGATAAAAAATAGTTGATTTTAAACATTATTAATAAAGTGAAATACAATTCCATTTAAATCAAGACTATCACACACATCGCAATTTTTTAATGGAATAATCAATTTAATTTTAATTATAGTAATAAATCCAAAATAAAATAGCATAAAATAATAATTTAATTCGATGTCAAGCGTACAAATATTATAATTATGAAATTTAAAAGAAATTTAAATTGTATCAAGCAAATTAGTTAAATTAGACAATTGTACAAGTTAAGTATGAAGTATCTTTTTCTATTTATTTTTTTATTTTCTTCAACTTCATTTTTTTTTATTACTTTTACGGTCATCCCGTGAAACCATATATTTCAAACTAAATACAAACTGAAATATAGATGCACAGAAAAAACCCCAGAAAAAAGACCAATGCTGGGAATCGAACCCAGGTCCTCAGCGTTCCGTGCTGCGTGCTTACCCCTACACCATCACTGGTCTCCAGTCCCAGTGGAGACCAGTGATGGTGTAGGGGTAAGCACGCAGCACGGAACGCTGAGGACCTGGGTTCGATTCCCAGCATTGGTCTTTTTTCTGGGGTTTTTTCTGGGCATCTATATTTCAGTTTGTATTTAGTTTGAAATATTAGACAATTGTTTTAAGTAAATTAAATACGATTCCAATAAGTTAAAAATGATGATAATTAAGTTACATTATTTATTGAAATACTCATTTCAATTATAAAATTATTTAACTTGGTATTATGCTAAAGAATATGCACTTACCTTTACGTACGCTTTTTAACTCAAAGGACCTAGGTCGGAATGCCTTTTGAATACACAATGTAACTTTTTATACTTTGTCACTAAATTTCAAAGTAATTTTCGCTGTTGAAAAATGATGAATTTCTTTCTTTCCTTTGTTCTCCATGTAAACATGGAGAATGCAAACTTGTTGCATTCTGAACTGCTAATTATTATTGCTTAGTGGCAAGAACAGCGAGTAAGGTGGTGGACGTGATCCAGACCAATCATTTGCACTTTTGGTAGCATGCCGAAGTTCTATAGGTACACGAAGTCTGTGCTATGAATATTTTTTTATCGTACTTACTTTATAAAATAAAATATGACAAAATTAGATGGTCTTAATCTTATTTATTCATACACGTACATACATTTCACCTTTTTTTCATCAAGTTTAATTCCAAAAAATATATACTCAATGATTTCTCGCTGCTGGCTGGGATACACAAATACCACACTTGAAAAATGACATAGCGACTATATAGAACCAGAGCGTGCCACCGAATATCCAAGCTTCAATTACAAAACTTGTACAGAACCATCAATAGAACGAAGCAATCAAACTTCACCGACATTTTTAATTAGGAAGTGGGCCCAGTAAAAGCCTTCCGCCATCGCCATGCAGGAAAGCATCATCGATGTGTATTAATGAAGTTGATGCACGAACAGACGGACTCGCTAGGCGTGCGCGCACCTCAGTCGTAACCACGCAAGCGCAGCAGCTACTCGCTGTCACAGCTGTCAAAAGTTCATTGACCGATCGGTTTTAGGCGTTCGTGATTTTGTAACGTTTTTTGGATTGTTTCTTATGGGTTGGTATTGTTTACTTACATTTTTTGTTTTTATATTTAGATGTTTTCCGTGTTATAAGATTTCATTAGGATAGTAACGTATTTAAAAAAAGTAAAAGCGAAGTTACATGAAATATTTTAATCTAGGTAGGTATCGTAAAAGTCAATTATAAATGTAATTTGAGAATAAGAAAAATAAAGTGGGTACTTGAGAAGTTACAGTGACAAGTTACAACATTTGTTTTGGTTTGTTAGTTTAACAGTTGGTAGCATAGCATACGGTTGTGGTAACTCTGAAGATGAGCTCTGGTTGAGTTCGAAACGCGTCAGTGTAGCTTGGTGGTGGTGATGGTTGGGTTTATGTGATTTGTGTGTGTTCGTACAGTGTGGAGGTGGAGGAACTGCATGAACGCACATTTCTTGCATAAACGTAACTATTGTAAGGTCGCGGGTGAGCAAAGTAATTGTTTTAGTTCATAAATGTAATTAACAGTACCTGTACCATGAGTCCACACTAGTTCACAGTGACCGTACTCGCTAGCGACGGCGTAAATGATTTGTATGGAGAATTGTACTTCCGTAAGTGACCGCTAGAGGCGCTGTACAATTCTCCATACAAATAACCCACGCCGTCGCTAGCGAGTACGGTCACGGAAACCAGTGTAAACTCATGGTAGACGCACTGTATGTAAGAGGATTACTGAATAATAATCATAATAATCCAGCCTATATAAGTACGCACTACTGTGGGCACAAGCCTTCTAATAGAATAATGAGCTCAGGCTGTAGTTCCCATCTGACCTAGTCCGAATTACGAACTTTAAATATTACTGAATTGTTTTAGATGTGTGCAGATTTTTCGCTATGATATTCCCTTTGCCTAGAAGATTCCCATTTAAATTCCGATAAACTCTGAGGTTGAGCAAATCCAGGCTTGGACCTTACTTTAGAAGTCATAGATCAAACCCGCATACCAGCGAAAACATTCAATTTTGTACGTTAAGTTCCCAGTCCACACTAGGCCCGCGTGGGAATTACGGCTCAAGCTCTCTCATGCTGATTGGAGGCATGTGTCCTGCAGTGGGACGTATATAGACTGGAATGATACTATAAGAATCAGTAGAAAATGATCTTTTTTATAATAATGGATCACTGCCGCACTGTGACGCAAGTACATAAGTACACAAACTTTAAAATTTAATATCAAAGATAAAACTCCTTAACAAAATAAACAAAATTGCGCTAAAATACGAGTTTATCTACAAGAAACTGTCATCTTAGTTACGATTCTTTAATACAATAATTTATAGACTAAACCAGGGCAGGGGCTCCCAAACTGTGCGTCGCGACGCCCCGGGGCGTCACAACACTGTCTCAGTGGCGTCGCGAAATGGTTCACTTGGGTCGCATGAATACGTAAATAGAGCTGCACGCAGGTCTTTTCTTTTATAAGGGCGTCGCAAAAAAATTACGACATGAAAAGAGAGTCGCAATATAAAAAAGATTGGGAATCCCTGGACTATACGTTACCCGCGAGTCCACTTGAACCTATAAATCTGGCGGTTAAATTGAAATTTCGATATTTTACTAAATTTCGTCGTGGTTTTCATTCACGATGCATTAAAAATACCGGTGCAATATTTCATGTCTCTAGACTTCTCTAGAAGTGCCGGGTTCGATTCTCGGTCGGGGCAAATATATGTGTAAAAATACGAATGTTGGCGCTCGAGGATTGGATGTTTAAAATGTATTTAAGTATTTATTTATCCATATAAGTATGTTTATCCATTGTCTAGTACCCATAGTACAAACTTTGCTTAGTTTAGGACTAGGTCAATGTGTGTCAATCGTCCCATTATTATTATTACTTAGCGGTTGAAAATCATCCGAGCAATATTAATTGTTTCTAGACTTAGCTGAGGAAAAACGCCCGTGCAATATTTCATGTCTCTAGACCAGCGGTTCCCGAAAGGTGGTCCGCGGAACCCTGGGGTTCCGTGGAAGGGCAATAAGGGTTCCGTAAAAAATATTTTCATGTGCGGTGAGCACATTTAATTGTTTTTCATTTATACCTATTTTAAGGTGTTATCAAAGAAGGGTTCCGCTAGGAAAAATGTAATCAATTAGGGTTCCTTGACACAAAAAAATTGGGAACCCCTGCTCTAGACTTAGCAGCTAAAACACACCCGTGCAATATGTCATATCTCTAGACTTGGCTTTCGAAAAACACCCGTGCAATGTTTCATGTCTCTAGACTCAGGGGTTGAAAACACCCGTGCAATATTTCATGTCTCTACATTTAGCGGTTGAAAAACACCCGTGCAAATATTTCATGTCTCTAGACTTAGGGGTTCAAAACACCCGTGCAATAATTCATGTCTCTACATTTAGCAATTGAAAAACACTCATGGAATATTACATGTCTCTAGACTTAGCGGTTGAAAAACACCCGTGCAATGTTTCATGTCTCTAGACTTAGGGGTTGAAAACACCCGTGCAATATTTCATGTCTCTACATTTAGCGGTTGAAAAACACCCATGCAATATTTAATGTCTCTAAAATGAAATATGAAATTAGAGATCAAAATGATAAACAAATGTGTTGCCACTGCAATAAAGTCGAACCCTCGCAGTGGAAACTTAAAACTTAATGATTACACTTAATAGAAATTAATACATCTAATTTATAAGTAAAACAAAACGTTGTAAACATTTAAATTAATAAAATAAAAAGCGCATTTTTTTTATTACAAATATGTGTAGGTTATAATTATTCAGCTGGTAACGTTCAGAAATTCTAAACATAATGGTTCAAAATTTAATCGATACACCTAATTAATATTATTTGTAATTTTAATATGAATGAGTAAAACTGATAAATCAATGAAATACGAACATCGTTCGAAATAATAATAATACTACTAACAGTAGTAAAAAGCTACTAAGTAGTTAAAACAAAAGAAAAATCGATTACCCCTCGGGGCGTCACTTTGACACTGTCTGTTGTTTGTTTATATTTTTGATCTCTTATCATAATCATATGAAATTTTAGACCTATGCGTATTGCAACCTGTGTTATAAATGCTAGTTTTATAAATACTAATATCAAACTATTATGTGACGATTCAACTAACAAGGTTAATATTATACCTTCAGTCTTGATCCAATGCATTTTTTTTTAAATCGGTAAGACGCAGTCATTGCGTGTTTTTATTTTACCTAATATGAATAAAATGGAAAGGAAATTAATTAAGACATGCAATCAATATTTCAATAATGTACGTAGATGTTCATGTATGCACTTATGTTGTTGTATGAAATAAATGATTTATTTATTATTATAATGTGGTAATAAATGAAAGTGCATAAATAATCTCAATTTAAAATACCTAATTATACTTTAAAATTAATAACTTTAATTTCAATACTAGATGAAAAAACCCACCTGTATAATTCCCGTTCCCATGGGAATTCCGGAAAATACATACCCTATGCCACTCGCGGAACTGAGACGAATCTAATGACACCTCACACTTCAAAATCCATTGAGGCGTTTAGGTTTCAGGGCGTGCGGAGGGTGGTTAGAAGGTGTTTTATTATTACGGGGGGCTCCGCCCCCCGAGCCCCCCTCCAGTGGCTAGGCTGAGCAACGCAAGATAACTAATGAACCTAGCCAGGTTAAACGGGAGTTTTACTAACACAATTCTTAGGACTGTTTTGGGCAATTCATACTTACTAGGAATATTACGTTGTAGGTAATTCGATGTTCTTGTTGTCAATATAAGGATGAACAAATATGCTTTAGGACTTTCAACAGTATGCCAAACATTCTTGCCCAGAAAATTTTAGAACAATCAACTTTATGCGATACAACAGGCAGTCTTTGCACTGTACTTTTTGCCCCTGGTTACCAAAGTAGGTACTCGTCAAGACGAATCAAACGAGCCCAAACTCAATGCGGTCGTATCGTTTTACTACAGAGTTTCTATGGCCACCTTCCAGCTCCATCATCAGATCAGCTCCATATCATAATAATATTGTATTATCATCCAATTTACACATGCATGCAAAATTTCAGCTCAATTGAAAACCGGGAAGTGGGTCAAATTGAATTTGCAATATTTGACCCGTTGAGGAGTTCCGTTGGCCAAGTGCTGTCTTCTTCATCAGGTCCAGTTTACCAAATGATACTTTCTGAATCCAAGTACTTCATTTGATGCTAAAAATGGTAAAATCACCATAGGTTTGCCTATAAAATTTGAAGGTTTCCCTCGATTTCTCTAGGATGATCAGATCTTGACTTGGTGCCAATGGGACCACCACAGGAGTATACACTTTCAAACAAAAAAAAAATTTTGAGAATCGGTTCACAATTGAGGGAGTAGTCGCGTAATGAAATGAAATGAAATGAAATATTTTTATTGCGAGAACACAGTTAACAAGTTATATAATATAACTACACTATGCTCTGCCTCATAGGCATGCAAAAATTTTGACATATAGAATACAGAGCTGGACAGACTCTGTAAAACATTTTAACAAACTATAATATGTATAATTTGTACACTTAAACATTTAACGATACAAACTAAACTTAATAGTTAGAAGAGAACATGCCGCTTCTATCGTGAAAATAATAATAATATATTATTTTAATCTTATAGATATTTTGCAGTATATGTATTATAGCTACACTATTATCACAGCAATTAGTAAAAAGAGATCAAATTATAATATATAAAGTTTACTGACGTCTACCATACTATTTATTACTTAAATATTCTTTAACGGAATAAAAACATCTATCTAACAGCCATTCAGTAAGTACTGACTTGAATTTACTTGTATGACATTTCTCTATATGACTAGGCAAGTTGTTATATATTTTGATAGCCATACATAAACCATTTTTCCCATAAACTTCTAATTTTATAAGTGGTAACTGCAACCTATCTTTATGCCGAGTTGCTCTAGGTAGGCAGTGGTCAATTTTTTTACTAAAATAGTCAGGATGATCTTTGACTAAAAGGCACATCTGCCTTATATACATGCAAGGCAGAGTGGAACCTTTGTTGCTTTAAATATAGGCCTACAAGGCTCTAGATAGTGTGCATTACACGCAGCTCGTATACATTTCTTTTGGGCCAGGAATGCTTTTTGTACATCCACAGAATTACCCCAAATAAGCAGTCCATAATTTAAAACTGATGAAACACATCCGTGGTATGCCGTCAGTGCAACCTCACGAGAAGACGTACTGCTTAGTCATCTTAAGGCAAATACAAACTTATCTAATCTACTGCAACAAACATACAAAAAAAAACATACAGACGAATTGAGAACCTGCTCTTTTTTTTGAAGTCGGTTAAAAGATCGACACTAGTACAACCGGTCCCGATTTAGAGCCGTCATAATGTGTCTGTTCAATTTGTCGTTTACATAATTATGGATTTCATGTTTTTGAAACAAGCGTGAGCTTGGCCGACCCGCACTTGGCTGATTTCTTTCCGTTTTGATATTACCGACAGGCCTTCGCAAAGTCAAGTTCACTGCACGCACAGTCTAGGTATTTCAATTAATAAATGGCAATAGTTTGGGGGTAGTTGCAATAGAGAGATCTCTCTCCAGGCAGATGTTATGCCTGGGGACCGAAGTCCAATGGATGAAAGTTGGAAGTTGTATTTATGCAGCCGAGTTGAGAAACTTCGATAGCGTGATGTAGGATTGTAGTTGTTAGTTCCTTATGTGACGACTAGATGGCGCTAGTAGTCGCTACAATAGCAAGTTGGCTAATTGGAATTGAATAATTTGCGTTTTACACATTCTCACGGCTATGTAATTAATACAGACTGAGATTTTTCTCGAAATCTGCTTCCTGTTTGATTCACTAAGATTCTTCCGTTGTGAGATTTTTTTTGCGCAAAGCAGGATTCTTAAAAAAAACCGGCCAAGTGCGAGTCGGACTCGCGCACCGAGGGTTCCATACAAATTTATATGTATCTATGCACATCCAGTCTTAGCAGACCCCTGCTCCTAAGCAAAATGTGCGCAGTGTGGGATCATTGTAGATTAGTTACTGATATAGACAGACAGACAAAAAAATTTATGCTTTTCGCAATTTTTCCTTTATCTGTGCTATAAGGCCTTCCTTTGTACCAAATTTCAAGATTCTGAGTTCACGGGAAGTACCCTGTGGGTTTTAATTCTCTTGCGAGTGTCGAAAATGTGCGTTGGTTACTGATATACTAGGGGCGTTCAATAAAAAGTGAGAATGAGTATGTTATAAACAACTTTTACTAAATGTCATTTTATTTTTCGACATAGTCACCTTTTAGCATAATACACTTAGTATATCTTTTTTCTAAACTTAAAATTCCATTTTTAAAAAAGGTCTCATCTTGAGTACTTACAAAATCTTGTACTGCAGCGACTACCGCGTCGTCGTCTTCAAATTTCTGGCCTCTCAGGTATTGTTTCAATCTCGGAAATAGGTAGAAATCACTGGGAGCGAGATCTGGTGAATACGGAGGATGCTTAAGGATATCGAACCCAGCATCACGAATTGCAGCCATTGCAACGGCGGACTTGTGTGCCGGGGCATTGTCCTGGTGGAACAGCACAACTTTCGAGAGTTTACCTCGCCGTTTTTCGCGGATCTCATTGCGCAATGTTGCTATTTGTTTGGCGTATAAAGTGCCCGTAATAGTGGCTCCATGCTCGAGATACTCAATCATTACCATCCCTTTACCATCCCAAAAAACTGAGCCCATGACCTTACCGGCAGATGGGCTCACCTTGAATTTCTTCGGAGTTGGAGATGATGGCCTTTTCCATGTCATAGACTGCAGTTTTGTTTCAGGGTCGTAATGATGGAGCCATGTTTCGTCCATTGTTATAAATCGCGCCAAAAAAAGTTCCCGGTCTTGCTGCATCAGGTTCAAAGCTTCTTGACAAATCTCTAGTCTAGTTTGTTTTTGCGTGTCAGTAAACATTCTTGGTACCCAACGCGCAGATACCTTTTTCATACCCAAGCGTTCATGTAAAATATTATGCACGCTCCCCGTTGAAATCTTTACATTTTCAGCAATAAAACGAACTGTGACACGACGATCCGCCAAAACTGAGTTTTCGACTTTTTTCACAATTTCTTCAGTTACTGCTGTAGTAGGGCGTCCGGAGCGGGGGTCGTCCATTGTCGATGTTCTTCCACGTCTAAATTCGGCGCACCAACGTGCGACTGTCGAATACGGAGGAGCATTAGACCCTAAAGTGTCCCGCAAATCCAAATTGACTTAGTCCGTAGAAAAATTTTTCAAATACAAGTATTTGATAACGGCGCGCAGTTCAATTTTCTCCATTTTCGCTAACGTACTCAATTGCATTGCAAAGAAATTACCGTATATTTTTTTAAACAAAAGACCGTTAGTTTTTTTTTTCATAGCAATCAGCTAGATAGATTAGCTTTACCGGCCAGTATTTAATTTCGTAATATTAAAAGAGTTTGCATCTCATTCTCACTTTATATTGAACGCCCCTCGTACACCGTGAAATTTTAGTGGTTGTTTTCCCGAAACGAGGTGATTTAGTATCGATTGTACAATCGATTTATAATTACTATTTTGACTAGAGTCAAAAATCCAATTGTGAAAAACGAAAGCCGAAAATGACCGCAAACCAATAGTAACGCTTCGTTAGTACCTAAACTATCGTACGATCGTACGCTACTTGTACCAACGAAGCGATTAAGGGTAGTAGTATAGGTACTTGATATAATCGTACACCATCTTGCTTCACATGCGTATGCCTAATTTGCAAAAATAAAAGTCAATCAGTTTTAGTATGTAGTCGACTACAAAAAGATCGATACCGCCAAAGTTACAAAGATATGTATACACACCTTTATTGACTTAACATTAAGGTCGTGTATATATATTTTTGTAACTTTGGCCGTATCGATTTTTTTGTAGTCGACTGCATGGAAATGTACGCAATCTTTTTTTTTAATTTGCTTTATAATTTATTTATTTATTTATTGAAATATTTACACACACACGAGTACAAACCACAGCACTATGAAATTCATAATACACTGACGAGCAAAAATAAAGGGTCGGTTACAAAAATGACGATAACTACCTACAAAACCCGCTGTGATAGCTTCTTCAAGTAAAATGAGTTTAGTAAAGAGATTTATTCTCAATTATACTTTTTCTTGTTAAGAATAAAACTGTTTACTAAACTCATTTTACTCGAAGAAGCTATCACAGCGGGTTTTGTAGTTATCGTCATTTCTGTAACCGACCCTTTATTTTTGCTCGTCAGTGTAGTAACAATGATTAGTATAATTACTCCTTTATCAAGCAGGCAAGTTTGGTGGCTACCTAACATTGGAGATACAAACTATCTAATTAAATCATTCTTCAATCTTTTAATCATTTTGAATTCGATTACAGTGAAATATCAATCAAAAGTTTCACACATTTCTGAGACTCATTAATTTTTTAACAAAGTCACATAATGAAGAATTTTTATAGAGTGATAATTCTCTTTTATGATTAAAAGGCAATACTTAAAGCCACGTCTTAATACACCAAGCATGTTTTATATTTAACTTAATTATAATTGATCGAAATTATAAGTATAAGACGCATAAACGTAATTACAACATAAAAATTTATTGATCAATAAACTTTTATTACCATTCAATAAAATCGAAAAATATTTTTTGCAGGACAAACTCTGGTCAATTGACGAGGCGTTTAATATGAGAAAGAAGACGGGATTCAAAATGTACAAGATAATTGGATTATTTTTTATCGTGACCTTGATTCCTATAGTATTATCAAAGTCACGAAGGTTCTCGAAACTACAGACAGACCCGCTGTCCAAGGCTAGATGTGATCTGATGTGCTTTGATGTTAGCAAGGATAACAAAGCGCAAGTAAGTTGCAGTGAACTTTTTATTATACCTATTCATTAACTCGAAGCAATCCTCTATTGAAAGGCCTCCCTTCTTAGAATGCGACCATGCACGAAAACTTGCCATTGGTGACATTTGAGCGTTTGAACTCCGCGGGTCAAATGTCATTTATTTTCCCACGATTATTACCACTACTGGAGGAAAAGTCGCAACTACTTTTATCAAGCTAGATTCTACAATTTATACTATCTTCTGTTATCATAAAAGTTTGATTTGAAGCGTCATCTCTCCAAGCAATATTCGCTGAGAGAAAAACGCTGAATATTGACCCACGTGCATCCAGTTTTCAGCAATTCTCGAGATGTAGTCGGTCCTTAACCAAGATCCCACTTATACTTACGATTTATACAAGGTATTTCAAAATTAATCGGGAATATTTGAGCAGATTTTTGGACTAGTTTGACTGAACTAAAGCTGTTTTTCAAAATTGACAAAGGGATGAGCAGGCTAAGGAAGGACATGTGCCCCTGTGAGGAATACTTCGATCAACAATGTTGATCGAAGGAGGAATAGTTAATTTGATAAATATGTCACTTGTTTGCCGAATTGCCGCCTTATAACTAGTAATCATTCCAACTTTCAGTCCTCTATCTTGAAGTATATTAATAACCCTCACTTCACTCACTTTATAGTTTTTATCTCAAACAATAGTGGATTTTACCGGAGCAAGACTGCGTCAATCTGCATTCAAGTATAAACTATCCTATTCTCTTCTTAGTGGTACACTCATGGCAATGTAGTCGTGGTTAAGTGCATAGGGTGCCTAATTTTAGATTTTCATTGCTCTCGTGGACGATAATTAAGGTTGATTTGGACCTCAAAGTCACCCGAGTCTCATTTACTTACGATCTACTTGATTACCTTAGTATCCCACTGTTCCACTGCTTAATATTATAATTGTTTTTTTACAACATTGGTGTGTTTTTACTTTTGTGGCTCATGATCGGCTGCTCAGACCGATGGAAGAGCGAGTCGTTCTTCAAACTCATTATTATTAGATTTGCTCTATTGCCTACAATGGTAACATAAATAAAAACACTAAAAGAACATGAGTAGACGTCTGTTACTCCGTAAATGCACTACAAACGTAAATGAATCACGCACAGCATGAATCATACAAGTTCAAAGGAATCGTTGTTTTCAAACAGTTAATTTTAGCCCCCGTTTCGAGTTTCATTAAGGTAATGAACTACTATCTGTCAGGATTTACAACGGTTATTACTTTAGGTTAACTGTTGGCAGCATTACTACGTTTCCAAAGTCCAATTCTTGGTTATTTATGTTATGAATGATATTTTACGCACAATTAATTAAATTGCTTCATTTCACTCGCAATACAGACCCGGGACATGGGACCGATTTTAAAAACCGCATCACTCGAATGATGAACTCGTACCATTATCGTCGTCAGAAAAAAGGGTGCATGAAAAATGCTTTGCATGATGACTAGGGAGAAAAAATCCTTTAGCATCATTTTTTCGCCACATCCAACTATCTGTCCATCCGTGGCTTAGATTGTAGACTGTTAACTGTTAGGAGGTAATTTTGTATGGGTAGGTTTGTTAATCAGAATCACGCGGACTAAATGGTACCTAAATTAAAATTTTGATAAAAAATCTCTTATAATACCTACCATAGTGCGGGATATTGTTGGATAGGTCTTTTACAGACATTATAGACTTGCTAAGATCATTTTTTGATTTAAAGATCAGTTTACAAAATATTAAGCTTTAATTTATTTTGTTAAGTGTCTCGAGTTTTGTTCTGCCGTCGTTGCCGCCCTCGTCCCTTCTACAAGCCGTTGTTGGCTTGAAAAATGTGAAAAAAATTATGATGATAGTAATTTAAAACGGAAACTATCACAGCCTATAGGTAGGCTATAGCTATACAGACCTACAAGTTAAAAAAAACCGGCCAAGAGCGTGTCGGACACGCACAAGGTAGGGTTCCGTAGCCATTACAAAAAAAATCAAGTAATATTTTTCTAAGGATTTCGTATGTGTACGGAATCATCCAAGTTTAGGTAGGTATGTTTTATACCTTAGGCTACTATTTACTCTTAAACTACAAATAATTTCCAAGCAATCTTAGCCACTATAATTTTCCTAGTAAATTTGATATATGTATGTATGTATGTATGTATGTAAAACTCTTTATTGTACATAAAACATGAAAATAACTAGTTAACAAGAGATACAGATGTACAAAGGCGAACTTATCCCTTAAAGGGATCTCTTCCAGTTAACCTTAGAACGATTGACAGGACATTAGAGACAAGAGATTAGATTAAAGATATATTTACTACCATTCTGATTTTTTTCAAATTTTTCCACCTAACAGTTTAGATTTTAGGGGGGGACGCTCGATTTTAATGAAAATTTTCACTTTAAAGTTGAATATTTCGCAAACAGATCACTGAATAGAAAAATCATGTTAGCAACCCCGCAATGGTTTTAAAAGACCTATCCAACGATCCCCCACACTATAGGATTAGTCGAGAAAAAAAAATCACCCCCCTTTACGTCTATGGGAGGGAGGTATATTATAATATTTTTTATTTTTTATTTTACCACTTTGTTGGCGTGACTGATATGTATATTCATGCCAAATTACAGCTTTCTAGTACTAACAGTCTCTGAGCTTAGCCGCAGACAGACAGACAGACAGACGGACAGACATGGCGAAACTATAAGGGTTCCTAGTTGACTACGGAACCCTAAAAAGTGTTGCCAAGGAATCCGGGAACGCCGGCAGAAGTGAAAACTTGAACAAAGTAAAGTGGGTTTACGGACGATAATTTTACGTGATAACGTCATAAGAAAATCCCCCTCACCCCCCCCCCTCGGAAAATCCCAATTGAGATGAGAAGAATCTGGCAAGAAACTCAACAAGTTAGGTATATTTTTCAAACAGTTTTTATTGTTATCAAATAACATACATCTAAAATACCACTACAAGGCATAGGCCTCCTCTCAGAATGAGCGGGCTCGGAACATATTTCCCACGCGGGCCCACTGCAGAGTGGGAACGTCGCACACAATTGAATTTCTTCGCAAGCGTGTACAGTACAGTACCACTAAGTACCATGAGTTTACAGTGGCCGTACTCGATAGCGACTGCGTAAATGATTTGTATGGAATACATATTGTTTGTATGGAATCCACACAAATCATTTACGCAGTCGCTATCGAGTACGTGCGATCACTGTAATAGGTACAGGTTATGGTAAAATTTAAATGTACCTAATTGTAATAAAATTTTGCATGTGAATTCCTAAAAACTCAGAAAGTGCGAGCATGGACTTGATTCTACGGCCCTCTGCTCGAGAGGCCATAAATCAAACCACTAAGCTACCACAACCATCCTAGATACCTTAGTAAAAACAATTGTTTTCAGTGCCGCTCTCAATGCCGTCTCCAAGAGCAGAAGCCCGGTACTTGTCCAAGCAGCGACAGTCCGCAATGGGCTGCTGCCTGTGTGGAGGCCTGCAACCTTGACTCCCAATGCGACGGCACCCAGCGCTGTTGCCACCACGGCTGTGGGTCTACTTGCAGCGAACCTGTGGACCTATTGACTTTGTCAGGTATTGAACAAAAATTTGAGCAGTT
Source organism: Archips crataeganus (assembly GCA_947859365.1). Taxonomy (NCBI): domain Eukaryota; kingdom Metazoa; phylum Arthropoda; class Insecta; order Lepidoptera; family Tortricidae; genus Archips; species Archips crataeganus. The sequence goes on from OX402054.1 coordinate 16,254,701, forward strand.
TACTTGCAGCACAAAGTTGACGATTTGAATTCTATTTATAAAGATTAAAAGTAAACTTGATTGGTCGTCTTACATGTAGACAGTACTTTAAAAACTTTAAACACGATACTACAGTGAGACTCAATCATAGTGAAAATAAACGGATCACTCACGTCTTAAAACGAGTAGCACGACCAGGGCGGTAGCACGCAGCGCGCTTTTGGCAGCCGCCATGACGTGCGACTCCAGAGGAAGGGCTACGGATTAGCCCGAAACATGTCGAGTTAAACTCGTTATAAGACGTGTGTGATCCGTTTATTTTCACTATGAGTACTTTAAAAATGCTATAGGGTAAACTATCTAGTTATTGCCCATGTATCACTTTAAGAAAAACCGGCCAAGTGCAAATCGGACTCGCGCACCGAGGGTTCCGTACAAATTTCTAGGTATGTCAAAACATACGCCGTAAACAGCCGTAACTATAATAATCCAGTGTCAGTAGAACCCAGCTTCTAAGTAAAATGTACACAGTGTGAGATCACTTTACTTATATTGGTAATTCAGGACCGCCCTTAATATTTTGTATAATTATATTTTTACTATTTGTTGTTGTACCGGCCACAGTAACACATAATTGGTGAAAAATTCAAGTGTCTAATTAACGCCATTATAAAGATAGAGTTAAATACGCTGAAAAAAATACGTTTCTTGTATGACAACCCCCTTTATTTTTTAACTTTATTTTATTTTTAGTGTTTGTTGTTATAGCGGCAACCGAAATACATCATTCTGTGAAAATTTCAACTGTTTAGCTATCACGGTTCATGAGATACAGCCTGGTGACAGACAGGCAGACGAACGGACAGCGAACAACTTTAGTGAATGCTAATCAAATGGAAATGATAGGCAGTTAGGACTTGACAACGTTTTTCGTAAAGTGGTCTATCTTTTTAGGGTTCCGGAGCCAAAATGGCAAAAACGGAACCATTAGAATTTCGTCATGTCTGTCCGTCCGTCCGTCCGCGGCTTAGTTCAGAGACTATTAGAGCTAGAAATCTGTAATTTTGTATGGGCATGTGTAGCAACTATCCTGAAAAAGCGTTAAAATAAAATATAGGAAAAAAAAATTTTTTAGTGTACCTCCCATTAGACGTAAAGTGGGTGTGATTTTTTCTCTCGTCTAACCTTATAGTGTGTGCTATCGTTGGATAGGTCTTTTAAAATCATTTCAAGGTTGTAAGGACGATATTTCGATACAGTGATTCATTTTCATTTTTTGTACCTAACGGCTGCGGAACTGCGGCATGTCCGACACGCTCTTCGCCTATTTTTTATATAAGAGGAGGAAAACGAGCATGAGGGCCGGCCCTTTGAGAGATAGGTAGATAGGCTGGTTATCTATCAGGCTATCGTTGGTGCATGGGCAATAACGGTAGTTTGCCCTAGTTCCTTTGCTCTTTCATGTCCACAAGTCGGTCTATTGCCGAGAATTTTATTGAAGAGTACGAACCATGAAATAGTCAGAGTGTCAATGGAGTATTCCTACAAATTTTGTAAACTTAACCTGGTATTTTTAGGTCTTCCAGCTTTACCAAGGATAGAAGAAGTAAAAGAGAAAAAAAAATCAGTTCTAATCCGATGGTCTGACGGCGTTGGAGACTTGGCCAGAGCTGTACCTGGTCGCATCCTTTACCTACTGGAAGAACAGCACCATATTGGACCGAAGTATGAAGAGGCCAGGCTTGGAGGGTGGACTCTTCTGTTGAGAACCAATAAGTAATTATTACTTAACAATTTATATTAGTTAATCATGGATAAATAAGGCGTTCAGTCAGATTATCGGCTTACAAGAGAAAGACTCCAGGTTGATCGGTTTATTATTTAACTACACCGTAATATTTATTGACAAAGATATTCAAAAATGAAGTTCACACATCAACCCAGGTACAGTCGGCAAAAAATATGGTCTACCACCCTACGGTTAAAGTTCATTTGCACGTCATCGTACAACGTGGTCGATTGTCCCTTGCAATGACAGTGACTAAGGACTTCACTCATTTATATTTAGATCTCACAGAAACTCTTGTCAAAACTGGTAAATAGTTTCTTGGCCGACCGTTCTTGTCGATTTTTAGAGAAACCTTTGGCTAGTAAATCAAGGCAAAAGTTTACATATGCCAATGACGTTTTCAGTGAGTAAATGACGTATGATGAAGTGCTAAGTAAAAGATGCCATAAATAAATCCGTGTCGTGAGTAAGCCAAATAAATCACGTTGATGACGCTCATAAAGTGTACATTGCGTGTATGAAGTGTAAAAGTCCACGTGCAAAACAAGGATGTAAACATCTAAAATGTCGGTTAAAGACCCGAGATTACTCACATTTAGCTCATGAATAAAAAACGCTATCACTGTCGAGATCTATCGATAAAAACTATTGTATTGTGAACATATCGATAGTATATTAATAGATGTATTCCGCGCTGTGCCGTGACCAGCGAGCGTGGTTCCAAGAAGACCGATTATAAGAATGACGAAGCGACTGTCGTCTTTGCATTCTTAACGTGCATCGGCTTTTTGCTTTGTCATTATAACCGTCTGTGTCTACAGACGTCTGTGTATGATAGTACTTTTACTTACAATTTAGTGAACCTCTTCCGAAATTACCATATAAAATTAATAGAAAAACTTTTTGTACAAAAATAATTTTTAACAAGTTTTTTGCTATAGATTCCGCGCTTTGTGCCGGGACCAGCAAACGGGGTTCCAAGAAGACCGATTATTAGAATGTCTTTGAATGCTTAACGTGGATCGGCTTTTGCTTTGTTATTATTATGCGTCTGTAGACGTCTATACTTAACAATACTTTTACTTAGTGAAACACTTCCGAGTTTACACATGACTTATTACTTACGTAAGATTAATAAGTTTTAATTTACTACATATCGGTATCGAATTTCTAGTCAACTGATAGACAGAAGTGGGTAAAAAATAGACTTGCATAATTTTGCAAGTTGAATGAAAGTAAAAATCGTAAAAAAAAAACAGTTAATTCGATCCGAAATTGAAGTGACAATGTGACACAAAAAATTATACCTAACGATGATGAATTAGAATTAAGCACAAGTTCAATTGAAACTAAATGGACTGTCTTGTTTGGCAGTTTAATTTCGCGCTGAAACAAAATAATAAACTGCGTATGTACCTACATAATATTATGAGTCATATTCATACAGAAACAAAGTCAGCAACGAACTTTTTTTACTGTACTAATTTTGAATCGCTCGTGCCTAAAATACCACTTTCCCAAAATACTTACCGGTTTATTACCATTATACCTCATGTCCAAAATAAGACATTCCGACAAGGGATGTTTATCCCTTCCTTGAGTTTGATTTTGCAATGTGGTGCAACGAGAATCTGGTAAGCTAGAAATATGGTAAATAAGTAAAAGTAATATTATGAAAAATCTGGTTGGGAACGTGGTATATTAGGTACGAGCGCTTTGAATGCAGCCATATAATGTCACATCAAAATATTTCGTACTTACAGAATTTCTGTACGCTTTTTAGTTGAAGTGGATGTTGCTGGCTTGGTTGTTCTATTATGACTCATATGCTACTTATTTCTTTAACAGGACTAAAGCCTCCTTACGAAATTTGCTGAAACCAGGTCGCTTTTACCGCTTCCGGGCTGCTGCTGTCAGTTCCACGGGCAGTAGGGGTTTTTCAGAGCCAAGTGCACCTTTTAACCCCAGGAAAGGACCCAGGCCTCCCCCGCCTCCGAAAAGATTGAGGGTCCGCCCGGTACGAGCTGACAATGGTAAGATAATACCAAAATTCTCAGGAACGGTGAAAATAGTCCATGACTATTTTTTTGGTCTGCAGTGCGAGTCTCTGAGTTTTTCGGAATTTATATGCAAAATTAGTACAGTACAGTTTGCCTTTTAACCGTCGATATCATGAGGTAACACATACACCTGCGAAGAAATTCAATGTTGTGTTGTGAAGTTTCCATCCGCGCTGGGTCTAATGGCAACTACGGCCCAAGCTATCTCATTCTGAGAGGAAGTCCAGTGGGATGTTATATAGATCGAGATGATAATGAGATAATCTTCAAAGATAAATTTATGCATGAAACCGGTTTTCGCTTTGCACCTAAGTGTTTCAACTAGTTGACACGCGGCAACGGCAAACTTAAAAGTATTTGCTCACGTACCGACGTGACACTATTTCACATAAGTTTATTATAACTACGCATTGACGTACAATAAAACAACTAGACTCCCAATCACGCTCAAAAATTGTCAGAAGCAAAAGTCTGCACACGCGTCTATTGTGCAGAGTTTTGGTTCAGTTGTGTTTCGATCGCGCGTTGATTACAACGTCACTTTGTGGCAACACTGTCGCACCTTTATTTTCATGTCTATGATAGATATCTGTGGATAGATCTGTGATCTATAATTATCTGTGGACTCTTTCTCTCTCTCGGCTCTCTCTGCGCTTGAGACGATAACTAAAACTTTTCTCCTAACTGTAACTGTATTTCTTTCTATAAAGTAATAAATTAATAAGTTAAACAGTGAAGTGTTGTAGTTATTCATCTCATCAACTCGACGACTCCGTTGAAGACGTGATCACGCAACTTAGGCTTACTACGCCGTACGACCGGCAATAGCCCCACATGGCAACCGCCAAATTGGTGACCCCGACGTGATCTACCACGAAATTGGTGCCTTCTGACTTTCGGATCATCGAGTTCTCGTTGAGTTGGACCTAAATCCACTTCAAAGGAGACCTAGAATCTTGGAAAACAGTCATCAACGAAGATTTTTCAACCCCGCGTCTGTAAGAAAAACCTGTTTCTACAGGTTGATGCCGGCGCCGTTTTAGCAAATTTCGTTGGATTTGTTGTTCCTACGCATTCTACAAGACCAAGATACAACTTATATTGGGATTTCCAGTGCGATCTACGATAATCGTTATAATTTCCGACCGTAAATGCAGTGAAAATTCTGGACTTCTGGCGGAACATAAATATTATTTTTCATCCATTCCATGACTTTTGTTTGAGACATCTAGCGCCATTCATCGTGGTAACTTGCGGAACTATCGATAGTGTTGTGCTTAGTGATATCGGAATTCAATCGCATAGATTGTATAGACTCTATAGAGTGATCGTGTCGTGACATTTGACATTACGTTCGTTCAGAATTTCGATTGGTATTTTCCAACGTTGCAGCTACATCACTATTCTTACTAAACGTCAAACGGTGAATGTAAACAAAAGACTTTTATGGTTACCTTTTTCGTAAATTCTTTTAATTATTAACTTAATTTGAGTAAGTGAATGTTTAGCGTAAGTGTTAATATAGTTTTGCTACTGATATATCACCTTTCTTGGTAAGTTTTTGCACAAACACTTTGTAAACTTTCTATAAATAACTTCTAACAAAACTGTCGAACTTTAACTTTGATTTAAATAAAATTTAACCATATTTAACTAATATTAGCGAATATAAAACATCCAACTGGCATTGTACAGCATGTTAAATACTAATTTTGCTACTTGAATTCAAAATTAACCTGGAAACTACTAAAATTAACACAAGCTGTTGTTGTTGTCTATTTTTAACTGCTGGTGTAGGTTTAAATTGTTTCTTGGTTCCTTGGTGAATAAAAGCGAGTCTTGTATCTAAGTCAAGCGTTTGTTGCTTAAAATATATTTTCAGGTTTTTTTTTTTGGATATAACTATAATTACTATATTGCTAAAATTTAAATGTTTTGGTTCATATATTGAATTGTGTTTTATATTTGTGTGTGTGTCAGACTTATATATACTTGCATATGATGCATCGGCGTTACCATACCACCCCACAATAATTCTTTCAAATCTCACTATTTAACCATTTTGATATCATTTGCATGAGGTTTTGTGTGTGCGATAACTTAACTAACTATGGGTGAGGAATTGCAAGCTTTGGTTCAGCGCTTGCAAGCTGAAAATGCTGTCCTTCAGCAACAGCTGACTCAGAATCCAGAGGTATGCAGGGTTTCTGTTAAATTGCCATCTTTTTGGCCTGATAAGCCTGCGGTGTGGTTTGCACAGGTGGAGGCTCAGTTTCAGATAGCAGGCATCACCGCTGACAATACGATGTTCAATTATGTCATCGCTCAGTTGGATCAAAAATTAGCTGGTGAAGTAGAGGACCTCATCACAAAGCCGCCAATCAAAGGCCAACAGTATTTGAAGCTGAAAGAGGAACTTATCAGACGTCTGTCCATGTCTGAAGAGCAACGGGTTCGACAGCTGATCAGTGAGGAAGAGCTCGGAGATAGACGCCCATCCCAGTTCCTTCGACATCTGCGCTCACTGGCTGGAGGTGCCCTATCTGATGAAAATATACTGCGCCAACTGTGGTTGCGCCGACTTCCACAACAAGTACAGGCCATCCTTGTTTCTCAAGCTGAACTTAGCCTAGATAAATTATCAGAACTTGGGGACAAAGTTATGGAGATTTCAGGCTCCAAGCAAGTGTTCTCTTGTGCACTTCCTGCCACCTTACCTGCCAACCAGGATGCTCTACTTCAGCGGATGGACAGATTGGAGAAACAAATTGCTGCTTTATCTATCAACGAACGGCCCGGGCGCACACAACGTCATCGCTCAGTGTCGTCCAATCACTCACGCTCACGCTCACGTGCTTCCACGCCGAGCAAAGGTCCCAAGGTATGTTGGTACCATAAAAAATTCAATGATAAAGCAAGCAGGTGTATAACCCCATGTAGCTGGAAACCCAGTAACCAGGGAAACGAAGCCGACAATTAGTAGAGGCGGCTACTGATTGTACTACTCCCGGCCGCCGAATTTTTGTAACAGATCAGAAGTCTAAACACCAGTACTTAGTCGATACTGGGTCAGACCTCTGTTGTTTCCCTCGTCGTCTTCTTAGAGGTTGCTACAAAGCTAGCGATTATAATCTGAGTGCTGCTAATGGCAGTTCAATTAAGACATACGGCAACATTTCCAAGCGTCTGGATTTAGGGTTACGCCGGGATTTCCACTGGAATTTCGTTATCGCTGATGTTGCGACACCTATTATAGGATCCGATTTTCTTAGTTTTTACCACTTGTTACCTGATTGTCGTCAGCAGCGTTTGGTGGACGGTAGTACTAATTTATGCGTAGCAGTATCTTTTTCTGGAACTTCACAACCTAGCGTCAAAGCTGTAAATGTAGGTAGCTCCACTTACTCAGATGTGCTAGCTGAGTTCCCCGAGATCACTCGACCACCAGGACTGCCTAGAGTCGTCAAGCACAATACTGTGCATCACATCAAAACCACTGATGGTCCACCTGTGTCGTGTCATCCACGCAGATTAGCTCCACAGAAACTTGTTGCTGCTCGAAAAGAGTTTGAGGACATGGTCCATTGCGGCACTGCAAGGCCATCAAAGAGTGCTTGGTCCTCGCCATTACACATGACTCCCAAGAAGGATTCCTCCTGGCGTCCTTGCGGCGATTATCGCGCCTTGAACGCCAGGACGGTTCCTGATAAGTATCCTGTTCGGCACATAAACGATTTCACACATAATCTCCATGGCTCTAAAGTATTTAGTACTCTAGATTTAGTGAAAGCATATCATCAAATTCCCGTTTTCTTGGATGATATTCCGAAGACAGCCATCGTTACCCCCTTTGGCCTCTTCGAATTTCCATTCATGACCTTCGGTTTGCGCAATGCTGGCCAAACTTTCCAGCGTTTTATCGATGAGGTCACACGGGGTCTCGATTACTGTTTTCCGTACATAGATGACATCCTCGTTTTTTCGCCTGACAAAGCCTCCCATAAGGAGCACCTTTGCGAACTATTTAAACGTTTTCAGGACTATGGCGTGGTGGTAAACCCGTCTAAATGTGTCCTTGGTGCAGAGCAAGTGATATTTCTTGGACATCTCATCAGTGGCGACGGAATACAACCTCCACAAGAACGAGTTAAGGCGTTGCTGGAGTACAAGCCCCCCGAAACAGTCCAAGGTGTGAGGCGTTTTCTAGGTGTGCTAAACTACTACCGACGTTTCATCCCTCAGGCGGCTAAGTTTCAAGCCCCGTTAATCAACGCGGTGGTAGCTACCAACAGCAAGGGTAACAAACCATTTCCATGGACTCCCGAGCTGCATACAGCATTCGACAAGTGTAGGCGGAGCCTCTCCGATGCTACGCTCTTACATCATCCTGTAAGCGGCGCCCGCTTGGCTCTTTTCACGGATGCGTCTAGCGCCCACGTTGGAGCCTGTTTGCAGCAAGAGGTGAACGATCTGTGGTGCCCGCTAGCATTTTTTAGCAAAAAGCTAACTCCACGCCAGTCTGAATGGCCTGCTTATTACCGCGAGCTCTTAGCTGTGTACGAAAGCGTACAGCATTTTCGTTACATCCTAGAGGCACAGCACGCCACAATTTTCACAGACCATAAGCCGCTGTTGTACGCTTTCGTACAACGCCGAGAAAAGCTTCCGCCACCGCAGCTCAATCAGCTGTCTTTCATCAGCCAGTTCACCACAGACATTCAATACATCAAAGGAGAAGATAATGTCGTGGCCGACGCTATGTCGCGGGTTGAGTCAATCTCGCTGGAGCAGGAGTATGAATCTCTTGCCCAAGCCCAAGGAACAGATGCGGACCTAGCCCAACTTTTGCTAGCTACTTCCTGTCTTAAACTTTCTAAAGTAAACGTTCCTAGTACTGGCATCTCCTTGTACTGCGACGTTTCTACCGGAAGAACTCGTCCTTACGTTCCACACGATTTGCGCCGCGCCATTTTCAATAAACTCCATGGCCTAAGTCATCCAGGCGTTCGGGCAACTACTCGTTTAGTTACCGAGCGCTATGTTTGGCCTTCCATCAACAAAGATTGCAGGGACTGGTCTCGTTCTTGCAATGCATGCCAGCGTAGCAAGATTACGAGGCACAACACTGCTTCCTTAGGAAATTTCAACACTCCCAGCGGTCGTTTTATGCATATTCACATAGATATAATTGGACCCCTGCCTCCTTATAAAGGATACCGTTATTGCTTGACAGCAATAGACAGGGTTACCAGGTGGCCAGAAGTTTGGCCCATGCAGACGATCACCGCTGAGGAAGTTGCAGAAACCTTAACCAGGGAATGGATTTCTCGCTTCGGCATTCCAACAATCATTACGACTGATCAAGGAGCCCAGTTTGAGTCCGATCTTTTTCACCGTTTGATGAAAACATTTGCAACTAAGCGAATTAGAACCACTTCATATCATCCCCAAGCAAATGGGATGATTGAACGCGTTCATAGACAGCTCAAGGCTTCCTTGATGTGCCACGATGACACTTGGTTAAGTGCCTTACCTCTGGTACTTTTGGGCATGCGTTCTTCTTTCAAGGAGGACATTCAAGGCACGGTTGCGGAAATGCTGTACGGAGAAACTCTGCGTCTGCCAGGCGAACTCCTGATTTCTACGCAGACCTCTAAAGCCTACGTAGATCCTGCTGATTTTGTTTCCCGTTTACGCCGGCTCATGGTGAACATTCGTCCAGTGCCAGCGTCGCGTCACTGCGAGACTTCATCATTTATCTTCAAGGAGTTAGCGGAAACAACTCACGTATTTCTTCGTGAAGACTGTGTTCGACGCGCTTTGCAAGCACCTTACAGTGGTCCATACCAGGTTGTCGAACGGGCCAGCGACGGTAAAACTTTTACCATCCTCGCCAAAGGACGCCAGGTTACAGTAAGCATCGACCGAATCAAACCGGCATTCATAGATAGCTCCGGTTACAGGGAATCGCGATCGTCTTCGTTTTCTTCTCCCACAGCTCTGCGTAGTACTGCACCTGATGACCAGTCGATTTCTACATCTGTACCCACACCCGCAGCTCACCTGGTACCGAGATCTGCAGTCGCCCCTGCGTCTCCTACTCCGAAACCTCCTGTATCTGAAACTCAAAAACACCCATACACTACCCGATCTGGTAGACGTGTTAAATTTAAAAGATTTGATTAATACTTAGTTTTATTACCGAATATGTGTATTATTTCCTTTAATCCGAGCTTATGTTTCTCCGTAGGGGGGTGGTGTGGCAACACTGTCGCACCTTTATTTTCATGTCTATGATAGATATCTGTGGATAGATCTGTGATCTATAATTATCTGTGGACTCTTTCTCTCTCTCGGCTCTCTCTGCGCTTGAGACGATAACTAAAACTTTTCTCCTAACTGTAACTGTATTTCTTTCTATAAAGTAATAAATTAATAAGTTAAACAGTGAAGTGTTGTAGTTATTCATCTCATCAACTCGACGACTCCGTTGAAGACGTGATCACGCAACTTAGGCTTACTACGCCGTACGACCGGCAATAGCCCCACATGGCAACCGCCAAAACTTCTCGCCCCGTATTCGTATATGTCTCTTTCGCACCGTAATCAAACTCACGAGAAAAAAAGAGACAGACAGTCTAGCTTCCGCTTCGCATGACCACTCCACTGCATTCTTTACTCTTTAGGCGGTTTCCAGCGCGTGACGTCATGTCACTACTTCGAACGATCGTATTCAATTGACATTAAACATTACTGCTACGAAATAAGGTGTTAATTTGAATGAATGCTGTTAATGTTATCTGTATAAATTGATGTATACGTACACACAACGCCGCTCGGACGTTTTTTGAGGAACTTTTGTTAAGCGATTGGGAGTCTAGTTGTTTTATTGTACGTCGATGTAACTACGTAATTCTCGGCGCGTGAAGACGTGAACATTTTGAGTATAAAAACGCAGAAGGGTGATTTTTTTTCTACAGGGTGAAATTTTGAAATTATTGTGCACCACAAAGAAACCAATACAGAAAAATAAGTACATGGAAAAAATATACAAGATAAGCGCCGCAATAGGCAGCCTTTTCGCTTCGAAGAGATCTCTTCCAGGCAACCATTTTACAAAGGAAAACAACAAGGAACGGATTGAAATGGTGATTCAAAATTTGTGTCTCCAACTCAGTTAATGCTGGACACAGTTGTTTTCATTATTCTTATTTAATTTGAGGTGTCCATAGATAGGTACATTGAATTTACAATACAATACAAACATTCTTTATTGATCAAAATGATCACCAAAAAAGTACAGAAAAAATTAATAACAATAAAAATTCAGGCAGACAATAGGAGGTCTTATCGCACAAAAGTGATCTCTTCCAGACGGGCCATTCATAAATTACGTCACACCAATTTCGATCAATTTGGACCCTCATTTGGATCAATTTGGATCAATTGTCACACTCATTACTATGAAAAACGCCATTATTTTGTTCTAGTGTCACAGATCGCTTATCCCCCCCCGTCCCCCTAAATGTGTGACGTAATTTATGGATGGCCCTCAACCAATGCCGGATACATGTAAAAATATGAACAGGTTTATGTAGGTGGCAGAAACCACAGACAGGAGAAATGAAGAGATACAGAAAGGAGAAATGAAATAAAGAGAAATGAATTTGTGATTTAATTTCAACTAAGTTCATTCTAAATTTTATCAGACTAATTTTAACAATTGTGTTAATGCATTATGTTGTTTGGCATTAACTTAGTTAGAAACACTAATTTTGTATCACCATTTTTAGATTTCACCCTGTATAAAATCGACCAAGAAATTCCTTTACCACTCTAAGGTTCAATGTCAGTTGCATGGCGTAAAACGTCAAAAGTCATTTTCATATACAAGCCATGTGACAATCAGCCTTATTGTTTTTATTCTGCTGTAAGAACTGTCATTAAAAAAAGCTGGTCAAGTGCGAGTAGGATTTGTACATCCGTATATCCGTACATTGCTTTAAAAACAGTTTAGTAATAAATCGCCGAAATATAACCATTCAAATCGCAAGCTTATAGGTGGTTTCGAAAAGTATCCGAAAAGCATAGGGTGCCGGCCGATATATACGCAGGCGACTGGAACTCTCGAGCGGTCAAAACACAGAACTCTAAACGCGGAACTTGGAACTCCGAACTCCAGACCGCTCGCTGTTTGCCTGCGCGCGCTCTTACATTATCTTATGTATGATCATTCGCAACAGTAAATTTAAAATAGGCAAAAGACGTGGTATATACCAACCTTATTGAAAAATAACGTTAATTAAGTATACATTAATGGCTTCATAGAGATAAACGAAGGTAACATCTATTCCCAGACCATGTTGCGAAATTAATGATTGATTGATTGGGCCCCGCGATACAGAACGCTTAGTATAAGTTTTCCTTCACTTCAATACTTCTCGATCGCGTTTACGTAAAAATTTCAATTCTATGGAAACATGGAAGCGCGCGCGCGGAGACGCTGTCCATGTTTTCCTAGTAATTGAATTTTTACGTAAACGCGATCGAGAAGTATTTGGTGAAGTAAAGACTTATACTAAGCACTTATACTCTGCCTAGTTCGGGATCCGCCGGATATCTTTCTGCAATTGGCTAAGTAAAGTTTTTTGAAGAGATGCTAATTATATTTTTTTTCGACAGTGGTCGACTTCAACACCAACAAACTGCAGCTGTTTTATTTTTATCTCCTTTTATTTATTGGAAATATTTTTTTAAGTGTTCGAGATGACATTTGTGAGATTTTATGGCTGACAAGCGGTTCGTGCTCAGTACTAAGAAGAAATAGAAAAAAAAAACGAATTCAACTGTCGCTTCTGTCAATGTCAAATGAAATCTAACCGTTTGCGTTTCGTTTGCTTTGCGTTGTCCAAGAAGCAGTTCTAAAATAGTGATCGAAAGTATTCAATCGTGATTGTGCATAGGTCGTGGAAAAATGCGGTAAAATTGAAAGACCGGATTTTATGCGGAGGTCGATAAAAATAGTCAAAAAATCACACTGAGCACACCAAAACGCAAAGCAAACGAAACGCAAACGATTTGACATTGACAGCAGTGACAGTTCACTTCGGTTTTTTTTCTGTTTCTACTAAGTTCTGAGCACGAACGGCTTGTCAACCATAAAATCTCACAGATGTCATCTCAAACACTCAAAAAAATATTTCCAGTAAACAATAGGAGATAAAAATAAAACAGCTGCAGTTTCTCGATCTCCAGAACGCCGACTGTCGAAAAAAAATATAATCAGCACCTCTTCAAAAACTTTACTTAGCCAATTGTACTTCTCAAGTATGATTTTATAAATAAATTTATTCTTATTCTAGGGCGTATTTTCAGAGCGACTTATTTGGACGTCCCAAGTCAATTAAAAAAAACCACTCAAAATATTAAAACCACACAATTTTATATACATTGCACACAATATAATACAATGAGTTTTAACATTACAAACATTGTTGACTTCAATTAAGTAAGACTGCATAAAAAATATCCAAATCTTTGTTGAATCAATTGAGCATAACTTTGTGTCTATGTGTCATTTTTCGACTTAATATATAAATATCAAAATGAAGCTAATTACATAACGCATTCGATTATATTTTTTGTATGTTAAATACAATTTTATTTAAAAATAGGTTGGCCATAATGTGTTTGTCCCACCTCTAGCTACCAATATTACCTTGCGCAAATACCTGCTAATATCTCATCGGTGAAGGATCATATCGCCATGTTCACATTTTTATGGAAGAGTACGTTAGTTGTGCTCCGGCTGTCACGCGGAGTGGACGTCCTACTACTGAGTTTTGTGTGCCTACCAAGGCGAGTCTTTCGCGCGATGTATTTTGGTTCGCTTAAAAGTAAATTCCGTGGATTCCTGTTGTACGATATATAATGGTTTTAATTAAATAGTTAAATTTTTATTTACTAGTTGACTTAGTCCTTATTTCACAGTAAAGAGCTTATATTAATCATGTATATAGTTTAGCAGTAATCGCAAAAATACCTAATTGTCGTAATCCTCCGTGGCGTAATTTCGATGGCATTTTTGTCCATCGAAATTACAGATATGGCAGCGAAATTACACAACATGACTTATCTCGCAAAACACACGAGTACACCTCGACGTTTCGACCACATTACAGTGGCCGTGGTCACGAGTAGACCTCTAGTCTGTATTTACGTGACTACGGCCACTGTAATGTAGTCGAAACGTCGAGGTAAATATTATTCATATGTTTTGCGTGATACACGCCCACACACTCACACACATATGCACTCACGCACACACACACACCTACACACACAAACGCACACACACACGCGCACGCACACATGTACACACACAATCAGTTTAATGACCATAATATTTTCAATAATTTATTGAATCAGGCGTTACTTTGCGGAGGTCCATATCAATGAACTAAAACAATTACTTTGCTCACCCGCGACCTAATGATAGTTACGTTTATGCAAGAAATGTGTGTTCATGCAGATCCTCCACCTCCACACTGTACGAACACACACAAATCACAAAAACCCAACCGTCACCACCACCACCAAAATACACTGACGCGTTTCCAACTCAACCAGAGCTCATCTTCAGAGTTGGTACCACAACCGTAACGCTATGATACCAAATGTTAAAACTTTACTTTACTTTAACTTTAACTTTAGTTTTAACATTTGGTAGTAAACAGCTGGAAAATGAAACATTTGCCAAATTAATCATTTGGGAAAAACATAGTTGCGAAACGGCAGTACCCGGTTACATTAATAATAAGTTTGTAACCATGTTGATTGTGATATTTTATATTAGTAATGACACATTCGAAATTATATAATATTTCTCACGTATTGTTCCTAAGAAAAACTTAAATAAATAGTTTTCCACTTTAATTTAATGTTTTATTAATCTAACTATACACGAATATGTACACGTACATAAATTTAATTATAGTTACATACATAAATCATAGTAATGGTTTATAATTTTGTACTTATTTCCTATGTAATTAATAAAGACGTAATTTCGCTGTCACTATAGTAATTTCGATGGTGCTTTTTTTTTCAATGTCGAATAACTACTAAATTATTGACTTTAAATTGGGGCCTTTTATAGCATTGAAATCCTAATCCGAAGGAGTATCTCAACGAGTGATCAATTTCACCAAAAGTAAAAAAAAAATTTTGCCCACGGAAATTACCTAAAAAAATTATTTCAAAAATCCACCCTCTTATTCTTGATTATCTACTCCTGTCACTATCCCAAACCAAATAAAATGTCATGAACTGCTTGTGTATTGACGTGGATTTCGAAGAAGAAATTGCATCTGACTCTATTAGTACATTACTGCAGCGGCCGCGAAATAGGGGATTGCCGGCCGAGTAGTTATAGATGGCCGAGTGTTAACGAGGCCATCTAGAGATACGAGGCCGGCAATCCCTGTTCGTGGCCAAGGCTTGTATAGAGTTTTTCTCAAACATGCATCATCATCATCATCACCACCACCACCATCATCATCACCATCACCTTCATCATCATCATCACCATCACCATCATCATCACCATCACCCACCATCACCATCATCATCACCATCACCCACCATCACCATCATCACCATCATCATCATCACCATCATCATCATCATCACCATCATCATCATCATCATCATAAAATCATCGTCATCATCATTATCATCATCATCATCACATCATCACCATCAACATCATCATCACACCATCACCATCACCACCATCACCATCACCATCATCATCTTACCTTAAATAAGCGTAGTGGCAGAATGTCATAATGAACCAAAACGCAAATACAGGGTTATTTGTAATTCACTAGCATCCTTTTAACCCTAAACTCCTACCACTTAAACAAATGTTTTTTGTTTTACGGCTTTTGTCATAACTTCATATTTTTGGTGTAATAACGTTTTGAAAATTTGAGCCACTCTCTTATTTTTACGATACTCTGTGCCGTGCCACTAACTACTCGTAGTACTCGTGTCATTCATTCATTGCCCGCCACGACCTCGGCGCGTGGCCCCGCCCTCCAGACGCGCGCGCACCTCGCACTTGTCAAAAAATTGGTTCTGTCTGATAAAGTCTGATTCCATTTTCCCTTCATACTTGACCAGGACTGGCTACATTCAATTAATGAAGGTATGACTAAAGTAATCCATGAAAGTAAAGAATTAGTTAAGTACAAATTGGAATGATTACATGTGCAATTAAATTACGTCCGTTCGTTAATTCAACGTAGGCGTATTTAAAAAATGGAATCAGCGATACTATATACAATAATTATTCCTACACACTACTTACACTACACACTACTTACAAATCATTGTCCCGTCTTAACCTCAAGTCACGAGGGTGTCGGTGGCTATCGCGCACATAGCGTTCAAAGTAATCACCTCCACAATTAACGCACATTTCACATCTGTACATAAATTGTTCTTCCACTCGTGATAACACTTGAGGATTTTGTTTAATTTTGTTAAAAGCCCATATTATTTTATTCTTGAGCACTTCGCGGTCAGAAACAAGACCTCCATGGTATACGAGAGACCTGACGTGCCCCCACAAATAAAAGTCTAAGGGTGTGAGGTCAGGAGATCGCGCAGGCCAAGCTACTGGCCCACCACGTCCAATCCAACAACCACTAAATTCTTGATCGAGGTGTTCGCGAACTCGGCGAGCAAAGTGCGCCGGAGCTCCATCTTGCTGGAAGTACATTGCTCGCAAAACGGCGAGTGGCACGTCTTCCAACAGCACTGGCAAAGTGTCCTGCAGAAAAATACCGTAACTTGTCGCGTTGAGCCTATCTAAAAATACGGGGCCCAGTAAATTCATCCCCACGATACCTGCCCAAACATTGACACTAAATCGGTGTTGGAATTTATGTGGTCGCACTTGTTTGGGATTTTCCCCACGGTCACACCACAAATGTTCATTTCTCGTGTTAAAAAGTCCCACTCTACCAAACGTCGCCTCGTCAGTCCATAGTGCAGTCGGGCGCTCAGCCAGTGCCCAGTTGCAAAACGCAACTCGGGCAGCCTTGTCCGGCTCCAGAAGTTCCTGGACGCGCTGCAAATGATATGGGTGCTTTCCCTCATTGTGTAGCACGGTCCAGGCAAAATACTGCGACACGTTAAACCGATATGCTGCATCGTTAGTACTAGCCGCTGGATTCCTTTCAAAGAAATCAAGGATGTTTTCAATTTCTTGAGTCGTGTGACGTGGCGGCCGTCCAGCATCCCTACTTGGAAGCTGGAACTGCCCGAAATCACGAAGTCGCTGTGTTGCGGCTAACATTTTTGTCCGAGTCGGCACTCGTGAATTGGGAAATAAACGCGCGTAGTCGCGAACAGCTTGGGCCACATTATCATCGGCCCTTGCGAGCACTCTCACCATTTCCGTGTGTTCGACGTTGGAATACTGATAACTCATCTTGGAAAAGATGTAAACCGCCATAGATCACGTTGTTGCATAATAAGCGCGCGCGTTTCTTATCTCTGCAACGAAAGTTTACGCACTGAAGCCGGAGCTTTGTTTGTTTATGTCGGCGCGCACGGCGGCGAGTACTAAATGCCCCGCCCCATTTTCTGTCCCTTACAAACACGCCGTACGGCTCATTTAAAGTTTGTAATGTCCTTGTCTTGCGAGTAACGTAGAATTTGAGTGTGTACAAAATCATGTTATCGTAAAAATCATAGAGTACGAAGTTGTGTTAGAAGTATTTATTTATTATTATTTATTTGTATGGAAAAAAATGTGCTCCATTTTAAAAAGCCGTAAAACAAAAAACATTTGTTTAAGTGGTACGAGTTTAGGGTTAAAAGGATGCTAGTGAATTACAAATAACCCTGTATTGCTTATAGTTTTTTTTTAAAGGCTAAATGCTATAATGCCATAGACCTATAAACGTCATGGTATGAAACAACAGACGATCACTTTGCTGGCCTTGGCCAGCAATGTTGTATGAAATTCCATTATTGACCTCTCGTCTAGCCGCACCTGCATTGTGACACTTCGTGGCGTATTATAAGGAACATAACGTCAATATTTCATAGCATGTTTGAGAAAAATAATAACATTACTTAGTTTTATATAAATCTTACGTAAAATTTTATATTGAAAATCGTTTTTATCTCGTGAGCCGTTTTTGTCTTCTATTCTATTACACATTGTAGTTTGATTGCGACAGTCTTTTATTTGCCGTGAAAATTCCGACGAGGTGGACCTTAGATAATTTAAGAAGGTGGACCCACTGAGTGGGCCCGACACCGCCTAGTCCTCCGATAGCAACACAGCTAACAATAACCCGGAACGCGATACTAACTTATTTTGAAGAATTTGCAACCTAACACGCCTGCTACGGGCGACTTTGACAGGTGATCCTTTGTGCGGTATGATCGTGATTATCCTATTATCAATTCCAGGAACAGTTACTATTCGTCTTGAGTGGAAAGAACCCAACTCTGACCTTCCTGTCATGAGATACAAAGTATTCTGGAGCCGACGTGTCCAGGGTGTAACTGGAGACTTGGATTCGGTTCTTGTCAATCATCAGTCAGTACCTAAGGTAAGGTTTAATCAGCTCGTAAGCCTACTTTCCCGAGGTACTTAGGAGTTTGTGTGATATACGTCCGGATCGCTACCAATTTTTTTAGTTGCTAATCATGCCGCCAAGCAGCAGTGGTTGCACTACTGTGTTGCGTGGATAATAAGACAGCCGAAGAAATTATTGCGACACGAGATGTTCTATCTTAGCTTAAGAGGGTACGATGCGCACCATTTCTCCATACAAACGTAATCCCCTGTTTCCTCCCTGGATAATGGCTTTAGAGCCAATTTTTTTTTACTGTGTAATCTGTATCTACCACAGCTATGCCCCTATGTTTCGTTTTTTTTTCCATATTTCAATTAACGTAAGAAATATGAGCTTTCAAAAACTGAAAAAATTGCCCAATTTCAACGTCATTTTCAGACACTCATCAGAAAAGAATCCCTGATATAATCAAAAAAAGGAAAACATAGGGGCATAGCTAAATCTGTCCTCTAATTATTTTTGAAAAAAATAATTTTATTGGTCCAGTTTTCGAGAAGGAAACAGGGGATTACGAAATGCTGTTTTGATCAATTTTACGCGCCTATTAATGGTCTGAGGTGCAGTTGTCCCGCTCTCGCTGTACTGACACGGAGGGGTTCGGGCGAGACAGCGACATTTCATTAAAATACCTATTTCTCAAAATTCTCTCAGCCATCGTACCCTCTTAAGCTAGCAACGCTTCAGCAATTGTGGCGGGTGCTCATGGGTGGTGGTGCCCATTGACATCACATGACCTACTTGCTTGTTTATTAAATGATCCTATTTAAAAACAAAGCTTCTCTGTACCACGTGGATACGATCGGTCGAGAACAAGATGCGCTAGGTTGCTACTACCGGGAATTCGAAGATACTGCTGACGGACTACAGGACGTCGTCATCATCATCATCAATCAGAACCAATCAGAACTAATGGTTGTGGATGAAGTGTTTAGAAAATTAAATACGTACATTTTTTATTTCCTACAGGACCAAGTTTACGCCGAAATAAAAGATTTGAAACCGAACTCGATGTATTTCTTGCAAGTTCAAACTATCAGTCTCTACGGTGTGGGGAAACTGCGGAGCGAAAAAGCGGCCATTTTTTATAATACCACCAACGCTCATGGTAAGCATCTGCAATCTCCGTTATAAAACATATTCTTAGGCACGAGCCACATATAGAAGAGACGTGGGACTGGGGCGCGTTGTAGTCGCGGCGCCCCTTGAATCAGTTTTCATACTACACACCGTGAAATTTTAGTGGTTGTTTTCCCGAAACGAGGTGATTCAGTTTCGATTGTACAATCGATTTATAATTACTATTTTGACTAGAGTCAAAAATCCAATTGTGAAAAACGAACGTCGAAAATGACCGCAAACCAATAGTAACGCTTCGTTGGTACAAGTAGCGTACGATCGTACGATAGGTTAGCTACCAACGAAGCGTTACTATTGGTTTGCGGTCATTTTCGACTTTCGTTTTTCACAATTGGATTTTTGACTCTAGTCAAAATAGTAATTATAAATCGATTGTACAATCGATACTAAATCACCTCGTTTCGGGAAAACAACCACTAAAATTTCACGGTGTATATACAGGGTTATTTGTAATTCACTAGCATCCTTTTAACCCTAAACTCGTACCACTTAAACAAATGTTTTTTGTTTTACGGCTTTTTAAAATGGAGCACATTTTTTTCCATACAAATAAATAATAATAAATAAATACTTCTAACACAACTTCGTACTCTATGATTTTTACGATAACATGGTTTTGTACACACTCAAATTCTACGTTACTCGCAAGACAAGGACATTACAAACTTTAAATGAGCCGTACGGCGTGTTTGTAAGGGACAGAAAATGGGGCGGGGCATTTAGTACTCGCCGCCGTGCGCGCCGACATAAACAAACAAAGCTCCGGCTTCAGTGCGTAAACTTTCGTTGCAGAGATAAGAAACGCGCGCGCTTATTATGCAACAACGTGATCTATGGCGGTTTACATCTTTTCCAAGATGAGTTATCAGTATTCCAACGTCGAACACACGGAAATGGTGAGAGTGCTCGCAAGGGCCGATGATAATGTGGCCCAAGCTGTTCGCGACTACGCGCGTTTATTTCCCAATTCACGAGTGCCGACTCGGACAAAAATGTTAGCCGCAACACAGCGACTTCGTGATTTCGGGCAGTTCCAGCTTCCAAGTAGGGATGCTGGACGGCCGCCACGTCACACGACTCAAGAAATTGAAAACATCCTTGATTTCTTTGAAAGGAATCCAGCGGCTAGTACTAACGATGCAGCATATCGGTTTAACGTGTCGCAGTATTTTGCCTGGACCGTGCTACACAATGAGGGAAAGCACCCATATCATTTGCAGCGCGTCCAGGAACTTCTGGAGCCGGACAAGGCTGCCCGAGTTGCGTTTTGCAACTGGGCACTGGCTGAGCGCCCGACTGCACTATGGACTGACGAGGCGACGTTCGGTAGAGTGGGACTTTCTAACACGAGAAATGAACATTTGTGGTGTGACCGTGGGGAAAATCCCAAACAAGTGCGACCACATAAATTCCAACACCGATTTAGTGTCAATGTTTGGGCAGGTATCGTGGGGATGAATTTACTGGGCCCCGTATTTTTAGATAGGCTCAACGCGACAAGTTACGGTATTTTTCTGCAGGACACTTTGCCAGTGCTGTTGGAAGACGTGCCACTCGCCGTTTTGCGAGCAATGTACTTCCAGCAAGATGGAGCTCCGGCGCACTTTGCTCGCCGAGTTCGCGAACACCTCGATCAAGAATTTAGTGGTCGTTGGATTGGACGTGGTGGGCCAGTAGCTTGGCCTGCGCGATCTCCTGACCTCACACCCTTAGACTTTTATTTGTGGGGGCACGTCAGGTCTCTCGTATACCATGGAGGTCTTGTTTCTGACCGCGAAGTGCTCAAGAATAAAATAATATGGGCTTTTAACAAAATTAAACAAAATCCTCAAGTGTTATCACGAGTGGAAGAACAATTTATGTACAGATGTGAAATGTGCGTTAATTGTGGAGGTGATTACTTTGAACGCTATGTGCGCGATAGCCACCGACACCCTCGTGACTTGAGGTTAAGACGGGACAATGATTTGTAAGTAGTGTGTAGTGTAAGTAGTGTGTAGGAATAATTATTGTAAATAGTATCGCTGATTCCATTTTTTAAATACGCCTACGTTGAATTAACGAACGGACGTAATTTAATTGCACATGTAATCATTCCAATTTGTACTTAACTAATTCTTTACTTTCATGGATTACTTTAGTCATACCTTCATTAATTGAATGTAGCCAGTCCTGGTCAAGTATGAAGGGAAAATGGAATCAGACTTTATCAGACAGAACCAATTTTTTGACAAGTGCGAGGTGCGCGCGCGTCTGGAGGGCGGGGCCACGCGCCGAGGTCGTGGCGGGCAATGAATGAATGACACGAGTACTACGAGTAGTTAGTGGCACGGCACAGAGTATCGTAAAAATAAGAGTGTCTCAAATTTTCAAAACGTTATTACACCAAAAATATGAAGTTATGACAAAAGCCGTAAAACAAAAAACATTTGTTTAAGTGGTAGGAGTTTAGGGTTAAAAGGATGCTAGTGAATTACAAATAACCCTGTAGAAGCGTCGCGATCCAAAGCTGGCAGAAGAGATGGGGCGGAGACGCGGCCTGCGAACAAACGACGTGGACTGCGACGCGCCCCCGTCCCACGTCTCTTCTGTGTGGCTTGCGTCTAAGGGTGCTGTTTCAAACAAGCCGAGCACGGAACAGAGCAAAGAGCCTCATCATCATAATTTTAGCCGAAAGACGTCCGCTGCTGAAAATAGGTCTCCCCGAGGTGGTCGTTGCATCTACCATCTTGTTGGAGGAGTTTCGAGAACCTAATCGACATCAATACGGTCGCTACCACCACCTTATTCGCTAATTCATTATTTTGTACACTCTATCGTCTCGTTCTATTACAGTCGGGACTTATCACGTAAACAATGTTTACCATGACGTTTCAGCCACATTGCAGTGGCCGTGGTTACGAGTTGAGTCAACATTTAGTGTAACAATAAAAATATAAAGCGTGTAAAAAAAAATTGATGCAAAATCTAGGTGGGATTTTAGGCTTATGGAAACATCATAGACTCAATAGTACTTATGACGTGTATGTACGTGTTTTAATGTGGTTGCCATCACTTTCACCATCTCTTTTTGTCACCATCTTACATCCTTTGTCAGAAAGAAATAGTGGTCCTCACTCTGGTAAGCATAAGAGCGTTAGTCAATGCTAGCTTTAGAGCAACGATTAGTCAGAAAAAAGTGTAATAGAGCTCTATAAATTTGAACGCAAAAGTACCTAGTCGCGCGCCGTAGCCGAAAACGGCATGGATGACATCATCATCATCATAGTAAAATGTTATTTGAATAGGTAGGTACTTAGATACATTTTTATTAAATATTCGTTGTATATTTTTTCCATGTAGGTACTTGTTTTTCTGTATTGTTTTCTTTGTGGTGTACAATAAAGATCATTGAAGTTATGTTTAAGGCGTTCAATATTATTTTACAGATATTCAGCCACAATCCCTCAAAAAGCGAGAGAAAAAGATTGTGAAAGATTTGAAATTACACCAAGTTGTTTGGCAAAACAACAAATTGAAGGCGCGAGTCTCTTGGAGCCCGATTCCTGGTGATCTAATTAGAAGGTATGATTGTTTGATCAGAAAAATAAAAGCTGGCTCGAGCTTCCATCTTACCTAAAATTCACTAGAACAGGGATTCCCAACAACTCCCTTTACTATTTGTAATTATTTTAGACCCTCTTAAAAATAAAATAGATACTTAGTTTCAAATAAACGTCCCTGGTTCTGTCCTAAAGGCTTCGACAGACCGCATCGCGGGGCGTGCGCGCGACGCCGACTGAGCGTGCGCAGCGCGTTGTGTAACACTGAATCATATACACGGCGACACACACAGGCAGTTCGGCACAGCGTACATGATTCAGTGTTATACAAAACGCTGGGCACGCACCTCGGCATCCCGCGCATGCCCCGCGCTTCGGTTTGTTTGGTAGCCATTATACCTACTTACTCGGAAATACAATTTTCAAACTTCGTAGGTATCGTAACGTTCCGTTCACGTTAATACTATTTAATACGAGAGTGAAAAAGACTGCCCGATATGAACCTAGAGTTTCGTAGTACAATACGTTTACTTTTAGTTTACCACTGACAGATTGCTTGCCTTCATTTCATTTCCAACTTTAACACCATACAAATAAAGTAGTTATTACAAAATCTGCAAACGTGGGTAACAGTATTCTAAAATTGGCTTTATTTGTAGGTCGTTAAAGTTGAATATGAAATGAAGGCAAACCATCTGTCAGTGGTAAACTTTATGTAATTTTACTGTACGTAGGGCTATCCCTGAGCATACCATCTCGCGAAGGCTCTGAGCAAAGAGTATTGTAATATTATATGAACAAGAGTGGCAACTCTATGGTCAAATATGCATGTATGGAAGGTGCTGCTGCCCTACGCCCTGGTGAAGAACTAATCTGACGTATCTATAGATGTATACCTATCTATATGTATATGTTGGTAGTGATGTACAGCTATAATTACGCGTAATTTTAATTGATAGGCTAATTGCCACTATTCGTATTTTAGCCGTCTAATTCAAATCAGCATATACGAAGTATAAGCGGCTAAACCCGATTTGCACTATACGGCTAAAATACGAACATTGGCAAGTGGTCTATCAATTAAAGTCCTTGACCGTACAATTTGGTACGCCATGGCCATGGCCGATGAATGACAACAACTGACAAGTTTGACAAGTCAACCAAGATGGCCGCTAATTTAGTTCTTTACCAAACAACCAGAGATCGCTGTAGTCGCATGAAAAGTGTGATATATGTAAGTGTGCCCCCCCTGGCTCTGAGGCTGCGGTTAATCCACGTCCAGGTTATTGTCCACTCGGAATGTACGACACAATATTGGACTTGACAATTTCGTGTACTGCATACTTACTGCATACCTACAAATAATAAGGGCACGAATTGGTCATACATTCCGGATCGACCACTAACGGGCGTACTACCTACTAACCCGCCTGGCCCTGGGAGACCAGTTTGGGAAACCCTGCCCTTTGTAGAGTAGGTAGCTATAAAATTTGTCAATCTATCAGTTACTTATTGATTCATAGATCGATTCAACAATGTAAATAATCGGAATAAGAAAAAAAACATCTAAAAACTTATTAGATAAATACAGTAGTAAACTTTTTATTTCAGATATTTCGTACAGTGGAGAACAGTAAAGTGCGAAAACCAACAAGACGAAAACAAAATCCTTTCAGCAACAACGGAGGTAATTATTAATAATTATTATTTTCTTACTACATTTTGTTAGTAAACAATGAATTTGAAATGCACAACGGCCATTCATCCGATGGAATAACGCTAGATGGCGTTAAAGCCTTCCACAGACCGCAGCGCGGGGCGTACGCGCGACGCCGATGGAGCGTGCTCAGCGCGTCGTTTAACACTGAATCATTTATATACGAACGATGAGACACCGGCAGCGCGGCGCAGCGGATGATTCAGTGTTATACAAAGCGCTGGGCCCGCTCCGTCGGCACGCCCCGCGCTGCGGTCTGTTGTAGCCTTAAATTAATATTATCGTTATACCTGATTTACACTCTCGCCTCGTCTCCTCGCCTCGCGCCTCGCCTCGTCGTCTCGCTACGGACGCGAGCCTCAAAATCAAGGCAAATCACGAGACGAGGCGCGAGGCGCGCCTGTTCACACTCTCGTCTCGTGGCTCGTCCCGCAGTTCGTCTCGCCACTCGTACGCGAGTGTAAACCAGGTATTAGGAGTTTCGTTCGACTTTACAGTCTACGATTGCGATGGAATCATTTAGTTATACACCAATCCCAAACGTGACTCAAATCGTCGGTGAAACTGCAATACCCCGTAACTAGCTTTTTCCATTAGGCTCAACTTGAAATGAAATATAAAATAGTGTTAGGCCCTATAGAAAAAGCTAGTAGAGCGGTTGCGGTAATCACCAACGAAAGTCGAAACGTCAAAGTCGTCAATTGTCAAACGGACTCACGATTAGCGCCTACTAGCACATGAATAAATACGGAGCAGAAGAAAAGCTTCCGAACAGTGCTCGAAATTCTTACCTATTATCATAGGGTTGTCGCTCGGTAAAAACAAAAATTAAAAATCAAAATTTATTCAAACAAGTACCTAAGTATCTAATATCTGTATATCTACAAACACTACAACAGGTAGGCATCTTTAAAAACAACCGAATACCCGAACTATGTAGCTAAACGCTAAACGGTCGCGTCGTCGCTAGCGGTGGCACACCTGAACCTTGTCTACTCACTGAGCTAGTTCAAACCGGTTTGTCTCCGAGCGGGCGCCGGTGCACGCCCCCCCCCCCCCGTCTTGTCTGTGACAGGTCACGCACACATATGTTGTGCTTGTAGTAGTGTAATGCGTGCGCGACGTTGTTTGAACTTTTTATTCTGCTCCGTATTTATTCATGTGCCTACTAGTGTCACAAAAACCCTCTAAACATGCAACCTTATCACAATAAGCCTTTGACTTGATTTTTGGTACTTACTAATAACGTGTGCATTTTTACATTCTATGAAATTCCAATTTTGGGTACAGCTCCATTGAAAGCCCGCGAAAAGTCGACCTCGACCTTTCGATTTTTTAAACTTAACAGTGAACTTAGCTGCGGGTCAAGAAAGTTTTTTTTTATTCATTGTTGATTCAAGACCCGGATTCAAAGTTATTTGCTTACGCAAATGTTGCCATGCCAAGATTCAGAAAAAACTTTTTATTGTTACAGCAAACATCTTTTGAGATCTACGAACTGGACTACCATTGCAAGTATAAAGTTAATGTCAACAAATCACGAAAAAGCAAAATTCCTGATTCAGAATTGTTGATAACCGTTCCCGGTTGTGAATATTTTCAAAGAAGATTGAACAGCACACATTTAATTGATTGTCAATCCTGACAATTGTAATTGTTTAAATTTAAAATAATTATAAAAAAATTGCCACTGATAAGATGTAATACTGAATAATGTAGTAAAAAGATATACTTGACCTAACATTATGATTAGGACTAAGATTGTTGTTCCCTGTCCAAGAACCTGTATTTTAGAATAATGTTCTTTTAATTGTGGTTAAGGACATTTTGAAGCGTAAGTTAGATTACTACAAAATTTATTTATTTCTAGGCATAAGAAATAAAGTAATTTTAAAAAGATATATAGCTATTTCTTTCTTCCTGTCCCGATAAATTGAAAGAATCTATACCCGCTCAAATTTGTTTCACACCATTATAGACAGGCGAATTTTATATGTTATGACTGTATTCATTAAGACGTATACTATATAAACACGAAGGGTAAATGAGAAGGATTTGACAGAATTAATATAAGTCTACAATATATTTATTGTATTACCGCCGTTTTTTTACCTATATCTAAACTAGCTGTTGCTCGCGACTCCGTCTACGAAGAATAGGGGTATAAAAAATAGCCTACGACCTTTTCTCAGACCTACCAGATATGGAGAAAAAATTTGATAAAAATCGGTCAAGCCGTTTTGGAGGAGTTCGATATAAAACACTGTGACACGAGATTATTAAATAAAACGATATAAAAGTTCAAGTTTGCAAATAGTCATAAGTAACGAGTATTAATTGATTTAGACGTTACTTTGCGGAAATTCATATCAATGAACTATTCCTGGAAGCGCGAGCATAACTAGTAAGTATTCTCGCTATAAAATGTCCTTGGATAATGGTATCATATTAATTCAGTCTTTTGATACGTTCAAAATATATTTAATATACTTTGTGATATTCACGGCTAATAATGCATTTCTAGGTAAGTAAATACGGTCACTAACCTTAAGGAATTTAAAAAAACCCTTAGGCTGGCTACAGAATGACAAACATTCAATCATGAATAATTTCCAAAACCCTTTCATTGGTATAGGCAAAATAGATTTTAGTTGGTGTTTTCAAACACATACTAATTGGTTTTAACGCTCATAGGCAAATATTTTGCTCTGTGTGAAAAACCTATTTTTAAGTGTTTTTTTTTTAAACTAATAAAATTATTCACAATTTAATGGGTTCCTAAAATAAATCTAAAAACCATTTTGACAATACTTGAATTGTTGCGTTACTTCTAGCGTGGCACAAATTAAGATGCTAATTTTGCTGTGGAGATAGATAAATAAGCTTACTTGGTCCACGTTATTGTAGGCAGCATCAGTCTCAAGAGGGAATTCAACTTCTATATGATTTAGCAAGGCAAAAAGAGAGCGGTATGCTCGACTGCAAGCTTTGCAAATGTAGGAAAAATAAGAATAAAATTATTTATTTATTTATTTATTTTATTTTCGGAGAACCAACAGCTACAAATTACAGAGTAGGTTAAACATGTAATAACATAGGAGCCAATTATAGGATCTCACAAATAGAACCAAGAAAAAAAAAAGAAAGAAAGTACGCGAACAATCGCAAAGTTATGCCACACAAATTTTGATACAAAAAGATATCAGAACTAATCTCTATACAAAAATAAAACATATTAGTAAAAAGCAGTTAATTATACGCGCGAAAACCTAGAATAAACGCAGAGTTGCAATCTTTCATCTTTCTCTTATCACAAAATAAAAAAACCGCGCAGTTCTATACACTGGCAACACTTTATGCGCTGCTAACTTCATTCCGAATATTTACAACCCTCGGAATTGTCAAAGTCGCGATAAGAAAATATTAGGAAATGATTTTTATTACTTTACTATATAACAACGGATTTTGTTAATATTCTAAACTGTACGTAATTAGAATATTATAAGGATATTTTAAATTCCACATCGATATTAAAAAGTGGTGTCATGTTGCAAATTGCGCTAGAAAAATGCGCGAATATTCACGTCTTTACTTAAATTTTACGGTTTATAATGCACAATTTATGCTTATACACAGGTTTTCGTGTTTCCTTTCTTATTGATGTACAATACTTCCTATATAAATATCGTGTCGTGTTCATTTAATATTTAGTGTCCTTGTAAATTGCAATTCTCGTCTCTGGGCGTAACCTGTCGTTTCGCGAGCTGAAGGCTGTGCTAAAATGATATTTTTTAACCTTTTCTGAAACGTAGTGAACCTTGTTTTCGTGAAAAATGGCTGAGGACGAGGTACTTTTCGACGATGTGTACGAACTTTGTGAAATTATTGGCAAGTAAGTATTGAAATCTTATTAGAATTTGGAATGGCCTGCTTTCCCATTTTTGGAAAACAACATCGGCATAACTAATCACTTGAGTTTATAAGCAAACACGAGACAATATTTTAAATTATGTTAGTAAAAGTAAATAAAAAAAAATTGTATTAATAGTTTTTAATGTTGTCTTCTAATACTTTTCTAGCCTTGAACATCTCTTGCTGAAGAGTTGTCTTGAGTTTTGATAGTTCAGTTTATCCTCATCACATAGACACTTAACTTAAGAAATGTTTTAATGGGATCCTACCTTTAAGTAGGCATTCTAGTTTCAACAGTTTCAGATTCATATAAATCCAATTGTACAGATTAAAATAAAAGTACAAAATGAAAGCCTAAAATTTGGCATAGATCCCTGTCTTAAGCATATGAGGGGTTAATTTTTAAGAATGTGTTTGAGCTGGTGCAGCTTGGCCAGAGTGTATAGTATTTTCTTCAACCTCAATAATGGCAAAATTATTCTGCCGTCGTATTTATAAAAGGCACAACTGCAAAATTGCTCATAAAAGAAACAGCATAAATTTACAAAGAACAAGTGTGCACTTAGGCCTTTTCTGTTTCACAAAAAATTCTAGTTGTGCCCCTTTTTCTTATGATGGCAGTATTGATAGTTTTGATGGAGCCATACCTATATTTAAAAACTTTTTTTTTTCATAATTACCCATGGATTGACCCTCACCTGATGAAAGCACCTAGTAGCAGTAGTCCGGTTGGTAGGCCGGTTGACTGAACTAGTGGGACTTTTCAGTAGCAGTAGTTTGATTGAAATATAGTACCAAACTACCGATACTCTTTAGCATTAACAGTTCAGTTTGCAATATCTATACATATAATAAATCTGTAACAAGTCGGTGTCTGTACATTGAAGATATTTGAGAAAAACTGTCACCAGGGCTATTTATTAGCACAATAGAACCCAAAACAATGATTTTTAGAATTATTGTCTGTTTGTCTGTTTGTCTGTGCGTTTGTGCGCGCTAATCTTAGAAACGGCTTAACCTAGAAGGATGCGGTTTTCACTGATATGTTGGCATTTTCTTGGATTAACATTTAGTGTTTGTTTCATTTGAATCGGTTCACAAATAAGACAGATAAGTCTATTTTAAGAATTTATCGAATAGGTTTTTTGATTGAACGCGCTAATCTCAGGAACTACTGCTCCGATTAGAAAAATTCTTTCAGTGTTAGATAGCACATTTATCGAGGAAGGCTATAGGCTATATATCATCACGCTAACACCAATAGGAGCGGAGCGGAGCGGAAGAATGTTTAAAAATCGGGTGATTTTGAAATAAAACTTCTATAGGCACGCTTGACTTGGGAGTACGGTGCACGGTGTTGAATGTGAACGCGGGTGTGCGGGGGGGTGCGGGGGCGGGTAATTTTTTTTATATCAAGGAACTAAGGAGAGCCATAATTGATGAAAAAGCAAATTGGATAAAAAAAAAATAAGCTGCCGAAATTACTAATTCCACGCGGACGGAGTCGCGGGCAAAAGCTAGTTAAGAATAAAATTGTACATGAAGTCTCGTTGGTAATTCATCACTTACCACCCTTAAAGCCCCAAATGCATGGTTGTGTGGTACCGTACCACAAACTCGTTCATACAAGTTAGAATTTTACAACCGTCACCGCCACCACACCGCCACACCTCCACTGTCTGTGCGTTTGGAGCTTAAATATGGACCGTAATAAAAATAAAGACAGATTTCTGTAATGAGGGCACTGAGTATACAGTATACTCTCCTGTTATTTACTTATGATAATTATTGAATAACAAATGAGGTACAAAGTACATTGGCTTAATTAAACCTATGCCATATTCACTACTCATAGTGTCAAAATACTCTTTAAATTATCTTGCTGTTTCAGCCACATTACAGTGGCCATGGGTCTGGAGGCCTCAGGGCATAAAAGGACTGGAGGCTCCTTGGACACAAAATTATTTTCCAAATAATTACTTGTCAAAATTTGAATTAATATATTTGGCTTGATTTCCAGTTGGGTCATATTATACAGGGTTATTTGTAATTCACTAGCATCCTTTTAACCCTAAACTCCTACCACTTAAACAAATGTTTTGTGTTTTACGGCTTTTGTCATAACTTAATATTTTTGGTGTAATAACGTTTTGAAAATTTGATATTACCTCTTATTTTTACGATACTCTGTGTATTTGTATGGGAAAAAAAGGGCTTCATTTTAAAAAGTCGTAAAACAAAAAACATTTGTTTGAGTGATAGGAATTCAGGGTTAAGAGGATCCATGAGGAGGAGGAGGAGGAGGAGGATGAACCAGTGTAAAAGGTCCTTCAGTACATCCTATTATTATTCATCTTTTAAATTTCATCAGTAAAGAGTTTTCCATTCATAGCTATTCACTACAAGGAGATTATTGAGGCGAGTTTGTTTGACAGAAATAAATAAAATAAATAAATAAATAAATATTAGGGGACAATCTTACACAAATCAACCTAGTCCCAAACTAAGCAAAGCTTGTACTATGGGTACTAGACGACGATGAACATACTTATATAGATAAATAAATACTTAAATACATAGAAAACATCCATAACTCAGGAACAAATATTCATGCTCATCACACAAATAAATGCCCTTACCAGGATTTGAACCCAGGACCTCTTGCTTCGTAGGCAGGGTCACTACCAACTAGGCTAAAGCGGTTGTTAAAACATTACAAACTCATTCTTTTATTATGTGTCACATCAATGTCATAATCATAAACATTGGTATTGTATCGATAATCGTGTTTATCTCAATGGAAAATGCCGCGATTTAATTATTTTTTTTCTAAATTTATTTTTTCGGTTTCTGTCAATGTACCAAGCAATGTGCCAAATTTAACGGAAATCAAAAAAAAAAAACAATAAATTTGTGAATGTCCAGTATTGAAAAGGAAGTATGAGCAAGGATGTTCAAGATCCATCATTAACGGTTATCTTATCCCTCATTTAGTAATTGAGTGAATGAAGACTCAAATGATTCAACATTGAAACATTAACCAATGGTAATTCACTTGATGCCAATGTGTTATAAAACTTATAAGTTGCTGTTGTTTTTTTCTAACTTGGTATTTTGTCACCACTGTTTAAAGAAACTTATATCTCAAAGTAAGCTTAGAAAGTAAACTTTTTAAGTGAAATCTTTTAGGGTTTAACATTTGCCTGGAAAGAGATTTCGCAATGGCGAACAATGCAAAATATGTGCATAACATCTGCCAAGAGAAATATTTCCAGGCAGATGTTATGCCTATTATACACATATTTTGTATCAGGTTTAAAATTTTGCCATTGCGAAATCTCTATCCGCGTTAATTTATTAAGTTTATAAGTTTATCTATCAGATCTTGATAAGACGTTAACTTGTTAAGACGTTTGTTAAATGTTAGATGTTTTTAAATATTTGCTTTACTCATTGATTGTGGATTGCTTGCAACCAAATTTGCAAAAATAATATTATACTCATTAAATATCAAACCTTTTGTGGTCATAAATTATATAAAGATTTATCAATGTCAGTAAGTGGTTAAAAATAATCTATATATTTTTTTTCTATATAATTTTGACGAAAATATAGGTTTTGGCATTTTGAACCTAGAAATAAATCTGTCCAGATCTTATCTTTGGAAAAAATAATTTTAGGTACAGTCAGTATTTAGTTACTGATCTTTTGGAGAATGAGTCGTTTTCAAAAAAATTGCAAAATTGGGATTAATCAAAACAAAATCACGATCGCTACACATGACGATAACATGACGAAAGTTAGTCATACAAAATATATGGGTAACTTTCGTCACACAAAGGAATCATTTAAGTTTTGTTTTTAATTAATCCCTTAATTGTGTACTTGCCCTTTTTTTGAAAACGACTCAAATACCTGAACTAACTCCGACGCCGATCCATCTTTCGGTAGCCCTTGTACCAAGTTAAAAAGATCTTTACTTCTTGTAGGGGCCCTTTTAGCCTGGTACGTCGCTGTGTGCACCGCCAAACCGCTCAGCAGTTTGCCGTGAAGATTGTGGATGTGGCTCGGTTCACTGCCAGTCCTGGACTCAGTACTGCTGGTAAGTGGTTTTTCTTTTAAATCCACGTTTGTTTTAAGTCTTGCTTTTGAGGATCAGGTTTAGCCAGCAACATAATACGTACAATCGGCCCAGACGCCAGCTTGACACATTAAAGGCCCAGTTTTTGAAACTGGCAAGCCGGCGCTTGGGCCGATCGTACATAGAAACGAAAGAAAGAGATATATAAGGCGAGTGTAGATGGAAATGTTGGAAGCAGGATACCAAGGACATTCGATGATCAGATTGGGGATGTCTTAAAGAAAGGTTAGATCAGGAATACCTACCCGAAACCAGCGAGCATGTATGAAACAACTAATGAGTGTTGGGTAACTCAACTTGTGTTGTGGGTGTCCTTGGGTGTTATAAAAAAATGTATGTTAGGATCGTAGCCGGTGCAACCAAATATGTAGTCTCTGACTACCCCTTAGCTGGGAAGGAAGCGTAATTGTAATTTTTTTTATTTTTTTTTATTAGCTTGTTATAGTGTCCTACTGCTGGGCAAAGGCCTCCCCTCTTGACCTCCACAACTCCCGGTCCGGCGCAATGTCAGGCCAGTCCTTTGCGTACACGTCCAAATCGTCCCGCCATCTCCTTCTTGGTCTGTAATTATGAATACATAGAAATAATATATCATTATCTATAATTTATTGTATTTCAGATTTGAAGCGTGAAGCAACAATATGCCATATGCTGAAGCACCCACATATCGTGGAACTCCTCGAAACCTACAGCTCAGAGGGAATGCTCTACATGGTCTTTGAATAGTAAGTCATTGTTTGCTGCTCTGAAACTGAAGTACCTAAGGCCAACGAGAAGAGATAAATAGGATGCAGTTAAAACAATGCGGGCTGCGTTCAATTTGACTTGACCGCGACCGCAGAATGCATCCAGTGTGGCAAATCCTTCATGTTATTGTAGGGTTTGAATTATCACGTGCATTATTGTCGTTCATTCTGGGACGAAAAATGCGGGGTCGCGTTTTAAACGTACCAGTTAAATGACACAATAATGCCCGAAGCGACTCTAGTAAAACAAAAAAGGTTTATTTTAGCCCTAAAAACCACTAAAAGCCATTTAGTTTAGCTTTTCGGGGTTCCGTACCATAAAGGTAAAACGGGACCCTATTACTAAGACTTCGCTGTCCGTCCGTCCGTGTGTCTGGCCGTATGTCACCAGGCTGTACCTATCTCATGCACCGTCATAGTTAGACAGTTTAAAATTTCACAGATGATGTATTTCTGTTGCCGCTCTAACAACAAATATTAAAAAACATAATAAAATAAATATTTAAGGGAGCTCCCATACAACAAACGTGATTTTTTTGATCGTTTTTGATAATGGTACGGAACCCTTCGTGCGCCAGTCCGACTCGCACTTGACCGGTTTTTTTTTATAACAAATAAATAGTTGGTTGAGTATGCATAGAAGTGACGTTACAGTATTATTGTGTTTTGACAGTTCATATAAATTACATCAATTGATTGGTGGTGTTAACTACTGTATTGAATAAAAAATATCGTATAAGTACCTATCTTACATGAAAGCATTGAAAATTTATTTATGATAAGGGAACACGTTAGCGAATCCTTGTCCTGTTCAAAACGTTTTTCGTTCAACAATCAACCAATAGAATCAAAACATAAATTTTATACAAATTTATTCACAAACCATAATGAAAAACAAATTATTACGAGCTGCCAAATCAAAGAGCACTTACCAAATCGATGCCAATAGCTTTTTGATGTGCGTCGGCTAACTGATTTGTAATTTGTGATATTGGGTCCCCTGAGATAATTTTTTAAATATTGTTTTCTTCTGTTAAATTATAATCATTCTTATTACGACAGTAAAATCAATTTTATTCTCATATATTGTTCGCGTCAAGTTTAACTAAAGCTATATAACACAAAGTACGGTGTTAAATTTAAATAATTTCACTTCACTACCGTCTCATAAATTTATTTCTTGGACAAATTGTAATGACGAATGTTTTACCTTCGGGAAAACTCGGAAATACGACTAGACCCGAAGTGTTGAACAATTACCTTGTAAAATAATTGACGTTTATCTTCATTAGCATGAAACTTTATTGCCACTTTGACATACAACAATTTAACCTTTTCACCGCCAACGACACATATAGGTGTCACAAAGTACAGTGTCAAAGTGATCTTGACACAATGACATAAGATTCAAAGCAGGTTTACGTTTTGTCGAGGCGTGGCGTTGAAAGGGTTTACGACATAAACACGTCTATAATTTAATACGTTAATTGATTGACACTTTGACTTTTTGTGTTTTCCGAGTTACCCGATGGCAAATTATTTTTCATTACATTAGTAAAAACTTGTTGCTTCTACATCTTGCCAAATGATACTGCTGCGCGAAGCATAGGTAATGTTATAAATTGCCAAAAGAATTCACTAGACTTTTAAGAGGGTACGTTGCGCACCATTTCTCCATACAAACGTATTCCCCTGTTTCCTCCCTGGATAATGGCTTTAGAGCCAATTTTTTTTACTGTGTATTCTGTATCTACCACAGCTATGCCCGTATGTTTCGTTTTTTTCCATATTTCAATTAACATAAGAAATATGAGCTTTCAAAAACTGAAAAAATTGCCTAATTTCAACGTCATTTTCAGACACTCATCAGAAAAGAATCCCTGATATAAACAAAAAAAGGAAAACATAGGGGCATAGCTAAATCTCTCCTCTAATTATTTTTGAAAAAAGTAATTTTATTGGTCCAGTTTTCGAGAAGAAAACAGGGGATTACGAAATGCTGTTTTGATCAATTTTACGCGCCTAATAACGGTCTGATCTGCAGTTGTCCCGCTCTCGCTGTACTGACACGGAGGGGTTCGGGCGAGACAGCGACATTTCATTAAAATACCTATTTCTCAAAAGTCTCTCAGCCATCGTACCCTCTTAAGGTTACTTATATTACTACTTCGAGTTTGAATTAGAAAGTGTAATTACTTTATTAAAGGAAAACACGGGTTTGGTTACATTTTGATAAAATAACTGTAGGTAGGTAAGTGTGACCATTAAATAGAATGTAGAACATATAATTGAATGCCCTAACTTAGAGGAGACCAGTGCAGTAAATTACAGTTAGTCAAACAACATACAGTCGCCATCATAAACGTCAATACATGTCATATATTATTTACTTAAACACAGTACCTAAATTTTTTACTCGTCTAATCATTCCGCAGTTTCGTACACTTACAGAATCGTTATGGCACCACCTTTCTACTCTTCTGATATGCACACGTCTTTTTGAGTTTTTATAAGTTTTAATAAATCACAGTAATTGCTAGTTTTTTGAAGTAGGTATATGTAGATGATGGGCCGAATAAAACCAAAATTACACAAAAAAAAATGGGAAAAACGTTGATGCGTGTGAGCAGCTAAAGCGTTCGCGAAATCGTCAAGATACGACTACCGACATTGTGTCGTTTTTATGTGCATGTCTCTAGTCACACCCACCAAAGATTTTATCTTTATTAATAAAAAGGTACGCTAGATGGCGTTACAAGCAACAAATCAGGTAACGTTTACAATATGCTTTTAAAACTAACTTAATCTAGTAAAATTATAAAGGTAAAAAAAAAACATATATCTATGGAGCATTGCGTCGTCTACAATTCCACCCCCTTAGTGATGACTAGTCATCACTAGAATCCATCACTGGGGCGAGCAGGGCGACGCGAGTCACCGGTCGTCGCAACGTTCCCGTGCGAGTGCGCACGTCCACCACGCGGATGCGCCCGTCATCCCCGGGGAGTGTCGCACTCACTACACCGTGCCGCCATGAGCCACGCTCTAAGTTTGGTTCCACTATCAAGACATAGTCTCCTACACGCAAGGCCCTATACTCACTGGTCCACTTTTGTCGCGGTAATAATGTGGGCAAATACTCTTTTAGCCACCGCGACCAAAACATGTCCGTTAACCGTTGAGCGATCCGCCACTGCTTTCTGAGTGTGAAATCCACGTCTTCATACTTACCAAAGGAGGGGCCATTAGATGACGTACCTATCAAAAAATGATTAGGTGTCAAAGCCTCGGGGTAGTTAGGGTCCGTTGAAACATGGGTTATGGGACGACTGTTAACAAGGGCTTCTACTTCAGCCATCAGTGTTGAAAGTGTTTCTGGACGGGGCGCACGTTCCTTAAGTACGGTCTTCAAGGCCGTTTTAATAGTACGAACCATTCTCTCCCAGGCTCCCCCCATTTCTGGAGCACCTGGAGGTATGAATCGCCATTCAATTCCCCTGACAAGTCCATCACTGCATAGTGCATCCCTATTCAAATCTTCGATGCTGCGTCTTAGCTCAGAATCGGCTCCTCGTAGGTTCGTTCCATTATCTGAGTAGATCGTGGTAGGTGTTCCTCTACGAGCTATAATTCTTCTCAAGGCCATGATAGTAGCGTCCGTGGTCAGGCTCTCCGTTATTTCCACATGAACGGCACGAACCGTTAAACATGTGAATAACATTCCGTAGCGTTTCTGCCTTCCACGACCGACTGTGACCTCCATGGGTCCAAAGAAGTCGAGACCGGTAAAGGTGAACGGCCGTCGATTGTGCTGCAGCCGGGCGGGCGGAAGGTCGGCCATGCGCTGGGGCTGCGGGGCCGCGCGCCTGTACTTGCAGAACAAGCATTGCGCTGCCACGGCCCGAACAGTGGGTCGGAGCCTTAGGATCCAGTAGGCCTGCCTCAACTCATTCACCACTAGTTCATGAGCTCCATGAAGGGCGCGTCTGTGGTGGTACTCCACGAGCAGCCTGGTCGTCCTGTGGTGACCGTCCAGGATAACAGGGCGCTTAGTTCTCTCTGGGACACCATCAGTTTTATCCACACGGCCGCCAACTCTCAGTAAACCGTTACTGTCAAGGTAAGGCGTTAAATTTAGTAACCTACTATTTTTTAATAAAGGCTTATTATGCTTAAGGCACTCTATTTCGGTGGCAAAGCAGTCGTGCTGACTTTTCTTTATCAGCAATTCCTCTGCCTGTGTTAATAATTCATTGTCGATTCGATTAATTTTTCGTTGACATTTACGAATAAAAAATAAAACCCTTACAGTTGTCATTAATAATCGAATCCACGATGAACTATTATTCTCATTAGGTACCGGAAGTTCGGTGGTTTGCTGTGCGCTTAGGACGTTAACACATTTCTGCTCACAAATGGCTTCATCTGTTTGCTTAGATGCTTTAATGTCCTTGGGCCACTTGCACTCTGGTTCCCTTAAAAAATCAGGTCCCTGAAACCACATATCCTGAAAGTTAAGTGGAGGCGCATCCTCTCTGGTGGCGATATCCGCGGCGTTCAGGCGAGACGGTAGGTGGCGCCACTCGCTCGCGACGGTCAGCTCGTCAATCTCGCCGAGCCGGTGCGCGACGTACGGCTTGTAGCTTCTGGGGTCGCTGCGTATCCACTGCAGCACAGTGCTAGAATCGGTCCAGAAGTACCGCTTTTCTGCCTTCACATCTTTATGTTCGCGCTGTATCATGCTAGCCAAGCGCGCGCCAAGTAAACCTGCCTGTAGTTCAAGTCTAGGTACAGAGACTGGACGTAATGGCGTCACGCGGCTTTTACTGGCAACAAAACAAATCTTGACGCTGCCATCCGTACGTATAAAACGCCAATAAGTTATGGCAGCGTAAGCTTGAATTGATGAGTCGCTAAATGTATGTAACTCGGTACGCAAGATAGTGGCCTCACTTACCACATCCACCATGTCTGTGTAGCAGCCTGTCCATGGGCCTGAGTCAGCATAGCAGCGAGGAATGCGCAGCGTAGCTAAAAGTTTTAACTCATTGAGCCACTTTACCCATTTCGTGTGCTCGTCGGGTTGGATGCGGCAATTCCAATCTATACCACTGCGATGGACATTCTGAAATATTATTTTACTTTTAATAATAAAAGGCGACAAAAACCCATGAATGTCGTATACAGACATAATAAGGCTAAGCATCTTTGCTTTAGTAGGAGGTTCACTTCCATTTAAAATCTCCTCAGGTATCCTATTAAACGACACTTGAAATCCAAATGCGTCATCGGATGGATGCCACATCAAACCTAAAGTGCGCTCAGTCGTATTCATAGCTCCGTCCTTAAATTGAACAGCTGATTGCGCGAGCGCCGTGGTCGGTATGTTTTTTAAAACCTGTTTATCGTTACTCGACCAACCCCTTATCTCAAATCCTCCACATTTATGAATGTGAGTAATTTCCCTCACTAATTTAACAGCGTTAGTCGCATCACTAGTCGAGTATAAACAGTCATCCATATAATGACTATTTACTATAGCTCGCACAGCTTCAGGGTACAAGTCCTCATATTTTAATGCATTTTTGTTTCTTACATACTGCGCAATAAATGGCGAACAACAACCACCAAAAATTAAACTTTGCATTACACAAGTTTTAACGGAAGCGCGCGGCGATTCTTGCCACAAAAACCTAAAAACATGTTGGT
The DNA here is from genome assembly GCA_947859365.1 of Archips crataeganus. Classification (NCBI taxonomy): domain Eukaryota; kingdom Metazoa; phylum Arthropoda; class Insecta; order Lepidoptera; family Tortricidae; genus Archips; species Archips crataeganus. Next base: position 16,294,096 of record OX402054.1, read on the forward strand.
CGCTCGGGCGAATTTTAACTCTCAAAAACATGTCTTTTATGTCACCGATAATAACTACTTTGTTCTCGCGAAATCGAAACATTATACCCATTAGTGAGTTATACAAATCAGGACCCGTGAGCAAGTAATCATTCAGACATGTTCCGTCCACCTTAGAAGCCGCGTCGAACACAAGGCGCAATTTTCCCGGTTTATTCGGATTCTGAACCCCAAAATGTGGAAGATACCATACGCGGTGAGCCGAGAGTTCATTTTCCTTTAGCTCTCGAGCATAACCATCAGCAAACAATTTGTTTACCTCGTTTCTATACCTGTCTGCGTACGCGTCGTCTTTAAGGAATTTTCGCATTAAAGAACGTAGTCGCGAAGATGCATTTTCGAATGAATCAGGCATGTTAAATACGTCCTCTCGGAATGGTAGGCCTACTTCCCACTGGTTCCCGATTAGACGCGCAGTATCATCTAAAATCTGTAATGCTCTTACGTGATCGCTATTGTCACGACGTAAGGTTGAAACTCCGATGGCATCTAAAGAAAAATAATTTTTAACTAACTCGTTTAATTCACTAATATTACCCTTCATACCTTCAGTTGAGTGAGCGAGGTGGAACACATTGGCAGCGTTGGAGTGAGTGCGACCGCAATAACCATGAATGGACCAGCCTAAATTACATCTAGAAGCATAGGGTTCATTTTTATTACCATGAATTATTTCGAGAGGTGCGATTAAATAATAATTATCTTCCCCAATCAACAAACGCGGAACTACACGGCTTTTACAAACATAATTCTTTACTTCACTTAAATGCTTGCAATTGAGGGAATTAATTACAGACAAATCTTGAACAGGTAAATTTAATTTAGACACTTTACGTAACTTAATGTCATAATTATTGTGAGCATATTGTCCGCTGATTTGAGCACTCACCGTCGGTGCATCGGATTGATACACCTCGAGTCCGAACGCGTCGATAAACTTTATAGCACTCGAGTGTTCACTTTTGAGACCTAACTCGGTAGCTAGGTCCGAGTCAATTATAGAAACCGACGCCGCATCGTCCAGCAGGGCGTAGGTCTGCACAATGCCGTTAGGTCCACTAATTAGCACTGAAACCACCTTTAACATAATGTGATCCGTCGACGAGGGCCTTTCGCTGCCGGCGGCGACGTGGGCCACCGTGGAGGGCCCCGCGGGCGGCGGCGGCTGCGCGGGCGCCTCCGGCTGCTCGTGCGGCGGCTCGCCGGCCGCGTCAGCTGATCGCATGACGTAGGCTTCTGCCAGTGCAACAGGCGGTGGTGTGCGAGTCCACATTTATCTATATCACACACAGGTGCGGGACATGTATTTCTATCGTGCCGTGACGTCAGACAACAATAACACAGACCGGTTTTCTTTACAAATCTCCACTTATCACGTCGCATGGCGCGTTTAAATACACGGCACTCGGTTAACAAATGCTCGGACTTAGAACAAAATTTGCACATTTTTGTGTCTTCTATAGCAGTTGTTGCAAATATGGGGCGATTAGAACGAAACTTATTTTCGTCGGTTCGTTTCGCCGGTACCGTCGTAGGCGCTTGATCTGTAGTTTTTTTATTAAAATCGCGTAACTGTGTCATTCCAACTAAAGATAACATCTCTGCTTCGTGCTTTAGGAATGTAGCTAGTATTTCTAGCCTAGGTTTGCCTTCTGCTAATTTCTGGTAGGCAAAGTCGGTCCATTTACCAATTAATGTGCTAGGAAGCTTCGATAAAACAGCTGATGCGAGCTCTGGACTGCGTAGGTAATCTTGCTGATTTAGGGCACGTATTGTTGCTATGCAGTTATTTACTTTAATAGAAAAGTTAATTAAATCGTACTGATATGTAGTAGGTAATGCAGGTAACTTCTTAAGCTGCGTTGTGAGGTTGAAAATTATGACTTCGGGTCGACCAAACCTTAATTCAAGGGCTTCCATCACAGCTGCAGGCGGGGTGTTACCGATAAGCAGGTCGGTCACTGCTTCCTTAGCGTCGCCGCGTAGTGATTTGCGAAGTCTCCACAGGTTTTCTGAGTCACTGAACATACATACGCGAGTCGACTCATCATAAGCACTCTTGAAATGTAACCACTCAATACTATCACCGGTAAAAAATGGCAATTCACGTGGGGTAGCAAGACGGCTGATCAGGCGATCGTCGTGATGAGGTACGTCCCGTGAGGTCATCATCATTTCTTTTAGGGTAAGTGCTAGCTGTTGAATACCGTCACTAGGGACGTCAGTCCGCGGGCGAGGTTCGGCCGGCCGATCATTATTTGCCGATGTTGTTGGTTGGTGAACAAAGCGATAAGATTCTTCGCACCCTTGATCCAACCAGTTCTGGACATTTAAGGTTGCTTCGCGATCGGCTACTTCGCTTCCGGCTTTGCTGGCCTCTTCACTGGGACAATCTTCGATATCGACCTTCGCTAAGTCAACTTCTAGCTTCTTATTAATAAGCTCCAGGTGAATCTTTGCCTTTGCTTCAGCGGCTTCCAGCTCCAGTTGCTTGCGTCTGGCTATCGCTGAGGCGGTAGATCGCTTCGATTTCGTTGACGTAACAGAGCCACCTTCAACGGACATAAACGGCGTAGATTTTGGAGCCGTTTCCACCTTCAATCGTTCCAAATCCTTTGGCGGTGGGCAACTATAGGTGCCAAGGTTCGGATTCTGGACTATAGGTTCCGCGGCGGGTAGCTGTGCTGAGGTACACGCTAGCTCCCATTCCCGGTGCTGTTTACGCGTTAAAATTTTAGTTGGCGGTGTGTTAAACATCTCACTGATTAGCGATTCGGTTCGAAGACCACTTTATTGTAGATGATGGGCCGAATAAAACCAAAATTACACAAAAAAAAATGGGAAAAACGTTGATGCGTGTGAGCAGCTAAAGCGTTCGCGAAATCGTCAAGATACGACTACCGACATTGTGTCGTTTTTATGTGCATGTCTCTAGTCACACCCACCAAAGATTTTATCTTTATTAATAAAAAGGTACGCTAGATGGCGTTACAAGCAACAAATCAGGTAACGTTTACAATATGCTTTTAAAACTAACTTAATCTAGTAAAATTATAAAGGTAAAAAAAAAACATATATCTATGGAGCATTGCGTCGTCTACAGTATACCTATAGCTTCTCGAATAACCCATTTTTTAAACCATTAACTCGAACGGCGCTTTGTTAGAGATTGAGCTGGGAAATAAATATACTTATGGCTTTTCAGCCATATAGGCGCCTCGCGTATTTAGCTTGCGTGCGTCATTTCTATTCTCTCTTATAATTAGGTCTGTGGGCGACATAAATCCTGGTTCAAAAGCCGGGGCAGACCAGATGCGTGTCACGCGCATGCACCAGTTGTAATAAATTAAACTGTAGGAAAGATGGCGCACTAGATGCTTGCACACAGTGTGCCATCTTTCTTACAGTTTCATTCATTACAACTGGTGCGTGACACGCATACGCATCTAGTCTGCGCCGGCCTTAAATGACGGTCCTTCCAACCTTTATATTGTAAGTAGTATACTAGGGTTCTACCGACGAGATAAGTACTAATTCAAGTTTATCTGTTTCGTTTCCAGTATGGACGGATCCGATCTTTGCTTCGAAGTGGTCCGCAGAGCTACTGCCGGTTTCGTCTACAGCGAGGCAGTTGCTTGGTAAGACAACAAAGTCGTCAACGTAGATTTCACTGACAACTGAACACAAAATTGTATGCATCACTTATAAGTTTAAACTGGACTCTGTAGTCCCTTTGTATTGCCTGTGCAATTGAGTATTTTTATCTTAATTTCTGAAATTAAAATTAGCAGAAATTATGAAAACCGCTCAAGAACTAAAGTCACCGACATAGCGCGAAGAATCGCCAGACTCAAGTGGCAGTGGTCACACATCGCTCGTAGAACTGATGGCCGCTGGGGCCAAAAGGTTCTCAAACGGCGTCCACGGGCCGATAAACACAGTGTAGGTAGGCCTCCAACGATTTAGTGGCGACCTATAGTCCGACAAGCTTGTGCGCGACCCTCCGCGGAACCCTGTCGCAGTCAGTATTTGCCGCACTTATTAAAAACAATCTTGTTAAGGACAGCAGAGGCTCCCTGCGACAGGGTTCCGCCGAGCGCCGCGCACGAGCTTGTCAAGGTATAGGTAAGGTTACGGGAACGCGTTGGATGCGGATAGCGTGGGACCGGTCTGTTTGGTGAACCATGGGGAGGCATACGTTCAGCAACTTCAGCAGTGGTCTTTCGGCTGAAATAATGATGATAATGATTATAAGTTATAAGTTCTACTGAGTCGAGAACCAATGCAATATCATAAAAATAATGCTGGAGCGGAGTATCGAACTCAGTACTCGTACCTCGACATTCCTTGTAGCGTGCTTTCGTGCCAAATGTCACGTGTTGAATCTGCTGACATTATTCGTCATGTAAATGCAACATATCCACGTAGTTCCAAACATACACGTTCTATCACTTTAAAAATGTGGTAGCCTAGTGGTTTGTCCTATGGCCTCTGAAGCAGAGGGTCGTGGGTTCGATCCCGGGCTCGAAATTTATGTGCGAAATTATACTGTAAATTTACTATCAGCTTTTTTTTTTTTTTTTTTACATAAAACTGACCCGTGATTGACCACTATCTCACCTGATGAAAAGTGTAGATGAGGCCAAAGGTGTACCTCACTGGTTCAGTAACAGTCTATTCACTCTAGCCTTGAAGAGACCTAGGTTGTATTTATCAGGAAATACAGACGACGGGAGCGAATTCCATTCTTTAGCAGTTCGCATTAGGAAGGATGACGCGAAGCGCTTCGTACGGGCCACTGGAATAGTAACCACATAAGGATGAAGACGCTCCCCCCGCCTGGATGTCCGAAGGTGAAATGGAGATGGAGGAATTAAATCATGTAATTCTTGCGCACACTCTCCAAAATGTATCCGATAAAAAACAGACAAACAAGCAACTCGACGACGGTGCTCGAGGCTCTGCAGCCTACCACCGATTGACGAACTATCACCAATGAGTCTTCGGGCTCGATGCTCCACCGAATCCAACGCCGCCAACTGATACTTGGCAGAACCGTCCCAAAGGTGGCAGCAGTATTCCATACATGATCTGACCTGTGCTTTGTATAAAGTAAAAAGTTGCTCCGGCGTGAAATACCGTCCCACCTTATATAAGATACCAAGTTTCTTAGCAGCAGTTTTCGCCCTGGACTCAATGGCCGCGCCGAAGTTGAGATTAGATGGCACGCTCAGTCCAAGAAGCTCAAGGTGGTCTTTGGGTGGTAAGGATACATTCTGGAAAGTAGGAGCCAAGGTGAATGGACTCCGCTTTGCGGTGAACAGACACGCCTGTGTCTTGGCAGCATTAAACTGGACCAAGTTGGCCGCTCCCCAGTCGGACACGGCCTCCAAGGCCTTATTCGTCCGTTGTACCATAGCCTCCCTGAGTGACCCGATCTCGTCACCACTGGCTCGGCTGAAAGATAGGTACCTCTCTGTGACTGTGCTGTCATCCGCGTACCCATAGATACCGGGTATGAGCAAATCGTTGATGTGCAGCAGAAAAAGAGTAGCAGAGAGAACCGATCCCTGAGGCACCCCAGCATTAATGGTCATGAGATCCGACGAGCACCCGTCAATGACGACTCGTATAGATCGATGCCTCAGGAAATCAGAGATCCAAGAGCAAAGGTCAGCAGGGATCCCATACGAAGAGAGTTTGCCAAGAAGGCCCTCGTGCCAGACCTTATCGAACGCCTTGGAAATGTCAAGAGACACAGCAAGAGCCTCACCATGTTTCTCAACAGCCTCACCCCAAAGGTGAGTGGCATATACCAGGAGGTCCCCAGTAGATCGATTTCGACGAAACCCGTATTGTCGGTCACTGAGGAGATCATTACCCTCAAGGTAAACCAGGAGTTTGGCGTTCAATACCCGCTCCATAACCTTACATAATATGGAGGTGATTGCGATGGGTCGATAGTTTGACGGGTCGGCACGACTGCCCTTTTTAGGTACAGGCTGCACATTGGCAATCTTCCACGATACCGGGACTTGGCCCATCCTGAGAGAAAGCCTGAACAGACGTGTCAAAACAGATGACAGTTCTGGAGCACATGTCCTCAAGACAATCGCAGGTATACCGTCAGGGCCACTAGCTTTATTCACGTCCAAAGAACGCAGTGCTCTTAAAACCTCCTTCTGGTGTATTCTAACCTCCTGCATAAAAGTTCCACAATGAGGAATGGAGGGTGGCATCGCATTTGCAGCATCGAGGCGTGAATTTTCCGCAAATAAAGAGGCAAACAGATTCGCCTTCTCCACTGCAGTGTGAGCTAGCGACTTATCTGACCTCAGCAACGGCGGCAGTGACGGGCGACAGAAATTGGACTCCACCGATTTAGCCAAAGACCAGAACGCTTTACTCCCAGAGGGGTAGGAAGCAAGTTTGGCACCAATACGACCAACATGGAGGAATCCCGCTTTCTGCATGACCTTTTTACAGGACTTGGCAGCCTTGTTGAAAAGCTGTTTCTTAACTTGTACGTCCGGAGCTTTGCGACAACGAGCATCAGCCCACGATAAGTAAGCAGAGTGCTTAATAGCCTCAGCCTGAGCACATTCGGCGTTAAACCATGGGCGAGCTTTGCTACCAGTAGATACGTCAGAATAAGGAATGAAATATTCCATACTCTGACGCAACACATCGGTAACAGCCTCCGCGCAGCTCGACGGATCATCACTGGAGAAACAAGCTTTCTGCCAGGGATAGGATGCAAGGAAATGACGCATCTCATCCCAATCTGCCGACTTGTATCGCCATACTCGTCGAGAACCGATTGAGCAATCGGGAGGAGAGTACTGCGACACAAACTTAACCAGACAGTGGTCAGAAGTACCCAGAGGGGAAGACACTGACACATTGTACCTATCCGGATCAGTCGTCAGCAGAAGGTCCAGGCAGTTTGGCGTGTGCGAAGCAACATCCGGGACGCGAGTCGGCTGTTGAACAAGCTGGGTGAGATCTAGAGAAAGTGCAAACTTGCGTGCCTCTCTTCCCGCATGATCCGTGACTTGGTATGGGAACAACCAGTCTTCGTGGTGAGCATTAAAGTCCCCCAAGAAAACTAACTGCGCACGTGGATACCGTTGCTGAAACACACCCGCCGCAACACTGAGGTGTTCAAAGAGCCTAGACGTCTCCTGGTCACCGCTGTGCGACCGATAGATTAGAGCGTAAACCGTTTGTTCAACGCCCGTGTCCATCAGCAGCCAAAGAATGGAAAAACTAGGATCCTCAAGGTTACAGAGACGCCGACTACAAATGCCATCCCGAACGTACAAGCAAACTCCAGCACGAGGCTTAAAAGCATGTTCCAGGGTGTACCCTGGGTAGTGCAGGTACGCGGTGTCTAAGGGACATTTTATCTGCGTCTCGGTGAGGCAAAGCAAGTGAGGCTTCTCAGTCTCAAGATGATGGTGGACTGCAGCGAGATTGGAGTGCAAACCTCGAATATTTGAGAGGTGCACTTTTAGTGAGAGGATGTGCATCCGCTGTAGGCACTTGCTCTTTTTCATAGCTTTAACCATATTTATTCAAAAAGAAGGAGGTGAGAAAGACATGAGTGAATAGGGTTAGGGAAGACGGCAGTTGAACGGATACAATGCTGCTCACCCAGCAGCACGCGAAAGTCAGCCACAGCACGGGAAGCCTGGTCTGGAGCGCGCGGGGACGCCCGAACCCCCCCAAAGACGGCTGTCGGGTCCTCTCTCCGGTCGCCAACCGGCACTACAGCACGCTTCCAGGATTTTTCGCGAGTTGGCGGGGCAGCCTTTCAAGGCAGGCGAAACCCCTACTTGGGCCCCCTACTAACTGCGGTCGGCCAGCGGAGCACCGTGCTTCGGATCCCGCTACCCTCCACGAACAGACACCCGGTGCAGCAAAACCGACGGTACCGAAACCGGCTCACACGCAAATTTCCGCTCAGACCCGTCCTCCCAAAAAATGGCTACACCAAGCTTCATGCCGAAACACGGCCAAGACCGCTTGGCGGCATGGCTTAGCTAGGTGGGTGGTGACAAGCCGCGGCCGAAGCCTACCACCAGAAAGAGGCTGTTCATTTGGCGCTACCCAGGGGACACGTGTGGGTAACTAGAGCTAAAGCCCACGGACGCGAACAGCTCTATCCCCCAAAAGCTCTAGCTCTAGCTTTATGGTGCAGGCAAACTTCGTGAAAATATGTGCACACACCTGCGTGTGAATTTAATGGTGTGTGAAGTTCCCAATCCGCACTGAGCACACGTGAGAACTACAGCCCAAGGCCTCTAATTCTGCGTTAGTTAATCCCTAATATAAATCTTTAGCGGCTATTTTCTCATAATTATGTTAGTGTGGGTTGACGTATTATTGCTTAGGCATTCTTTAGTCGATTAAGCTGGCATAGAAGTGACGTCATAACTAGCAATTGTCATACAAAATCTATGACAGAATCGTGTTTCGACAGCTTATAAAAAGTACATCAGTTGATTTGAACAATTCTCCCTATTCTTGATGCTTATCCTTACCATTGTTTTTCTCAACAGCCACTACATGCGCCAAATACTAGAAGCGCTTCGCTACTGCCACGAGAACGATATAGTGCATCGCGACGTGCGACCCCATTGCGTGCTGCTCGCCGGCCGAGACAACTGCGCCCCCGTCAAACTCGGGGGTTTCGGGGTCGCCGCGCAACTACCTACGCCGACATCGCACCGGGCGCCGCCTGGTAAGTCAAAGAAATACAGAAATACTAGTTTTGTTCGGCGGAATTTTCGATAATATGTCTGCCAAATTGCAAGGCAGTGGTTTAGGCTGTGAGTAGTCTGTCAGTCAGTCACGTTAATCGGTACAAAACTTTAGAAATAGAATACACGGTTTGTTTGTTGTCATGTTTGAGCACACATTGACAAGGTACCACGGATTGGTCCGAAGCCTACCTCGAAAATGTAAAAACAAAACATGTGTACACAGTTTATATGGCGCGTCGTGCATTTTCGGCCGCGCAGACACGAACGAACTAGCCGACGATAGCCGAAGATACTACTCAAACTTAAAATCAGTCTTATGTTACAAGGTGCAAATTACAGTGCACTTGTTATCCGTCTTACTTACTTGGAGGTATGGCTGCTGACCAAAATGGCACGCGCCGCGCGCTAATATAGCGGCACAGGAAAAAAACGCCCCGTGCGTGGAGTATGCCGAAAGGTCAATTGCATTTCCCGCGCTTCTAAAACGCGTCTTCTGCGCAGGTACATTTCAGTTGTGTACTGTGTATGATTGATTCTAAAAATGAAATGGGATTCGGGAATAATTGTACTTTCCACCATTAGCTTCATGCTCAAGAGCATTCTGTTTTGTACGCTAAACAGATGTGTTTTATTCACACATTGTTCTGACAGTAGACATAATATAAAAAAGACTAACAAATTCTGGTCGAACAATGAACAGGTAAAGAATAAATGTCATCGCGCAGTGAACACAATGTTTTACTTAAATATTATTTATTTTTTATTAGCAGTACGGCTGCTCACCGAATCTAAGATTATTTAAAAGCGAAAAAGTTCCGAAGAAGTTTGCGAAGAATCCCACCGGCGCACCCGAAAAACTTTTTCGCTTTTAAATAATCTTAGAATGTTTTACTTGCTATAAAATATGGTATTCTAGAAACATTGTTTTTGGATGTAGGAGCGTTTTGACGCGTAACGTCATCATTACGTTATCAAGTTTATTACCTACCTCAACGAACGGAAATACTAGTTGCCGACAGCTTTGATCAAACTAGACTCAGTATCTGTTATATCATTCGTTTCCATAAAAACATTGAGCAGCAATCTTTTAGCAATATTTACTGAAAAGGTAATGACAAAAAAAAAAACCGCCGTGACAACGCTGATTATTGACCCTCACTCCCTGGAATGTAGCGCACAAGCCAAGAGTTCTAAACCGAAATAAAATTGTGCACATTTTCCAGCAAGCTTTCTGTAATCATTAGAGAAAAGGGCGAAATATACGTAATTAGAATTAATTACCTTGTCTTAAACGAAATCCCCTATTAAAAGTAGGTTGTGTTATACAGAGCTCGTGCGGGACAGTCGCCCACTAATGGGTCCCATGGGCCAAGCCTATCTCAAGTCAGACGAGTATGGTAAGACTCCGTGCGAAATTGTGCCTTTATTGCATGGACATAATGTGCATTATCCATTAGCACAGTGTCTTCACTCATTTCACTGGAACACCGAAAGTTTAGTACGCCAGTCATTCGTTTATAAAGCTTCCATCCCTTTCGCACACGTCTTGACCGTCTTGTTAGAAAGGGATGAATGCTTTATGACTGACAATGGCTAGTGTGCTATGGCTATGTGTCTTGTGTGGCAGACATAGTAGGTATATGAATCGCTTGGAAACTTTACCCAATTGGCACTACCTCACATTAACACGGCCCCTACTCCTGCGTGGTATTTGTTTTTCTAATTTTGTATGCTGTTGGTCCAAATTTCACACTATTCATTGGCTTTTAATTTTAAAGCTAGGTTCGTCTAGCATCTCATGACTCTAGTTAAGGAAACTTTTTTTTTGTTCATAACGTATGAACATAGTACCTACAAACAGGACTGGAAGTCCAAGGGAGAAGTGTTTGCCTTGCAGCGAGACACTGTTACAGGCAATTAAAAAACAATAGTTTTTCAAAAGCAACAAACTTTCTTTAAAAGAAAAATGCAGTAGAAAGTACCATATTGTATGGTATATATAGAAATATAAGTTACAATATACGTTATATTAAAAACGACAGTAAAGTACTTTTAATCCCCTGGCGAATGCAGTAACTTTTACTCAAACCACAGACTATGTTGTCTAACATCTCTGAAATCAATTCCCTATTTCTTTCTGCCAAATTGTATATGATGAATAATGATGATTGATGAAGTTAGAAATAGAACTATTCAATTTGAATACCCAGTAAAAAAATATTTGGGTTAGCCACTAGCAACTTATTTACAACAAGCCGTCCGTCACCTATTTCAAATCCTTTTCCAAAAATTACATTTTCAATTCATTGCCCCAGAAATTTTACTCTTCTGTATATTGCTCCTATCATATAAAAGCAAGCATTTTCATTACAAAGCACAGTTTTAGGCATGGTGATGTTGGTGATGAACATTTTACTAATTTTAATAACAAAACCTAATCCCTCGAACCTTTCAACCACTTGTTTTTTAACAATCCTCATCTTGGATCTTAGCATACTAAAATTACAAATCAATATGTAAGAATAGCTACCTAATATTCAATGATTCAAGAACTTTAATTACCTGGAGTAATTTCCAAAATGCCAAAAACCGGAGACTCGTCTCGGTCTAAAGCACTTTATCTATAAAAAAAAGTTGAGATCCAGGAGGTTAATACATCGTCTACATAACATACTAACGAACGTCGAGATCTCTTCCAAACGGAATTTGCGAAAGTCGCTAACTAGAATCTTAATCCGTTTTTCTAGCCAAGATTCTCTTTGTCACTAGAACTCCTAGAAAAGTGTGAAGCAAGTGTTAACAAATCGACCTGTTTGTCTATTATTAAAAATTCGTTTTATTAAAAAATAAATAATTTTAATAAAAAAAAAAACTCCTAATACAAGTGCTTTACTTAAAAGGAGGATTCGACACCACCTGTTAAATGTTTTATTAAAAAATAAATAATTTTAATTTTTAAAATTTATTTTTTAATTTTTATTATCTTCTAATATATAAAAATCTCGTGTCACGGTGTTTGTTATCGAACTCCTCCGAAACCGCTTGACCGATTTTTATGAAACTTTTTTTCTGTATTCGGTAGGTCCGAGAATAGGTTGTAGGCTATTATTTATACCCCTATTCTTCGCGGACGGAGTCGCGGGCAACAGCTAGTAAGATAAAAAAGCTCAGACATTGGAAGACATTGGAAGACTATCTCCGATATTATTATTTTTTATTTTTTCTTTTCTTTTCTTTTTATTTTTATTTTTTGACGGTGGAAGCATTCTACACTTCCACTGAACATAGATATGGTTAGTTAAGATGTAGGTATAGTTTTTTTTTTTTTTTTTTTAACTAAGGGACCCAATGAAAAGATGACTTCTTGCCAAGTTTCTTGCGGCGCATTCTTCTTGGCAATGATGGTCCTTACGAAAGCGCTGGTAGTTTAAAAAAAGTGACATGTAAAAGAGCCCTTTGCGGCCTATTTGCAGAATAAACGTTTTGATTTTGATTTTTTTTGTTTTTCAGGAAAGCGTAATACTAAGTCTAACAAGTACCATAATATATCAAAGTATCACGTGAATTTTTCAACCTACCTAACTTCAACTAAACCTACAGGTCGCATCGGCACGCCTCACTACATGGCACCAGAAGTGGTGTCATCCCAGCTCTACGGAAAGCCGGTTGACGTTTGGGCCGCTGGCATTCTTCTACACGTGCTTTTGGTCGGATACTTGCCATTTACGGGCACGAGGGAGAGACTCTTTGAAGCCATATGCCGGGGGAGATTGCGGGTGAGTGGAATCCCCTGGAAGTGGAAAAAGAGGGGTGTTATACATGTGTGACCTTCAGGTCGCGGGTGAGGATAGTAATTGTTTCAGTACATGCATAATTAAACACCTAATGTAGTAATCGTTTCGGTATTTGGCCCAGTTTTTAGACGAGTGCTTGGCACAGTCGGTGCCCAAACATGAGTAAGTATTCACTTTTTTATTCAACTAATACGAAAAAGTGGATACGTAAGTTACAGCACCGACCGTACTAAATTCATAGTACAGTAAAATTACATAAAGTTTACCACTGACAGATGGTTTGACTTCATTTCATATTCAACTTTAACGACCTACAAATAAAGCCAATTTTAGAATACTGTTACCCACGTTTGCAGATTTTGTAATAACTACTTTATTTGTATGGTGTTAAAGTTGGAAATGAAATGAAGGCAAGCAATCTGTCAGCGGTAAACTAAAAGTAAACTAAACTATTGTACTGTATGTTGAAAATGTTGTTTTCAGTTTGATGCGCCTCTTTGGGACGACGTTAGCGACGCAGCCAAGGATTTGGTCCAGCGCATGTTGACAGTCGACCACACGCAAAGAATAACCATCCAGGACGTTCTCAACCATAGATGGATAAGGGTAAGACCAGTTAATATATCAATCGATCAATAGGGTCAATTTGCCTTTAATCTGAAGATTTAAGGTTTTGAAATACAACACGGCGTATTTCTCTGGTCAAATATTTCACTTTGGAAATCCACACAGGTTCTGCACAGCTGTCTCATTTTTTTGACACGATCAGTTTTGCGAATGAACGAATACTTGCTATTCCATAGCTTATGGACAATCCTCCTTGGGTATGGAATTTTTGACTTTAGATTAAGAGTGCGCTTCCATAAAAGTAGTAGCGGAGACGTGAATAATCTGATTCATTCTATGTCTCGCCCCATTCCGCCGTATTGTGACAATGTGACATAGGTTTCTACTAGAGCAATTAGTCGTTTATTTGGTTGGGTTATGACGTTTTTTGGCAGACAACGATAATGTTCGATTAGTCCATTGGTCTCCGTTTCGCTTCTATTGAAGCTCACTCCAATAGCCAAGCCTTAACGAAGTATCGTACGTTAGCACGAGAAGCATACATTATGAAGCATATATGTCAACGAGGTGAGATCGAAAAGTGAGGAACCTATACCTCTTTGTTTTATAGGACCGCGACAAGCAAAACCGCGTCCATCTGGCGAGCACAGTCGATGAACTGAAGAAGTTTAACAGCCGCCGTCGCCTGCGAGCCGCGACGTTAGCAGCTGCAGCGGCCGACGATGAAGAAGACGATGAACAGAACGCCAGGAAGCAAGTTATGTTGGAGGAGGCCAATGCGGCTGGTGAGTTTTATGACTGTTGTATACAGTGACCAGTGTAGGAGGAGATTTTTGAAGACTAGGATGGCGAGATGAGTGACCAGACTGGCTGTTTAGTGTAACATTGTGGTGGGAGAGATCAAATCCATTGGTTAGTTGCTAGACGTAAGTATAGGATGACCAGTATAGTTAGGCCTGCGAGCCGCGACGTTGGCAGCTGCCGCGGTCGACGATGAAAAAGACAAACAGAACGCCAGGAAGCAAGTTGTGTTGGAAGAGGCCAATGCGGCTGGTGAGTTTTATGACTGTTGTATACAGTGACCAGTGTAGGAGGAGAACTTTGAAGACTGTGGGATGGCGAGACGAGTGACCAGACCGGCTATTTAGTATAATATTGTGGTGGGAGTGATCAAAGCCATTGGTTAGTTGCTAGACGTAAGTATAGGATGACCAGTACAGTTAGGCCTGCGAGCCGCGACGTTGGCAGCTGCCGAGGCCGACGATGAAGAAGACGATGAACAGAACGCTAGGAAGCAAGTTATGTTGGAGGAGGCCAATGCGGCTGGTAAGTTTTATGATGGTTGTATACGGAGACCAGTGTTGGAGGACCTTTGAAGACTGAACTGGCGAGATGGGAGTGGCCAGAGTAGCTATTTAGTGTAACAGTGTGGTAGGAGAGATCAAAGCCATTAGTTAGATGTTACACATAAGTATAAGATGATTGGTATAGTAAGGTCTGCGAGCATCTACATTGATTTCCAGCAAGCCTATTTGTCTTGAAGAGGTTAACGGAGCTGGTAAGGTGTGTGATAGATTAGAACGTATACGTTGACCAATGAAGCACGACCGCTGACTGTAATACGAAATGTTCTATCCATGGACCTGTATTTAAGTCGATGACTCCATTCGAACATTTAATTTTATTTACGTCACGTGTCATAAACGGGTCCTAATGTTTTTTGTCAAACCACGTTGCTTGTTTTATTGTGCGAATCAGCCGACCGAATGTAGATATTTCTGATTGATTTGGTATGTGTTGATGACTTATAAAAAAATTGACACCCTCTTTCGGACCATTCTGTTTTAGTGCCATAGTATTCAATTTGTGTTGACGTTGGCTTTAATGCCTTAGTTTAACAAATGTATCATTTTCAGCTGTGAACCTCGTTGTGGAATCTCTGGACGACGTTTCTGTGCTGCAGGATGGGCCGCTGTTCATGGATCCAGATCTCTTCCACAGCATGCTTGACGATCTCCAACTACGGGCTTTGCTGGAGGTAACGAACAAGAAATATTAGGAAATTTCAGACAAGAATGTCAATCCATTAGTACACGCTTATAAGCTACTATAATTCGGAGTGGCTTTGAACTGCGGGGCGACTTTAAAAAGCACTTTGCCGATTAAGGGGGTGTTTCACCACCTTATTGTCAAACTGCTGGTTACGTAACCAATGAATAAACTAAGTACTGGACAAATCTGTCAGCTAGTGTTTTTTCAGTTTCACCACTCCGGTCCTGTGCAAACTATGTTCCACTTAACTAATCGTGGGTTTAACAAAAAGTCGGAATGGCAACGTCGCATTTCACGACCACGCGTTCCTGTTCGCACACTTTCGTTCAAAGAGTCACTCGTTATTAAAGCAAAAGAAATGGTTAACTATAATAATTTTTGAATACATCTATTTTTTTTTGCATAAACAAATATGTAACATTATAATTGATCCAAAAACGGTATTTATTTACGATACTTTGTTAACAATAACAAAGAAAAATAAAATCACGTAAAACGAATCGAAAAGTGGCGCCAAACCATTTGACAGATAAACTTTTTTTTAATGGCGACATACAAGTTCAGGTACAACAAACGATTGAGCCACTGAAAAAAAGTTTGTTATTAAAAAATATTACGAAATTTTGGATTTATTTTTACATACTAAAAGTGTACCTACATTTTATTATTCAAATCTTGATATTTAAATTATTTTATGCAATTTAGCATGACCTCTTTCTTTAAAAAATAAAAAATGCTTTGATTTATTTTTCTGAAACCGGCTGAAGGGCTCTCCAACCATAGCCACAAAAAAATAAACTAACTTTATGTGACGGATAAAAATGCTAAATGCCACCTGATCTGATGGTCAAATTAAGAAACAGTTGTCCGTCACTTAGCGCTAATCGAGACTGGTGAAACAGAAATTTTAATTCCATCTGTCAAATAAGGTTACGATTAAGCTAATCCGAACTTTAAGAAAAGTGGTGAAACAGCCCCTAAGTCTCTCATTTTTGTTAGCATTAGCTACTCCTTATGTCGACAAGAACACATTGAACCAACAATGACCAACATAGACTGCTAAAATCATTACACTTCCTTTTGGTTTTGCTGTAGTCGTCTAAAAAGATATCGGTCGTCATCGATTTTAAGGACCTCGCTGGATTTAGATTCGTGATCTGGAGGTAAAAACAAATCAAAGCATGAGACAGGCTCGACAGCATTTCGCTTCTGGCCTGGAGAGCTATGCCTGATAAATGGGGGGCAATATGACATTTGGTTTTAATAAAGTAGATTTTTCGCTAAAATTGAGTTTCAATTATTATTAAGCCATTCAACGGTTTTAATTAAGATTCACAACAACGAAAGTCGTCATTTATGTTAATCGGAGTTATTCAAATACATACAAGGCCAACAGTTGATATTTCGCACACTAGACGGTTAAAAGGCGAATTGATTCAAGCGCCATCCTGGGTGATATTGAATTATCAAAACTGCCGTCGTAATTATAAAAGGCACAACTGCAAAATTGCTCAAAAAAGAAACAGCGTAAGTTTACAAAGAACAAGTGTGCACTTAGGCCTTTTCTGTTTCACAAAAAATTCTAGTTGTGCCCCTTTTTCTTACGACGGCAGAAAAGCAGTACAGTAAAAATAATACCATAAAAATAGTTATTAAATTAATGCTGATTCCAAATTAGATACAACTTCAATATCGCCCAGGATGGCGCTTGAATCAATTTGCCTTTTAACCATCGCACTGAATTGCACCGATGACTTATTAGGAAATTCATCATGCTTAGGTCATTCACGTTTGCACACTTCAAAGATCCGTGCAGTTCTGACTGGAAAGGGCAGATGATTTTACTGATTTTATTCTTACCACATGACGACCTAGGCCTAGTGGTTAGAGAACCTGACTACGAAGCTCGAGGTCCCGGGTTCGATTCCCGTGTCGGGGCTGATATTTGTATGAAAAATACGAATGTTTGTTCTCGGGTCTTCGGTGTTTAATATGTATTTAAGTATGAATCTATCTTATATAAGTATGTTTATCCGTTGCTTAGTACCCATAAAATAAGCTTTGATTAGCTTACTTTGGGACTAGGTCAATTGGTGTGAATTGGGAATGTCTAAAAAAATGACCAGTGATTTTTATATTTTTTTTATATACAAAAGTCAATGTCATTTCAATATTTTGCCTTTTAGTTCTCTACTTTTTCAAAATTAATTATTGAAACTATTTTGGTTGATGACGTCAGATTATAATTGAGGGATCTCACGCAGCCAAATTTCTATATCTACCTAAATGCGTACGATAAGGCAACCCCATTAATTATTTTTTGCGTAGTGGTACACTGTAACTAGTGTCACTTTACTGGCACTGTCAAAGTGCTAGATATCAGACTGCGGGTCCAAATCAAACTTTCGCAGTATACCTAATCCACGCGTAAATTGTGAAGAATTCTAATCACACTGAATAAAGTACGACTTGGACTGGTCTCGCAATTTACACCAATGTCAAATGAAGTTCATTGCTTATTTGTTATATAATAAATTCATTACATAATATAAAAATTAAATAACTACAGAAAACGAGTTAAAACGCAATTGAAAAAAAAATAGACATCCCCAATTCCTCACTCGACGATGTATTCAATGCACGTGAATGAACACTCGCACGGGCCCGACTACTAACGTTGGCATCCATTAGTAAATCAAAAATAAATAAGCAGCTATTAACGTTACCTAATAACGTTAAAAATGATTTAACGATACCTTTGACTTAACGTTAGCTTAATGCACAGCTGGTAACATTATAATTTTTTTACCGGTAAATAGTAGTATAACGTTAAACCTGTCTCACAGTGGTAACGATACCTTTTTAACGGTATTTCAAGCCCTGCTTTTACGGTCATCCGGTATTTAGTTGACGACCAGATGGCCTAGTGGTTAGAGAACCTGACTACGAAGCTTGAGGTCCCGGGTTCGATTCCCGTGTCGGGGCAGGCATTTGTATGAAAAATACGAAGTTTGTTCTCGGGGCTTGGGTGTTTAATATGTATTTAAGTATGTATCTATTTACATAAGTATGTTTATCCGTTGCTTAGTACCCATAACACAAGCTTTGCTTAGCTTACTTTGGGACTAGGTAAATTGGTGTGAATTGTCCCGTGATATTTATTTATTTATTTATTTATTTAGTATAAAAATATTAAGATTTTGGATGATGATTTAATCCTTGCCACAGGTGTACGACCGCATAGCCTGCACGGTGGTGGTATCGAGCGGCAGGGCTCCGGCGGCCGAGGGCCGGCAGCGCTGCCGGCAGGCGCTGGACGCGGCGGCGCGGCCGCGCGGCGCGAACGGCCCGCACGCCGCCTCGCCCGCCACCGCCACAAACATACACGACCTGCGCCGCGTGCTCGCGCTTCCGCACATTAAGGTAACATTGTCTTTAGTGCCTCCCAGTGGCGTAGCGTGCCTTGGACCCCTGTATCAAAATTAATTGGGGGCTTTCCCGGGAAGCGTCCAGCTCTAAAAATCTTAGGCGCCGTTGTGCGCACACCCGTGCGCACAGGACGCTCGACGGGTTTAATTGACATTGCGGATAACAATTTACTAATTTTGCTTATACACGTTAGGGGCCTCTATAGCCCGGGCTACCGGGGGGCCCGAATCATTGATACGGCTGATACGAGGGTAGCTACGCCCCTGGTGACTCCATAGGCGGATTGCTTGGAGCAGACGAGAGCAGTTGTGTTGCGTTTGGAGTCGACTTCAGCCCGAATGCTCTGAATTTTGTATTGAAACTGAAGATCACCCAACAGCGACCGCTTGAAGCTGTTGGTACTGAGTCCGTCTATGGAGGCCCTTATATTAGGTAAAACAGATCAACTTCTGGCAGTAGTGGTTCCGGACAATTATGACATCAAGGCTTTTTATACTTCCTTCAAAGGCCGGCAACAGATCAGTGTCTCTCCTTGAGTTGTTGATATACATGGCCGGTGGTGATATTTTCCCATAAGAAATTTATTATGTGGTTAGTGGTTCTATAATTTTTCGTCGAAAATATTTTTCCCAATTTATTCATTTCCCAACTATTTATTTTCTTAAACTCTAAACTATTCAGGATTTTTATAAAACTAACCTAAATATTTTAAGACTAAAACAGCAACAGGAACACATGCTCCACTGGGCTCCGCTTTGCTTCAATGAAAGCACACCCTTAATATAGCTAAATGTCAAAATAAACATGTGTCTTTCTTTCACGAGAAAAATAATTACTGTTGTAAACCTTTTGCGTTACTCGACTTTATTCTAACACATTTCCCAACTTTTTCAGAATTCTGATGCCATTCCCTATCCTGGTTTCCTGAAGACGAACTCTTGAACGCCCTCACTACAAGACCATGCGATCCTTTCCTTCTGTACCGTCCATCGAAGAGAGATCAACCAGTTCTGTTTCCTACTCCCAACTGAAACCTTTAAAATAAATTTAAAGGCGCCTTCAAACATCATTGAGTAACATTTGATAGGATGCTTGTCGTGTTTAGAACTGGCGGTAATAGCATTGATATTTCGACTGTTAAACGGCGCATTGATTCAAGCGCCATCCTGGTTGATATTGAATTATATATATTAGTAGCTGTTGCCCGCGACTCCGTCTGTGAAGAATAGGGGTATAAAAAATAGCCTAACAAATATAGAGAAAACAATTTCATAAAAATCGGTAAAGCCGTTTCAGAGGAGTGCCATAACAAACACCGTGACACAAGATTTTTATATATTAGACTAGGTGTTGCCCGCGACTCCGTCCGCGAAGAATAGGGATAAAAAAAATAGCCTACGACCTATTCTCAGACCTACCAAATATAGAGGAAAAAATTTCGGAGGGGTTAGATGTTGATTCCAATTAGGGTTATAACTTCAATATCGCCCAGGATGGGGCTTAAATCAATTTGCCTTTTAACCGTCGATTTGATAATGACAAGGTTTATATTATAATAATGTTAGTAAGATATAATATATTATCTAACATACTTTGTCATCATCGAGTTACAGATAAGGGTACAATTATTTCTATTACCGTATCACACAGGGTTATTTGTAATTCACTAGCATCCTTTTAACCCTAAACTCCTACCACTTAAACAAATGTTTTTTGTT
The DNA here is from genome assembly GCA_947859365.1 of Archips crataeganus. NCBI lineage: Eukaryota > Metazoa > Arthropoda > Insecta > Lepidoptera > Tortricidae > Archips > Archips crataeganus. The sequence continues at coordinate 16,314,463 of OX402054.1, forward strand.
TTACGGCTTTTGTCATAACTTAATATTTTTGGTGTAATAACGTTTAGAAAATTTGAGACTACCTCTTATTTTTACGATACTCTGTGTATTTGTATGGGAAAAAAGTGCTTCATTTTAAAAAGTCGTAAAACAAAAAACATTTGTTTGAGTGATAGGAATTCAGGGTTAAGAGGATGTCAGTGAATTACAAATAACCCTGTATACATTAATACAATTGGCTAAGTAAAGTTTTTTTAAGAGGTGCTAATTATATTTTTTTTCGACAGTCGGCGTTCTGAAGATCGAGAAACTGCAGCTGTTTTATTTTTAACTCCTATTGTTTACTGGAAAAATTTTTTTAAGTGTTCTAGTTGACATTTGTGAGATTTAATGGCTGACAAGCCGTTCGTGCTCAGTACTTTTTTTTTTTTTTTTTTATCTTGGCTTTCACCCTTGCTATTTTAGCAAGGCGTATTTTGCCAATGTCGAAGTAGAGACATAACACAGTGCTCAGTACTTAGTAGAAACAGAAAAAAAACGAAGTCATCTGTCACTTTTGTCCATGTCAAACCGTTTGCGTTTCGTTTGCTTTGCGTTTTGGACTATTTTTAACGACCTCCGCACAAAATCCGGATTTTCAATTTTACCGCATTTCTCCACGAATTATGCACGATAATTAAATCACGATTGAATATTTTCGATCATTATTTTGGAACTGCTTTTTGGACAATGCAAAGTAAACGATTTCATTTGACATTGACAATTGGCTTCGTTTTTTTTTCTATTTCTACTAAGTACTGAGCATGAACCGCTTGTCAGCCATTAAATCTCACAAATGTCATCTCGAACACTTAAAAAAATATTTCCAGTAAACAATAGGAGATAAAAATAAAACAGCTGCAGTTTCTCGGTCTAGAAGACGACTACTGTCGAAAAAAAATATATTTAGCACATCTTCAAAAAACTTTACTTAGCCAATTGAACGACTCGTAAGCACCTTTTATAACGAACTGCAATAAAAAAGTATCAGCTAGAGTCTTATTAAACACGCCATCTGTTGATCGTAAAAAAGATCATACCCAAACTGACCTTAGTGTGACTTCGTGCTTGTTTCCATAAATATGTACAAAACTGTCTCTTGTTTTTCAATGGTCCTACTAAACAGAGAAGCCAAGAAGTTCCCTTCGTATTACAGAGATGGCGTTGTACTCTATGACGAGCCGCGGTTACCATGGAAACTAGCTTATTGATTTCAAACGCCCGCGACATCTGATGAAGTAATTTGGTAACTAATAAGATATCCCGCTCGTTAATTTTATAGGCATCATGAAATGCAGAAATGAAGGTGATGAAAGATAATTGTCAATATTTTGTGCATTGAATGGGGATCGTGCCACCTAAGACCTAATGAAATTTGGCCTTGAGTGATTTACTATCCAAGAGTAGTTTGTTTTGTCATGATTACAACCTCGTAAGGCCCACTGTATTTAATTTAGGACATAGGTACTAGTACTATACCTAGATAAAATTATTCTTGATTGACATTAACCTTCAAATTCTGATTACGTATCAATATTTACGTGTTGGATGCGGATGGCGCAGGACCGATCTGTTTGGCGAACCTTGGGGGAGGTCTATGGTCAGTTTAATTCCTCGTAGCCAAACCAGTTTGGCAAATCAGTTTGACCACGAGGGAAAAAGGGATTTCATACACTTTGTAAATTGACGTTTTAACTCATCACTATTCTGATTGCGATTTGATAATACGTGGTTCATATCATACTCATTTAGGTCCAGCGTTTCTAATCTTTTTAACGGCTTAAACGTTGATGGTCGAAGCGGGGAAACTTTTGTAAACACATTTTTTAATCTGTGGTCGTGTGTGAAGCTTGACCCTTTTTTGGGGTCAGTGCCGTGAAAAACGTAACATATTTAATCTTGCGCATAATAATTACGTGCATGTTGATATTATTCCCTCGTATACAGGCTCTCTCATTCAGAGACGCTTTATTTTCTGAACGGCAAACATTGTTTTTTTTACGAACAAAATTGATTCTAATGCGGTTGCGGGTAGATTCATTTTTGTATTACCGCATTGTCGTCTATAAATCTGTATACTATCGTGTCGACACTGGCGTTCAAAAGGTTAAATAATCACTGAAATAATAAAAAAACGGTTTTGTTAAAAATGTCATTCTTAATCTTAATACAAGCATTTTTGCTAACTTTACTTGCATTTTCATTCAGACTATTCCATTGCCAACTCGATGGTGGCCTTTCATAATCATACATAACATATAGATAAGCCCACATTTTAGCGACATCAATTCTGAATACAATTGAGGTTATGCTACTTCCAATACCTTTTGATATTCCGTGATGATGACAATGAGGATATACGTTACTAAAATTGCACCTTCATTACCATACTAATATTGCTTTAGCATCAATGATTTGTATAACTAACACGAGAATCCCATTATAACGTCCAAACAACAGCCCTAATCAAATCGCCCAACTTTTGCTTTAACGTGAAACTGGACATACAAAAGTTATATAAGAGCCTCCGCGGTTAGAATACTGATGATGGTCTTCGGTAAACAGTGCGAAACGTGCTGGCTCGCACCGCGGAAATGATAGAGTGGTCGAGACGAGGAGAGGTGTTTCGCTACTTATGTTTGCTGCGGGATGAAATAGATCTCTGCGAAGATCAAGAATAATAAAGTACAGTGCCTGTGTTTTAGACGGGGAAACTAGGAAATGGGCTGTATAACGGTAATATATATGAAATTTAGTTGTATTAAAAACTTTATATGTATGTTATTTAATAACAATGTAGATCTGCTTGAAAAAAATATACCTTGTTGAGTTTCTTGCCGGATTTTTCTCAACAGGGTTTTTCCGAACCGGTGGTAGATTCTTCGACGTTCATAGGAGCATCAATTGGTGTCTAAATTCAATAAAGAACATTGAATAGACCGAAGAAATCAAAAGAGGAAGGAAAATCAGAAGAGGATTACGATAGGAAAAGAATTGAAAAGGAATCGCTAAAAATGTTGCAATGGGTTAACAAATAGATTTAAGAAAATACTAGTTTCAATTATTACACTCTCTTTCGTGTAGGGTACATTAAAATTAATTGATTTTGATTTTATTTTACCATTTTATCGGCTTGATTGATATGTAAGTATACCCACCCGTGGCAAATTAAAGCTTTCTATACCTACGCCATTTAATTTAGAATTATAAACCACAACAACATTATATTGCGGCTCGTGAACTGTAATCTCTTTACAATTTGTACTAGAGTAACAATTGACGACACGCAAATAAAGTGACATTAATACAATTTTATTTTGCGGCCCCAGACAATTGTACTGTACTAATTGCTAGGTAAGAAATAGTTGACGAGCCGCAATATAATGATGTTGTGGTTTTCAATTCTAAATTAAATGAAGTATAAGTAGAGTAGGTACTCTTTACCTAAGTCTGAGTAGTCTTTGAACTAAGACGCAGATAGACAGTCATGGCGAAACTATAAGGGTGTCGTTATAATCTTTTTTTGCTGGGAACCCTAAAATACACCACGTGCATTCGTCACATGCCGCCTCACACCCTGAAACGTTCTTGTGCGAGTTTTATGCTCCATCTGCTATCGTCTCATTTCGCATGCATCCTAGAACATGCTTGTGGTAGTGTACGACCAAACCCGATAACGAAACCGAATTTCGGTTTTTGTTTCAGTTCGGCCGACACTGTAATTTTATTTGAGGTACATTTTAATGTATAATTTTAAAACTTGCGTACTTCAGCTTTTGTAAATATAATATGTATTATGTTAATAGATGCAATTATTTAGTTTTGGTGTCTCTATTCTATTGTTTGACGACCGTATAGCCCAGTGGTTAGAGACGAGACTACGAAGCTTGAGGGTCCCGGTTTTGATATTTTGTATGAAAAATTGGAACATATATTTAAGTCTGTGTTTATCTATATAAGTATGTAAATCCGTTGTCTAGTAGGTACCCATATTACCAGCATTGCTTATCTTGGGACTAGGTAAGTTGGTGTCAATAGTCCCACGATTTATTTATTTGACGTAGAATAACGACGTAGCCACCAAAAAATAGCAGATGCGCGAGTGACAGCTACTCCACGACCCGATTGCTCCCGAACGCCGCACGAAAGCTCACGAATCCAGTTTCCACCAATCCGAACCCTGATTTAACGCCGAAACCGAAACCGAATGTTTGGTCGGACACTGGCTTGTGAAAGTTTCACTTGAGCGCTTACCGTTAGAATTTAGAACCAATGTCCATTACAAGTTACGAACAAGTGAGATTCATGAAAGTACGCGGACGCCGCATGGAACTTATATTGCGGAAGTTACGCACGCGGTTTCAGGGCGTATTCTATTTACGTGGCATATGTTGCCTCTATAAAAGTTTTATATCATGCGCTCGTTGCGCTCCATTTTCGTCTCTAGGGCAGGCAATCACTACACGGCTGGAAGGACTTACGATCCTCATAATAAAGGACGTATGACAGTTTAGAAGTTACAAGGGAAAAAGTTATACACCAATAACTCTGTGTCAAGTCTTGCCGGCCATACTTTTCGGAGTGGTCGTGGCTGAGCAGACGATATTATACTCGTAGGGATTGATGTTCCATGAATCTTACAAGGAAAGGTACCTTTCCTAAATATATGGGTCTGTTATCTTAGACTACTCTCTAACATGCCTATATCAAAATGAATCAAATCTGAGCCGGACAGTTACCATAATACCCATATATTTTTTAACTGCCAAACTCAACCGCATTAGAGAAATTGGCCTCCAAAGTACTGAAAATTGACTAAACCCTCTAACTTCTATAGAATTTTTTTAATATTATCAATTTTCTTGAAAAAATCTTTAGAAGTACCCAACCCAACCCGGTTTAGTTAATTTCCAGTACCTAGGTACTTTGGAGACCAATTTCTACAAATAGGTTGGGTTTGGGCAGCAAAAAAAAATATGGCTCTCTAACATAACTATATCAAAATGAATCAAATCGGAGCCGGACAGTTAGGTTGGGTACCTTTCCTTGCTAGGTTAGGTATGACTGCACTCGTTAATTTAAACTTGACACTGCCACTCTTTCCTGAGAAAAAGGGTCTTAACAGACAGACGGATAACAAAGTGATCCTGCAAGGATTCCGTTTTTCCTATAGAGGTAGGGAACCCTTAAAAACCATTTAAATTTGTCGGCACTGACAACATTCCCAGTAGTTCTCACCCGCGCCAATAAGTGCGGACTGCTGGGAATATGGTTCCCACTGGTCCGCAGTGCGAACTGGAAAGGGGCTACCCTTAAAACAAAGTCCTAAATATTTTTCTCATAATGAGCGGCATACACGCTTAATAACATAAAATGTCTCTGGGTAGCCAAAAGTTGTAGGTACGTTTCATCTAAATAAGTGTTATTAGTCAACGCGAGAAGTCGTGAGTTTCGTTTGTTGCGGTACTTGTGGTTTTGTCGATGCCACGAATTTATGACCCGCTTTAGTAACCTAATGGACGTTTGTTTCGTGAACATGACATATGAAACCAGTTCTAAAGCGTAGAAAAAAAAATAGAAGGCAAAGTGTCCTACATAAAAAAAGTTTTACTTTGAGGGCCTATGCTCAGAATTTCTCTGCAGGATCACATTTGAAATCATGAAATCCTCCCAAGAACCTACCAGACCCCGTCATATAGCTCGAAGACTCGCCAGACTCCGTGGCAGTAGGCAGCGCACATCGCTCGTAGAACTGATGACCGATGGGGCCAAAAGATTCTCGAATGGCGTCCACGGACCGGAAGACGCAACGTACTAGGCCTCCAACAAGATGCAGCGACGACCTGGTTAAGGTTGCGTGAACGCGTTAAATGCGAATGGCGTATGATCAGCAGTGGACGTTCTTCGGCTAAAATGATATGGTGATTCAAAGGAAACTTTACTTCGTTTTTAAAAGTAATTAAGTACCTAACATCAAACTACTATAATTCTATTTTTTTATTGCTCACACCTTAGGTAACTACGTAGGTACGACATTTAATTATAAATAAAAAAACACTGAAATCCTATCGAATAACATCCAAATACGTTTGTCATCAATAAGTACAGAGGGCGATATGAATATTATAATGCAAAGTAGGTACTAAAATACGGCCAATAGGCCGCCTGATATCCAAGATAAAAGCAAAGCCTAGCACCCATCTCGATCTGAATATTATATTTTTGTTCGTTATTCTCTGTTATGTGCACATATGTATATGTTTTATAAGGGTTCGTGTGCGTCGAATTGCGTAATGTTCAAAGGGTTTCTAGTATTGTGTTAGCATTTGTTTACGAGAAGGAATAACAACAATTTACTCGCTTATTTTATTTTACCGAGAATAATTGAGCCAATTGAGCTTGATGTTTTATTATTGTTAACATTAGTTGTTTTTGTGGCTCACGTTAAATGCATACTGCGTTTAAATAAAGTAAAAGGATGTGTGGAGCAATTTGCTTGAAAAAAAATCTATAAAAGTTAGTTAGTCACTGTTCAGTAAGTACTTTAGAGGACAATTTCTCCAAATAGGTTGAGATTGGGCAGCTAAAAAAAATACGTGTCTGTTATTTTAGACTACTCCCTAACATGTATCAAAATAAAATGAAAGCGGAGCCGGACAGTTGGATAGGTACCTTTCCTTCTTAGCTAAGTGTCTTAAGGCAAGTCTCCATTGGCCAAGTCGCCTCGCGAGGCAAGCGCATAATTCTGGCGCATAATTTTATTAAGGCATGATTTTGTTCGACACAGGGTTCAAAATCGCACCGTAAATGACTGCCTCGTGAGGCAGCTCGCCCAGTGGGGATCCGCTTTAAAATGAATTCGAAATATTTCAGCAGATGGTTGAGTTATTGATTGAACATCCTGTGAAGGTTTTTCATTTGAATTTTTGATGAAAAATGTAGTTACACCTTTGACGGCGTTTACTTTGAACATTGATGAATGTATGAAAACGTTTTGTTAATCATAATTAAAATATCAATCGTTTGCTACATTATTCCGGATTAATTTTAGGACAAATCTACCAACTTGCAGCTTTTTTGCTACATAAATGTGACAATAGCATGGTTACCGACATTGTATCGCTTATACCCTTGTACTTGATAAATTTCGTGGACTTGTTGATGGATTAGATTTACTTCAACTTCTTTGGTCCGGGTAGCTACGTTTTAACATGCTCTCAAACCTCGCCTTCAAAGTTTTGGGTTCACTCGATGTTTTCAACAGACGATACAAGGAATTTTTTGATGGAAGCTGATATAGTGAACACCAAAATCAAGTTAGACTTTCTGCTTCTACGAAGTTACGGTAGCTATACGGTGCCGGTTCAGAATAAGTGTTTGATTACTATCACTTATTTCAGTTTTATGAAATCATTATCATATCACCCAAAAGACGTCCATTGTTGGACATAGTCCTCCCCCCACATCGATCGGTTCTGCGCTGCACGCATCCAAGTGCGATCTATATCAGATCATTGGTTCATCTTGTTGGGGCCCTTCCTACGCCAAATCTTCCGATTCACAGTCGCCACTATAGATCCTTACTGCCGCCGGTTTATGAATAAATATCATAGGGCAATTGTCACCAATTAACCGACTCCCAAACTATAAAGCTTGTATTATGGATACTAAACAACGGATAAACAGACTTATATTGATAAATACATACTTAAACACATAGCTATTAAACATCCAAGACTTGAGATTAAACATGCGTATTATTCATACAGATATCAGCCCCGACAGGGGATCACGATCAAACCCGGGACCTCAAGCTCATAGCCAGGTTCTCTAACCACTTGGCTATCCAGTGATCATAAATTACAATGATTTATTCACGTTTGAATGATTTTGATGAGGCAAAACTCACATTAATTTTCGGAACGTCGCCCCACAATGCCCTAAGTTAACTCTCAGGGCTATTAAAATTTAACTTGTGCTATTTTATATAAGGTCTAATGTTGAATACCGTAAAAATGGCGCATATAACCTTTCGACAACCCACTGAAGTAATATAACTTGATTTACGAGTGTCACGGGTTATTCCAAACTAACTTGAAAGTTCCTAAATAGGACTGCGCATTGCGTAATGTCAAAACAACGACACCCGCTGGCTCCGTGGAGAGTTCTGTTTCCATATAAAATGGATGACGCGGGCAACGTAGTTTAACCCCTATATTACCATTTGGAGCCATGATAATGCTATTAATAAGAGTTAGACTAAGCATTAGGGCATGCTTGGTTGCGTCTGCTTCTGATATAGCTGAGACCAAATTTTCCTATTCTACTACAGTATTCTATATTGGTTCAAGACGAATGGTTTGATGCTGAACCTTGCAAAATCCAGTGTCATGATCTTCTCTGGTCGTAGTGTTGCATTGCCTCCGTGTCTTATAAATAGCCCAATGCCTGTGACAATGGAGTGCCGTTTTCTCGGTTTCACATTGGACGCTCACCTCAACTGGAAGAGCCATGTGAGTGGGCTGTGTAATAGATTGAGTGGTGCAGTCTTTGCATTGAAGAAACATAAACCACTGATTTCCGGGGATGCTTTGAGACAGGTTTATTTCGCACATTTCCACTCGCTGATGTCGTACGGTACACTCGTTTGGGGAAACTCCACGGATGCCAATAGAGTAATGCTAATGCAAAAACGTGCCGTACGGACTCTAATCGGTGTACCACCAAGGCATTCCTGTAGAGACCTGTTTCGGAAGTATCGCATAATGACGCACTACTCAATTTATGTTTATGAGTTACTGATGTTTGTGAGGAAACACTTATCTACGTTTGAATGCGTAAATGCCCAAGGCAAAACTTTGCGTACCACAGGACGCCTTAGGACAGTCCCACGTCGCATGGCACTCTCAGAAAAGAATCCACGAGTTGTGGGGCCCACCTATTATGAACGTCTGCCCGCCGAAATAAAAGACCTGAGCGAAGAGGCATTCGGTCGCCGGGTGAAAAGCCTTTTGATGGATAACCCTCTGTATTCTTTAAGTGAGTTTTTGGACATAATTTTTTCTTGACATAATTTTAATATTGGTAATTATGTTTTAATTAAATTTATTATGTTATGACGATCCCTATTGGAAATACCATTTATTTGTAGTTATTTTTGTACTTTCATTGACATAATTAATTATTTGATTTTGACAACTCCCACTTGAGGACGAATTTATTTTGACACTTCCATTTTATTGATTGTTTTTCCATCTTTGGTTATTTTTATTATTATATTATTATGTTTTGTTTTTTATAAATTTTTGACGATCTCAGCATAAATTCTTATATACTGACTTTAATGTATTATATAATGTAATTATTATGTCTGAGTGAATAAATAAACTAAACTAACTAAACTATTGTCATACATCTTGGGGGATCGACTTTTGAAATCAAATCACTCAAAAATACCATTTCTACTTAAGTGGTAAAAACGTGTAGTACTCGTATGTGTATACAACAAGTGAAATTAAAGTTTTGACTAGTTGACTAACCGTATTTATAATTTAGCACTTTTTGACACCATTTCTAACGGTATTTTCGCAGTTGTAATTTCGGAAGTCAATACCGTGACTGCAAATTTATTCAGTATGATCTTGTAAATTTACTAGGTATTTTCATATTGGAATTCGCGACGCAGACCACGTGTCTGTAAGTCTAGTGGTCCGATGGGAATTTGCTCTGAATTGGGATAACCACCCGTGCAAAGTTCCATGTCGACCGTTCGTGGATCTTGATCGTTAAAGCACTTACTGTGCTTCGTAACTGTATGAGAAAATTGTGATAGAAATATTTTCTTGAGACTTTTTTTGAGCGAGTTAAGCAGACCTACAGAACCGCCCAAATGCGAATCGGACGTTTAACTATATTTAAACCAAACCAAAAAAAGTGATAAAAATAAATCAGGACAAATGAAGAAAATGGGATGCCTTTGCGCAGCAGTGGAACTCTCCAGGCTAACTAATATAATATGATACATAATATTTCTCAGTATTTTCTAAGAAAAACCTAGTTCTAAGAGTCATTCGGTCACGAGTGATATTCGGGTTTTTTCTTTTACGTAATGCTATGAGGCGCAACTCCTTGCTAAATTTTATACCTTAATCCTTTGTCAACGAAAATTAACCTACAGGTTTTTATTACCATCATTCTCATATGAAAAAACATTGTCAAAAGATTATATATTTTGATCCGATTAAAGAAACTTACTTTTTTACAACTCCATATGGGATTGCAAACCTGAGTAGCAAATTAATAATTTCGGCTTGATCCACTGGTTCCTCAAAAAAAGGTTCTTGACAGAGAAGTAGACGGACAGCGAAACCGTTCCTTTGTTAAGTTTGGCGCGGGACCCTCCAAATCAGTAATATTGTACAATACTCATCCAACAAAACTTAATTCAGCTAAGAATCTACGATGAACCGTCTTAAAAAAAATCTTACCGAATTAATCCGCATATTAATTTCAGGGCCTGCCACCCTTACCCGCATTAAATAGGGTTGACACCAAAGTTCGGCAAGCTATCACGACGGCTGCAGCGTTCATTAATAACGCGGCAACCCTAAACTGACAGCAGTTAGCTTATTTGAATTTGTGAGCGAAAGGACGGATGGTGTACGATGTGTGGGTGAACTTGGTATTATCTTCGCTTATTTAGGGGTGTATATCTATATATAGGACGAGACTAGAATTGTATTCTTCTCGCGTATGGCCTCACAATTTTCACAAATATTTCGTTGTACTGTAATTTACAAGACAGTATAAAAGTAACTAGTATTTTAATATTGTCCTTTTTTGCTTTTTCCATTTCTCGTCTGTTTTCACGACACCTGTAAAACACTAGTGTTTTGATAATCATTTCTGCATATTTTTTGTAAAGTCGCTGATTTGTGGAGTTCAATATTTGTCTTGTCAAACTGTCTGACGTTGTACTGTAAAATTACATAAAGTTTACCACTGACAGATGGTTTGCCTTCATTTCATATTCAACTTTAACGACCGACAAATAAAGCCAATTTCAGAATACTGTTACCCACGTTTGCAGATTTTGTAATACCGTATTTGATAACTTATTCCTTATTTTTTCTGTTCTTTAAAAAAAAGTTATTAAAGCTTGACCTACTTTATGTAAATTCAAATCTGTAGATTGGATCCTTTCGACGCAAAAGCATTAAATTTTTCACCCTTGGTCTCAAATCGCCAGATTTATTAACAAACTTTTAGACTTACTTCAGCTTTTTCGCTTCCCCCTTCCCGGCCCACTTTAAACTTATTACGATATTAACTTACTAAATTTAACTGGAAATAGTGTTATAAGTTACACTCCACTGCTAGCCTCCTTAGTGCGCATGAGTGTTTTATTTATATTTTATTACTTGTGTCTTAAATATTTAGCGCTTGTTTTAGTCGTCATGTGCCTCAAAATGCTTGGTGCAACATCTGTAATAAATATGGAATCATTCACTTCTAACGGAACTGTAAATAGATACTTTCTTAGAGCGTACATAAAACTAAATTAAAGTAAGTCTGTTGAACTAAAGCTATCCTACTAAGTTTTAAATGAGAAAGTCTGTGAAGATGTTTGGATGTTTGTTAGTAAATTACGCATTAACGGCTGAACGGATTTGGATGAAACTTGGCGTACAAGTACACAATAATCTATATTGAGACATATGCTATCTAATATCCCGGTAATATGTTCCCGTGGGATATTTTAACATCAAACATTAATACAACCTAGGGCCCTTCTAGGTTAGAGTGAATAACTGAACAGGCTGTTATTGAACCAGTAAGAGACACCTTTGACCTCATCTGCCCTTTTCATCAGGTGAGATAGTGGTCAATCACGGGTCAGTTTATAAGTACCTCGGCTTGCAAGATGAAGATGAAGCTTTAACTTCGTCTGCAACCAATAGGTAGATGGCGTTGTCCGAGAGAACGTTGTTTCTCGTAAAGGTATTTCTAAAGTGGACTAAACCTAGTTGGAAATATTTCGCAATATAAAAGTTAGTCCCGAAAATAACTCCGCATGTAATAACAAAGGAAAGCAAAACCTCGGCATCACCGTTCCTCAGCCAACAAACACTCAAAGATGCATTAAAAAAGACAAATATTTGCCTTTGGCAAGTTTAAGGGGTCAGCCGTCCTTTCCCCTTAATACAAGGATACCTTAGTTAAACGAAAATCCCTGCTGGCATTTTTGTAAAGTAATAAATTAAACTGGATTCAGTAGGTTGGTTTACACGGGCCGTTCGTTATTATGATAAATTGCCATCTTAAAATACTCTGCTACAAATTAACCGAGGGCGCCTAATAAAAACAACACTGATTTCTTTTTTCTAAATTAAAGTCAAAGGAAGAGCGCACCAGCCAGCGGTAAATATGAGCGTAAACAAAACATAAACAATACAAGCGCATTTATTTTATCAGAGATGCAGGAAAAGCTTGCATTCTATTGTTTACTTGCCTCTCAAGTGATATGAAAAATGCTTTTGGAACGACTTTTGTATTTTTAAGAGACATTACACTACCGAGAATACAGAAATGTGGAATTCCAAGTCCTTGAGAGTTTGTGAAATGGTCGGTCACAAAATGGAAAATTCTGAGTGCAATCTGGGAAATTGTAAGTGGCTTTAAAATTTTTGAAGTGAGGTCACTTGCTTTCACGGAAAAATTTACCTAGGTGTCTCGAACATGATTCTAATAATAATAAATATCACTGGACTATTGACACCAATTGACCTAGTTCCAAAGTAAGCAAAGCTTGTGTTATAGGTACTAGGCATTGGATAATTAGGTAGGTATACATTATAGTTCCTCCGCGTGCTTAATATAATCGTAGAAATTACAGCCTCATAGCATAAACAGTGTCTAAGATAGGCCGCGGACGGACATACATACAGAAACATTGACATAACGAAATTACAAGGATTCTCTGTTGGACTACGGACCCTAAAAAAGTATAAGTATAATTATTACATGTAAATAAGGTTAGCTCTGGTTTACTCAAAGCATTTCTCGCGCTAACTACTGTTTACTCAGTCTAACAACGCAGAAAGAGTGTTTAAACTCAAACTAATTATTAAATTCTCTATTTGCCGCGTAACTTTAAAAAGGCAAACATAAATTATACCTACCGCGCCGAAATTTCATCCCAACTATTTAAAATTTAATCAGCACTGGCCAAATTGAACAGAGAACTCAGAAGTTGCCGTATAAAATTAAAAAGTTGAGAAAAACGCGAGTGGACTGTGCTGACGTGGCTTTTTAGGGTCCCAGAGGACGATGAACCAGATGGACCGATGAATAAAGGACTTAAATTCCCTGACTAAACAGTTCAAAAGCCGGTGGAAACAAATAATATAATCCAAGAGCGCTCGTTGATGACCAGAGGTCGTTTTGTCTAACCATCTCTTTCTACCCTCATTCTATACCGTGTGTTATGGCGTGTAAATAGCCAATTTCAATGGGTTGCAAAATGCCAGGAGCCCGTTGGTCAGCATCAGCCTATGCTCGTCTACTGCTGGACATAGGCCTCTCCAATGGTACGCCACTGAGCACGATCCTCGGCCACTCTCATCCAGCACTTGTTACCCGCCTTGCGAAGATCATCGCTGCAACGAGTGATGACGAATGAGGACGTCCTACGCTACGTTTGCCGATCCGTCCGTGGTCTCCACTCAAGAACTCGTCTACCCCAACGGTTATCGGTTCTTCGGGTTATATGGCCGGCTCATTGTCACTTCAGCGTGTTAATAATCGGTGGGCTATGTCGATAACTTTAGTTCTCTGTCGGATCACCTCGTTACGAATTCGATCTTTCAGAAAAACTCCGAGCCCCCTTTCCATAGCACGTTGAGCGACATTAAATACACAACCCGCTGGCCCGCTGACGCCAAAAGGGAATTTGGAATAAGTGCAGAAGCACTCACCTGTTTCGAGCTCCGGCGATGATGAAGTATGCTGGGAGATGGCGGTGGTAGTAAGATTTTTCGCATTTAAAACACAATTATTTAATTAAAGAGTATGCGGTAGAGACGGTAGAGTATATTTAGATAGAAACGGTGACATGAAAAGTATATAACAGTTGTGGAGTTTTTTTCTTCTTCCTTTTGAGCCAGAGAGCAGCACCCCTGCACTATAAAGAGGTTTTAGTGCGCGAACACCGTGTGACAGAAAGAAGTAGTAAATAAAAACCGGCCAAGAGCGTGTCGGACACGCACAAGGTAGGGTTCCGTAGCCATTACCAAAAAAATCAAGTAATATTTTTCTAAGGATTTCGTATGTGTACGGAATCATCCAAGTTTAGGTATGTTTTATACCTTAGGCTACTATTTACTCTTAAACTACAAATAATTTCCAAGCAATCTTAGCCGCTATAATTTTCCTAGTAAATTTGATATATTTACAACCATTCTGAATTTTTTCAAATTTTTCCACCTAACAGTTTAGATTTTAGAGGGGGGGGACGCTCGATTTTAATGAAAATTTTCACTTTAAAGTTGAATATTTCGCAAACAGATCGCTGAATAGAAAAATCATGTTAGCAACCCCGCAATGGTATTAAAATACCTATCCAACGATACCCCACACTATAGGATTAGTGGAGAAAAAAAAAATCACCCCCCCTTTACGTCTATGGGAGGTACCCTAAAAAAAATTATTTTTTTATTTTTTATTTTACCACTTTGTTGGCGTGACTGATATGTATATTCATGCCAAATTACAGCTTTCTAGTACTAACGATCTCTGAGCTTAGCCGCGGACAGACAGACAGACGGACAGACATGGCGAAACTATAAGGGTTCCTAGTTGACTACGGAACCCTAAAAAGATCGTGATGCCGAGTGTGTTAGACAATTAAGGCACAGGAACCTCAGTCATGAGGGAAAGACTAAACATAAAGACCGAAATGGTGCTAACGGGACTCTTAACACCCATTATCTGTCAGTGTGCCCGTACTGCCGTTCGAGTCACTATGGAAATTACGAGTTGTACAGTCAAGCAAACTGAACCGCGTACCAACCAGGGTGGAACTTTTTCACAACCAATTTCACGATGATTTCTTTGGCAGATGTATGGAATGCCAACATAACATTTGCTATGAAAAAGGTCACCTTAGTTACGTGATTCAGTTTCTTCGATTGTACCTACTGAGAGCTCCTAAGCTTACGCACACAGAGACAATAATGTATGTACCAACCAATGCACACGATCATGAGAAACCTACGCTCATGAGTAAAACAACTTTACTGTTCAAGAAACTTGCTGCCACAAAAACTTAAGCAATCGTTTAAATTGTATTCAACAAAACGCTCCTTACATACAAAAGCGATAAAATTTAATTAAAAAGTTTTAATTGTATTTGATCAATAATTTACGTTTTTATTTTTAATTGTGTCGCTTTTGTATATGAGCAGCGAATGACAGATAGTAGAAAGTTATAATTTTAGGCGTATTTTCTAAAAAAAAATATGAATAACGCAGCGTGTGCAGTGCTGAACCTTTAACGTAGGGCTGACCAGCACTTGCCGATTTTTTGAATCTGCGGCAGGAATTTTTGCGGCATTAACGTTTAATCCTCGTGGCGACGGTCATTAATCAAATGCTAATGACCGAGGTTTAGTAACGCGAGAATGGAGATACCCTATCAGGTTAGTGCAGTAACTTGAAAGTTATAACGACATAGAGTTAAGCCAAGGCAGGACCTTCACTTTCACCCCGTTGCAGATAGAAAATGTGCTAATTGTCATGCGAAAATCGACCGCTTTTAAGCGATAGATCCTTAGACTTTTATTACAAACTTATATTTAACTTGCAATATTCGTATTCGTGTTATACATGTTTATTGAGGCCACGTCATGAAGTTAGAAGATACCTACGTGTAGTTAGGTTGATAATATCAAGAATAGTCAATAAAAGTTTCAGCCAGCAAAAAGTTTGCATTTTTTTTATAAAAAGCTTTTCGTAGTAATCTTGTAAAACAATGAAGCAACTTATCAAAAATGTGTATAGGTAGGTATGGTTAGAGGGCATTCAATTCTAAGCACGAAGAATTTCATTCAGCCCTTCATTTCCATCTCCATGAATGCTCTCGTCACGCCCAATAGAATGTGGCAATGACGGTAGATGCAGTAGATAGATATATCTCTAGTGTTGCCGATCGATATTCGAATATCGGTAATCTATCGATAGTTTAATTGTAAAAGCGGGCACATTGACACGCAAAGGACGGATTGGCCTATGGATATGAATAGAAAGCTCTAATCAAACTAAAAGACGTGGGTGGTCAGCTAAAACCAACCTTATGGTTGGCCTTATGGCAATGTGGCATAGTTACAAAATATTGATAAAATCTGGACTGACTTAATCCCAATGCCTAAAGTTACCTTTCAGGGCCAAAATAAACCAACTTTACGTTATCGAGCGCTCGGAACAAGACAACACTATTGAGTGAGTGTAATACTGACAATTTTATAGAAGCCCTGAAAAAGTTCTTGCCGGATTCTTCTTAACAGGGTTTTTTTCGAACCGGTGCTAGATTCTTCAACGTTCATAGGAGCTGGACTTTGACTTTGAAACAATAAATAAGTAAATAATAAATAATGGAACAATTGATACCAAACCTAGTCGCCAGCTAAGCAAAATTTGTACTATGGGTAGTGGGTACTGATAACGGATACTATATAGATTTAAATACACATGTATTATTAAACATCCAAGACTCGAGTTTTTGTTGTTGTTTTTTTTTCATACTAATATCTATCGATTGTTTTGCGACAGTAGCTCACTTTCGATAGCTACCTTTTAATCTAAACAATCGATGGTGTAGCTTTATAAAACTGCGATAGCATCAATATTGTTCTACACTCATCAAAAGTGCCTAGGGATGTTTTTTATATCTAGACAAATTTTATATTTTAACTCAGTAGTAATAATTATGTTTAGGCACTTCTGATGAGCCTACTTCGTCATTAACAATGCCCTGGCTGGAACTATCGACAGCATCGATATTTAGGCCTATCGATAGTGTAGTAACACTACTCTTCTGTGAAGTGTACACACAATAGACAGCGTACCTAATCTGAGATCCCACCTTATTTATTTAAAGGGTATCCTACATTCAATTAACGCACGTTTGAAATCGTAGCTTTAGAATTATAACGGAGTGTCATATCCCGTTTAATTGTTTTTGGAACTAGAATCCAATTTAATTGGAACGTAACAATTGGCCATTGTTCTTAGCGAGGATGAATTGAAAGTTTAATGGGAGATTGCTGTAGTTGCCGCCTTTGAAACTCAAATATTATTGATACCGCGAAAATTTAATTGATTTTCGGGAAAGTTGGTTGGGGAGCGGTTGGCGACACCGAAAACTGCTGTTTTATAAAATACTTCCTCAATGTTTGAAAGAGGTACACTGCTACCACAGATTGCTTGAACCAGCACGTCAAGGATACATAAGTACTAGTCCTAGTGCCATAAGTGTGTAGTCATAAGTGCTAGTACTTTACGTTTTTCTTAAAAAAAAAAATATCTGTTTATTTCATAACAATTATATAATTATGACATACCTAGCTAATCTTTATTTTTAAAGATTCTAATTGCTAGGTTATGAGTTGCCCTTAATAAATAAATTCTTAATTATGTTTTTAATGTTCTTCTTCTTATCTTAAGATTATTGATTTAGTGATTACTTTCCCGAGGTCCGTAATCAATAAATTACAACATATTTACCCTGCTCTTCTGCTACAGCTTATTGGTAGCGGAGAAGTAAGATGAAAATATTATAATTTATTTTCTCTTCGTCTTACTTTTCTTTTAATGGAAGCTCGCAACGCGCCTATGTTTCCTTCAGATAATACGAATGTCTAGGGGGCGTTGTCATTATGCAACTCTTTTAGCTCCTAATTAGTGATATTACATCATAATTATCATGTCTGTGACGTCGTTTCAAGTTGCCAGCAGTAATGAGTAATACACGCACATTACCCCCGTTCCTCAAATGATGTTACAAAAAGAAACAATGGTCATTTTCCAAGTAAAATTTGAAATTATGAAACTGAAATACTTACCCGTTACATTGGCGGTAGTTACTAGATATTTGACTTGTTTTAATTCTAGCTTTGATCGTTAATTTTCAACATTGAAATATCTGGGACATCGGCTGTTAAATTGAAGCCTATTGCACAGATTTTTTGAAACTGTTACATTTAACAAACGATATGTTTCACAGTCGAATGTGTTCTGAAAACTTCTGAGTCATCGAATGCAAAATTCGCCGTTCAATGTTATATCCAAGTGAATGGGAAATCAAATGGCACTCCATAAAACACATGCTTATGTATGATATGTCGACCCACACATAAATTCCGACATGTCTGCTATAATTCCGTCCTAGACCGCACGATTTTATAATAGTACTACAACCCACAAGCTTGTGCAGTTTGCTGCTCTATAGTACGATGGATTATAGTACGGTGGATTTTAGCTGAAAGATGAATTCGAGCATCATGGTGTACATTCTCAATGTAATGTATTTAAGTGATGGCGTGTCAGTAATACGCGTGTGGATATAACGTATTGGTATCGATAATTTCTATAATAACTGAAAGATTAAATTTCGTTTTTCAAGTTTAAGGAATTACACATTAATTTTGGAAAGGTATTGTTTTTTTTTGGTCAATGCAGGTAGATTTAACTTGATCGTCATTTCTAGCCTATTTCATACTACTGGGACCAGAGTCCGTATTGTCTAACGCGCGAGCGCTTGCCTTCGCTTTCACCGTCTCTTTCTGTGACCATCTTATACCATTTAACAGAAAGAAATAGTGAATACGATGCCTTATTGTGTAACGTACTCAGAATCACGATCGATTTTACCATTTCTTTCCTTCACACGGTATAGAATGATGGTAGAAGGAGACGATGAATGCGCTCGCGAGGGAATTCGAATTTGCGGCGCGTTAGACAACCTCAGTCCTATCACAAATGGTTTGAATTTTAGTTCCTACGTGAGTTCATTGCTGATTATGAAATTCACATACATTCTTAATTTACTTCGCATAAACATTAGTATCATAATCAGGCGTATAGCTTTCACTGTTGAATAAAGGCGTACTCCTTAGAACTCCACAATGACAATTGGCCATCGGAATTTACCGGCTACTGGCAACTCTGGCGATGTTATCGGTCCACCTAGTGGGTGGCCTGCCAACGCCGCTTTTTCCGGGTTCGCGGTCACCACGCGAGAGCCTTTCCCCTAGAAAGACTAGCTACTAATAGCCTAAAACAGCCTCTAAATGGCAGCAATTAGTTGGCGTTGACGAGTCTTTAAAATACGCGACTCTTGAATGTCTAAAAATATTTTCACAGTTACTGGCAAGGAATTCGTCACTATCCTCATTTTTTATTCCCTGAACATCCAATTCGTCACAGGAATTTACTGATGTAATATCGATGTTCGCAGTTTATACGAACAGATGGCCTAGTGGTTAGAGAACCTGACTACAAAGACAAAGAATCAATGTAAAGGAGATTACTATAAACTATATAAAATATGTAAAATTCTACCGGCTAGCCTGAAACATAAATATCTTCTACTTGTAAACAATCATAGTAAACAGGATCGTTTCACTAATTTGGTGCAACATAAAACTGGCACAAGGTTAATGTCCAAAGGTAAATTTGAAATACCCAGGGTACAAAATTACTATGGAGATAGAACGTTAAAGAAACGAGTTCCGTATTTACTCAATAGTTTACCCGAGGACATAAGACGTGAGCCTTCTCTTGCTAAATTTAAGAGTTTATTAACAAAACACTTGTTAAATACGTTGTAAACATTTACGTAATTTAATTATATTATAAGTATAATCTAATTTAATAATTTATAAGCTATGTGTTGCGAACTCCTTGCATTTTTTGATACTTTTTACTGTTTTATATCTTTTTTTTATAAAAATACTTTTTGTCAGTCGTTATATGTCGTTGTGTTTGTTAAGGTTCTCTAAGCAAATTTGTATGGTTGAGTTGCTTTCCATTAAAGATTTTTACCATTATTTCAGTCACATCGTCGTTTCCATTACAGTCCATTTCCTTTTACGTTATACTATGTTTATATAAAGCGAGCTACCTGCAGTCAAACTGTGTAAGCAGTTTTGCGGGGCATGGTTTAAATGAAAGTGTAACTTTTTATGAATAAATATATTTCATACATACATACATACATACGAAGCTTGAGGTCCCGGGTTCGAATCCCGTGTCGGGGCAGATATTTGTATGAAAAATACGAATGATTGTTCTCGGGTCTTGGGTGTTTAATATGTATTTAAGTATGTATCTATCTATATAAGTATGTTTATCCGTTGCTTAGTACCCATAACACAAGCTTTGCTTAGCTTACTTTGGGACTAGGTCAATTGGTGTGAAATGTCCCGTGATATTTATTTATTTATTTATTATTTATACATAACGTTATAAATTTTTAATTTCATACCGTTCACGTTTTTGTCGTTCTTGTGTTCCGTGCCTTATCCACCTCAAAATTGAACCGAAAGCGGTTACCTGCATGCGAATCTCGTGGGATAAGGAAGGCCTTGTGCGATCCACAATTGAACCGAAAGCGGTTACCTGCATGCGAATCTCGTGGGATAAGGAAGGCCTTGTGCGATCCACAATTGAACCGAAAGCGGTTACCTGCATGCGAATCTCGTGGGATAAGGAAGGCCTTGTGCGATCCACAATTGAACCGAAAGCGGTTACCTGCATGCGAATCTCGTGGGATAAGGAAGGCCTTGTGCGATCCACAATTGAACCGAAAGCGGTTACCTGCATGCGAATCTCGTGGGATAAGGAAGGCCTTGTGCGATCCACAATTGAACCGAAAGCGGTTACCTGCATGCGAATCTCGTGGGATAAGGAAGGCCTTGTGCGATCCACAATTGAACCGAAAGCGGTTACCTGCATGCGAATCTCGTGGGATAAGGAAGGCCTTGTGCGATCCACAATTGAACCGAAAGCGGTTACCTGCATGCGAATCTCGTGGGATAAGGAAGGCCTTGTGCGATCCACAATTGAACCGAAAGCGGTTACCTGCATGCGAATCTCGTGGGATAAGGAAGGCCTTGTGCGATCCACAATTGAACCGAAAGCGGTTACCTGCATGCGAATCTCGTGGGATAAGGAAGGCCTTGTGCGATCCACAATTGAACCGAAAGCGGTTACCTGCATGCGAATCTCGTGGGATAAGGAAGGCCTTGTGCGATCCACAATTGAACCGAAAGCGGTTACCTGCATGCGAATCTCGTGGGATAAGGAAGGCCTTGTGCGATCCACAATTGAACCGAAAGCGGTTACCTGCATGCGAATCTCGTGGGATAAGGAAGGCCTTGTGCGATCCACAATTGAACCGAAAGCGGTTACCTGCATGCGAATCTCGTGGGATAAGGAAGGCCTTGTGCGATCCACAATTGAACCGAAAGCGGTTACCTGCATGCGAATCTCGTGGGATAAGGAAGGCCTTGTGCGATCCACAATTTTCGTTTTTGCGACACGACTTTAAAATCACGCTGCGACGAGGAGGTTTTACGAATTGTTCATTTTGAATGTGAAATTTCGTGAAGTTTTTGTCTTGCTTTGTTTATTCAGAATAAGAGTAATAGAAACACAAAATAATAGATTCATCCTTAACGCTGGAAGATATAGCAAAGGTTTCTTTCATTTGAAACGCAATGATCTTCGTTTAAATATCTTGAACAAATCTTTGGCTAGGTATTATAGAATCGAAATATAAACATTTACAAATTATTCACAATTGTCGGACATCTAATTGTACAGACTGTGGTGGAACTTGTGGCGCCTGAGGTTCGGGTTGCGGTTTTATTGTCGAGGTGCGCGCGGTGCCATACAACTTCATATGCTGCAGTATAGTTTTACGACAATCGCGTCGACTAACTAAATCACAATTTTAAAGTCGCAGCGATAAAATCGCAGCAATTCCACAGCCAACAGATTTCACTGTGAAGGATTTAGAGTATAATTTGAATTTAAAGAGGTAGAGGTAGAGTTTGAGTGAGATAGCAAAAAGAAACGAAACGGATATTGGAACGGGAGCAAACCATGTAGGTATAGAATCATTACGTACCCACTAGTGTAATAGAAGAACTAAAAGAGCGAAGTATAAGTAGGTACATTTGCAAAATTGTCACTTAAAGTAACTACACCTAACCTAACTACATTTGCACGATTACTAGTTGGGAGCGATTCGTTTAGAAAACGAGTAATGCAGAACTCTAGTACCCAGTGGTGCACATTGAATCATTATGCTACGAAAAGTGCGGTGACAATCGAGCCATATTCGATTATTGGGCACAAAACTGTGTTGGTCAATTATGTCTAGCCACAGCCTGGGTTTAACATTGCGGTCGAATTGCCACTGCATGATTGCGTAGGAAGTTATCGAGATGTCAACCAATATTGAGTATATAATACTAGCCTTTGTCTGCGTCTTAGGGTATGTATTATAAATATTATAATACTGAAGTACGAAAGACCGAACGTATAAAATATCGAATGGGTCAAAATACAGATTTTTTTTTTTCTGAAGCCGTATATACTTATCAGAACTTATTAAAACGGCATCGAATAGAACACATTAGGTTACTTTTATAACAATTTAAAAAAAAATACGGGTTCAGAAAAAACTTTTCGGTATTTTGACCCTTTCGATATTTTCATACCCAGTTGAATTGAAACTCCGGTTTTTTTACTAAATTCTTTTTATAATTTCCTGTCTCTTAAGTTAGCGGCTGCGATTTTGATAATTTTACGCGTACACCAAGATCCCGTGGATATATTGGAATCTAATGGAGATCTAAATAAATACATATCATCCATCATGATTCATGAAACAACAACAAACACAGCCACTCGCAAACTTTCCCACTTACCTACTTTATAGTATTAGTAGGACTATTTTTAGCGTCGATGAGTAATGGTTACTAATCAATCATACATGGAAATTTTATATTCGTCTTACTCTTTCGTTTTTTAAAAGTCAAGTCAAATTTTGACTCAAACGTCGAATCTACCACCGGTTCGGATAAACCCTTTGCGAAAAATCTAGCAAAAAACAAGGTAAATTTTCTTCAAACATTTTTTTTTCTTTGCTCAGGCTATTATCGGGACATGGTTATTTATTTCTATATGTCCTTAATTTGTATCTTTCCATCGTCGTACACGCTCGCTATCTATCCATTAAATCCGTGTTCCAATCAGAAGTAATTGCACAATTCAACTTCAATATCGCATTTGCTTCAACCGGAAGAGATCTTATCTGAATACGTCGTGCATCATACGTGTATTGTTAGACGAAACTAACAGGATCCTACATGATAAATGTGCTCGAGACACGTCTGCTAACTTGATTAACTTAGATTAACCGAACAATATGAACTGGGTCGTGGTAAATTCAATTTTTGAGCTAACCATCGTATGTGAAGTTACTAATGGGGCCCGACGGTTGGTTAGGCTTGCTGGCTGATTTTTCTGGCGGAAAATCTGTTGATTTTGTTGCGGGGGATATAAAATACAATAGCGGTACGTTTCGGTGGCTTTTGAGATTCTGGGGTGTTACTACGAAATTAGATTTTTGAACTTCATATCATGCCATTCCTTTCGCTCTTATGATAAATACTATTAGCGTGAACGGGACGGCACAATGCAAAGTTCTTAAATTGAATTTCGTGGTATAAAACCGGATTCCAAGTTCGAAGTTTAGGTTCCGTGTACAGCCAGATAAATAGTTTATTAAAGAAATAGGTATGTGTTGGATGTAAAACCTCTATCAATTAAAGACCTTTACCTTCTACTTATTTTTAAATTGTCTCTAGCCTAGCTATAACATTATAAATGCGAGCCAATCATACAAGTTCTATGTAAATCAAATTTATTACATATTTAAATAGATTTTTATTTAATTTGTCAGTATGTTTGAGAAGCGGATAATAATTTCACCATTTTCAGTATTTCGACCTTCAGTCAAATTAACTACGGTATATTGTTACCTCGTCGGCTACCAATAATCTTTTTATCTTGTTGTTCATCGAGTTGATGTGTGGGATTTTCAAAAAATCTCTAATTATATGTAGATACGGAGATTTAGCTCATTTGAAGTGAAAATATAAGACCCTTTTATTCGCTACCCGTGAGTCCCGCCCCTAAAAAAAAGTACTTACCCTCTACTATATATCTTTACAGCTTGTTAATTTTAAGTGCAGGCGACGCTTTGCTATTTTATAGCGAAAAGGCAGAAAAATAACTGCCACTGTCAGATACTGCTCCAGTATTAAAAAGTTTAAATTGTACGATGTAAAAGAGTTGCGGAACACAACTTTAATGGAATTTATGAAAATTCTTTTTTAGGGTTCATTAATATTTGATCGTACACTAATTTCGTTCATCAAAATTCCACACTGCGCACATTTTGCTTAGGAACAGGGGTCTGCTAAGACTGGATGTTCATAGATACATATAAATTTGTACGGAACCCTCGGTGCGCAAGTCCGACTGGCCGACTGGCTGGAGTTGGCCGGTTTTGTTATTAAATTTTTATTCAACCGTTTTATCATGAAAGTGAGCATCCATCCTCATAAACTCAAGTAAAAGGTACCAATTTTTTTGTCAGTCGTCAATATAAGGTCCAATTCTGGTTGCATTTCTATGCCACTCTGCAGTTACTCGGCCTTACTGATATCCGGCAAAAGGTTACCTTTTACCTGAGGACGCTACAAATACTTACTGCAAAACATAAGGGAAGTATTTGTCAATGGAAAAAAATAATAAAATACTAGGACGTTATAACAGTTTCTTTATTTTCTACACATGTGAGAATAATATTGTTTTGTACTGAGTAGGCATCCCGGCCTTTCTGGGTCATAGTCATAATCTTCAGGCTTAAAATGCAAGCTGCAAATTGTCAAACGCTCTACACCTTTCCCTTTGTCGGTACAATCGACAGCCAATTTTGCCTCCTTCTTTCATCTTTTGGAAAACTGCAATGTAAAATATTATTCATGTTAATTGTAAAGACACAAACAATAAACATGTTATTATATACTGTGATATGAATTATGAAGATAGAAACCGTATCAAGTTGATAGATTTAGCTCCATTCAATACGAATAAATACCATGCATGAAAAGGGATTGGTCACCCTAGTTGTAAAACCACACATTCTTCAATTTTTCATTTAAGGTCATGTTTAACTCCAAATAAACAAAATATACTTCTAACTTAACATTATAAACCTATTCGTGGGGTTTTTGAATAAAAACTAACAAAGCTTAGAAGCAAAATATAGGAAAATTGATTGCCACTAAGATTTATGAACATTTTCGTAAAATAAGTACTCACCTGTGAAGTTTTATGTCGGATTTCGGCCTCCAATTACTCCTACAATGCTTTACTATGCAATACATAGCGCATAACCCAAGTAAATCGACGAAAAACGTTTATTTAACGTAAAAATCTTCTGAAATTGGTGAATGACTTCTGACAATTCTGACGTGATTCTGACATATCGGCCATTTAGTGTTGCCATAGTACGCAGGAGGTGCATACCGGTGAAATGAGGATTTTGACTGGGTTCTTTTTTTTGTATAATACAAAGAAAACTAAGTAAATTTTATTGCAGAAAGTTTTATAAGAAAAATATAAATTTCTGTTGAAATTAGCTTAAAGTAAATTAATTAGTTGATGCCGGATAATGCGTATTTCTAAAAAAAATAAGGTTTTTTTATAAATAACCTGGCAATATATCACAGTGTTGAAAAGAGATAGAACATAGGAGCAAAGGTGAATGAACCTGGCTTCAACTCATAGTTCGGCATGCAATATCCAGTTTTTTATTTAATATTCTTGGACCTTGTAAATCTATCTTCTACATTTCAATCCGCCATTTTGAAAATTGTCATAAAACTGAATCGCCAAAAAAGTCCGTATCATTATCGAACCTGTTCACATAAATAATTTCACTAGAATCGGTTGAGAAAAGTGACATGTAGAGAACAGTTGGACATTCAGACATCTGGACGGAGAACCATACGAAAGCATTTTCCGAAGCTCCAGTCAAAAAATTATGTAGAAAAGAATAAAGAAAGGGACTGAAAGCTTCTCACAGTGGAATAATTCGTATTCTTTGAAACAACGATGAATTTACGTGTAAATCGTAGTTTTACGGGAGATTTCGATCATGTGTGGATCATTTCTATTCATTAAATTTGGATCGTCCATCGAAGGGTTCAATCACATCGTTGTAGATTGTAGAGCTGTAAATATTCAGTTTATTTTACTAAGTTTTGATTTAACGAATCAAATATAACAACAAATAATAAAAAGTATCACCCTACGAGCATATAACCCCTGGAGACGTAATGCCTGCGAATTTCAAAGGAAACGATTCTGTCAACTAGCTGAGGTGCGGGGGGAGTTGCGATCGGTTCGAAGTGTTCCGAAGTATTCCGAACCCGATCGCTAGGGCGTGCATCGTAATGACTATGCTTTCTATCGATATCGATAAAAGGTTGTGCAAAAAGGTTTTTCAAGCAGTACACTGTGGTAAAATTTAAATGCCAACTTTGAATTTATACAAGTTAAGTATAAAGTATCTTTTTCTATTTATTTTTTATTTTCTTCAACTTCATTTTTTTTTTTTTTTTTACTTTTACGGTCATCCCGTGAAACCATATATTTCAAACTAAATACAAACTGAAATATAGATGCACAGAAAAAACCCCAGAAAAAAGACCAATGCTGGGAATCGAACCCAGGTCCTCAGCGTTCCGTGCTGCGTGCTTACCCCTACACCACCACTGGTCTAGAAGTTAGCGACGAATCTTTCCCATACATCGTACACTTCAGTCTGTTATAATCACATTTAGGCAGTGATAAAGCGCATCTATGTTATGCCCTCTACTGAGAGACTTCAACACTCCTTCGGAAGTCTCCTTTTGAAGTCTCTCAGTAGAGGGCATAACATAGATGCGCTTTATCACTGCCTAAATGTGATTATAACAGACTGAAGTGTACGATGTATGGGAAAGATTCGTCGCTAACTTCTAGACCAGTGGTGGTGTAGGGGTAAGCACGCAGCACGGAACGCTGAGGACCTGGGTTCGATTCCCAGCATTGGTCTTTTTTCTGGGGTTTTTTCTGTGCATCTATATTTCAGTTTGTATTTAGTTTGAAATATTTGAATTTATTTTAAGCTTAAACTAAACAAGTTGAAAAGTACTTTTAATGGTTTATTGAACTTAAGTAAGAACTAAAATATTATCATAATAGGTATAGTTCAAATAAAATTACGTTATACCTATCCAATACAGGTACAGTCGAACAAATTGAATCATGACCCAGGGTGGACCTTTGTGCTACTAATGTTATGTTGACATCTCATACTTTTGTCATGGAAATCATAGTGAAATTGATTATTAAAAGGTTCTATCCTGTGTCATGATTCAATTTGTTCGACCGTACACGAAAATAAGAATTATAATTAATATCACGAAGTCTAATAGTAATAAACCACGAAAAAAAAATCCGATATCAATAGATACAATAATCATTTAGTGGATAATTATTGACAATACAAAATAAATGCATCGCACCACACTAGTCATTGGCGACACGAGACTAATTACGATAATAAGAGATAGATATACACGATTGCAGTGAGAAAGAAAAAAGATGGGGGACGGACCAGTCCAATCCAACTTGACCCGCGTTGCAACTAATCAAATTTTCGTAAATATTTTGATAAAATAAACAAATGGACTTGCCGACGAAAAGTAACATTGTTTTTTGTTTCATTACATTTTTTACTGTTGTTTCCGCACCATTTAACTGCACAACAAGACATGATGCCGTATATTGAAGCTGTTTTACGTCGTAAATGTCAGCTGTCTCATCGGTCATACTTTATGGTTGAAACTGACGGTAAACCAAGGAGTCGGGAAATACATCATTGATAAATCACTGACTAGTCGACAGATTAGTGTCGCCTTTCACTACGTCTCTAGGGGTTATATGCTCGTAGGTATCACCACAGTTAAGATTTAAATAATTAACACACACCATGCTGCCACACAAAAACATAGACCGTTAGAAAACTGTAGTTTTAGGCGTAGGTATATACTAAATTTTTGAAGTGAAAACTTCTTTTTCTCAAAAATATCCGTAAAAGTTGACATTATTCTTTACATAACAAAACGTAAAGTGCATAGTTTATGGTCAGTAAAAAAATTAAAAAGTTAAAAACATTGCAGGCTCGATAAACTCGACAACAATGTCGCATACAAATTCCATTATTGTGGAGTCTCAAACTTTTTAAAAAGTTATATAGGCCATGGTAATAAGTTGGCACTATTCGTATACAGCCAATTTAAATGACCGGTATCAGTTTTTTTGTTGGAACTCCAGACTTTTTTTATTGTGTTTGAAACAGCTTGTTGTGTTTTCGGTAGAAAAATACACCTGCAGTTTTTTTTAATGAAAAAAGGCGGGAAAGGGTTTAATGACATGTGATTTGCAATTCTTTGTACCTATTTAAGTTAATAAAATTTTATTCAATTTTTTTCCTTCACAATTTTTGAGAAAAGCTTTATATTAGTCTCGGCTGGAATAGCAATTGCTGGCTTCGTATTGCGAGTCCGTTTAATTCTCATACTCAGCCAGCAATCGCCTACTTCCAGGCCACGACAATAATGTACTATAGCGGCGTTGTGCACTTTTTGGGATGGGTAAAAAATATTAAACTCTTTCAGGACACGCGACCCTGGTCGAAAATTCGTAAGATCTGCCTAGAGAAATATTTCTCTATTGTAGCTTATGGCTGGGGGGGTGAGGGGGGTTCGTAAGACGGCACAACGGTAATGTTCAAGTTTTCATTTCTGCCGGCACTCCCGGAGTGCAACCTGTTTTTTTTGAGGTAGGTAAAGCTATAGGTAAGTAACTATCTTTTCTCATTTGAAAACTTAACAAGAACACCAAGTCTATTTAATTTCCAATAAAAAATCAAAAGCCCGCTACAAAACTTAATTTTCCGCGTTCAAACTCATAAAGTTATTATGAAAAATATAATATTGTTTGCGAGGCGCGTAATTTATGTGCTTATACGATATTAACTTTCCTTTGATAGGAGATTACGGCGCGTGAACCAAATATGAAAGCCATATTGATTCTTGACACATCCGTTACTATGACGATGTGCACAAGCGTGCTATCTCTATCTATACTAAGAGGTAGGGTAGAAAGGGATGATATAATATTTGTAGATGGTCTCGTGTCTTCTAATCTCGTATAGGTAAATAAACGAGACATGGCGGGTGTTGCATAATGCTAGCTATTGGAATTCTAACCTATTCTGGGTTGATTCGTTGGGTTCTACTTGAATTAGACATTTAAGCTCCAAACGTGCAAACAGCGGAGGCGTGGCGGTGCGGTGGCGGTGACGGTTGTAATATTCTAACTTGTATGAACGAGTTCGCGGTACGGTACCGCACAATCGTTCATAAAAGTTAGAATATTACAACCGGCACCGCCACCGCACCGCCACGCCTCCGCTCGCTGTCTGTGCGTTTGGAGCTTTATCAATGAGGGTTTTCTGTCAAAAATATCGCTAGTTGGCACTACTGACGAAAGTTCCGTTTGACGTTAGCCTTGCTTGAGCTTAGCTCATCCATACTAATATAATAAATGCGAAAGTGTGTATGTCTGTAGTCTGTCTGTCTATTTGTTACCTCTTCACGCTTAAACAGCTGAACTTATCAATCATCATCATCCCAGCCTATAACACGTCCCACTGCATGGCACAGGCCTCCTCTCAAAATGGGCCCACGCGGGCCCAGCCCGGATTGGGAACTTCACATACACCATTGAATTTCTTCTCAGGTGTATACAGGTTTCCTCACGATATTTTCCTTCACCGTTAAAGCTACAAATAAAAATTACAAATGTAATTTCGCACATAAATTCCGAAAAACTCAGAGGTGCGAGCTCGGCCTCGAACCCACGACCCACTGCTTGAGAGACCACAGGTCAAACCACTAGGCCACCACGGCTTAACAGCTGAACTGATTTAAATGAAATTTGGTACAGAAATAGTTTTAGTCCCGGAAAGGGACATAGGAAAGTTTTTATCCCACTGCATCACAACTTTAAGGGTTCATCACTTGCCTTGAATAATCCATCAGATCAGAACTAGTTCGGCAGCCCCGCAATCTACAGCTAATTGGATGATTTTAAACAAGTTAGCTATGACGTATCTTTTTGTATTTATTTTTTCAACTTCATTTTTTTTATAACTTTTATGGCCATCCCGTGAAATCATATATTTCGTACTAAATACAAACTGAAATATAGATGCACAGAAAAAACCCCAGAAAAAAGACCAATGCTGGGAATCGAACCCAGGTCCTCAGCATTCCGTGCCGTGTGCCATATGATACCCCTACACCACCACTGGTCTAGAGATTAGACACGAATTTTTCCTATACATCATACATTTCAGTCTGCTAAATCATCACCTTATGCAGTGACAAGCGCACATCTATGTTATACCCTCTATCGAGAGATTTTAACACTCCTCAAGTTGCACAGTAGCGCCATCTCTTGTCCAGGTGAGCGGTTAGTTCCGAAGGAGTGTCAAAATCTCTCGATAGAGGGTGTAACATAGATGTGCGCTTGTCACTGCATAAGGTGATGATTTAGCAGACTGAAATGTATGATGTATAGGAAAAATTCGTGTCTAATCTCTAGACCAGTGGTGGTGTAGGGGTATGGCACACGGCACGGAATGCTGAGGACCTGGGTTCGATTCCCAGCATTGGTTTTTTTTCTGGGGTTTTTTCTGTGCATCTATATTTCAGTTTGTATTTAGTAAGAAATATATGCATGATTTTACTCGTATTTTGAACACCCGGCTTAAGATTAACTACGATTAACGACAATGCGGCTTATATGGCGGTCGAAACTATCACAAATGCCTCCGGCTACCGGACATACATTGATGTACAGACTGACCAACTTATCTGTG
Source organism: Archips crataeganus (assembly GCA_947859365.1). NCBI lineage: Eukaryota > Metazoa > Arthropoda > Insecta > Lepidoptera > Tortricidae > Archips > Archips crataeganus. The sequence continues at coordinate 16,345,616 of OX402054.1, forward strand.
AATCAGACCAAGCAATACTACACTTTATGCGAACGGCGCAAAACTTTTTCAATTCACAGATTAGTTGGTTAGTCTGTATCCGCTATTTGCATGTCTCAGTTATATCATGTGGCTAGAACAGTTCATGAATCTATGATTAATTATACTGGTAACATTTTCCCGATCTGTTTGGCGAGCCTTGGTGAGGCCTATGTTCAGCAGTGGACGTCTTTCAGCTGAAATGATGATGATGATGATGATAATTTTCCTAAATTCTAAAACAATCGTCAAAACACGAAGCGACGTGAACTTTGTTTTACAATAAATTTTAATAAAACAAATGAATATGTATTTAACTGTTGGACCATGTTAACAGGTAACCATACAGAATGATGCTGCAAAAAGTTCCGTTGCGACTTAATATTTAGACATACAACTATGTGATACTATTTTAAAGCGATATTTTTTATTTTTAACTTCGTTTCCCAGAATTTCATTTGCCATAAAATATAAAGAACCGTGCTGTTTTAAGTTTCTTTTTTTTTTAGGATAATTCCCGGAAACGGCACATCACTAATTGCAACGCCCGGTGAAATTCTAATATGTAGCATTCCGGTGTATTTGAGTTTATAAATAGCCGTATTGCCTATGCCAATGATTTCAACGAATTTTCTCTACCAGTAACTAATTATTTAACTGGATAATTGTTTTGTGCTTTCGTTAATGAAACGTAGCGTTTCTAGGAAATTGTTCTTGAACTGAGCTGGGTAAAATTTGGAAGATAAATTTCCAGTTTAGTGAGAGGTGTTTCCATGGTTACGTTCAGAGTTTTCAATAACTTTACTGTTTTTCATTAGTAAAAGGAACACTTGAAATTATTTATACTGCTTTAATGTCTATTTAATTAATATCACAGCAATAACTACCAAGTAGAGTCTAGACTTGTGCTGTATTTGGTTACTTCAAAAGGAAAAACGATAAGTACCTTTTTTATTATGAGAGGGAGGAAAACGAGCAAGCGGGTAATCTGATGGGAAATGATCACCACCGCCCATAAATATCAACAACTCAAGAGAGTCACTGGATCTGTTGCCGGCCTTTAAAAAAGGGGGTGGGGAAAGGGGAGTGGTATTGGGCCCCCGGCGCTCTCACTGACGTACGAAACGCAGCAGGACCTTACAAAATCACTTTGTCTATCTATCTGTTTCTTGTTATCAAGTAGAATTTGTATGAAATAACTTAAACCCGCGACTTCGCTCGCGTTGATAATACGTGGCAAGAAACATTTATGATCCTTGAGTTTGGCATAAAAAAGGTTACGGTAACATTTTTAAAGCAGAACGTTCGCTCGGACATCTTTATTTATCTTGAAAGCCGTTTTACTTCGAGGTTCTTGGACAGCGCCCTTATTGTTACTTAAAGTTATATCATTCCACGCGAAAGTACTGTCGAGATATTCATCCCAGTCAGATACGTCCCATTGCAGGGCACGGGCCTCCTCTCAGAATGAGAGTGGTCGGGCCATAGTTCCCACGCGGGCCCAGTGCGGGTCGGGAACTTGCCACACACCATTGAATTTCTTCGCAGGTGTATGCATGTTTCCTCACGATGTTATTTATTCCTTCACAGTAAAGCTCATGGTAAATTTCAAATGCAATTTCGCACATAATTTCCGAAAAACTCAGAGGTGTGAACCGGCATTTGAATCCACGACCCTCTGCTTGAGAGGCTATAGGTCAAACCACTAGGCCACCAGGGCTATAGGTACTAAAGATACGGGGATATTAAGTATCTACAAACTTTCTCATCTCATAATATTAGTAGAGAACAAGATGGCTGTCCTTACAAAATGGCGAACTAATCAAAAACAGGCGGATTACATATTTCTTTTCAATCCCTTCACCACTATACTATTGCTTAACTTATATATTTTTTTCCATGTACTTGTTTTTCTGTATTGTTTTCTTTGTGGTGGACAATAAAGAGTCATTGTATTGTAGAATTCAGAAAAACAGTACACATGAAAAAAATCCAAATCTAATATTGCGCTACATATTAGGGGACAATCTTACACAAATCGACCTAGTCCCAAACTAAGCAAAGCTTGTACTATGGGTACTAGACGACGATAAACATACTTATATAGATAAATAAATACTTAAATACATAGAAAACATCCATAACTCACGAACAAATATTCGTGCTCATCACACAAATAAATGCCCTTACCGGGATTTGAACCCAGGACCTCATGCGCGCAACATGTGCGAATGAATACGAATTATGCGATAGACAGAGAAGCATAAAGTAGACACGTTTCTTATGCCTAAACCTCTGCGAAGGAGTGAAACTTCTGTACTTGAAGTGTTACTTATTCTGCGCCGCTAAGGACACATTCGACTGTTCGAGGTACTTATTGAAAGAATATACTGTTTTCCTTCGAAGCTAAAGTGCCTGATAAAGTTTCACTAAAAGGCGGATCGTTTTGACCGTTGAGATAACCCTAGATTTATTCATATGAACGACGCGAAGTACCGCTTTACCCTTTCGTATCGTATTAACAAGCAAAGACTGGTTCTCGTAAAATATCCACACAAAAGGTAGCAAACTGATTTCATTTAGTTATCTATATGGTTATGATGCTATTACGTTAGTTTGTCTAGCTTTTTGTCTAAGGCTTTAGATTAGGTTATAGAGCGGTCAATGATCCCCGTTTGTTTTAGAAGTTAGTTTTACCGTGTTTGGGAACCACAATGTGTATTTAAAGTAAACAGACGTCCTAAAGCGAGTCAAATATTGCTGAAGGTTGCGTTAAATAAAAAATAATCTTTAAGCTAAATAATTCTAATTGTTAGTGACGCTACACTTTAGTCAGTACATGAACCATACTGCAATGATTCATGTACACCAAAATATTTTTTTACTTCGCATAACAAAAAAAGCAAATTTCTGGTATAAATACTGTTCTATGTCTCTCCCGGAGTGTCAAACTATCTTCGTACCAAATTTCACACAAACAGACAGATACACAGACACACTTTCGCATTTATAATTTCAGTATGGATAGTGGCTCTGTAAGCAGTCAATCTCGTCTCGCGAGTTTTTTAAGTGCGGTCCCTAAAATAGTATAAAAAACGCATTCTGAAACAATAAAAACAAACGCAGTTGTGGAAAATATCAAGTGCATTATGAACTTATTTATACTGCGTATGTTACGCTTCGCAATGTATTTCCAATTTTTCTGTTTTGCTACTAAATCCTCTATTTCCGGGAACTGCCGGCCCGGAATCGAATTTCTCTGCCAAATGTCTGTCGGAACTCGAAGGCTGTGTACCGAACATTCAGAATGTCCTATTTACGTTACTTTACCAAACTGCTTTATAAATTATGTTTATCAAAGTGAGTTTGTATTGGAAATTGTAAAATTAACTATTGCCTAATATTTTGGCCAATATTCTTATTGATACCTGGGTAGTTCTACGAGCGTTTCTACCACTATTGGTTTCCTGTGTCATATATCAATGAATTTATATTTTACCGTAATCACACTATATCTTTTTGCAAAAACTTTCCGTTCGGTGCGACTCATTTCTTCAATATATGCAACAGGAAACTGATAGCGGTTGAAACGGTCGAACTACCCGCCTGTAGTAACTCGCCTTCGACATTTTGGCGCATATTTTTTTTTAATAAACATATTATTTCTTATTGCGAATATCATACTCGTACCCTAATGATGACTTTTATAGAAATATTTGATCCCAAAATTAAAAACAAAGAAAAATACTATTTAAGCACTGAACATTGTTTTTCAGGGGTCGCCCGGTTGTGGGAATTAGTAACGCAGTGGTAATTTGTGGACCACGTCAAATTCTGTTTCAATTAACTTTTTAGGACTAATTCTTACATCGAACTTACTCATAAGTGACATAAAGTTTAAAGTTCATTGAAACAAAATTGTCGTGGGCCGCAGGAGGATATGTGTCTTACGAGCCTTTAGTTGAAAATACCCTGACCTTTCAGTAGCTGCAATCAGTGGTTGATCAAGATGTAAAATTCGGTGTGACACTGCGAACGAATTAACTTCGCAAGCACTGTCCAGCTAAACCAAAAGGAATAACTTAAACAATGAAAAAGCTTGCCAGTGATTGCTTTCGAAAACTGGGATTCGTAATCCGAAATTCGCGTGACTTTTCTGATCCTCGAGTTATAAAATTGGTTTACACTGCTCTGGTCAGAAGTAAACTGGAAGCTGCTTCTGTGGTGTAGAATCCGCATGACTCTACTTACGTCTTACTTCTAGAGAAAATCCAAAAAGCGTTTCTCAGATTTCTCTACAAAAAAACGCTTGGGTACTACCCGTTCTTGTACCCTACCAAGTTTCTGCTCGGAACTCTGGGGTTTAACTCTTTGGAAGTAAGACGTAATTACGCGCTCGTAACGACATCTGCTAAGGCCTTGCGAGGGGAATGCGACAGTGTCGAGATGGTGGCGCAAATGGTGCGCCTGCACGTTCCACTTTATACAAAATTTAGTTTTAGGCCTCGAAACCACCTTTTGCTAGCACTGCCGTCGGCGCGCACGGCCGCTTACAGGCAGTCGCCGCTGGTCCACGCGTTGCATTACGTCAACTCCCTCCTAGCATCGGCGCCTGAGTGTGATGTATTGTCTGGTTGTTGGAAGAGAGTGTGCGATGAATGTTTGAAGTTTTGCGAGATGATGGATGCACGTCCGTCCTCATGTTATTAATTTATTTTTATTTTTTGCTGCTAGTCATATATTGTACAGTTTTTATTTTTCTGTCTTACTCAGTGCTTTGGTATCATACTGTCATGCTGTGTAAGTTTTTTTCAAATAAATAAATAAATAAATAAACTTTCAGATGCATAATAACACTTGACCTTAGCAGATTGATATCAACTTGTTGCTTAAAAGATTTCAGAATTTAATTTTATTCGCTGCTGCTGATCCTAAACAGTCCTATCACAAAAAATAAGTGGGATAACTTCCTTCCTTCAAACATCCCAGTTCGTCTTAAGCGCCATCTCATAACACCGAACAAATTCGTCAAACTTCGGGAAGCAATTTCGTAATTCTTTGGAGATGAAACGTTGAAATGATGCTCTCATATTTACAGGGCTCCGTGATGTCAAGGACGAGGGTATCTTTGAAGGAATCAGCATTCAATATTCGCTACGCCCTTGGCCCAAATGCATACTTTTCCATGAAATTGTGTACTAAAACTTTACATGCAGCTGCGAGCTAGCATTTTAAAAGGCAAGCTCTTTTATAAAGCTCTGCGAAGCGTTCAGAAATATGTTCAGTGAAGATTAAAAGTGTTAAAAAGGCGGGGAAATGAAAGAGTGCGGCGTTTGGTCCGGGTTGTACGGACGGACAGAGTATTTGCAATAATGAAGTCCGTAGTACCTAATAGTGCTTCCAAAGAGAAAGCTTGTTATTTCCTGTTCTTCTCTGCAGCGGGACATAACTGACGGAAAGTAATGATTTTAACTACCGGTTTACTGTCGATCAGATCGTACTATGAAATTAAAAATTTAAGAAGATTTTTGAAATACAAAAAAGGAACGGAACGGAAGGTACATTAAGAATATCTTTTAAATGATCTCTGAAACGGTCTCAGCCGATTTATTCAATTACGTGCATAATATACATACATCATGCCTGTATCTCAAAGGGGTAAGCAGAGCACACGAAATGCTACATTTATGTTTCGGGGCTACTTTTAGCAATTTTAGGTTCAAAGTTGAATAAAAGTGTGACAGGTTGCTAGCTTATCGCCTACAATATACTTACTTTAACCTATTTCCTTAGTAGCTTCTTACGTCATTCACGAAGAAATGGAGATGTGTTATTCTAATCAGTTACCACACAGGTAGGTTTGAGGATGAGACTAAAAATACAATTTATTTTTATGGGATAGACTATTTTTACCTAATGAAAAGCAACCACTACGCACACACACAAAACACACCTACCTACAACTTGAACTAAAATTGCGGATGCATTGCGGAACCCTTGAGAAAAGAGTAGTTCATTTTTAGGGTTTCGTAGGTACGGTTTCGAAGGGTGATAAACGGAACCCTATTACTGTCACAGATATCTCACGAACGCCTTTGTCTGTAGATTTGCATCGACCTTTATCTGTTAAACAGGGATGTTCCTTAATTTCTCTACATGTTATAAATTGTGTTAACCGTTGCGAGGCAAAAAACTTAATGCCCTTTTCCCGGAAATGGTTACGTAGTATATTCTCTCGAGCACATCGTACTATGTCAGCAAGCAGCGGTGTAATTTCGTTTTCTTTTGCAGGTAAGCTGTTTGGGACCCCTCGAGTTACAAGGAAAGTGATAATATTTGCGAAAGCACAGGATTTGCGCTGTAAATGAGAAAAGGAAACTTTGAAGATTCCGTGACTTTGTATTCAAAATGCAGAAACAAAATGATAAATAAGTGTCTCGAAAGACAGTAAGCATTTCTAGAATAGTTAAGTCATCGATTGCCTTTCCTTCTAAAACCGATGTCGATTATGGACACTCCTGCTGTTAATGCACCCAATTTTTTATGTTTTCATAGAATTCCTAGCTGTTAGCAACGACTCCGATATCAAAGTCAAAGTCAAAATTCTTTATTCAATTTAGGCATCAAGTGATGCTCCTATGAACGTCGAAGAATCTGCCACCGGTTCGGAAAAAACCTGTTGAGAAGAATCCGGCGAGAAACTCAAAGGTGTATTTGTATTCAAACAGTTCTACATTGTTATTAAATAACATCTAAAGTATTTAATACAAAATTTATTTAATATTTAATGATATCATCCGCCGGGCTCTCTCCACTGCCTCTGTGCCCGCGACATTGGAACCTTCGGGTCTCTCTGCCACCGACGGTAAGAGGCCCGATGGTTGCACTTTAGTGCCTTGGTGTCTGGGCCGCCCCTTAGCGTGGGACGTCACCTGTGTAGACACATTGGCTCCGTCCCACGTTAACGGTTCTGCACGGAAGCCTGGGTCCGCCGCAGAGCAGGCCCAAACTATTAAGTGCCGCAAATACGCATTTCTTTCGAACAACTACATATTTGCGGCACTTGCAATTAAAACTTTGGGCCCATGGTCGTCCGACACAAAAAAGTTTGTAAAAGAAGTGTCGGACAAGCTCTTCGGCGTCTCAGGCGACCATAGGGCTGGTACCTTCTTTGCCCAGCGCCTAAGTTTGGCGGTGCAGAGGGGCAACGCGGCCTCCGTCCTGGGGACGATGCCCCAAGTGGGCGACCTCCAGGGTATTTTTTATTTGTAATTTTTAGTTTTGTAAAATTTTGTTTTATATACAATTAAAATGTTTAATCCCGTCAGTGAGGCAAGGATTGGTATTTAATACAACTAAATTTTTTAACACAGTAGATACGCTATTTGAGACTAGAGATCGCTAATGCGGATCGGAATCGTTTCCAAACATCTCCGTCTTAGATATTAATGTTTTCTTAATATTATCGATATAAAAACTATCCTATGTCCTTCCCAGGGCCTCAAACTATCTCCATGCCAAATATCATCTAGATGTTTCTGGAATGTATCACATGTTTTAATTTCCACTCTTAATGTTAGTTCTGTGGCTTGGACCGTAAAAAATCCCGTTTTCCTTCGTAACGTCTTTTCCTTCGAAACCTTTGCCATCCTGTCGGCAGATCTATTAAGAATCGCTGACGCGTCCCCATGAAGCGGCCATTAGTGCTCGAGTCGATATCGAAAATTGATTTTGGCTCACTTATTATATTTTAATGAACAGTTTTAACGTTCCATTTGGGCCTCTTTAGCGTTCGTGTAATAATGATAACCGCTTATAGGTACGTTGGTTTATGTTTCAAAATACATAAGAGCGCTTAGCAGGTTTTTAGGACTCATCTCATTAATACAACTCTCTTATTTATAGCTATAGTCCGACAAGCTTGTGCGCGGCGCTGGGCGGAACCCTGTCGCAGGGAGCCTCTGCTAATAATAAGTAGTAATTTTAATAAGTGCGGCAAACGCTGATTGCGATAGAGTTCCGCGGAGGATCGCGCACGAGCTTGTCGGACTATGGGTACTAACAGCATGTGTTGGAACTGCGGCCCAACCATGAGATTCTCAAATGACTCCTGTGCCCTCCAATGGGACGAATACAGGCTGAGATCATGATTATGATTTATAGGTATCGCATGAGTGATAATTATAATACTAGCTGTTGCCCGCGACTCCGTTCGCGACGAATTCATTCATCTCTATCCCGCGGGAACTATGCAATTTTCCGGAATAAAAATATCATATACGTTTATCCAGGTTATAAAGTATCTGAGTGCCGAATCTCATCAGAATCCGTCTAAAATTTCCGTTTAGCGTGAAAGAGTAATAAACATCCACACATGCATCCATCCGTACCTACATACATATAAACTTTCACGTTACATTATTAGATTCCAAAGATAATTTTAATTATTAACTAATAGAACAGCGTAGTTGTTCTTGATTAACATTGGGTATTTTATTTTAAAATTTTCACAGGACGCACAAGCTGCGGTCAGTAACTAGCATTAGTTATAGTCAAGCAAGTCCATCGTAGTACGGCATTTTTTTAATGAAACATCCAATTCGTGCTCACGATGTACGTAATGTATGTGACCTGGAGCTTGCGGCGGTCGCAATTCAGGCTCCTCAAACACCGTATTCAGCCGCGGCAAGCTAGAAATATATCGATACAGCGCTCCTCGAGAAATGACTCCTTTGTCCCAGCACTACAATGCGCCCGCCATGTTTAAAAAAGTCCTGCGTTGTTCGTTTGTTTTTGAAAAAAGGTTTCTAATTAGACGCGTTCGGAATAGTTCGGATAGTGATTGCTTTTTTGATAAAGAAGTAATAAAATCCCACTGAAACTGAAAATAGAGTATTTGGCAACCGGATAGCTTAGTGGTTAGAGAACTTGACTACGAAGCTTGAGGTCCCGGGTTCGATTCCCGGTCGGGCAGATATTTTTTAAATGTTAATAGAGCAAATTGACAAATTGTCCCACGATTTTTTTTATATATTTTTTTATGTTTTCATTTAAAAATTGAACATTTATCTTTTGACTAGCCCTTACCAGCGTCTTTGCTCGCGTGAACCTTTAGGTCTGTCATCATCATCATCTATAAATACCCACTGCAGTGCACAAGCCTTCTCTCAGAATTATTCCTGCAGGCCCAATGCTGGGAATAAGTCTGTCAGTTGAATTGAAAATTCGGTACTATTTTACTAAATCCCCGTGAAAATTCATAAAATTATAATCGTGGCCTTCATTTAATTTGCACCTATGAAGAATACCCGTACAAAGTTTCATTTATATCCAGAAGTGTCGGATGAGATTTCGGGAACGTAAATGCGTAAATTCCGATCTCGTGGGAATATCAGTTTAAAATGTAGCTTATGTCTTATTTCCAAGATATAGCTATGTTCATACTAAGTTTTATCCAAATGCGTTCGACCGTTTTAGCGTGAAAGAGTAACAATTACACACACAAGCACACTCACACGCACACATACACATTCCAAAATTTCGTGTTTATAATTTATAGTAATCAGGAGTGCCGGGGCGTGAAAATTTTTGCAAGGAAAGCAGGAGCAAAAAAAATACAAAAACCCAATTATCCTCTTCTTGAAAGTGCAGTAGTGGAAGAGAAGCTTTTGGTAACTTTGAAAATATAGTCGACCCGAGAGGAATCAGGTTGTTAGTACCCTTCGCCACTGGTAAGCAGATTTAGTTACCCTTACATCCAGTATCTTCCGTCCTGATCATCAGTATTTGATTGATATACTTGGTCATAATCATAAACCAGAAACAGATTAAACGTTAGATGTTTCCGTGAATCAAATTATAAACTTTTCTATTAGCATTAACCTACTTTTGGCGTCTTCCTTGTTGCCGAATTCAGTTTCCGTGTTATCATTTCCTGTTTTCTCGATTACCTTTTGTAATTTTGCGATCTAATCTTTTCTGAGAATAACGTTAGTTACGCGAGTTTCGACGAATCGAAATCTTGTTGGTATATTTCGATTGATCTCACGTGAAACTTCAAACACATTTCATTTAATTTATTATGTATTTAAGCATATATCTTTCTATATAAGTATGTTTATCCGTTGCCTAATACCCATAACACGAGCTTTGCTTACTTTGGGACTAGGTCAATTGGTGTATATTGCCTCGTGATATAAATTTTTATTTAATTTTCAAATAATTAAACTGAAAGTACTGTAACTTTTTGAACATAAAACTTGTAGTAGATTAACAATATCTGAACCCCATCCAAGTCCCAGTCCCATTGAAGTACCATGCAAGCATTGTAACGTTGTTTAAGAATGATCTCTAGTTAATTCTCGAATTTGTGAGTTGAATCGTTCCAATTTGTAATTCTAATATGTATTTAAATTTAAATGCTTCGTAACCCTTAAAATGATGCTTGTTATGTAGAGCCATATATAGGGAAAGTTTTACAGCGCATGTTAAACATATGTTGAGTCTTTCCATATTAGCGAATTTTAACAGATGGTAATGAGTAGTCAAGTGAGGAGTTTCTCTGATATTTGAAATAATGTTATTAGCATCTACTTTTTAACTGACGTCATAAAAGTAGGGGGTTTTATATTCGACTGTATGTTTTATTGTCCATGTTCTTTTTTTTCGTTTGCGTCTTTCTGTCTCTTATTTTAATTTAAAACTGACAAGTGATGGACCTCTATCTCGGTTCTATATCGTTTTCCCGAATGTCATAGAACCATAATTTTTATATCTCATAGCAATTTATTTTTGAAACATTATTTTCTTTAAAATTATTATTAAACTAGGCATAACATCGCGCTCCTATATATTTTATGGCAAACGTTGGTAAGTGAAATTATGGAAAACAAAAATTTATGAAAAATACAGATGTTTGCTATGAGTCCATATCGGGTTGCATAAAATTTAAAGTCCATTCATCATTTTACTCAGAATCCATTAATTGTAGGTACAGAATTGTTATAAAACAAAGCTTACCTAACCTATAGAGTCCTACAGGTTAAACATTTCTAAATTCCTGAATAATTAATAGTTTCTGAGAAAAAAAGAGTTCGGCGAAATAATGAATTCTGAAAAATTATGAATGCAAACTTTAAATTTTATGCCAACAGAGGCGTCCCCGTTTGCTATCATCAAATCTTGGACCGCTTGGACGTTTAATAAGTTTTTACGTTTGTATTTATCTATATTAGTATGTTCATCCGTTGCCTAGGACCACAAGTTTTAATTATTTTGGGACTAGGCCAATTGATATTCATTGTCCCATGATATTTATTATTTATTTATTATTTTATATGTGGTTAAATCCCCCTGTAAGCCTATCCGATGTTTTGGGCGATCACATCACAATTCATCATCACACACCCGCATGTCACTGTCAACGTCTAGTGCACTGACAGGCATGTCATGTCCCACTTGACGAGCAATCGGAAGCCTTTGTATGTCTAGTTGAGCGTTGCAAACAGTAAATTTGTAAAACCAGGTAAGGTTTTGCTAGTTTTGTTACTGCTGTCTTTTTGACTGATTAAAACCCCAAAAAAATTATAACCGAGTAGTCTGCACAGTATAAATAGTCAGTCACTTCAAAATAATATAATATTTTATATTTTTTTAATATAAAATTTTGTACATATTAGGGTCTCCCCACATCGAACCAGAAGCCGATTCCGCTTCGATACATTTTGGGAGATCCTTATTTTGATTTAAAAAAGTTAAAGGTAGCAAAATCGTTTTTTTTTAATCCTACTTAAGTAACATATTATTATTGTATTCAAAATTCGAACATTCTCATTTGTATGTGTGTATTTATTGTACAAAAATAAGGAAAGAAAAAAAACACTATTGACACGACATACCTACACTTTAATACTTTTGAGTTTTTTACACCAGGATTTATACTTAAAAAAAAAAAAATACGCTCAGCTCGTAACCAGTACCCCATTAGCATCCACTTTTTAGCGAAAACTGACTATGAACACCAAAACCCGTCTGTCGGATTCTTGGCACTATATATATCTATATGAAATAAGTAAAGATTTTGCACGCCTTAAGTCTACATATGTAAGATAAGGAGAAAGCTAAATATCGGACGAAGCAATGGGTATATCTCGCATTTATCAACTTGCCTTGACAATACCAGTCCATGCGTATAAATACCCCGTTACAAAGAATCTGCAACCATTCCCTGAAGGGTCTCGGGACGGTTCGCCGCGCTCAGAAACTGAAAGTCACTGCCAGTAAACGTTTTGACCCGGCCCTCGTCATTATTTTGTTCCTCCGTATTAGGCTGAAGCTTCCGGCTTTCCTTATGGTAACGTGAAACACGTACCCCACACACAGTTGAGTGTAGCGACGTCAAAGCAAAAATCCAATCCTACTAATATAAAATGTGAAAGTTTGTCAAGATATTTGGATGTTTGAGTGGTTGTTGTTTGCTATTTAGACCAGGTGAAGGAGAAAGGAACGTCCACTAATGAGATGGACGGACGATTTGGTGAAGGCCGCAGGTTCAAGGTGGATGCAAGTCGCTTCCAATCGTAATGTATGGGCGTCAATGAGGGAGGCCTACGCCCAGCAGTGGACGTCCTACGGCTGAAATGATGATGGAGGAGAAAGTGGGTGTCATGTCGTATCAGGAAGACAAGCAGCTAGCCGACGACCCCACCGACAAGAGCATAGCTCTTAAATTAAAGAAGAGAAGAATGCTTTTCATCGTAATCATTAGAGCCGTTGCCGAGATCCCTCAAGAGAGATGCGCGCTTAAAGGTGAAGGTATTAGATTTTTAAAAGTTACAAATTTTGAACTCCTTTCTAGGTCTTTGAGTAACGAGTTAGCTCTTAGCTAATTCCGTTAGCTACGGAAGTGACACTGAAACTGACATGACATTTTTAATTTGTAAAATTATTTTATTGTTAGTGCAGTATTATCTAATAGTTTCCGAGGGTCATCTCATCATCATCATATATTTAAGAGCTAGGCTCTCGTCGGTGGAGTAATATCCTGCTCATTCTACATTCCGCTCTTTCCTTCACTTCTTTATATAATGAAACATTTTTTTTTCTTTTATTTGCTCCTTTTACATACGTCCTTCTTGGTCTTCCCCTTTTCCTTTTCTCTTCTGTCCAAATTTCGGACTTCTAGTTTCCGAAGGTATTGTCTAGTAAAAGCAAATAAATGAAATGCCACCGTATCGCAACCGTATCTACGATCACAAACCTTGAGCACATAGGATCTCTATGACAACATTGATCATAATAAATCAAAAAAATCCATTCATGTGCGTGCCAACGTCTGCATTTGCTTGAAACTCGCGTTCGCTGCAAAACTGAACCAAAGTCGAAATAATACTAAAAATCGGTAGCTACTAAAATCCGTATTGAGTTGAAAGCCTCACGTGCAAACCATAAATTGAGAGGCGTTTTTCAACAAAATTTGAAACACATACACACAAATATGGCGCCGGGCCGGCAACCATATTTCATACTGCGCTTTGATATGTCTCTCTCGTGGCCTTGTTTTGTTTGCGTGCTTAAAACTATTTGTCTTCTAGATTTTCCGTGGTATGCACATAATTTCTAGTCGTTTTACATCCCTGTTTGCATGATTCTTGTGCAAAGATCACTGGTACGTTAAATTTACGAGTTTTGTGGCTATTTATCGTAAACATTCTGCTCTTAGCACCCTAAATTGTACGTAACGTTCACTTTTTCGACGGTGAAACATATTTCAAGTAGGTGGCTGGCGTAACAGCTAACTTCTGTATTCTGTATCGTATTTATTGTTGTAGAAAAACCGAGATACAGGGATGCCATCTATCTTCTGATCTGTCACGGGCTGCTTACTCCGAAAATACTCAAATACTTGGGAACAAACCTGAACTAAGTTAAGTAAAGAAAGATGTTTTGTTGAGTTTTCTTTTACAAACTGAATTAACATCGTACACTTCGAAAGCTGCCATCTGCTGTTTGTTTTGCAAATTGGTATGCTGTCTTCTCACTATTTACGGCGCATTTTTCTACGAAATTAATATTTTTGTAAGTTCTTTAAACTTTTGTGATTTTTACACATGTTTAGTTCTATAATGTCAAACTATTGCTGCTGGGATTCCTTAGTAGAAAATCATATTGTTATTGAATCGTTTAGGTTATCAAAAAAATATTAATCTTTTTTTATCAATGAAACAAAAAAACATAAAGCACGTCTAAGTTAGTAAATGGGGGTTCGTGACGTCACACGAAATTTCAAAAGGCACATCATTGTTCGTTAATTGTCTAAAGAAAAGAAGTGTCCAATATTTTTGACAACTTAACTGACGGACTAATTATATATTTTTTTAGGAATCTAACCTATTATACAGTTTTATTACTTAATTTATTTAAAGCCCAATGGGTAAAGTTTCATGAAAATTGAGAATGGTGCCACAGAAGCGGAGAGCTAAAATTATTTAGCAAAGTTTAATTGTAAACCGAAAATAAATTTTTATGTTCCCAATGAAAACCGAGCAATGCTAACATAGGGATTAAGCCTAAACAACGATTAAGGTTAGCGAAACGACTAAATGACCTTAGGTGCGTTAAGCTAGCGTAATTAATGTTAATTGAGGGTTTCCTGGTGATTAAAAGGAGTATTAACGCTTTAACTCAATCGACAGACAAATGGTGTCAATTTAAACGATGTTGCCCTTACACTTAGTCATTCTTTCGCGTACCCCGTTAAATCTAATGTAATAGATAGCCAGAATCTCATTTGAGGAACCTCAGAGGTTAGCTGCTTAAAAAATTAAATCCATTAGTCTAGTATACTTAGCTGACTAACTCCACTTCTGGCTGACTGATTCGTAGCAGAGGCAAGTTTTACGATATTTTTATGAAGGACGGCTTTTTTAAATTTGTCAAAAAACGAGTACTCTACTAAGTATTACTATACTCCTTTCACTGTAGCATGGTGCGGGTGGCAGGTGTCAAAACCCACAGACTAGAGAAGTGAAAGCTATAAAACTCGAATCGATAAAACTATAAATTTATAACTTTAATTAGGTATATTGTGTAATCTTCTTAATATATAAAAGAAGAAACTGACTGACTGACTGACTGACTGACTGACTGACTGACTGACATATCAACGCACAGCCCAAACCACTGGGCCTAGAGATTCCAAATTTGGCATGTAGGTTCCTTATAAGGTCTAGGGGTGCACTAAGAAAGGATTTTTCAAAATTCACTCCCTAAGGGGGTAAAAAGGGGGTTCAAAGTTTGTATGGGGAAACAAGATTAGTTCGACTATTTTATTCGAAACTTCACAGAAATACTCCTAATGATAAATGAGTAATCACGTGTTTCAGGTTTTTTGAGAATTCAACCCCTAAAAGGGGTAACAAAGTCTGAAAATCAACATGGGTGTTGTTTCTATGGTTTATCGGGTCGTTGGTTATGAAAACAATAACGGTTTTAAAATCCGACGTGGCAGACGTAAAATACTATCTCCCTGGATGGGGTGCGATGGGGTTGAAATGTCTAAATAAACTAAATGACTGTTGATATATCAACGCACAGCCCAAACCACTGGACCTAGAGACTTGAAATTTTGAACATAGATACCTTATACAATGTAGGCATTCACTAAGGAAGGATTTCTGGGAATTCCCTCGAAAACGGGAAAAAACGGGATTTATATATTCGATTCCGAGTGACCCTATCTCAGTAACTATAATAACTAGACTCTTCAAATTTGATACACAAGTAGGTATTACATTAGTTAAAACATTAATTTCAGGATTTTTCACAATTCCCAGGGGCTAAGGAAAAAACGGGATTTATTATATTCAGTTCAACGGGATCCTACGACCTTACGTATTACTAGACTCTTCAAATTTGGCATAGAACTAGGTAATTATAGTACCTAGTAAAAAACATTTTTAAGGATTTTCGGAAATTCCCACGGGACAAGGAAAAAACGGGATTTTTCGTTTTACTGATCGTAGAAAGCTGAAATTCGGCATGTAGGTTGCTTGAGAAGTGTAGAGCTGGATTGAGAGAGGACTTTCCGAAATTCCCACAGGAACGGGAAAAAACAGGATTTTTCGTTTTACTGGTCGTAGAAAGCTGAAATTCGGCATATAGGTTGTTTGGGGAGTGTAGAGGAGCATTGAGAGAGGACATTACAAAATTCCCACGGGAACGGGAAAAACGGGATTTTTCGTTTTACTGGTCATAGAAAGCTGAAATTGCTTAGAGAGCGCAGAGGAGCATTGAGAGAGAACTTTCCCAAATTCCCACAGGAACGGGAAAAAACGGGATTTTTCGTTTTACTGGTCGTAGAAAGCTGAAATTCGGCATGTAGGTTGTTTGGGGAGTGTAGAGGAGCATTGAGAGAGGACTTTCCAAAATTCCCACGGGAACGGGAAAAACAGGATTTTTCGTTTTACTGGTAATAGAAAGCTGAAATTTAGCAAGTGGGTTCCTTGGGCAGTGTAGGGGAGCATTAAGAAAACATTTCCCGAAATTCTTACGGGAACGGGAAAAAACGGGATTTTGCGTTCTACTGGTTGTAGAAAGCTAAAATTTCAAAATTCATAAGTTTATACTGTAAGTAGGCCGCAAAGGGCTCTTTAACCGACTTCTAAAAAAGGAGGAGGTTATGCATTCCACTTTATGTATTTTTTTATGTAGGTATGTTCACCGATTTCTCGGTCAATTGTGGACCTGCTTGCTTGCTTGCCTGTATGCTTGCTTGCTTGATACCTTGGTTCTTTAGAATACTCATAGTACACGCGAGCGAAGCCGCGGGCAAAAGCTAGTTAATAATATAAATTTACGATTACTTCATGAAATTAAGTAAAGCAAACTAAGTACCGGAGTTTTTTATAATGCAAAAAAAAGTCGAGGTCGTACAAATTTTTAGGTATATCGAAAATAGGCCGTAACATAAAGCAAAACTATAATAAACAAAACTAAAGCAGTAACTATAATAATCCAGTGTTAGCAGAGCCCTGCTTCTAAGTAAAATTTACCTACGCATTCAGGTATCATTTTATATTGGTCAGTCGGGACCCCCTTAATGTTTAATTTGATTATATTTTGATCATTTGTTGTTGTAGCGGCCATAATTAAATATAATTTTTTTTTTTAAAGCGCATCGATAAAGTCGTGGTAGATTGTGTCTGTGTCCCATCATTAAATGTTCTGTTACACGCATATTACGTTTCTTGACTTAATCGTATTTTATTTTTTTATTGATAATAAAAAATAATCAGGTTAAATTCCTTTCGCGCACGATAGTGTTTTCGAAGTTTAAATGTTTAACCCCAGAAAAATTCAGACTGGAATTTAAATAAATCGCTATTAAATACACCGCAGCAATTTTGTCTAAGTGTAACGAAACGGTGTGTCAAGTGTCACCTGCACCATGCTACAGTGAAAGGAGTATAGGTAGTGAAAACAAACGCCACAAACAAATTCGAATTTACAAAACAGCGACACTGTCTCGGTGGCCAGTGTCTACATATATCCTCTTAGACACTACCAGGGAAACTGGCAAACGTTATTTTTTTAAATCAAGGTCTCCGTTTTCTTTATTGAGGTACGGATTCCTGAATTAAATTAAAGACGAGCCCCGTTACAAGTGCTTTGTTATTATTGTTTTGCAACGGTGTCATGTATCTTTTCTAAAGCTACAAAAAGGCTACTGTAGAGTTTCTTACGATTGTAGCAGAAGTTGCTTCGGTCAAATTCAAATTCAGTGTAGTATCTGTATGCGAGCATTGAACCCGTAAAATCACGAGTCTGCCAGTCGACCCGGAGCTGTCTCGAGTAGAAGCGAGGCGCTTGAGTAATCAAGGACGTAATTTGTATTTTACACTAGCTGTTTCCCGCGAACCAGTCTGCAAAGAATTCGTTTATCGGTATCCTGCGGGAACGCTATTTTCCGGGATTATAAATTATCCCATGTCCTTTCCCGGGTCTCAAAGTATCTTCATACTAAATTTCATCTAAATCGGTTTTGTGGTTTAAGCGTGAAGAGGTAACAGACACAAACGGACAGACAGACACTTTCGCATTTGTAATATTAGCATGGATTGTAAATTTTAGTGTCCAATGTACCTAAACCAAGACAAAGGAGTCTTACGTCGCCGACATACCTACATTTTTTGTAGAAGATTTTATTTAACTTGATTTTAAACTATTTTTCGACCACTTCCTGGTACCTATCCAATTCATCATCATCATCCCAGCCTATTTACGTCCCACTACAGGGCACAGGCATCCTCTCCGAATGAGAGGGCTTGGGCCGTAGTTCCCACGAGGGGGGGCACGAGGGGGGGGTGTGTAATGATCGATATAACAACATTAGATATATTTTCAAATGGTATAATCACTCATTTGATATAAATAACGTTTGTTATAATTTTAGGATATATAATTTTATATGGTATAATGTTATTATATATTTTGTTGTTACATCTCGTGCGACGCAACCATTTGTTTTGTGTAGGGGGTTGCAGTTCTAACCTAACCTAACCTACTTTTCTGGCATTAAATACAACCATTATTATATAACCATCATTATATCTCATGAACGTTATATACACCGTGAAATTTTAGTGGTTGTTTTCCCGAAACGAGGTGATTTAGTATCGATTGTACAATCGATTTATAATTACTATTTTGACTAGAGTCAAAAATCCAATTGTAAAAAACGAACTCGAAAATGACCGCAAACCAATAGTAACGCTTCGTTGGTACCTAACCTATCGTACGATCGTACGCTACTTGTACCAACGAAGCGTTACTATTGGTTTGCGATCATTTTCGACTTTCGTTTTTCACAATTGGATTTTTGTATGTATGTATGTATGAAATATATTTATTCATAAAAAGTTACACTTTCATTTAAACCATGCCCCGCAAAACTGCTTACACAGTTTGACTGCAGGTAGCTCGCTTTATATAAACATAGCTTATAAATTATTAAATTAGATTATACTTATAATATAATTAAATTACGTAAATGTTTACAACGTATTTAACAAGTGTTTTTTTAATAAACTCTTAAATTTAGCAAGAGAAGGCTCACGTCTTATGTCCTCGGGTAAACTATTGAGTAAATACGGAACTCGTTTCTTTAACGTTCTATCTCCATAGTAAATTTGTACCCTGGGTATTTCAAATTTACCTTTGGACATTAACCTTGTGCCAGTTTTATGTTGCACCAAATTAGTGAAACGATCCTGTTTACTATGATTGTTTACAAGTAGAAGATATTTATGTTTCAGGATAGCCGGTAGAATTTTACATATTTTATATAGTTTATAGTAATCTCCTTTACATTGATTCTTTGTCTTTTTATTTACGAGTAATTGTAATGTAATTTTAAATTTTGACTCTAGTCAAAATAGTAATTATAAATCGATTGTACAATCGAAACTAAATCACCTCGTTTCGGGAAAACAACCACCAAAATTTCACGGTGTATATGAAAAGTTGATTATACAAATAGTTGTATATATCAAATGATAATATAATAAGTGTTGTTATAAAATTCAATAATTATATCAAATGAGCGTTATAGCGACTGAAGTTATATCAAAAGTTTTTATAGCGATCGTTGCGCACCCCCCACGCGGACCTAGTGCGGATTGGGAACTTCACAAACACCATTGAATTTCTTCGCAGGTAAATTACAAATGTAATTTCGCACATAAATTCCGTAAAACTCAGAGGTGCGTGCCGGGATTTGAACCCACGACCCTCTGCTTGAGAGGCCATAGATAAAACCACTAGACCACCACGGCTTCTTATACCCATATAGGTATCCAATTAATTGACCTGAAAGTGCCTGGATCTTGTTCGCAGGACAGTACTCTTCAACGATTAATAGCTTCACCTTAAAACTTGGTACGGATGTCTGGTTGAAAAAGCAAACAAAAAGAACAGTCAGTAAAATAAGCTCGTATTAAAAATTAAATTACCTCCTATTAATTTAATTTGTGTCTCAATTTTAACTCAGTTCTAATAGTCCTATAGACTTGAAATTTGGTTTACTAATAGAGTTCCGATGACAATAATTAAGCAAAAAGGTTGCATTACTTATTTTAACAATAACTTATTTTAATAAATTATAAAGAGTTTTCATCGTAATTTTTGACTGAATATGTGACATGCTTTTGACGCGGTAGGTACAGGTCGATTCACAAGAGCTGGCACAAATGGATTGAACGAAAAAGACTGATGCATGTCGTTTTCTTATGTGTGTGAAGTGTATTCAAATAGGCAACACATAGATAGATACTTTCATTCACTCATTCGATCCATTCGTGCCAGCTTTTGTGAATCGACCTACACTTTGATTATAGACCAATGCATAGAATTCTTCACAGTCATAAGAAATCCAGAAAACATTCACAAGGCTCTATCTAATGCCCCGATCAAAAGATCTTGACAACCTTACTACGTTGATGGCGTAGTGGTTATAAAACCGACTACAAAGCTTGAAATCCCAGGTTCAATTCCCGGTCAGGCCAGATATTTCATATGAAAAAAAACGAATATTTGCTCTCGGGTCTTAGCATGTGTGTTACCATAACACAAGCTTTGCTTGCTTTGGGACTGGTTCAATTAGTCTGAATTATTATTTATTAAAGGTCTAGAATCCAAATCTCCTATCCCAGAACCCTTTGCATAAAATTTTCGTATCTATAATTTTGTGTATATTCTCTTAATAGCTGTTGCCCGAGATTCCGTCTGTAAAGCTATCTCGCGGGAACTATGCGATTTTCCGGGATTAAAAGTATCGTATATGTTAATCCGGGTTATACGCGTCAACTATCTGTATCCCAAATTTAATTAGAATCCGTCACATCGTTTTAGCGCGAAAGAGTAACAAATTCCATCCGTACAAACTTACACGTTTATGTATATCCAATATAAGTAGGATTTATTTTGCAATTCAATCAGAGATTCAGAGAGCATTTAACATAATTGCTGCATTTCGACCCGAACGATGCAATAACGGTCACAATGCGACGCAAATGAGAAAGATCTTTTGCACGTAATGTAGGTCGAAAGTTCGCGTCTATTTCCAAGTTTAGTTTATTTAGTAGTTCTAAACTGAGGTCTCTATTTACATGGTTAATGTGCTGCGGTTTGGGCTGCTCATTTAAATTAGTAGCTATTTCGAATTGAGCGCTTGGGCTTGTTGTATTTTCGATAATTTCGAAAGTTCTTAATCGAATTATACATTCGGTCATGAACGGTAGAGAGTTTACAGCTCTAAGATGTTTTGAACTAAGTACCTACTTACCTATGGGACCCCATACATCCCTGTAAGAACTGGATATAATAATGAAACATGTTTTGTACATATTTTTGATTGACTTTGTCTTGTTTGTATTAATGGTTAAGTGGGTAAATAATACAATTTTTGTTACTTACATTACAATACAATAGGGATGTTGACACCACCAATCAACTGACGTACTTTTTATGAGCTGTCAAAACACATTTCTCCCATAGAGTTTGAATGGCAATAGCAACCTATGACGTCACTTGTTCGCATACTCAATTAACTAACTATTTATTTGTTTTAAAGCAACAAAAAATCTAATTTTGCAGTTAATCGAAAATTAATCTGGGTTTCAGGGCTAAAATAAAGCGTTTTTTTACTGGAGTCGTGTCTTCGAATTATTTTTTAATGGTGTCAACATCCCTATTCTTTCTCCCGTGTTTTTTGCGGCGCATTCTTCTTGGTAATGAATGACGGTCTTTTCGAAAGCGTAGGCTTACCTACAGAATAAACCTTTTGATTTTGACATTCAATTACCAGTGCCAGTGGATTTTGTAGATTTTTTTCAAGAAACAAGTGTTGAATTGAAATCTACTTTTATGTGTAACATGATCAGACTAAAGTGGGGTTTCTTATCATTTATTTACGCAATATAACTGTACTCTGGCTTGGGAAACACATAGACACGTACTCGTATCTGAACAAGCTCTTTGAATTTTCCTGACAAAGAATTAAACATTTGTGATATAGAGTTTTTTACTTTTAAATTAGCTTAGCTTAGAATAGGGATGTTGACACCACCAATCAACTGACGTACTTTTTATGAGCTGTCAAAACACATTTCTCCCATAGAGTTTGAATGGCAATAGCAACATATGACGTCACTTGTTCGCATACTCAATTAACTAACTATTTATTTGTTTTAAAGCAACAAAAAATCTAATTTTGCAGTTAATCGAAAATTAATCTGGTTTTCTGGGCTAAAATAAAGCGTTTTTTTACTGGAGTCGTGTCTTCGAATTATTTTTTAATGGTGTCAACATCCCTATAGATTCAATGAGTAATTTACGGTAATGACTCACTTAAAATTTAGAGGTTTTAATAGCCACGTGTTGTACTCCTTATTGAAACCTAAAAGTTTACTCCACAATTTTGATATGTCGTTCCATGTCTAAAAGTTGAGGGTTGAGACCTTTAGATTTTCACACATCATATACTTTTTTGTTATCCATGAACAATCTCGTTATTTTGTGACGTCTGACCTCGACCGTATTAGTAGCTTTTGTAAAGTCCTGAAATCCTTATCGGATATCACGATCACGTCGTCACATCGCGTAGGTAACCAGTATTATCTCGAATAGAATATTCGAGTACCAACTTATTGCAAAATTTCTAGTAAAATATGGAGAGAATAATAAATACGCGAGTGTAAAAATAAGGTAATAAAATCGAACCAATTGTTCCGTAACTCTAGTAGAACGTTCACAATGTAAATGCTACATTCATTTTCCTTGCTAAGGCAATGTGTAACAGACTGATCCATATAATTGCCATATTTATTACTTTACTACTCTATTAAGCGCAGTTAGTAGGACATTTCATTTTCTCATTTTAATTTTCAATAAATATATAGATCATTTCAATTAAATACGGTTATATTTAACTAATTAAATTAAATATTAATAATTACAAACACGATAAAAATATGAGTCAATTTTAGTGACATCTTTGGTCGAGTGGCGACACTACGCTTTTTTCCTTCTAAAGCACTTATAGCATAACATTCAGATTGGTAAGTTGACGACTCTGTTGGCAACAATTTAGTGACATCTAGTGAGATTCGGATGAACTAGTATGCAAGAGTAGATAGTAAGTTTTATTGATTATAGGGTTTACTTCCGCTACTCACCAATAGATGGCGCTGTTAATTAAGTAAATGAAAATCTTTGATTTAGTATATAATATTTATTCTCCTTTTCGTGTTTTATAGGCAAAAACTACAACCACAATCACTAATAAGCTTCTACATTGATATTCTAGCACAAACTCAACTAAATTACTTGAAATATTGATGGAGGCTGTTCATTAACTGGTTTACACTGAATACTTCCATATTTTCTTGAATTTTTCACTAAAATCCGTCTTCAGTCTTGAATTTCTTCCGTTGCCGGCTGATATTGGTATTGTTAGTGACCCTGATGTAGTATTCATAGTATAGAGTCAAAATATTTCTGAAACAAAAGTATGCGTCAAATTAATTCTGAATTTTCCATTTTTTGTTTAAAATACTACCTAGATCAAAGTGTATTTGGTTAGATCTCATCATAATATTGGTTTAGATACAGAATAAGTTAGTTTGGTTCAGACTTTTAACTTCAAAAGGTCGAAATAAGCAGTCATTTAGTTTAGAGATTTTGGTGCGGGGAATTGAAAATTTTGAATCAACTAAAATAATTAAATTTTAATGTTTATAGTCAAAATCTATGTAGAATCCATTCCTCCTAGTCTAATTCAGTATAATTTTGGAATAAATAGTTTAGGATAATCCATAGAATTTAGTCAGTTACCAAAGTCAAAATTTAACGATAGTCAAATTTTGCCGAAGCTAATATTTTTTATGATTGAGCCTATTTTATTGATTATGTTATAAATCTGATCTATTTGCAGTCCAATCACTATAGTTTAATAAAGATTACCTCACATAATTAATATAATAAGGTGAAATTAGCGTTTGAAAATTTCCCATATAGCCCAAATTAACTATGTTAATTAATATAATTACCTTGGATTGAAATTGCAAAATTCTTATTGAATTCTTACCTGGGACTGCTGTGAACAATTATAGGAGTAAAATTATGTCGATCCATGGAGAATATTCTGAGTTCCAGTCATAGTGTAAAAATGGTCTATGACAGTATTTGCTTTTGCTTAATAATTTTTTTATTATTATCTGAAATATAAAATGGTTATAATTTATTAATAACGACTTGCATTTTACATTAGAAATGTGTGCTTTATTGGAAAAATAACTTTTATTTTAGAAAATAATCATATAAAAACGATCTGAAAAGGACATAACCTTACCTTGCTTTGACATATCATTTTTGAAGTAATTAAAGCATTTCACATTAAAGTGATGCTTGTTCTAGTTAGATAACATCCTTAACTAGTCAAAATAACACTTTAATTGTGATAAAATTGTATTTGATGTTAATTTGTCACTGAAATCCCGATGACATTTTATGTACGCATTGAGGTACGAATTGTTTGAGAGAAATGATTTTAAGCTGTCACCTGTCACTATAGAGGTTCATTCAATTAAAAATATTCGTCTTTAATTTAGTAAAATTCACTATTTTTAAGATATAATAAATATTTCAAATTCAAATAATGTTAGTGAATGAGAGACCGAATGAGTGAATGAAAGTTTGGTTTGTAAATGTTCCCAGCCTGTTAAAACTAACCAATTACTTTGGTAAATAGTCCGACTTAGCCAATCGCATTTTTAGAGGGGGAGCTTCGACCAATAAGAGTAAATCTATCATTTTTTTCTGTTTGTTAAGTGTGGCCACAGGTGTTTATACCCGATTTTCAGGGAGAATTTATATGTTTGCCTGACGGTTTTAATTTGATTAATGTTAAAAAACACTTAATAAATTTGCTTAAAATAGTACAAACTGAGGAAATAATCAAGTACTTGTTTTAGTTTTGTACTAGTATAGCCATTATTTATGGTATTTCTTATAAATCATTATTGATACTATTGATATTATCAATAATATTGATACTATGATACATTGATAGTAATGTCGATGTCCTGAATGGTTTTTGGAGTCAACTGTCGAAGGGGAGGCTATCATTGGTTCTGCAACGCTGTTCTGTACTAATGTAATAAATCTGAAGACTTTTCATGATTGTATTGTTGAGCATTTTGGCCTTAGAGACTGCTGAAACAGAACGGAACATTTTTTTGTGTTGAAAAGTCCATTTGTCAAGTATTGCTATAATTAATGAATTTAAATATCTATCAGATAAACAATCAGAGTATGGGAATGTGGGTGTGTCCAATAGCTTTTGTGTCTTCGAATTAAGGTTTCGATATGAATCGATATTTATTTTTGCACTTGAGGGAACATTAAATAATACTAAAACATAATATAACAATAATTGGCGTGATATATTTCACAATAAAATCAGAATTCATAGTGAAAATGAGATAATTTTAAATAATAAACATTAATTAATATTTTTTCTATTATATAGGCTGTTTATTTTATATAAAACAGTAATATTGGGCATAAGTAAATTCACAAGTAGGTACAATTATTTGTGTGGAAATTTTTAGATTGGGGGTATGAAGCTGGCCACACCAAGTGGGTTTATTCCATATATACTTTATTTTTGCGTTTTGGGAAATCCCGGATGCAATTGGAAAATACAGCCTGAAAAGGAGGGGATAGTCAGGGAAGGGTATAAAAGGGGATGCGCACGTCATTTCAAAAAAAGTTTTTCTGGACGAAAAGTTCTTTCTTTTTTACTGGAAGTTTTAGTCTTCGGAACCTGGAAGAAATGCTGCTCGACGGTGCCCAGGTATGTGCTTCAGATATAGCCTAAATCCCTGCTTGGTGACAAATCTATGCTTGATTTTTGTTGCATATACCTATTTTTTCGAGATTGTATAGCTGGGGCTGTTGGGAACTACCAGGGTTCCAGACAGTTCTTGGTTATGCAATGGTTGATGGTGAGATGTTGTTTCCGGGACAAAATCTCATCGTTATTTCTCATAATTTTTTCATAATTAATTTTTACTAGAGGAATCTAGTAAATCATGGATTTGTCCGCCTACGGGTTGCTTTTGGGGAGATTGCACGCGATCAGGGAGGTTGATTGAAGCAGAACTACCAATTTGTGTTCTGTTTTGGTCGAAATTCTGTTTGTGTGTATTTTCTTTGAGAGCTACTTTTGGGGAATTTTCTGTTTGTTTTTGATACAAATGGAAAATATGATGGCAGGCTTATCTGTGGTACTGTTTCAAACTCCGTAGTCAAATTCGTGACGGTTTGAAACTAGCCGCGAGTGTAGCTAGGTAGGTTCTAATTAGTTTCAGTTTGATTTTAGATTTCCGCGGATTATAAAATTGGTGCGAAATAGGGTAAAATATTTAGCTAGGAGTGTTATTTGTTTTAGTGATAATGGGCATTTTGTGAAGTGTTTGTGTTGTGATATAAGGTGGGATGTTATTTATCTATCTGGTAAATAACCAGGTAAGTACGCTTTATTTTATGCGTAGGAAGTATGCTGGATTTGAGTGAGGGCTCGGTTTTGTTACTTTGTTTGATAATGTAAAATCTTAAGAAAAATAATACAATAAAATCGGGATCTCCTCCTAATCTGGATATACTATGTTTAGGATGTGTTAGGAAAACCGTAGGGTCCGTAGGAATGTTTAGGGTACCTGTGTGATTTATTTTATGTTTAAACTGTGTTGTGTATAACTTGTGTATTGCATTGCGAATGTAAATTTTGTGTTTTTGCTGTTGTACGAATGGAGGAGTAAATTGTCGTGCAGTGATAATTTTCTGTAAATCTTGAGTCTAAAATCTAGACTTTATTAAGTAGAAATCATTCTGTTCTGGCATTTACAGACTCCATTCAGGCAATAATCTGGTGTCATGTTTTATTATATGGAATTTTATATATTTTCTATAACATATCCATACATGCATCTCACACAAATACTCTTATTGATATACAAATTACATTGAATATGTAAATGTAGTTTCTGTAAAGTAATGTCTCTCGGCATTGGGTTACAGAAATGAGGTAAAGCTGAACTGTTCCGATTTTACAAAATTAATTAGTACAATCGGTCTATCTGGGTTTATAAGGTCCGACAAATGGTTATAACCAAACTGTGTTTTATTTTAGGGCTTCCCCTGAGTCAAATACCTGGCCAGCTATGAGTACAATTGCGTCATGTTCCATGTAAATAAATAAAGTTTACCTGGCAGATGTCGGATTGTATGAACTTGTTATTGGCTTATGAACGATAATCCATGTTTGATTGTTTGTCATGAGCTATTTCAGGTCAAGAAAATCAGTTAGTGGAGTTTGGTTGAGAATGAAAGATGGTATTTTTACACTTAAGCTGAGTTAGGCTGACCCGCCATCAGTAAAATTCTGTGTAAGATAACATTTTCATAATCTTGAGCCTGGTTTGGACTTGTTAAGGGAATTGTGCAGACTGCATTATATTGTTGTGTTCAATTGATCACAAAAGGCTACAGGCTGACCGAATGGCTTTTCGGGCCTGCAATGTGTGTATTTGTACAATTTTTTCTTGCTGGTCTAAGCTTGTCTTAACTCTGTCAACACTATCTGATGGACCCAGACTTTGGTACCTCTTTCGGGACTACCTTAGTATTGTATTTGCTCAATTTCTAAGCTTATTTTGTGATGCCATTAATATCAGAATTGGTGGTAACGCAAGGTGAGATAATTGTCCTCTTGTGTCTGAAACTATAATTATGACCATCTGATGGACTAATATACCTATGACTTTTTACATTGTAAGATTGGGAAAGCTCATTGCAATGGTATTGGTTTATTTTTGAGTAAATGACTTCTATGTAATGTTATTTATCTCATGACAAATCCTTTGTCTGTCATAACCCTTACTGTTCCCTGTGAGAACCCAAATTCACAATGAAACATATACTTTTATGTGCTCGAGCGATTATAGCTTGAACCACATCCAATTTTACTATATAATGCTTTTTCATGTGTTGTGACTCTGTGTATCATGCACTGATGTCTTTACAATACACTCTACAAATCTATGTGGTGGTTTGATTTCATGTCATCTACTACAACTATATCTCAATTTCTCATTTCGAATAATCGAGTCGGTTGCGTTCCTCGATCCCAGTAATTATGATAACCGTTGAAACTTACTTAGTAAGTGGAGGTATCTAATGAAGTGATTGGTTGGAGCGTTCGCCTTTTATTCGGATGGGGCCCTTTCATTCAGGGGTGGTATGTTTTCATTTCACCACTGTATTTATACTACTTGCTTGGAAATTAGGATGGTTGTGTTTCCATTTCAAAGTAATTATGTCAATTGTTGATTCTCACCTTGTGAGCGGAGATGGCTAATGAAACGATTGGGACACTCGTCCGATTAACAAGTAAGAGCAACACTTTACCATGTCTGTTTACAGCTTGGTAATACCACAAATCTATGTAATTCATTGGCTATGGTCTATCTAGACATTCCCAGTGATTACACAACTTAAAATCTGTGTATTTTGCGCAGTGCATCAACATAATGAAACAAGCATTGGTTGGATTGGATGTATTTCCATCTAAACTACTTTTGGAATTGGGTTCACTCATTCCTTAATACCCTGGTCCTCTTTTGACTTGATTATGCACTATGATGAGTGCCTAAATGTAAATTCAAGCCAGTATGGGCTAGGAGAGGTACGGTGTGCCGATGGGGCAAGGCGGTGCGGCACCCGGGGACCTGTGGTCCCCGGTTACATCCCTACCCTTCCCTTTCCTGTTTCCTACCTATTTTACACTATACATACTTACTCATTCATTTTCACACCATATTATATGTTTATATCTAATTTTAGAATGCTTAGGTTAAGTTCTTTTGTTTATATGAGCAGTATGCCTCCAATAGATCCCTGCTTTACCTTAAGACATACCACATCTTACGAAGTTTGGATTGCTAAATCAAAAAATTACACAACGTAGGAGTCCTGACTGTATTTAGTTTAACGGCAATATTTTGACTAGAATTGGTCATTATATCATTGTATATCTTTACCTAGGTAAACCTTAATGTATATATAATATTTTTATATATATATTTATGTCGGCTTTTAAAATGTAGGAACAAGTTTTTTACATTTTGTTGCCGTGACCTTTTACATTTTGATGCCTTGACTAGAGGATGAAATATTCAAATATTTTTTATTTTTTATAATAGTAATAAAATGTAAGACCAAATCTTTTACAAATGTAATGCTGTCATTATTATTACTTGGCCTATATTTGTATCCCATTGCTGGCTAAACACCTCTCCTCTTGACTTCCACATCTAGGGAGATGTGGAAGATGGATAGGGATCCAAAGCTATATTTGGCCACTCGCTTAGTTCTGCGTTCAGAGGCCTTATTTATTTCACACGGTATTGGATAAACGTCGAAAGAGACTATGAAATCAGATCGTCTCATTCTCTTTTGTCCATGTCTTAAATAAAAAAAATGTAGTGCTTAATGCTCCGCTATGAAAACATTGCACAGTTGGTCACGTCACGTATCAATTAGTTGGATTGTACTGTAGATCTTTTTTCTCTTGTTGTTGTATTGCCTATAATTCAAAGAGTGAAATTAGTAGGAAAATATCCTCACCAAGACAACACCTTTTGTTAAACGCACGATATCTATCTACTCATCTGGCTAATACATTGGATATATGCTGCCGCTCCACAACGTCCGGTCAGTTGCAACCATCTCCGTGAACCTTAAAACATTAGTGCCCTATCTCAGGTGGTTGTCAGGGGGATTTCCTTCCATCAAGTCTAACATTCGTCTAGAGTTCGTGTTATTAATGCATAAACATCTACAAATACGGATTTGTATGACAGTTGAATCTCATTTCAATGAATCTAGATCCATAGATCTAACGTGTTTGTAGACTCATTCGTTACAACTCGACAGTAAATTTTTACTATCTTACGCCACCTGCCACTTAAAAGTCGATAATGTCCTGCGAAATAGCACTCAAAGATGCCATTTAAAGATTAATGTTTCTTTTTACGACCTAAAAGTATATAGTCCAACTGCTTTTATTTGGGATTAAAACCATAAATATCTGTTCGTACTTCACCAATTTATTGTATGTTAATTCAGCTTGAATGTCTCCAATTTCTTTCTTGCCTTCATCCCTCAGCTTTCAAATAAACTCAGAAATAAACTCGCATTTCCAGACATTGTTTATCCCTTAGTATCCAGTAACCGGGTAAAGAGTTATCCGGGCAATTTTCGTTGAATTATTACCCGGGCGGACCTGGATTAGACAGATATCTACCCGTGAAAGTAAAAGCGTTATTTCATTGTCAGCCACCTGGTCGAACTGTTATATACCAACTTAATATTGATTAATGACCGCGACTGTATTTTGCCGATGAAGCCGAGATATTGGCAAGTTCATTACTGCGCTAAGTTAAAAATCTTGCCTGAATTTTTGCATCATCAGAGAAGCTGATTGATATTGGAAATTGTTGCTTTACGTGTTTGTTTAGTAAATTAAATTTTACTTTACAAACTAACGAAAATATGTAAAGTATACTACAAGTTTTTGTGGGTAGCCACGATTGTGTTGTAATCTTTTAGGTCATTAGACAAATCAGCCACAAGACGTCTCTGCTGGCTAGAATAGACCTTCCCCAAGGATAATACACGATTATAAGTTTTGTTCTACCCGCAGCCAATTTTATCTCGATCTTTACCATCGTCCATCGGTCTTGCAGGAGCTTAACCACGAGTAAAAGGAATGTGCCCCGCCCACTGCCACATAATGTGTGCAATGTGCTGAGCTATGCCGGTAACTACTTTTTCACGGATTTCTTAATTTGTTTGTTATTCGAATTTGCAATGATACTATCTACAAACATAGCTCTCGTCTTTTGTCCTTTGGCTAACCACAAGCTTTCCTATGACTCGTTCAAAAATAATTCTATTGAAACTTTATTTTCGAAATCATCTAGCATTCATATTGCACTGCAGTCGGCTATGACCTATGACTTATTATATTTTTCACCTCACTAGCTCAGAAAGCCCTTTTTGTTTGTTTGACATCTATTGAGAAAATCGCTTTTTATCCACAAGTGAAGAAAGATTTGAAGGCAGCTTAAGTGATATTTGACAGCTAACAAAACGTAAAACGTTAAAAGTGCTGAATTTTTAACATCACAATTAATGAATTGCATCGAGTAAAAAACACTAAATACAGTCTTACAACTTTATTTTAATTCATAAATATCAGCATTCAACATTAACCTTCATTCTTGTTGTAAAAACGGATAAAATGTTCTGACAGTCCAAGTAAGTCGATGTGCGAACAAAACGCATCCGAAATAATAAAAAAAAACTTAAGTATACAATTTAACAGTAATACAGTTTGCTCGTATCTCAAAATCGGTAATCTGGCTAATTGAAATTTACTCGATGTGCAATAAAGTTCAGTTTGGTTTATTCATTGATTGGAGATACGAGTTTTTTCAAAGTAGTGACGATATGTCGGTATTGGAATAGTTTTCCATAAAGACTGGATTTGCTTAGGCTATTTTGCATTATTTTTGATTTTACCAATATTTCTATAAGTACTTCAAAATTATTGTATTGACAAAGAGGTAAATAAATAATAATTGATAGTACAAACCCTTTTTCTTATTTTCCTCGCTGTAGTGAGGTGAAAATTTTTGTGTTATACACGGGTGAAAAGTTATTTTACGTCTCGTGTGTTGAAGCGCTCGCTATCGAAAGAATTCTATTTTTGAACCACTCGCTTCGCTCGTGGTCAATCATAGAATCCTTTCGATAGCGAGTGCTTCAAAATGAACACTCGCAGTTAAAATACAACTTTCCCCCCTTGTATAACAAATAACTATTATCAATGTCTAAATTTTACTACCACATAGATACGATATGCTTCATCGAATTAAACATTAAATAGATAATAGCAATTCAATGTAATGAGCTGTAGGCACTATTCTTTACAACCTCAAAGACCATCATAATATTATTATTCTGTAACACCCTGGTAATCACAATATGACTCATCATTTCCTTCTGCCTCAGCTCCTATGAGTTAAAATGGTACAGACATTTAAGTAAGTTATAAAACGAATTGACACCCTAACGCAATGCGGCGCGGAACCAACTACGAAAAAAAATCAATCAAGAAATTGGTAATCACGTTTTCCACCGGTTGGCTCTCTAAACAAGACCGATGGGCGCCGCAATCAGATCTAATGTCGGTAATGGCATCCGATTACAGGAAGTGATCGTTAAACATCTAAGATTAAGGAAGGAGTTTTATGATTTTTACCCCCTCACTTTTTCTTATAAGGTGACTTTTATATTGAAAAGTCTTTGGTATATTATTACACACACACTCACTGATAGCCTAGTTGTTAGAGGGCCTGACACCTCAAGTCTTAGATGTTCAGTATGTATTTGTCTAGTATGATTTGTCTAGTACCCACAGTTCAAGCTTTACTTAGATTGGGACTAAGTCAATTAGTGGCAATTGTCCCATGATTTATTATTATTATTTTTTTATTATTTTAAATGAACACTGGCTGAGTTTGAGTGTTTAAATCATATATTGAGTGAGATACTACAATTTGATTCGTTTCCTAATCATGTCATGACGATTTTTCTTGCCAGGCAAAGCGGTGATCGCTATGCCGCAGAAACTATGTAATTTTGCGGGATGAAAAGTATAATTATGTTAACCCAGGTGTATGTTAAATTACATCAGATTCCGTCAAACCATTTTAGTGTGAAAGAGTAACAAACATCTATCTACACATCCATTCAAATATCTACACAAATTTTCGCGTTCAAAATATTAGTGGGAAGTGGGATAATATTAGTGGTATTTTACCATGACATGCGCTTAGAATTAGTAACGAATGTCTCTCGCTCACGATTCAAACCATTTAAATGGGCGAAACATAACTCGCAGGTTGGTCTTTTCAAACCGGCTGTCTTCGCAAACAGGATATTAATATCGCACATAAGTACTCCGCATCACGCCTCCGACTTGCCCAATAGCGCCGGTTATTACTTGTATTATCGGCTGAGAGCCCTTGACGTTTCCCGTTATATCTGACAAGGGTCCTACGACCACAATACCACAAATATACAGTGTTGTGAGTAATACCTTGTCCGCCACGCCTACAGTTGCTATGGTTTCGTATGGAATATGTTGCCAATATGGGTCGAGCAAATAAAGTAACTAAATGCTTGAGAAATTAAACAGGATAAATTGAGGAATTACCCTCCCAAGTAACCCACGCCACCAAAAGAGTGAATACCTACTTAGACAGTAATTCTAATCTTAATGTTACTTGAAAGGCATAGTGGTGCATTTTGACTCTCGCTTTTCGAGCTTCACGTGGATCCACCAACAAGATGGACGGACGATTTGGTAAAGGCCGCAGGTTCAAGGTGGATGCTAGCAGCTTCCAACCGTAATGATTGATATCAATGAGGGAGGCCTATGTCCAACAGTGGACATGTAGTCTTATGTCTTATACCAGACGTGCAGCTGTAAAATCCTTCCACCCGTTTTAGTGAAAAAGAGTTACCAACACCCGCAGACAGACGCTCACGAACTTCCACATTTGTAATAGGTATTAGTAGGAAAACTAAGTAAACCTTCGAAGTGATTTTGATACTGGAAAAATAGCTTGGATTCACAAAACTGTTCTTCTTCAACTCCGCGAGTTCTGATAAATTCGCGAGTACTTGAGAAAATGCTGCTTCTGTCGGTCCGCATTTTTCTCTTCTAGCTCAGTACTGAGTTTGTTAAATGAGCGTTGTGTATAAACTATGAGCACAATGTGAACTCGAGTCAAGAAATATACGGCAGCACGTGCAGATTGTTTCAGGTCAAAGTACCATCCTATCATATCCTAAATCCTACTATTAATATTACTAGCTGGTGCCTGCGACTTCGTCCGCGCAGCAAAGCCGTCCGTAGTAGGCCGTAGTAGCTCCGTTCAGTAGTTTCGGTGATTAGCGTGCACATATACAGACAGACAGACGCATGATTTCTAATGTTTTATTATGTGCAATTCTTGAAACTTGTACCCCTTCATTTCAAAATCTCTGCGTCATTGAATCTCCGAGTCGTTATGTAGCTCTCAACGGTATACAATAAAGATGATAATTCAACTGTTTTTGCCTTGGAAATGCGCTAAAGCGACGAAAATGGGGCGAAGACGAATTGATATGGGGTTTTTATGTGGGTTCTGCAACAGTCGTTGCTGAAATTATGAACGTGCTTCGTCGCGATATATTATGTGCGAGCCTGTGAATTCCGCTAGCGTGCTTATTCTAAAATCTCTGCTTACGAAGCCGACTTGGTTTTGTTTCTCAGCCGACAGATTTGAAAAGAAAGGACAAAAACAAATATTTATGAATAATCAAGGGGTAAACAGAATTCAGCATTGGAGCATTGGTCTCCTCACAGATTGAAAGGACTTGGGCTGGAGTTCCTATGCGGGTTCACTGCGGATTGAATACTTCAAACTGCATTGAATTATTTCCTAGAAAGTGTCCTCAGCATGTTTTCCTTTATCGAAAAGAATTGCGTACGCGAAATAGATTTCAAGGCTTACACATTTCGATCAATAACACCCATTCTTGTTTAAAATTGCTTTTTTCCTCGCAATCTGTGAGTTTCACATCAAAACCTGAATGAACTGCAGTCCTGACCGCAATAAAGCCGAGAGCGGAAAGAAATTTTCATTTGATATTCCATTTTTATGGGGCTACTTGGTCGGGAGTCCCGCAAATGCTGCTCTAACGGCGTCCCGTGTTGTAAAGATTGCGCAAACGTTGCCGTATTTTTGCCTCACATGCGTTACGTGTACGTGGACAGCATCCGGCGTTGGAATGACGAAAGTCCCCGCTAGATCAATTGCTTGTACATGTTAATGGGAACCGTCTCGTTACCCTTCAATCTCGGTCTGGATCATTTGCTTTTCTGCCTTTCCTTTACCTACTTGTTTTCAGTAAAAATCCCTGTATTCTGTACAAAAGTACGCGCAGTGAAACTCATTGAATTCTTCATTAGAATATAGTGTTTAAATCGCTACCGTATTTTCTACAAGGTACTTTTTTTTTGGTATACATTTTATTTTAAAATTTTATCGAATTTTGTAGGTATCTTGTTTTTTATTATTATTATGCATTGACATTGCAAAAATATTATGACATATTATGTAACTAAACTATTTTTATAGAATCTAAATCACTTTCATCTTTTTCATTCTACTTTAAATTCGTCATCCTCGTCATTTTAGTCATTTTACAGTCACCTTTTGTTACGTTAATCGATTAAATTGACTCGACAATTAGCAGTGATAAATTATCTTATCGAGAATATTAACGCCGTCCATAATTCGTTTATCCGTATTTAAAATTAAAATATCTCCCATATTATTTCTCACTTTCACTACATTTTCGCCAACTTCACCGCAACAAACAGTCGACTGAAGTTATTTTTACGAGCCAACTTCTCATGTGCGAGCCGGTATAGTAGCTCGTTTTGTTTCAAAGTAATTCATATATTGCTGTTATAGCTATAAGTTTTAATAGGTAACAGCTTATTATTTCAACGTACGGTTGTATGAAGAAATTTGTGGTCCAGTTTGTTCAATCAAGCCTTTTGTGTTAGTATATCGTTGTGAAGACACCGTAAGGAAAATTAAAGAAGACTTGACTGACAAGTTTAAGCATGGTTTAGAACAGTAAATCTGTTGGACAATGGGTTCCTTTTGTTATGTAAACATGGAGTAAGGGAAGGTTTTTCAATCTTCGTCCCTAAAGGTAATTTAACTTACGGGAAATGATGCAAATACCTCAAGGAAATATTTGAAAATATTCAAGAAGCAGAATTTTATAAAAGCTATAGCTTACGCCCACTCGCTTCTGTCGCAGTTTTTTTTTCCAAAATTTTCTTTTATACCAATTTTGTCATGAGAATTTTGCGTACAACAAAAAACCGATCTATCTTTCATATATGCGGCAGTAAATTTTTATGTATTTAAATAACATAATAGTAGTACACATGTTAAAGTTTTCGTTGGTCAGAATCCTTACACAGGGTGTTACAAAATAACCCCTAAAGCCTCAAATCACATGAACAGTAAATAAAACTGTAACTTTTCGCGCTGTTATTTTTAATAAAAAAAAAATATATATATCATTTTTTTTATTTAGCTTACTTTTGTGTCCCACTGCTGGGCAAAGGCCTTTCCTCTCTTGCTCCACTCCTGCCTATCAAAGGCGAGCTCCCGCTATCCCAAAAACAAATATATACTAATTTAATTGTT
Source organism: Archips crataeganus (assembly GCA_947859365.1). Classification (NCBI taxonomy): domain Eukaryota; kingdom Metazoa; phylum Arthropoda; class Insecta; order Lepidoptera; family Tortricidae; genus Archips; species Archips crataeganus. The sequence goes on from OX402054.1 coordinate 16,382,101, forward strand.
ACTGGAGTACTTCCATACCCTTCATTTATTACGGTTAATTTTGTAACATCCTGTATAAGTACGTAGTTTTAATATTAACAAAGATTTATTTATTTTATTTACGTTAATTTTTGAATAACATTATGCAAAATGAAATTTCATCTTCACATTTGAGTCCATCTCCGGAGGCCAATGAACTTCTTGAAGCCATTTTCACGTAAACTGAAGCGAGCATAAACACGTTTTTTACCGCGATAGCGTGCCGACCCACATTGCTGGAACATCTGAGAGTTACTGAAAGACTACATCGTCGTAATCCGCGGAGATAGTCACCTTCCCATCAGTAGAACCGAACTTTTTTTTAATAAGAGCAGTTATGCTTGGAAAAGTTTCGCAGCGAATCTACGGGGTCGTTGAACAATCCACGACTACGGACGTTTCATAACAAGAGTCTAATCCTTGCCCAGACTAACAAATTGAATGGAGTAAGTATTTAAGTTACTAGAGGCTTAAAATTAGTTTTAATTTAAAAATTGGTGACTACCTCAAATCAATGTATTTTTGTTTTCAAATTTGATCATATTGAAATTTATTGAATCAGGCGTTACTTTGCGGAGGTCCATATTAATGAACTAAAACAATTACTTTGCTCACCCGCGACCTTACAATAGTTACGTTTATGCAAGAAATGTGCGTTCATGCAGTTCCTCCACCTCCACACTGTACGAACACACACAAATCACATAAACCCAACCATCACCACCACCAAGCTACACTGACGCGTTTCGAACTCAACCAGAGCTCATCTTCAGAGTTACCACAACCGTATGCTATGCTACCAAATTTTAAACTAACAAACCAAAACAAATGTTTTAACTTGTCACTGTAACTTCTCAAGTACCCACTTTATTTTTCTTATTCTCAAACTACCCCACAAAAATTAACTTTTATTGACATATTTAAAACTACCTTGAATTTTTTGTTTATTTATTTACTTTACTTGTCTGCGTACAGCAATGACTGTAGCTAAGGCCCTGTTTACATTATTCCAATAAAATCATCCCAATAATAATGCGTTGCTCGACCGACTCTTGTAACTCGTTACATCGCGGCCTTGCGATGTCATGCTTTTACTGGAATAATGTAAATGGGCCTCAATATATTAATTTGGGAACTGCACGTCAGATTAGCGGTTGTCATCGTTCCCAAAGTCAACATCGTAGCGGTTTTGGGCCAGGGAAAGGCGATAATCTGCAAACGTCACTACCCGCTCCCCTCTGAATGACCTACTGATCAAATTTGAACCCACCGTTTGATTGCGATGCCGCCCATGAAACCATGTATGAGCCGGCGGACTTGAGGTTGTTTTATGAATAAATCAGATTAAGGCCGAGTCAGAGGCCGCCTGTCCAAATGATCGGCACTGAAATTGAATTATTACCGGTTCGTCTCTCCCTTTTCGCTGATCGGTATACTAATTGACGCCTACGTCCGCCATTTGCATATATGTATCGACGTTTAACGCAGGGATTTGATTTGTTGATTCGCGAAAACTCGCGTTGTTTTGCTCTGCTAGCTTTGCACCGAAACCCGTGAATACTTACTATAACAAAAGAGCTACCGCGTGTTTTGTTTTCACCTTTCTTTTTGGACGATTTGTTTATTCCCACGGCTCCCCCTCTAAAATTGCTTCCTAGTGGATTTTTATTATACTGAAAGTATAGCGAGGTGGTGCGTTGTCTATCAATCAGTCAGTCATCTACGTACCGTAAACCGGGGTGACTTTGAAATACGGGGCGACTTTAAAAAGTACTTTGCCGACCAACTCACGCATTTTTGTTAGCATTTCTTATCGTCGATGTCTTTATTGATCTTGTTTTTGTCTTCGTGTCAACCATTTATCTCATAAGTATAAACAATGTCGACTTCACAGCGATTCAAGGTAGTGGTGGCGGTTTAAGGTAGTGGTTTCACAATAGTGCTTGTAGATAAATCTAACCCGCGATTATCCCTACTTACTTCAACGTAGTACGTCTTTGAAATAATATCCCAGCGGTTCTGTATTGTTTAGGCCGTAGAGAGCGAAGACGATTGGGCGTCTCCAAATTATCAAAGGCATCTATGGCTATTTATAGTTCCTTATACACGTGTATAGAAACATTTGTATGCGTGACATTTGACTTGGCAGCCTGGCAGGCAACAATGTTCCCATCCCATCACATTACTCTAATACTTACGAGTATATCGGGAATTATGTGAAACCTACGCTTGAATTGAGTTTCTTTAGGAAAGCATCGTAGACGACCATAATCCTAAATTTACTCGATCCTATCTATATGCAAAATAAAATGTTGAAGAACTTTTTCAACTTAGAACGTAATTTCGGGAAGGAATTTACTTCAGTTAAAAAGAATATAGGACGAAGATAAACTAAGCGACGTTGATAATTCTTTAGGAAGTAGCAAAAATTTCGGTGACATTTTTAACATTTTGTAGGTTTCTTTTCTCGTAGCTAATGCAAGTGTAACGAAAATTACGTGCCGTTTGCCAAGTTGCGGAACTGGGTTGAGGTCAGTGCGGAGCAAATTCCTTGGTGTTCGGTGCATTTTATCTTGTTTAGTGGAGTCTATTGAATGTTGGAGTAGCACAGTGCCGATGTAACCTTGTGATACGTTTAGGAATGTATTTATTTGTAGTTTTCAGATGTGTTCAATCTACACAAGTTTAGATCCTTTTTTGTACACCCTTATACCCACTACATTCAATAAAAGGGGTAGCTAGTATAAAACCAGACTAATTTTGTATTGTGTTCGATGAAACAGATCAACATTTTAGTTCGTACTCGGTTAAAATTTGCGGATTTTCATTATATATACAGTAATATTATGAATTTAAAATGTTCTTCCAGTGAATCTGCTTAAAATTGTGATATTTTAGGTCAAACAGTCCGCCTTTCACTAATCTTTCTGAATGCTAGCGTATATAAATGTCAAAGCTTCGCGTTACGTAAATAAACAGATAAATATTTTTATCAAAACAACTTCCCGATCCCGACATGTTGAATCCTTTGATCCTAAGTAAATCCCATATTTTCGTTCCACTGACATTTAATTTAGCCGCTGTATATCCCATTTCTAACAAGATGTTACGAACGTGTTCAACGGTGGCCGTTAAAGTTGTCGGCGTTTAACTTTTACGAGTATATTTGCACGACTCAAACATTTATTTAAATGGTTGATCTGGGATTGGTAATGTTTACGCGTTCAGACCCCATTATGAAAGCACATGTTAGAAGTCCGGCTGTTCGGGCTAGGCCTGGCTGGTGGTGAGTGGGTGACTGAAGGCGGGGGCGCCGGGTCCGCGCAGCCTCCGACGCGCCCTGCCGCGGCCGCCGCCAGTCGACGCCGCGTCGAGCGCGAACCCTCACGCCGCTATCGCTCTAAACACGTCCAACTAACCAAATAGTGACAATTAACCTGTGGAAACTTCTTTCACATCGTAAGTAACGCGTGATCGGAGAAAGTTCCACGTTTTTATCAGCGATCTTTTCGAAAGCGTGTAATTAGTGGGATGTTAGAGATATGAGTGAGTTTTTGCGCCATTGACGGCAATTACTAATGTGTGGGGGGCGTTGCGATGTGCGTTCTCTGAGTATAGTTAGTCACCTGAAATGTCTGGAGGTCGTCGCGCACAGCTAGCGTGGCGGCTACGTTCCCGCGCCTATCACGTGGCCATTAGCAAGTGCTTTATAACAACTTGTTAGGCAACTCGTGTGGCAAGGATTCCAGTAGTATCATGAGCTGTCATTTACTCCTCATTTTAATGTTTAACAATAATTACTAACATATATTGTGTATCTAATTCTGTCAAGAATGATTTGATAGATGCCTGATGCTCGACTAAATTATCGATTTGATTTTTTATCCTAACTTTATTTTTATCTTTCCAGTGAAAGGATAGCTGCATCGGACTCAAGCCAAAATTTATTCCACACTATCGCGATAATTCTGCCAGTTGGCAAGCTTCTGACATTTGGAACTCTCTTTGCCGACGCTAGTACGTATTGAGTAGAATCCGCTCTAGAGTCGAAGTTTACTATCCTAATCCGCGTTAAGTCTCTAGTCTAGTACGGGTTAGAGACCTGGATTCATTTGGAATACGACTCCAAATCTGACTTAGACGAACTAGTGGATGAATACCAATATCGCTCCACGGAACGACTTTGTTGATACAGCTAAAGCAACTCAGGCAGAAATTATTGAATTTTTGATGAATCCGTGTAAAGGAACTTGATTTGTTCAAACAGGACCTACGCTTTTGATTAAAAACAAGCCTCTTTTTTCCGAATTAATATTTCCCGCCGGGCCTAATTCGACTCCCAAATGTAGCTAATAACCTTACCTTTTTCATAGAGGCCTGCAAGGTTTCCGAGGCATAATCTTAATCCTGACCCTTGGAGGTCGCCGTCCTTTATCAATATCGTTTAATATTCGTGTATATGATGGAACAGCTTCGCTCGTGTCATATTATATCCCTGGAAGACAATGCCATTATGAACTAAGCCCGTTTAATACGTGTTAGCGTGGGAAGCATGCGGTTTCCAATGTACCTATTAACGTGCTGGTGTTGTATGATCATAAAATTTCATTTCCAACATAGAGATTCGCATGAAAATTTATGTAAACCTGTACGCGCTAAATCATGGTTAAGAGGATTAATTTCGTGGAACCAAATTTTACCATCACTTTTAAAATTAGAATAAGGTCATTCCAAATATTTTAGCGATGGTGCTACTACTATTTATTCATGGTTTATTGACGTCATTGTAAAGTACAAATTGTCAGCTTTTTCTTTTATTTATCTTATTTCCACACTTACAACTATTTTTTATCATTTCATGTGAAAGCGGCTGATTTAGACTAAAACCTTCCTTTATCCTTGCATTACCGGTGTACTTATGCACCTTGCAGATTGAATTCAAATTATTATTGAAATATCCATTATACGTTGTAGCCCGGCTCGCCCCGGTTGCCACAACTAAGTGCCACGCTGCTACGATAAGCGTTCGAGAAATTGAAAAGGATTTAGTTTGAGAGAGCGAGCCCGTTTGTAGGATTAAATTGGCTTAGTTTACGATCTAAGGATTTCCCGCTAAATATCCCAAAGGAAGAAAATTTTCCGCATCAGTTCCAAAAAAAGAATTAGATTATGCTGATGCAGATCCCCTGTCCCAAATTGAATTAGGGTCGACAGAATATAATTTATATTGTTATCATTTTGTACATTGCCTTCTGGTTTATCCTTCGCCCGGTATGTGGAGATATTTCATACCGATATAAGTCGTTATTCTCGCATCTAAAATACGCGACTCGTAAGCTTAGTGGATATTGCGTTTTAATTGTGATTTATTTAAATAAGTGGCTGGGTTCTTCTTCGTCGTTAGACTTTTGCCTTTAGCCATTAACCTTAATATTCTCACCGCCGTACTGTCTTACTAACGATTTCTACTTTTTCCTTATCTCTATCTTCGGAAATGTTACCATAATGGTCTTCCTTTAAAAATCTATTCTGCGTTTATTTGCTTTCCGTCAGTTTACTTATCTTCCCCAATTTATGTAACGTAAATTGAACTCTCGATAAATTTCTATAACTCAATAGGATTATGAAGGAAATTTGCCTTATTACATACACACTAGACAGTCGATCACAAATATGTCAGAGATCAATGTCTTTCCTTCAATGGCTTATTAATGACAGTATTTGTCAAAGAGCGTTGATTGTGATTCTTTACACTTCCAGGGCGTGAGGAAAAATGTGGATCTGTATCTAACATGACCCTGACCCATATTGGAGCGCCCGAGTTGTCATCTGTTCCAATACACGCTCCAGCTAAACTGACTTTATTGCTGGGGTTGTAAAACAATACATCATTTTAACGTACTGGGGCTGAATTTTTTTCCTTTGTGTTCTCGTAGCTAATTATTACTGAATGTACTCGTATATAGTAAGTACTAAATCTATATATATATCTTCTTTGCTTGCGCTTGTCTCGTTGGATTTCTCTAATCTTTGAGAGTATGGTTCTGGGTCGGCATTTTGATTTTCCGTCTGTATGTACAACTTAAGTATTTTACATGAAATGAATAATAAACTTGTTTTGAGGGCTTTAGCCATGGCGCAGGTAAGTATCGCTTGTATCGGATCTCTGAACAATGTGAGCCTTTTAGCAAAATCCTGTATATTTGAAGCGCCCGATTGGAATCCTCTACGGAAAAAATCGGAGCACTCTGACCCGAGCCATTTGGGCCTCGCATTTCCACACCGGCATTGAATCAAGAACCAGCTATATTCCAAATGAAATACTTATCTCCCTTTCAAAGGTATAAATAGGGGCTAAACAAAAACCCTCCAGCATTGTTTTCTGTTTCGTGACCCAGAAACAGATTTCCCTCATCCTCAGCATCGTATTATGTTTCCATTAGAGCTTGTTGACTTAACCCTTGAAGAGTCACAGTGACTGCGGTTTGCCCGACTTTGCGAGCGGTGGGAGCACGTATCAAGGTTTTACGATGCAGAGGCACGCAGCGCTCCGCTGATTTATTTTCATTATCATGTACAGCTGTGCCGCTGGCGATATTTTTCACCGCCCCAGATTGGGAAGGGAGCCGTGCCTAAAATTAATAAAGTGATGTCGTGGCCGTTGGGTAAAAATACGCTCGAGAGAAATTGCCTCCATATTCATCAATGCGGCCAGTCGCGAAGTTTTTTCTTTGTCCAGCGAGTTTGGGGGATTCGGGGACGGATGCTGATGCAAAACCCGTTCAGTCCGGAGAGATATCTCACTGTATGGCAGCGACTGATGACCTACTGCCCCAATTCTAGGCTGCAGTCAGGTTATACCCTCTTTGTTTCGTTTCCTGGCACTGATTCCTAGCTAAATTGTTCATCTATCCCGCATCTATGCCGCAGTTGAATTTAGAGAAGTTACGCAATAAATATACAGTATACACATTCTATCTTTAGCTTTTGTTTTGTAAAAATATTGATGATGTGTGTGTGTGTGTGTGTGTGTGTCTTGTGTTGTTGTAAATAAATGTATTTTCCTTCTTTCAATGTCTAATTCGTTATTCTTCTTACCTCGAGAAGGGGTTCTTGTATATGATTACCTTATAGCTAAAGTCGAAGCCCAAGTTTGTAATATAACTCTCCGAATTTCCTTTCGTGTTCATATACGTCTCAACCAAATGTTATCGATATCAACATATCAAAGTTAAACATTAACGAAACTAAGTTTTCAAAGTTCAAAACAGCGAAGTTCTTTCATTACGCCATACCTTATAAAGTACGCAAGGGCTTTTATCTGACCCTCCGCCGTAACAGCCTTGGTTGAAGCGGTGTGATGTAAAGATATGAGCACTTTGCTGTGACATATCGGGTCAAGTTATATGAATATTGCTTTACCAAGAAACCGGGGAAGCGGCTAATGGCTTTATTCCCTGTAATATCTTCCTTGTACTTTATACCGATTGCTTCCTAACTGGCTTATTAAAGAACTGCCCAAAATGTATGCCATCTGTTATTAAAAGTTAACCGAAAAATTTTTTTTTTTGCTGTCGGTTCTAAAGTATTGTTGATATCGTTCTACTGGGAAATCAATAAAGCGTAGGCTCCTGACATTAAATTCCATGTTACATACGTTTTAACAAGCTTAGATATATTGGATTAGAAACTTGCTCAGTCAGCTACGATTGATAAATTGTTGCAGATATTTCGTAAACTAGGCAGCAGATGTCTCAACCATTGATTGAAACTACGTAACATATTTCCCAGATCGAAATAAATAACCTAGTTCAGCACCTAATAACGTGGAAACCATCTAATAAATATCATGATGATGTGCCAATAGTCCTAAATGTTCAAACACAATGATCATTTCCTTCGGCGCCGAAAAAACATCAGTGCAAATAATGGATTAATTATTTAATGTTCACGTTCAAAAAGCCTCATAAAAGAGGAGATAATAAAAAATGCTTCCATTCGCCCATTCTACCCAGGGTTCTCTTTATTTGTCGTTCAGCGATCGGCATAAGCGAGGCAGTGAAATTTAATGAGCCACTCATTCAGGTCAAGGCTTTTTAACTCCTAACTGAATGGCTGTCGCTGGTCCAAACTCACCAAATGTCATAAACATTCACGCAGGTACGAGCTGCGTAAAACCCCCTTCAGCCCTCACCCCATTGGAAATTTCTGTGCGGAAAATGACGGTCGCAAATCAAGCCTTCCATGAATAAAAATGGAGCACGTAGTCAATCAATTAAATTGAAGTCGAAATGCAGCGTCTAATCTCACAAATGCTCGTAGCGAGAACGTTCTCAGATTTCAGACCAAGTCGGCCTATGTTTGCTTGCTCTTTGAATTTTCCTTTTGCCAATTAAAACGTGCCCCGCTAGTGAATTCCTTGTGAATGCACGACTTGAATATTTTATGCCTGCAGCGGCTTGGAAAATTAATGTTGGGTGCAGTGCCCATTGTATTTTGGATTTAAGTTTGAAGAAATTCGGTCAAAATTTTAATGACATACAACGCTGTGCCAAGTAGTATCACAAAGTCTGTTCTGTTTGACGCGGTAAAAATGGAAGGCAATTTAAAAAAAAACTTTTAGCAAAATCGTTTTCAAACTTTGTGCCGTTTATAAATACAACCCGCATTGGGTCTGCAGGATATAAATAGCTTGATATCCTTTGAAATTCCGAAAACTTTTAAAGAAAAATATACATCGTAACGTACCGACGTTACGATGTATATTTTTCTTTAAAAGTTAACCGTTTAAGTGATAACCGTATCAGCACGACTAATTCCCTTAGGAACGACTTGAAAACCTGACATACATTACCTTCTTAATTACATTACGATTGTGAGGTTGCGTTGAATGCCTTAGGGGGTACATCAATACGTAGAATAGAATTCCTCAGGCCAAACCGCTAAGACCCAAACTGCGGCTTACCACAGACTAGACAAGTGCCGCTGGGACTCCCGTAACTTCGTACCCTATTATTCCACTATCTCACTGTCCACGTACGTGAGACCCTTATTTATTGACCCTGCCTTATGTACGAACATTTTTTCCTTTCTGTACCTAGTCGGGTTTCCCTGACGGTGCTGAATTTTTAAACTCGACCTCATTTAGTATTATTATTTAAGGAGGACCTTATTGTGGACGTGATAGATCTAAATTTTCTATCTTACTATAGTTACGTTGTGATTTGTATGGATTCTTCGGATACCTAGTTGGGATGGGAGTCATGTTGCTTTGAGCAATCAATGATACTTATTTATTTCCGTTACTGATACATTATAATTTGCTAAGGCAAGCCCTTAACTGATTTTTTAGGGTTCCGTACCCAAAGGGTAAAATCGTTAACCCTATTACTGAGGCTCCGCTGTCCGTCCGTCCGTCCATCCGTCCGTCTGTCACCAGGCTGTATCTCGGGAACCGTGATAGCTAGGGAGTTGAAATTTTCACAGATAATGTTATTTCGGTTGCCGCTATAACAACGAATACTAAAAAATGGAATAAAATAAATATTTAAGGGGGCTCCCATACAACAAACATGATTTCTTCCTCGTTTTTGCTCGATATTGATAACGGCAACAGGTAGATACTTGAAATATTCACAGAATATTTAATTATATATTGACTCTAAAAATAAATTATTAAATTAAAAAAAAAAATATTTAAGGGGGGCTCCCATACAACAACCGTGATTTGTATAGATAATTGTACGGAACCCTTCGTGCGCGAGTCCGACTCGCACTTGGCCGGTTTTATTTTATATTATTATTTATTTTTCGTAGTAAGAATAATATTACTAAAACACTGTTTTCTGAAAAACTATTTTTTATCCTGCCATTTAACAGAAGTTTCCAGACTTGTTGACACTGATAGGCCTCTTCGCACTTCCACGCTACTGGTTTCTTGCTTTCTTTTGTTTCAAACGTTCCTTTTATTTTTTTAAATCGTCCAATAACTTATCAGTGTTTAACGGGAATTTCGCTTAATAAATATTTGGCGAGAGAGAGAATTTGGTTTTGAATCACTACAGTAGGAACTGTAACGTATACTAATTTATAGAAATGGCTTTGAAAAATCCACATCAGAACGGAAGCAGCTGCTAGAAAATTCAGAGCGAAAGCGATCAATGAAAAGAATTCAGTAACGCGTCTACGCCGAGCTCCATTAGGCAAGAAGTGAACGTGAACAATGTAGATTCTAGCAGCTGAAAGGCATTTTCGTTAGGACTTATTGACAGGGATAGCTTAGCCCCGTATACTACTGTATTAGGGAACTCTGCAGCCGCAAACCTATGCCCTAGTTCCCAGGCAAGGCCGTGGCGTGTATTCGCATTGCGTCTCGTTAGAACTTGTATTCTGTTGTTCAAGTACATTTTATGTCACGGACGTGCGACCTATCTCTACGCTGTTATCGGGAAAACTAAGATACTTTTGCTACTTTATCGGACTGGTTTTGTTATGGGTAACAACGCTGTCTAATTTTGAGAATTGTCTCAATGTTTATTGGGATGGGAAGATCGTGCTTGTGTTTTCTTATAATTCGCAATCGTTTCTCTGAAGTACCTACCGTTCCATGATTCTACAGTCGAATTTTCGTAAAACAAACATCTCTCCGTTTAAATAGTTACACTTAACATAGGTATTACTTGACTTAATACCTTATATTAAAATTTTCGTTTCACGATAAAAGAATAATAAAGTAATAACTAAACTAAAACTAGAATAGAATAGACCCAAAGATTTTGACAGCATTTCTCGCAGTATAGCAGTGGGGTGAGGAAGCTGCCACTTCAAATATATTATTTGGTTTAACCGTAAGGTTGTAGGAGTATAACATTTTAGTATGTTTCGTCGAATCCTATAGTAATTAACAATTGCGAAGTTAGTACGTAACTTAGAATGGAGACTTGGTGTCTTACGGAATCTCATAACATGCAGCATTTGTGTTAAACTATAGTTCAAGTCAAATAGTTTGGAATCGAATACGAATGCATTCGGAGCGCCGCCGAGAACAAACCGCTGCAGAATACTATTTGTACACCTGGAATGGAACTGTTCGCGGTTACTTCGCCAGGAACAAACTTACAACAATTGTGAACGTTTCATATTGCCAGTATTATCCCAATATTATTACGAACTACCAAGTTACCAACCAACTACATCGTTAGACCAATCACAATGATTAATTATGTACAGTGTTTATCGGAACACTCTGTTTATTGGAATTGGAGCTCCGAATTGATCGCTTTCGAAAAGGTCGTTACGTTAATTAATAATGAATAGGGTAAGTGATGGAGTCTTACGAGTGTTATTGCGAGCATTACAGTTTGATAAAATGCGGTGAGAATAGAACTGTCGATTGACGCAATAAATTATCAACAGTGTTATTCCAAGTACAGTGTTAAAGATATTCAGTGCGATAAATAAGAGCGCGAAGTGTTATTGTATAACCGTTTCGGATGAGAGGATGCGCGACTGGCGTTTATCCGCTCGGCGGAGACGCTAGCGGGAGCGGTCGGAGCGAGCGGAAAGGGTGTCGGGCCGCGAGCGCGACGACTGGTGCCCGCACGAGGCGCGTCGGCATGCGCTGACGTGCCCGCGGCGCTGCGCGTGCTGCGGCGCGGCGCGATGCGCGCCCGGGCCCGGGCCTGACATGGAGGAGGGGGGCTACTGGCGGCCATCTTGCTCGACGCTGTCCCTGGCCGAGCACCATGGCAGCTCGACGCATCTGTGCGCGCGCCACGCCCCGCCCGCGCGCGCCGCCCACCGCCACCCGCCGCACCCCCACCACAGCCACGCGCACCCGCACGCGCACGCGCACGCGCACACGCACGCGCACCATCTGCCGCAAGCCGCGCACTCCTCGTGCCCCGTGCACAGTCCGTTCCGACAACCCACGCCCGAATATTGCGCGGCACATTCCCAGGTAACTCCCCACGAACGACGCTTTTTCCGTGTTCTTTAAAGGGCCATACCTTCGGTGGAATAGGTGACCCTGATCTGGAGAAACATGGTTGGTAACTTCCCTGATTTTCCATTTCTGGATCTCCTATACTGCTTGGAATATCTTACGCTTCAGTGTTTGTGCAAGACGGCCGAGCGACGTGGGAAGCGGGCGCGAACGATATCGGAAGCCAAGTCACGCTGTGGCAACATCTGCACCTAATTTATTACAAAGTAACAGCCCCAACAAACGGGGGTACATTTTCAATGGCAGCGATTTGCATCTTATGCTGTTATTATTGGCGTGATTTAATGTGGTTGAAGGGAACTGGGAGAAATGGCGTGCGATTTATGCGCCATTGATGTACTATGGGGACGCTAAAAGTCCATTATTAAAAGATGCATCGACTCTTTTTCGGAAAATGATTACATTGAATTTACCATTGCTAAATTACTTAAGATAATGAATTTTTACACTTCTGGTACGCTTTAGTCAGCTTGAATGTTATACATGTATTCGTTACAACCATATTGGCAGGTGTTCCTATTTATAAAAAGCAGGCCTTGCCTGTTTATTATTAAGATAAATAATGGTAATAACGCGTCATAATATTGCAGCTGCTCTTGATGGATGGTGTCTTGGTCCACAATACACATAATGGGCGTTATCGATTTGAGAAGCCAGTGCCTTGCAAAGGCTACCTCGCTCAAGTTTGTTTGTAAAAGAAATAGGGGGTGATCTGATAAACCAACGGTATTCTTTATTCCATAATCTTTTTATATAAGCTCTGTTTTATTTTATATAGTTCCGTTATCTTCATCATGTCTTACAATAACATAATAAGTATTACTTGCAGGTAAATAGGCTTTTATTAGTAGCAAATAATAGAAAGCAAATATTAAGTTACACATAGAATATGACACTTTAACACGATCGTAAAATTCAGACGATAACCTATAAATAAACAGATATTTCAAATTCTGAAAACTGTACTAAATCAGATACTAGTGTTTTCAAAAACCGAACTTTATTTGACTTGGATAATGTTTTATTAAATTAGGTAAGCGAAAATAAAAACGTAGTGTAAGTTAAGAACTATAAAACAACATTTTAATTGAATATAAGCTTTTAACTCCCTATTGCCCAACTACACACACATTATTCAATTTCTTTGAACATAAAGCTACCGTGAGACTCACTCATAGTGGAAAAATACGATCATGTCGATCATAGACGTGAGTTATCCTTTTTTTTCACTATTATGCAATTTCTGTACAAAAAACCCGTCCACACAAACTTTATTTCTGCCTGAAAATATAAAAGTCATGTGTTGCAAGAAGGAGTTAGGTAAGGTTGTAAGTTCATTGATATGGATGTCCTAAAAGTAACCCCTTAATCCATCAATTATTGAACATTTTAGCTGTAGGTAATTATTTTAATGTGAGTTAAGTCTAGGGTGAGTGAGTATTCACTACATAGGCAAGCATGCTCCATCGTAGGCCTCATCTTCGCTTTCCATCAGGCGTGATTATGGTCAAACGCAAGCCTATATTGTATAAAAAAAAAAATTAAGCAACGAAATAACTTAAATTTTTACCGACAAACGCCCACCACATTCCCAGCAGCAAATCTGTCCACGCCCACAGATAAAGCGCTAATACAAAATTCAGAAAACGCCATTTGAAATCAAATGGGGAATATCTTTAAAAAGCCATTTTATTTGACTGAATTACTTCGACTTAACATTTTCATGAATTTCTTCTGTGCACACGACAACGTCAATTGCGAAACCGAAATTGCTTTTTAGGGAATAGGGAGGGTGAAGGGCTTGAAGCGCTCGCCACAACTCACGTTGATGGCATAATAAAACAACAAATATAATAATTTAGAATGCCATTAACCTGTGTTGAATGTTCGGAAATTAAAATTCACGAGAATTACTTTGTGACTGTGAATTGCTTCGATAAAACAACTGTCACGCCAAGTTATTTACTCGAACGCCGAAGGCGGGTTATGTTTTTCGAGCGTATACAAGGTGTAATCGTTCGTGTGTCCAGGCGATTATTCCGTGATTATTACAGTTATCATTATCAAAAAACTGTGAACTGATATCGAAAGTAGGTTTGTTACCTAATGAGTAAAATGACATCATTAACTTTTTAAAAATAAAAATAAAAATTCCATAATTTTGACATCAAACACTCGCATACATAGAGCGTGTCATTGTGTCGCACAACAATGACGTCACTTCGAAAATTTTGTACTTACTAAGAAATAAATATTATTCTAGTAAAAGATAGTATATCAGCCACTGTCCGTCCACTGCTGGACGTAGGCCTCCCTCATATTGCGCCAACATTCGTGATCCTGGACTTCCCTCAAGCTCTCGTTGGGCTTAAGCTCACATAAGACATCATTTAAAACTAAATAACCAAACGGCTCAACTCACGCCAGTCAGCTCTAAAAATTTAACCATCTATTTTGCATTTAGATTTGCTTTAAATTGACCGATATTCAGATTCGTTACGTCCAAAGTTAGGTCCAATGATATCACGTACGAAGCGCTAGGTGAAAATTTAATGTGTGCCACTGCAGCCGTGCCGGTGGGAAATTAAACATCTAGGCTAGTAGGAAATCGGTGAAAAACCTTGCTTTAATGTGAAGTTAAAAGTAATAAAATAAGGTACAAAGAAATAGTACGACATGGAGTAGACGCTAAGACATCGTAACATTTCAGTCTAGCATTTTCCAAATTGGCCAGCGGACAAAAACGGCTTATCCCCGAAGGAATTTATGTCTGTTAAAACTCTTGAATTATTAATACGACGATGCAAATTACCGGAACCAAATTATATTATCACTCAGTGGACTTATTAACAACAAATTACGCAGTTATATTTTATAGGAGCATTTTGTGAAATGCTTTAATCTACTCCAAAATTACAGAAGATAAAATAAATTGAAATTCCGGAAAGCTCCACGGAATTAAGTTAATTTGATTTAGCGGCTCGATAATATCCGCGAGTTTGTTTTCCTGAAGTCTGGTTTTAAAAATAAATGTGATCTGTAATCATTTTAGAAAAATATGCCTTAAATTTATTTGCAACGGAGCACATATCTGTGATATTAAAATTTAAAATTCTTGGCACCATATTTGACAATGGCTACAACTTAAAATGATACCAAAAAGATGGAACTAGCTAGATCCATAAAAACCCTTACGTGGATAGGAGCCAAAACTTCACTCGAGATGAAGTATAAGCTTCTTATCTACTTACTGTAGCAGTCACTCTACTTTTAGTCTTAATATACTCCGCTATTAATTACCTTAGCACGTACCATTTTAATTTTAAAACCCACATTATGCCAGCACGTATTTGCACTAATATCATCTTTACTTGTAAGAAACTGCCATTTACTCTTTAGAATTCATTATTTACACTTACTTTATTTTTACCTACGTGTTTTATTTCGTCGGAAACTATTTTTCTACTTTTAGGCAGAAGCTAGTCGTTTAAAATAGTAAATTTACCTGGGATATGTTTTGCTTAGGGTGCCGTGGTCTAATTTTGTCCCCGGTTGTGGTTCACACAGTTCATGGCACAGTTTATTAACAAGCCTAGAAAATTCCCTCTGAATATTGGTCAATGAGCGTGGCAAGCTGTAGTGAAGTACACGCTTCATCAGACGTTACCGAGAGGCGTTTGTCAGCATAATTCCGCACACCAGAAGCCTTTTCGAGCCACTCAGTCTGCCTTTGTCTTGTCGCTGGTCATTCTACCCTTTCCACCTCGGATTTAATTTCTCTGCCTCCTGAATCAATACAAATTGTTCGGAACATTGCATCCTTAGAACTATGTCCAACTAATCTTAACTTAAATTCCGCTGTGGCTTCTTTGATTTGTTTATCGCTTTTAATTAACTTGGTGTATATCTCTGTGTTTTACCTTCGAGAAAAATTGAACAATATTTTCGCGTTGTGCTCGTCGTTTGCACTGCCATACGCCTAGTATTTTTATTATAATGCCTGAGTCACAACATAGCATAGCAACGTAGGATTTTAAACTTTTTAACAAGACGTATTCTAATGTCCGTATTTGCAAAAGATAAACATAGCGATTTGGGAAATGGGGAGCGGCGCAAGAAAGGGTAGGGATTGTTAGTGCGTTATTAAGTTTTATTTGCTAACCCCTGTCAAAAGTTACGTTAGTGGCTGTATCATACATTACTTTCCACCATATATTAGCATACCCTTAACCCAAGGAGGAAGGCGTTACTTACTGAATCTTGGATGATTGGTTTGGTGTAGGATTTCCGTCGCTAGATTTCTCGAAAAATCGTGAAAACTTTTATTTCGGAACCGTAAAATAAAATCATTTTGTTTCGTTGCTAATCTTCATTTTAGCGCACTAGTATGTACTTATATCTGCATGCCAGTTATCAGCGTTATTAGATTTACCATCAAGCGGGCCGTATGTTTCGCTTGTTACACCTATGTCATCGACGTAGTATAAAAATTACCTTGAAGAAAATTGACAACGCCGTTATTATTTACCTTACCTTATTTCTAGTTAGTTTCATTTCGTCAGAACACAATGGTATCCTCTAATTTACATTGTACCCCAACTTCTATTTGACTAAATACGCAATTTTGTCGCTTCAAAGACGTATGGAGGTGGGATCTTGTCTTAGTAATTATGGCAACCACTCAAAGCCTCTTCTCACAGTAGATTGGATGTAAGCCTTAATTTCTGAATTTGTCTTAGTTTCTTCTTACTAAGCGTGGTGCTCATCATCATTGTGTCTTTTTGTTGTTGTTACATGAATAATCTCGCTACGTATAAAAAGGCACTAATTATAGGTATGTGTTTATTAGTATAGAGACATGAAACATTGCTGGAGTGTTCATTTCTCAAAAATAATTTTGATAAGAATAACAGACGCTCACTGTGACGGGGTTCTATCAAGTGTCGCACATTGACTTGTACAATTGCTGCTGTGTGAGTTATAAACTTCGCGAGTTTTTCTAAATGGCTAAAATATAATATTTTTTCCTTTAAAGTCCCTGTGGCTCAGCCATTTTGAGCATTAATCGACAAATTATCAAAACTGCTCACAATATTTCGCGCAAATCACTTGAGGAATGTGACCTGTAAAGCAGAACAAGATATCTGAACGGACTTCCGATTTTGACCGAGCTGAAACGGAGACGCTTCACTCGCGCTTCGCGCTCTCTTTATCAATGAAGACTACGATATAATTTACTTGAAATTTCCATTTTATTATATTTTAGTTTTCTCTCATATCGTTAATTGCGATAAAAAATAGCAGAATTTTAATTAAACTGACAAACATCGTTCACACGAGAAAAACCGAGAGTACAGACCAGTATGTAATATCTAAGTCCAAAAATAAAACAAGCTACAAGAAACCAACATAATACACCTACATATAATGTAAAACATTTCCCCCTATTGTCAATTTAGATAAAGTTGACTAGGACGGCAGTATCAAGCCAGAGGGCAATAAATATACGTAATATCGTAAAAGAAAATGATGTGGCATTGACCCAGTATCCTTGATATCACCTCAACGTCGATCGCTAGCTGAATGAAATCAACCTCTTTGTCTCGCTAATGTGAAGCTAACGAAACCACTTCAGTCTTGATTCTGGGTATTACATTTTCCTTTTGTCGTAAAGCTAAATATTTTAGCCTGTCTTCATAGGTCTAACCCTTTTAATACTCTTAGAAGAGGAGCTTTGTGAAATAAGTCCTCACACCCATGATGATAACTTAAGTGCGAATTGTGCTAAGCTTAAGCTGAGATTGAAGCCAGTTTTAAGAGTGAATCATCACTTATCATCAATCATCGTTTATCATTTAATATCAAACTATCCGAAGTCTTGAATGAAATGTTTGCTTTAAGTATTTTTTTTTTCAAAAATGTACTTAACTAGATTTGACGCTTGATTTAGAGTTGGTCATCGTTATAGTAACTTAATTCAACTTAATCTAACTGTGTTGATGTTGAAAAATCAACGTATACGAAAAAATTTTTAATGAAGTGACAGGAATTGGACAAACAGCTGAACGTTCTATAAACAAATCATATTTTTTACAAGCTTTTATTTAGCTCACCTCGTTTGTTTTATTATTTATTATTAGGTATTTTTGGGTCAAGTGTTAGAAGTCGAATTTGACCCACTTCCAGTTGTCTGATTTACTTGAAATTTGGTATACTTATGTAGGTTGGATGACAATGCAAGTACAGTCAACAAAAAGTACAGTCAGCGAAAAAGCTTGTATTCAAAATGAAATTTTCGAAAAAAACTTAATTTCAGATTGACATTGAAAGCATATAAAAACTAAACTACAACAGTTGATCATTACAATACGATGAAGTAAAAAGTCATGGTAGCCTAGTGGTGGAACCTATGTCTTCTAAAGCAGAGGATCATGGCCCAAATCTAGGGCTCACACTGAGTTTTTCAGAATTCATGTGTCAAAGCACATTTAAAATTTACCATGAGCTTTACAGTGAAGGACATATATTATAAGGAAACCTGTACGAACTTGCAAAGCAATTCGATAGTGTATGTGTGAAGATCCCAATGCTCACTAAGCACGCGTGGGAACTGCAGCCTAAGCCTTCTTATTCTGAGAGGAGGCCTGCGGGCAGTGGAACGTAGGTATATGCATAGGCTGAAATATAATAATATTTTAATAATGTGTCATAAAGTACGAATATCAAAAGAACATATCAATTATTTACCTAGCGGATACTGACGTATCGTTTTATGTTCTTACGTCGACTGTTTCCTAGAAAGCACAGATCAAATACAATTTTGATTTTAATACAGTATGTCTGGATCCTTTGTTAACAGCCGAGGCAAATCTTGTCATATCGATTTCGTTACACGGGCTGTCAAAGCTTTTATCGCTATGTCGCCGTTATTAAACGTCCTTTGAAAACGTAACATAAAGTCCTTTTGTTTTGGGATAAATAAGAAATGAAAAGTCTCGCAATTACATTCTTGTTCTTACGAGTATAAATCGCTTTTACAGGAAAATGAGAGCGGAATAATTGTCAAAGAAAGACTGCCAATGTTTTAGCAACATGTTCAGCTAAACTATCAGCGTTTTTATGTTGACTTATCTGACAATGACGCTTCATTATCGTCATAATCAGGCGAAAGACGTAAGCTGATAAACAAATCCTTACCCCTTAGAACACCAAAATGAACGAAAACTGGTCATCTCCCAGCAACTCTGGTGATGTAGTTGGCCCACCCAGTAGTAGGCCTGCCAGCGCTTCGTATTCCGATTCGTGCTCGTCACTCAGGAACCTTTCTCCCTCGACAGTTATCTGTTCTTCAATCAGTGTGGTCTCCCATTGCCACTTCAAACAACTTCGAGATTTGTCTATGACTTTGGTTCTTCAGCGTTTTTCTGTAGCCCGGATTCTACCGCGTAAAGAAACTCCTAGCTCTCTCCATCTCGGTCTCTCTGCCGCTGAACCTCTGGAAAAGACCAACAGTCAATGGTTGCTGACCCGTAAATAATCCCTGGCGAAATGCACTGGTTGATTGAAGACTCGTCTTTAGGCGCTAATGATGATGCTCAAGTAGAAGCTATTCTTAAGTGAAATGCCCATGAATGCACAGAAAGCTCGTAAGTTTAATTAGTTTTTATGTCTTGTGAGTTGATTGCTCCCCCGGCGCCGCCGAAAGAATCTTTACTTCAGTACTTAGCTTGATTAGAAGGGCCTTTCTGTGATTTAAGTCAATTATTTCGTTTAAGTCACAATAACTCCGATAGATGAAATGTTCGATATTGAAAACACCTTCAAGCTTCGTACCTCAGTAACGATCTAAATGGAAATTAATTTTCCTTGAGCCAACGGCCCTCTAACAAAGTGTCTTATTTCATGACGAGAAAAGATGCAATTTTGTTACCCTACCTTGTTTATCTAAAAACTTCATTTCAAAAACGTTGTTACCATTAATGAAACAAGCAGTATAAATTGCTCAATATTCACCAAAAGTACGTTTTGTAAACAAACAACCGTTGACTTGTAGGTATATCCTGGTTCGTTTTAGCTGATTCTTCCCTCTCCATGGCAACGCCACAGGGTTCCAATCCCCTGTCTTATTGATTAATTGCTGAACACGTTATCCTGATAAACGGTCGGGGGCAAATTTTATATATCATCTTCTGGGCTACCTGAAATCTGCTTTAAAAGCGATTTAAGGCTTACTCAATAAGACGGTAGAGTTCTGGAACGTATTAAATTATCTTGAGCTATTAATTATCATTGAGTTAGCTTTTATTGGTGTTACTTTCAATTTATATTAAGAAAGGTTACTATTATGACTATTTATGACTATTGTACAGACTAATTCAAATGTATTGTTTTGTGTTCAAATAGTCAAAATGAAAAAGTAAACAGCAATGCTGTGTCATAAGCACGACAATAGCCTGTACGTGCCAGAATCATTGGTCTTTGTTATGTGGTAGATAACACAATAAAATATCCAAGCATAAAATTGCTACTGTATAGTTCTATGTCGTCGTGTTGTTGTAATATTATGATCTTGATCTCGTAAAATAAGGGGAATCTCATAATACGAGATGCGCGGCAGTATTAAATATTAAAATGAAGGGGATGCGAAATAGTAAGAAATAAAATAAGTTAAAAATGATCAGATTATATAACAGCGAACAAATAAATGTCTGTATCGCTACCGCTGAACCGCACTTGAACTGAATCGCAAAAGTAACGTCGTGGTACGAAATAGCGATGCAGTTCAGTTTAGAACCTAAACTGAATCGTATTAAGAGAGCGTGGTAGGCCTCCTGATACTGTTAATTCTGTAAGGTTGCAACAAGCCTTAGTTAGATTGTAGTGTGTAAGAGAGAAAGAAACATTGATTAAGAACATAGGTTAGAGCGAGATAGAAATAAATGAGTCGTTAAGATGGCTGTCGTTCGTTTTATTCGTCTTACATGGCGCTGAGGTAAAAAAATCTATTTAAAATAGATTTAGGCCTAAAAGTGAAAGTTAAAAGTAATTCGCAAATGTAACGAAGTGTTTGCTAACGTTGTAGCAAAAAAGAGGCAAACGTCATTGCCTGGTTCACGTTTATTTCAGTTTTTTACGTTACGCACGGCACGGCACAATTGCCACGCCACAGAACGATCGGAACAAGATGGATTCCCTAAATGAAAGCGATTTTGAGAAATTCAGCAACGTTGAATTAAAAAATGAATTACGTATAAGGTGCCTACAAGTGTCAGGAATAAAGCAAGATCTCATCAAGCGTATTATACAGGATAATATTGTGCGTTCCACGGACAGCGAAGCAATGGAAATACTCAAGGAGGAAAGATATAGAAGACAGTCTCAAGATTCAGAAATAGAAAATATGCAAAAAACAATTCAAGAACTAAAGAGTAAACTGACAAAAATCCCGAACCGTGAAAATACTGATCATGAGTTGGAACAAGGTATGTCTAATTTTGTGCATATTTCGCCAGGCTTTGAGAATTCTGCTGTAATTAACATCTTGTCGCAAATAGCCAGCACGCAAAATATGCTAGCAAGCCAACCTCCTTATCAAGTTTTTTCGACAAGCGATACAAGCAACGCTATACCGCTGTTCGCTGGCAATAAAATGGATAGTGCAAGTCATTGGATAAGTCAGGTTGAAAGAATAGGAAGCTTGGCTACTTGGACAAACAATTTAATGCTTGTGAATGCATCTATGAGGTTAAGGGGGCCTGCAAGTGACTGGCACAAGGCTATTGGCAAATATATTGATAGTTGGGATGATTGGAAGCAAAAATTGATTGATAGATTCAATATAAAAATGACATTTGCTGAATTCATTACATTTCAAGCACGGAGAGTATTAAGAACTACAGAAACTATTACTGAATATATTTATAACAAAAATGCTTTGTTTGAGAAGTCACCGACTAAAATATCAGATATGGATAGGGTGTCACTAATTTTGGAAGGAATTACAGATCAACGTTGGGCAATTCCATTAGCAACACACTGCTGTAAAACTGTTGAAGAAGTATTGAATCATGCGTCTGCATTGGACAACATAAGAAAAGTATTCCCAAGGGAAAGATTTAATAGTGCAGACAAGCCAAATGCTATAAACATAACATCAAAGTTCAGTGAGAAACGATACAGTAATTTCATACCAAAGTTTAATCCGGAGACGGATAAAGAAGAAAACCAGATATGTTATAGGTGCAGACAAAAGGGACATGTTTCATATAATTGTAAAATGTCTAGTGTGGAACAAAATATGCCATCTACAAGTAACAAAGATAACAGTAATATGCAAAACTTTAAGGGCAAGCCACAGGTAAGTTGTATACAAAATGATGAACCTAATGTTACATTGATTCCAGTTACAATAAATAATTCATTACAACTTGAAGCGCTTCCAGATTCGGGATCAGTAATAAGTATAATTGACAAAAACTACCTTCCAGAAGATACTCAAGTTCACCCATGGCAAAAAGGAAGTTTTAAGGCTGCAGGAAATTTAATAACACCAATAGGATGGTTCACAACACGCATACAGGTGGGTAAAATAGATTATATTATGCCCCAGATTGCTATTTGTGATAATTTACCTGTACCTATGATCATTGGAAAGGATTGGCAACTTGCAGTCTATGCCCGGATAATTTTTGACCCAGATGGCAAAGTTTGCATTATTACACCAACTCATACTGAACTATTCCCATCAATAACCAATAAAAGTAACTCATTAGCCTGCTGTGTAAACATAAAGAGAAATCACCCTATAATTTCTCAAGACTCAAAAGAAAAAATAATGAAACTTGTTGAAGAATATAACGATATTTTTAAAAATAGTTCTAATGATATTGGAAAGTTTCCAGATTTTGAATTAGAAATAAATTTGAAAAATGAAAAACCAATCACCTGTAAACCATATAGATTACCTGAACCAGAAAGGATATTTTTAAAAGAAACTATTGAAAAATGGCTAGAACAAAAAATATGTAGGTTATCAACCTCACCGTATGCTGCTCCAATGTTTGTAGTCCAACAACCATTTCATGAAACTACACCATATAGACCGGTGGTAGATTATTCAAAAACAATTAACCCCATTACCGTTTTAGATACTCAACCAATTGAGAGGATGGATGATATTGTAACAACTATATCACAGTTTTGCTACAAATTTAAATTGGATATTTTCCATGCATATCATAACATATGTATCAGAGAAGCAGACATTTTCAAAACAGCAGTGATTACTCAAGATTACCATGTTGAGTTTACCAGGGTAATGTTTGGGTTAGTTGGAGGACCAGCAATCATGTCAAAGGTAATTAAGTCGACATATGGCCAGTTATATAGCAATGGAGTAAGGGCATATTTTGATGACATCTGTGGAGGTACAAATTCAATAGAAGAGTTTGTTGAATTATTAAGAAAAGTTTTCCAAGTGACAAGAGAAAAAAAATTAAAACTGAACAAGGAAAAATGTATATTTATAGACACGGAAATACCATTATTTGGAAAAATTGTTGGGTACCAAGAAGAAAAAGTAGATCCAAAACGTACAGCTGCTGTAGAACAATATCAAACATTAAACACATTGACAGAAGTCAGATCTTTTCTCGGCTTTGCTGGAACGTTCAGAAAATACATTAAAAACTATGCCAGTGTTGCAAAACCACTTCAAGATATGCTGAAAAAAGTTAAATCCGAAGAAGAAATTACCGGAAACCAACCACACTACAAAAATAATAATATGAAAAAGAAAGTAACACTATCAGAGGAACAACAAAATTCATTTTTAGCGCTGAAAACATTAATTACTACATCTCCTGTCCTAGCAAATTTTCAACAAAATGCGGAAACCATTGTGGAAACAGACAGCAGTTATACAGGGATCGGAGCATGCCTGTTGCAAATACAAAATGGTGAGAAAAAAGTTATTGAATATGCAAGCAGAGGATTAAAGGATACAGAAACACGCTATCATATTAATGAGCTAGAAGTAACAGCAGTTTACTGGGCTATAGTGAGTAAATTCAGAACTTATTTACTAGGTAAGAAGTTTACCTTAATAACAGATAGTTACTCCACAGCATATATTATTAACAAAGCAAAATTAAACCGAAAATTTGCACGCTATGTAATAGATCTGGCACCTTTTGATTTTGTGCCAATACATAGACCAGGAAAACAAAATTTAATTGCAGACCATTTGTCTAGATATCCACTGAAAGATTTATGTATGATGGTGATTTGTACAAATACAGAAAAATTACAGTTGGCTCAAAGTAAGGACTCGTATATACAACAAATAATATTAAAGTTACAAAAAGAAGCGAATACCCAACATTTGAAACAAATTCATAATTGTTTTAAGGTTACAGATGGAATATTACTTCACATAAACACAGAAGAGATGGAAAATAAGGAAAAAATTGTTGTTCCACAAAGCTTACGCACAACAGTTCTAGGTATAGCACATGATGACAATGGTCATTTAGATTGTGACACAACACTCACAAAGTTGAAGACACGATATTGGTGGAAATCTATGAGGAAAGATGTTAAAGCATATACAAAGTCATGTTTAACTTGCTTGAAAACAAACAGACGTACCAAGTTCACTTATGGACTATTAAGTGGAAGACCTATCCCTGAAACTCCCATGCAGATAATATCGTCAGATCACATAGTTGCATTGCCTCCAACTGAATCAGGAAACACATACATTTTTGTTCATATTGATCACGCAACAAGATATATATTTGCCAAGCCAACATGTTCACTGTCAGCACAAGATGTAATACACACAATCGAAAATGATATTATTTACAGATATGGGCCACCTCTAACATACATATCAGACTGTGCTCCGTGCTTCACAAGTCAGTCAACACAAAATTTCTTTGCCAAGTATGGAATAGAACATTCACCAACAACCCCATACACAGCGAGCAGTAACGGGTTGGTGGAGAGAGCAAACGCCACGATAGTATCTACCTTGACAAAATTTGCACTGGAAAATCGTGAAGATTGGGATATGTTATTACCAAAAGTGACCCTAGCAATCAACACATCAAAACAAAAATCAACAGGTTTTTCACCTTTTTATTTATTGCATGGATATGAACCAAGAATTCCAACAAAAGAAATTCATTTTGGTACTATTACACAAGATATAGAGAGACATCACCAGTTAGACTTATTGTTAAATGCAAGAAAAGCAGCACAAGAGAATCTGAAGAAGATACAAATAATAAATAAACAAAGATTTGATTTATCAAGACTGCAACATGATTTTAAAAATGGAGAATATGTCATGTATGAATGGCACAAACCAACTGACACTAAGCTAACACCTAGATACAAAGGCCCTTACAAAATAATCAGAAAAATAGGTTCCGTATGCTATGAAATTGAAGACATAAGCAAACCTACAATCAAGAAAAAAGTACATGTTCAATATTTAAAACTTGTAGGTAGCCCTCATAATTTAGACTTAATTTCAGATATTTCAGCTCAGTGCAATAGCAGCAACAATCCAAGTTTAGATGATGTAACTAATAACAACCCGGATGATGATGATGACAGCTCGGACTCCAACAATGGCTTCACCGAAAATGACCAACCCCCTGGCGTGACGACGGCTACACTAGGCTCCACGGTACCATTTACAACCAGCAGAGGGCGCACCACTAACAAACCAAGGTCATATAAAGATTAAGTTTAAATACATACTATAAACTCATTATAAAAAAAAAAGAGTAATATTATCTGTGTTAAACTTTTTTATAAAGTAAATTCAAACAAATGTTGTTAATTAGTAAGTAGAAAACAACACATGTTAATATTTTTTTTTAAGAAGTCTGGTATAATATAACATGGTACTATAGCATGCAGTACCATACATTGTGCGATTGTTTTTTTTTTTTTTTTTTTTTTTTCTTCTCATTATTTACAGTAAAAGAAATAGTTAGTAAATTATAAACAAACACTAAGTTATTGATTGTTTGAAGTAGTTTGCAGGAACGGCAACAGATGTCGCTGTAATATATAGTCAAATAGTTTATAATACATAATGTGTAAAATGAATAAAAAAAAAAATAAGAATAATAATTAAAATTACTTGTCATTCCAGAACTAAATTAATAGTTTTAACAGTAAGCAGTGAAAGGAGGATAAAATAAATTACAAGCAATGTAAAAGCAAAAGTTTATTTCATGTATAATAAATAACATCAACAACATTGTTTATAAAATTTGAACAAGGGGCAAGTAAGGTTGTTAGTTTAATATCATTCATTCAGTTTGCAATAAAATTAATGTTAAAGCAAAATTTAATTTCATGTATGAGAACATCAATAACATTGTATAGGAAATTTTGAACAAAGATCAAGTAAGGCTGTTAGTTTAATATCATTCATTCAGTTTGCAATAAAAATAAGAATGTAATAAAAAAATAATAACAATGCAAACTATATTGTTCACTTTTAGATAGATTTTTGTAAATTAAAAAAGAAAAAAGCAACTATTTATAGATAACTTTAAATAATGTGTTTTCTTTGTTAATTTAAAGGGCATGTAAGGTTGCAACAAGCCTTAGTTAGATTGTAGTGTGTAAGAGAGAAAGAAACATTGATTAAGAACATAGGTTAGAGCGAGATAGAAATAAATGAGTCGTTAAGATGGCTGTCGTTCGTTTTATTCGTCTTACAATTCATTCAATACAAAAATGTATTAGTTTCAACTCGAAAATAATGTACATTAAAATCGTCAGTTAACGTTCCAAGAACAAAGTAAATAATACAGCGAAGAGGGATATATTAAAATGTCAGATGATAAGATATGAATAACAATAAATTGGTCCTCCACAAAACCTACCTATTCTCTTTCTTATTATGGTCTAGCTAGATGCAAACAAAGGAAATACAATCAGATCCTGCATGAAACAGCAAAAGATTAAAACAGTTCTGTTGGCAGTTTTATATAACTACAAACAGTTCCAATAACCACGCAATCTTAGCTATCTTAAATTCTTATAGTCATAAAACTCGAATCAACCTAATAATGTCTCAGTTTCTGATTGCATTTTGCCGTTGGTTACAGAGAAACTTGTACGGATTTTTGTTGCGATGATATTTCTTAATGTATATCTTTTATCAGCTGTTGTGTTAGGAGCTACAGCATTTCTGTCTTATGGTCACGATTATGTAAAAGACGGACGTAAGTTACTTTTATCTTTTACCAAACGTCTTAAGTTGTCAATCTCTGGTTTATCTTTACCCCGCCTATAACATGTTTTTTTACAAGATTCTTACTATTACGTTTGAAAAGGTCTTATGTAAGTTTTGTGTTCGAATCTTGCAAGTTAAATTTCACCCACTTCTAGGGACCGGATTGATTTGACATTTGGTCCGGATATCACAATGTATATAAAGCTTGGAAGTGCAATTGCTAACAAAAAAATATTAACGATTACCATGAATGCAGTCGAGCGCAATTAAAAAAGATAGATTCCTTGGAAAATTATACAATCTGACCAGCCCCCAATACCACAAACGTTACAAGTGCTATAATTCTAGCACACTTTACAAACAAAAAGGTGACAATTATGTAGTTAATTGACACTTTTTTATGAGAAAGTTAACAATTACGTCGATTTCTAGCAGTTGTAATTTTTGTGGTAAAGGGGTAGATTTCATTACTATTGATTGTAGATAAATAAAAATAAACCAGCTTCGGAATTCTAACCTAAAACAAGATTCTGATAAATTTACAACTTGGTACCTACAATTAACACGATAGAGTCCAAGCTGGCGCCATAATTAACTAAATCAATCCCAAAGGCTTTCATTAACGAATCCCTTTATTTTAATCACATTCCAGGTTCAGTTGATGGCCCCTTTCCATCGAGTCTAAGGAACATACCGTACTACTGTTACCAAGCACCCTCAAAAGGCCCATGTGGTCACATGTTCATGGCCTGGTTTTTCGATGTGGTCACAAGGAAGTGTTTGCCGATGTTCTATTCAGGATGCGGAGGGAATGAAAATAGATTTGAATCCAAAGCAGCTTGTAGTCGGGATTGTGAAAGGAGAGGACCTTTGTAGATTTGCTGAGGCTTCGGTCGAGCCAATGCTTTAAGCGTCTTTAGTCTATAAATAAACTGAGGAAGCAAAGTGTATTCTAGTGAAAGCACACATTTAATGAAAATAACTCAATCGTTCTTTTAAATCTAAGTATGGGTGGAGTTCAAAATGTTGGACACCTTAACGATGGTAATTAAATTTTGTATGAACATGGTTCGTTTCACAACCTTCTTCAGTTAGTTGTTTTCTATGACTAACTACTACGATTAACCGTGGTCCAACTTTTTGATCTTCACCAGTATGTGGCCAACGAATATTTATTAAAAAAATGTTGAATAAGACTTGCTATTTTTTATGGTGATGCACATGCTAAGAGACTTTCTTTCTCCTTGTCTGATTTAAATGAATAAATATGATTTTAACGGTTGTTATAAAGTTACTGGACAACAAAACAAAGTTTCTTCAATTGACACAATTCGTCTTGCTAATTCATTAAAGCTCGCTGTTCAAGTAAACAGTAAGAGATTGACAAATTAATCCAATCAACTTCCATTGATCTAACGTAAACAAGAACGAAATGATTCTCAAAATTTCTCTCGATACCGACTCTTTTGAACAAAACAAACTCACTGAATGGAAAGTAAATAATACCTGTAGAGTAATGGTGCGAGGTGAATAATTATTATGCTTTTGTTTCTACAGAGGTGCTGTAATGGGTGTATCGAACGTCCTCTTTGGGCCATTGTTTTTGGTCAGTAATTTTGTTGTGAGCATAATCCTCATCTTTCAAATTTATATCGTGTACTGTATACTGTTGTTTCCAATCAATTCAGACATGATTATTAACAGTAAATATTGTTGCTTTTATTATACCTACACCGTGTTATTTTTGATTTCCTTTAACTTTCAAGTCAACCGATCAAATAAAGTTAATTTCTCTAAAACACAAGTGTCTTAACTCTTTCTGTTAAAAGATCGTCAAGAATTAAGTTTAATTGATTATAAAATAAATAAATAAATAAATATCACGGGACAATTCACACCAATTGACCTAGTCCCAAAGTAAGCTAAGCAAAGCTTGTGTTATGGGTACTAGGCAACGGATAAACATACTTATATAGATAGATACATACTTAAATACATATTAAACACCCAAGACCCGAGAACAAACATTCGTATTTTTCATACAAATATCTGCCCCGACACGGGAATCGAACCAGGGACCTCAAGCTTCGTAGTCAGGTTCTCTAACAACTAGGCTATCCGGCCGTCTAAAATTACCGATTATGCGCGGTATATTTGTGTACAACTTACCTAAGCTGTGTTGTCGAGGTTAAAACACTGTCATATTAACATATTTTACACTAACTTCTTCTAACTTTAAAGGACTTTGTCAAATATTTGATTTGCCAAACTTTTGCACAACCAGAAAAATATAGTACAACTCAAAACAAGAGGACAACCTTACGTAATAGTACGTATTAAATTCGAGTATAAAGAAAGTAAGAAAGAAAAGAAACACTGTGCCGTAAAAAGCAAAAAGGGCCACTACAAACCGCAGCGCCAGTTTTCAGTAGGCCCCGTTAAGTAAAAAGCAAAAAGGGCCACTACAAACCGCAGCGCCAGTTTTCAGTAGGCCCCGTTAAGTAAAAAGCAAAAAGGGCCACTACAAACCGCAGCGCCAGTTTTCAGTAGGCCCCGTTAAGTAAAAAGCAAAAAGGGCCACTACAAACCGCAGCGCCAGTTTTCAGTAGGCCCCGTTAAGTAAAGACCTAAAAAGCAAAAAGGGCCACTACAAACCGCAGCGCCAGTTTTCAGTAGGCCCCGTTAAGTAAAGACCTAAAAAGACTAATTGTGCCGCGACAGCAGTTACGTCAAAGATTGTGTACAAGTATAAAACTTAATTACCAGGTATTTTCTGTCGACCTACCAAACCATTTGTCGAAGTTAAAGGATATCAAAATATACACGGTGTTGAAAGTACTTTCTGGTTTGACAATAAATTGAAAAATATGAAATAGGATCTATCTATAATATGTTTCAGATGTCTACTTAATAATTATTATTTTCTTTGCCCATTCGTTCGACGACGCTAAGTTATATTCATCTGAAAACTAAATTAGGTAATTGAAGAAATATAATATCGTTTCCCGTCCATTACAGTTATATCAAATATTTACTGAATCTTACAAAACGGGATACAGAACGTAAAGAATCTCATTCGTCCGTAACGAAATATAAATAAACAAACAGATATCCTTTCATTTCGTTGCCCACGCACCAAAGGCCCCGGGGTATTTCAAACTCCTTATCGAATGACATTAATGCAGATATTTTGGTTCAACTTCAACTTTCAACTCTTGATTCCCCTCAAGGGTAAACGTGGGACAATAGGCCGCCAAACCGCGGAACTTTTGGCGCCAGCATTGCGAATCATTAGCCAAACGGAACGGAGTTAATGGCTGTCCAATTGACCAATTAACTAGTAGATTTACTACTGAGCAATCTTAAATAGAATCCCACTACACTAGTCTGTATATATAAAAGGGAACCGTTACTGACTGAACGATCTATCAACACAGCTCAAACTATGACATGAGTACCCGGTAAGAAAGTAATTTACAGAATACACCTCCTAAGGGGATGAAACTTGAGCCTAAAGTTTATGGAGAAATAGAGTAAAATTTGCTATCACGAATTTACCGCGAGTGAGGCCACAGGCAAAAGCTAGTTCAATATTATAAACGTAACAGTTTGTATGGATGAATGTGTGGATGTTCGTTACTCTTTCACACGAAAAGGGTTTGACGAATTCCGATGTGACATTGCATGCAGACAGTTTATAAGGTGGATTAACATATAGGATAATTATCCCGGAAAATTAGATATATCCCGCGGGAAAGCAATAGCCGGATTCTTCGCAGATGGAGTCCCTGGAAACAGCCAGAAGGTGCATAATTTTACGTGTTTTGGATTCTTTCTACAAAAGATAGCACTTTATTTCAAAATTGTATGCATTGCCAACTGTAGCTACCATATGCTAGACATTCTAATGTTTAAAATGAACTAGGTACAGACTTTTGCTTCGCTACCATACGAACAATAAATCACATGTGTCGAGTAGCAAAGTAAAACGTCCATCATCATTATTTCAGCCGAAAGACGTCCACTGCTGAACACAGATTAAAAAAATCTCCCCAAGGTTCGAAAAACAGACCGGTCCTGGGCCATCCGCATCCAACGCGTTCCCCTAACCTTAACCAGGTCGTCACTCCATCTTGTTGGAGGCCTACCTACACTGCGTCTTCCAGTCAATAGATGTCATTCGAGCACCTTTTGGCCCCATCAGCCATCAGTGCTACGAGCGATGTGCCTTGCCCACTGCCACTTGAGTCTGGCGATTCTTTAAGCTATGTTGATCACTTTAGTTCTTGTTTTAATAAAACGTTGTAGTACATTAATATGGATCTGCACAAAGAAAAGCCTGAAAGAATTAATTTTAATAAAATTTTCTTCTGGTGCGCCAGAACGGACTTTTTCGTTTAAAAAAAACGTAAAGTTACTTGCCTCTATCGGTATATTTTAAATAATTAATATTTTGTAAAGATCTGGCGTAGTTAGCCGTGGGTATAATTGGATGTATACTGGCTTAATAGGGACATAAAATTCGGTATTGTAAACTTCCC
Source organism: Archips crataeganus (assembly GCA_947859365.1). NCBI lineage: Eukaryota > Metazoa > Arthropoda > Insecta > Lepidoptera > Tortricidae > Archips > Archips crataeganus. The sequence continues at coordinate 16,413,929 of OX402054.1, forward strand.
TTAACTCGTGACCTTTACTGTACAACCTTGGTTTGAATTCTCGTCTTGCTCAAACACTTTCAAAATTACAGGGCCGTGTTTACCAACGGCTAACTAACCAAATTTAGCTACGTAATAAGCAGCTACCCTACCTGCTGATATGAATCTAGCGAAGTTTCTCGGTCTGCCGAAACATTATTTGATTTCGACATTTTGTCGAAAGCTACGTGAAATCAACAGTTTTTGATTTAAATTTGTACGTTGAAGTGTCTTTCTTTTTGACTGGATAAAATATGTTGTTATTTAACAAAACGCTTCATCTTTTGTAATGCGGACTGCTAAGGAATGGAATGCGCTACCGTCGTCTCCTTTTCCGGATTTTAGTTAGGTTTAGAGCTATTCAAGGGCAGAGTGAGAACAAGAACATCTTTGGCCTATGTCTTATCTGCACGTACCATTGGGTGAGAGTTCAATCAGTAGTCAAATTTAAATAAGAAATAAAGTATTCTTGATAATTTAACAGTTCAAAATATGGTAAGTACGATAAACTTAACTCGATATAAAATAAAATCCGAACATAGGTAAAACGTGGACTGTATTGTATTACTGTTTTTTGTATTAATTTTTTTGCAAATTTTCTGTCAATATCATCGCGCGGGAGGGTTCCCTTTGAATATTTTTCTGCCTCCGAATATCCTGGTCTTATCCGAGATTTTGGACGTTCATTACGTTTCATTTGAGAGTGGTAAGAAATTTTCTATTACGAACGCTGGTAAGCCTGGTATAACCAAAAGACGACACTTTGAGTCAAAATAACTAATAGATGAATTGAAATGTGGATATAACTAATAAAAAATATGTACTCGCGACTTCACTCGGCTGAACAGTTAGGTCTACTACATAGATTTTACTAAAATCTCAAAAACAACATCGTACCTAATCTTCGTTCCCGTTGTATGAAGAACATCGTGCAAAATATGTCGCTAGACTTAGCTAATCTATCGACTATGCTCTAATATTTGTATCTACTAGTATAGCAAATTGGACATTTTCCTCCAATTTTCTCTATGAATTTTAGCGATAGAGCAAATTGAACTGTTTTTCTCTAATTTGTGTGTTTATTTCTAACGATAGAGCAAATCGGAGGAAATTAGTTCGATTTGCCCTACTAGTTAGAAAGCTTACAGCAAATCCAACTTTTTATCTCCAATTTGCTCTACTAGTTAATGAAATAAATAGAAATAACGGTTACGTTCATACTAATAAACGGCTTTAGCTTTCCAAGTAGTAGGGCAAATATAACTGTTTTCCTTTAATTTTCAGTATAGCAAAGTGGAGAAATATATTACAATTTGCTCTGTCGCTAAAACTTGTAGAGCAAATTGGAGGAAAATATCTAATTTGCTATACTAGTAGATTTTTTTTTTTTTTTTTTTTTTTTTATGATATAGGGGGCAAACGAGCAGACGGATCGCCTGATGGTAAACGATTACCGTCGCCCATGGACACCTGCGACACCAAAAGAGTCACAAGTGCGTTGCCGGCCTTTTAGGTGGGAGTACGCTCTTTTTTTGAAAGCTTGAAGGTCATATCGGTCCGGGAATACCGCAGCAGGAACCTCATTCCAGAGCTTTGCTGTGCGAGGCAGGAAATTTCTGGAAAAACGCACAGTAGAAGACAACCAACCATCCAGATGGTGAGGATGGAAGTGTTGTCGCGTAGGGCGGTGGCGGAAGGATGCGGCAGGGATCAACCCGAATAACTCCTCGGAGCACTCTCCGTTGTACATGCGATAGAAGATGCACAGTGAAGCTACATCTCTACGCAGCGCCAAGGAATCAAGCCCATCAGAAGTTCGTTGGCAGCCGACTATTCGAGTCGCTCTCCGTTGTATGCGATCCAGAGGGAGAAGCTGGTACCGGGGAGCCCCCGCCCACAGATGAGAGCAGTATTCCATATGTGGGCGAACCTGCGCCTTATAAAGCTGAAGGCGGTGGGCTGGAGTGAAATACCGTCTCGATCTGTTGAGCACGCCGAGCTTCTTCGAGGCTAATTTAGCCTTACTCTCCAAGTGGTCGCGGAACTGGACTTCACTCGAGATGTCAATACCAAGGATTCCGATACTGGCTGTGGTAGCAAGGGGAGTGCCTTCGAAAAGAGGTGACGCGACAAACGCAGACTTTTTTGCGGTAAACGCGCAAACCTGTGTCTTAGTGGGGTTAAAACGGACTAAATTAAGTCGACCCCATTCTGAAACTTCTTTTAGGGAAGTCTCAATTTCAGACACAAGTTTATTTCGGCACTCTATAACGTTTTCCCGAGAAATACCGGCGCGGCCGGTGTAAGAGGCATCAACCGTACTATCATCCGCATAACAGTGAATGCCGCCGGATGGCAGCATATCATTGACATGCAGAAGGAAGAGCGTAGGCGATAGCACACAGCCTTGAGGGACACCAGCATTCACAGACATGGAATCAGAGCATGCACCGTCAACTACAACCTTTATGCTTCTGTCCGTTAGGAAGCTGCTGATCCATCCGCATAATTTCTCAGGAAGCCCAAAGGACGGAAGTTTTGAGAGGAGCGCTTTGTGCCAAACCCGATCGAAGGCCTTCGCCACATCTAAACTAACAGCCAATGCTTCACCCTTTGTCTCAATCGCCTGTGCCCAACGATGTGTTAGGTAAACCAGTAGATCGCCGGCCGAGCGGCCGCTACGGAAACCATATTGACGGTCACTGAGCAATTGTCGGTCCTCAAGGTATCGAAGGAGCTGGCGGTTGATAACGGACTCCATTATCTTAGAGAACAGGGGAGTTATGGCTATTGGCCTATAGGTAGATGGATTAGAGCGGTCACCTTTTTTAGGGATCGGGTGGACCAGAGCAGACTTCCATGAGAACGGGACTACGCCAGAAGAGTAGGAGAGCCGAAAAAGACGCGTTAAAACCGGAGCCAACTCAGGAGCGCACATCTTCAACACTACCGGAGGGATCGTAGAGCATAGTGAATAGATTCGTTTTGCGGTTAAAGCTTTAAAAAATTATCTGCCTATAACGGAATAAAAATTGTATTATGTTTTGTTACCAAGATTTAAGTACATATGTATATTATAAAATCAATTTTTATCACGCTGTTTTAGCGTGATAGAGTAACAAATACACTCGCACTCAGAAACTTTCAAAATTATAATTTTAGTAGGACACGATTACCGATTAGTAGAATCACAATCCTGTACGCGGAGTTTTAGTCTCACAGTTGGTACGCATTTCGAGCTCAAATGAATAAAGGAAAGGAAGGAAGGTTTATTTGCTTAAATACATAACATGTGCTGTTATATTTATTAATCGTTATTAACTGCTGAAATCTTTATTTGTAGAACACTGTCGTAGAGTTTATCGACACTAATTTGAAAAAGCTTATTATGTCTACTAATCATTTGTAAAACTGTAAAACTTAACGTTGAAGCAATTTCAAAGCAGAAATCAAGACTCACTTTGTGTTGTTTTTTATTTTATTTTTGCGATAGTGTGTTTGTTTGCTTGTTTGTCCTTTTTTCACGTCGAAACTGAGCGATTGACCGTCGTGAATTATGTGTGGACATAGTTGAAGGGCTGGAGAGTGACATAGGCTACTTTTCACTAATTACTTTTGACTAATTTTTAAAAATCTCATTCATTCATTCATTCTCATTCCGGCAGGAAAATACGTTTTGATTTACTTCAGCGGCATCAACTAATATATTATAACTCTTATTTATTTTATCACTTTTTTAAGTAACATATTTTAACATTAATCTTGTTTTTGCTCTTAACGAATATTTAAATAATACGTCTCTCTAAGCTCTTAAAATAAAATGTGGACTACGAATTTAGTTAAATTTTCACTCAACTTAATTGCGCGTGGAAAAATGTTGACGCGGAATTTCATCAAGTTGAACATATCCCTTGCTTTTTGAGTGGAAAGATTTTACAGACGATGCACTCTTGGGTTGAGAGGTAAAATTAGTCTTGCTGGTTGTTTTTAGGGCTACCGCGAAAAGAACAAGAAACCTTTACCTATAGGATCTCTTCGTTATCCGTGTGTTTGCCTTTAAATGTGTCGAGGCCCTTTTTACCTTTAACTAATGAAGGTACCAAGTTGAAATTGTAATGATTTCTTCCTGTAATTGCGACTTGTAACGTACTGCATGATTAAGAATCTTTGATAGATCCGATACATGTCAGACGATTATCCGATATTAGTTATTCGGTGTTTTGCATTAAATATTTGAATCCTGTGGAAGTTTTCCATTCAAAATCATTCTTCCTTTAACTTACAGCCTGGATTTCTTGTTATACGTTTAAAGACGACCGCGGGTGGCTAAGCCTGAAGTGTCTCCGCACGATTTTCCCACCCTGATTTACCGCCACTCTAATGAATACTGTGGTGCGAGGAAAGGTACGATGTGGTACGCAATAGTAAGTACGCATTTGGTTTAGAATTACGCGTTTTTAGCAGGAAATAATAAAGGACTTGCAATAACTACACAGTCCGCTTACATGAAGTCAGTCAGGAAAATATTGCATTACATTTTTACAAAACATTAGTGTGCGAAGTTCTATTTGCGATATATTTGCATTCTTTGAATAATTAGAACCGTCTCAAATCGTTCTTGATTTCAAAACAGGTTTATGTTTTAGTCTGTCCATGATCAAATAAAGTAAACCTTTCAAACTGTTATTATTGCTCGTATCACAAAGCTACCTCAGGACTAAATACACATTGCAATTTTAAACTACTGAAACGAGAAATGTATTTGTTGATGACTTTATAATTAAGTAGGTATAGCCTCTCGAGACACAAAGCTCATTTTGAAACCCACGCAAATCAAATACTCGAAGTATCTCAGAAATTTTCCGAACAATTACTTAGTCTAAGACTAGTTTTAAGAGATTGTTTTCTTCAATAATTGAAGCATTACAATTTATCTTCGACCCTTATATTTCAAACCATAGACAAGATAAACGCATTCTTGGAGAAAAGTTCAGAGTATATCTGAACATCCTCGACGCCTGTTCTTTATTCATCATACCAATACTTCTTTATTACATGGACTTCAGCGAAGAGCTCAACTCTTCAATATAATTCCAGCATGACCGTCTCAAATGTGTCTATATTCTCGAATTATGTTTAGGATTTGTAGATATTCGTCTTCTCTTAGCAGCCTTTTCACTGTTGATTTTAGGCCACGTTTCACAAATTCTCGCAGCCTCATCCTGACGCTGTGACCCACTTCTGTGCTCATTAACGTGTGGCCATGCGGCGTCCGTGCCACAATGCAATGGTTTACTTATTCAATGCTACGGGGTTTTGGTTAAAAAACAGAACATTTCGAGAATCCACGATGAGGGGTTAACCACTTGTGCTTTTGTAAAGCGTTTAAACTGATGCTATTAACTATACTCTGTCTATTTAACAGAGTTAGTACTAGAAAACAGAGAATGCACGTAATTGGTCAGCGATAAGGACGATGCACCGGCACATACGTCCCACTGCAGGGCACATATTTAATTATTATTATCTACTACTTTAAATTACATAATTATGATTAATACATGAATAAACATGACATGCCTCATGAGGTGAGGTGAGGTGAGAAGTGCCTCTAAATACAAACAAAAATCACGAGAAATATTACGAATATTCCAACAAACGGCATGTAAGCCGAGCCCGCCATCGACATGCGATTGTTGACGTCCACTGACAGTTTCTTGTCCCTTTCATTTGCATACAAAAGTGCAACAGAGAGAACGCTTTGCTAACTCTGTTAAATAGACAGGGTATAGATCTTCTTCTGACGCGCTCGGGAGTCACTATCGCATTCACCATGTTTTTCTGTCAAATGGCATAGGATGAAGGTAAAAAAATATGGTTGGTATGGTATGAGTTACAAATGTTACAATTGACAAAATAGTACTCTAGAAATTGGGAACAATAATATCTAGTTAAGTTTAAGATACTTGTCATAACATGACCGGCGTTATGAAATGGGATGAAAAAGATAAATTTGAAAGAACAGGATAAAGTTCGACCAAAACTGCGTCGACCAAAAAAAAGAGTGAACCATAGAAATGTGTATCTGGTTGAATGTGATAAAGAAAAGGAAGAGAATAACAACGTTTCCAATTGTTACTACTACTCTCTTTAATTTTCTGGCGATACAGACAAAAGTCAGCTTTGTCTTTTAAAAAACTAAATGTTTAGTAGTCGTATAGCTTGTCTTATTTAAAATGACGCGCCCCACCACCGCATTTGACATACAGGATTTGAAATCCTGTATGTCAAATGCGGTGGTGGGGCGCGTCATTTTAAATTAGACAAGCTCTGCCCACTGTTAAAATAGTAGTAACAGTTTGTCATTGTGGAATACTTACAACTTATTATGTTTAGTTATAATTGGGTAGACTGAAAACTCTTGTTTCTCTTACGTGGTATTAAAGCAGCTCATCTTAAACTACTCTTTACGTAGGCTATGAATGTAATGTAAACTTGCCTGGGGCTTGTTTCTGCAAATATAAACTGAAGTATGCGCGTGGGAAGGCTTTTAGTAGGCGGAGGCTTACGTGCTATTTTAATATCTAATATACTTAACACGTATAAAAGTATCAACATCATTATGTGTAATTCATCAAGGTCTGGATGTAGCTCTGAGGTTTTGGACACATTCTGAAACTTACTACTAACTTGATTGTTTCATAAAAATGTATGAGAATTGAATGTTTATTTATTTGTGAAACTTTTTTTATGCATTTCATTACCAAACTTTGTATAGTATACATTTTTCTTGTAAAGTAGCACAAATAAGTATTTAAGATTGGAAGAATTTGCCCAGTATTGGATTCGAAAAAGGTTAAATTCTGGCTAACTGACTCAGAATCAGAGTATGGATTGGAGTTTGGATTGTTGTTTGGATTGTGAATCCGAAATACTAGGGGCGTTCAATAAAATGTGAGAATGAGTATGTTATAAACAACTTTTACTAAATGTCATTTTATTTTTCGACATAGTCACCTTTTAGCATAATACACTTAGTAAATCTTTTTTCTAAACTTAAAATTCCATTTTTAAAAAAGGTCTCATCTTGAGTACTTAAAAAATCTTGTACTGCAGCGACTACCGCGTCGTCGTCTTCAAATTTCTGGCCTCTCAGGTATTGTTTCAATCTCGGAAATAGGTAGAAATCACTGGGAGCGAGATCTGGTGAATACGGAGGATGCTTAAGGATATCGAACCCAGCATCACGAATTGCAGCCATTGCAACGGTGGACTTGTGTGCCGGGGCATTGTCCTGGTGGAACAGCACAACTTTCGAGATTTTACCTCGCCGTTTTTCGCGGATCTCATTGCGCAATGTTGCTATTTGTTTGGCGTATAAAGTGCCCGTAATAGTGGCTCCATGCTTGAGATACTCAATCATTAATACCCCTTTACCATCCCAAAAAACAGACCCATGACCTTACCGGCAGATGGGCTCACCTTGAATTTCTTCGGAGTTGGAGATGATGGCCTTTTCCATGTCATAGACTGCAGTTTCGTTTCAGGGTCGTAACGATGGAGCCATGTTTCGTCCATTGTTATAAATCGCGCCAAAAAAAGTTCCCGGTCTTGCTGCATCAGGTTCAAAGCTTCTTGACAAGTCTCTAGTCTAGTTTGTTTTTGCGTGTCAGTAAGCATTCTTGGTACCCAACGCGCAGATACCTTTTTCATACCCAAGCGTTCATGTAAAATATTATGCACGCTCCCCGTTGAAATCTTTACATTTTCAGCAATAAAACGAACTGTGACACAACGATCCGCCAAAACTGAGTTTTCGACTTTTTTCACAATTTCTTCAGTTACTGCTGTAGTAGGGCGTCCGGAGCGGGGGTCGTCCATTGTCGATGTTCTTCCACGTCTAAATTCGGCGCACCAACGTGCGACTGTCGAATACGGAGGAGCATTAGACCCTTAAGTGTCCCGCAAATCCAAATTGACTTGGTCCGTAGAAAAATTTTTCAAATACAAGTATTTGATAACGGCGCGCAGTTCAATTTTCTCCATTTTCGCTAACGTACTCAATAGCATTGCAAAGAAATTACTGTATATTTTTTTAAACAAAAGACAGTTAGTTTTTTTTTTCATAGCAATCAGCTAGATAGATTAGCTTTAACGGCCAGTATTTAATTTCGTAATATTAAAAGAGTTTGCATCTCATTCTCACTTTATATTGAACGCCCCTCGTAGTAGTAGGTGGACTGGGCCAGTTTGACGGAATGACTCCTGTTGACATTATTCAGAATTTTTAATTATGATTTACAAATGTTTCCAATAATTCATCCACGTCTAAAGAGTGCCGCGTCAAAGGCATGTCTACATTTTTAATTAAAAATCCCTATGAAAATCCTTGCACGAGTGCTCAGTCAAACTAACCCGACCATTGAAACCACTTTTTACTAACCACTTAAAAACAAAGCTTCAAAATCCGGTCTTAAAGTGGGTACTGCTTTAATTTATTCTTGAATTTCTCCAAGATGAAACGCTTCATCGTAGGGAATGTTATTAAAGTCTGGAATTACTCTCGTTTACGTCTCGCATGTATCTAGAACCAAGTTTCTAGCAAGTTCTAAGAAACAAGACCTTGTTAGCATACAAGTTAAATTTATTTGTCCTAACTTGTCACGTTCTTCATTAAGCAAGTTATCATTCGTATTAATAGTTATTGTTCTTGAAGTATTAAAAGGCTTGTCTTCAATTAGTAATGCTCTTTTGTTCACCATGTCATTGACGTCATAATCTATGTGTCAATTATTATTACCTTTATACATATAATTCTACTGTACGTGTGTGTCACTGAACTCCTCCTAAACGGCTGGACCGATTTTAATGAAATTTTTGTATGCGTTTGAGTGGCGCCCTGGATGGTTTAGTTGGATTCACAAATCAGCCCGGCAGATGGCGCTGCAGTCGGTATCTAGGTTCATGCAGGACAACGTCTGTCGGCTCCGCTAGAGTCCTCATATTATACAAAATTAATTATTCTCATTCTCACTTGATTCTCATTTGCGTTTTACTTTGGTTTATAGTGTAACCATAACCAATGTGTATAAATTACTTTACCACATCTTCACTTCGTTTTGAATCTGAGTGTAAATAATTTAACAAGCATATTTGTGTACTAAAACGTTTAGTTAGAAAAAGAGGTGTATTCTGCTACATTGCACTCTTCAAATCATAAAATAAAATGAGCGCCGCAGTAGCAACAGATGGAACAGCAAGGGAAATGTAGTAAAGCCACTCGGTATTGTAAGATCGCACAGTTTGCGAAATAGAAACCTTTTCGGAGTAAACTGTTTGGGGTAGAAAATAACATTGCTACAATGATCACAAATGTTCCCGTTGGGACCGCACGGTTGTATGCAAATATATGCTAATGTCAAGGAAACTGGAATATTTTTATTGCTGTATAAATAGTTTCGGATCGGGGATGTTTGATAAAATAATTTTGGGCGCTAGGTATAAAGGAGTTTAAGCTTATTAATATTAAATAGAGACAACGATAAAGTAGAGAGCTGTAGTCTGACGACAGCTATATTATATATTTTATTGATGTTTAGCGGAGCGGAGACGTCTATATTGGAACAATCACATTACAAGATTAGCTGGAAAATTGAAATAGAAAATTTGATTTAAATTAATCCAGAAACTGATATATTTGTTAGAGTAGGTAAGACTCAAAACATAGTTATCTAGTGTTACTATATCTTTGACTCTTACTTGCGAGTTGAAAATAACAATTTTGGTTTTGCTATACCTACTAATTATTTTATCCCATTCAAATACATCACAATTATGTTATTTAAATATAGACGTGGCATCTTGTGTCCTAGAGCATTTCATTTTGACGCAGAAGTGCTCATTAAGCAAGTCTTTTCATTTGTTAAATTGATTATTACTTTGTGATGAATCACAGCTTTTGAAAAACTATTACTGTTACTATTAGGCCTAATAATGGTTTAGTTAGACCGTCCAGTTCAGAAAGATGGACCCAATTATACGCCAAATCGGAACCAACTTGTTGCTTAATATCTTATAAAGCACAAGGTAATGCTGAATTCTACAATATGTAATCTACTCGTATATTATCTTTCTGGAATGGAGGTCTATCTCGAACTTGGTTCTCGTTTTATATCAAAAAAAACCTTGAAAGATCAGTCGACATCAGCAAAAATGTTACCTCGGTGAAATTCTCGCAAACTCTTTTCAGGACGAAGTTCCATACCACCATAACTGGACGCAAACGTGAATTCTTATTCGTGAAACGACTGAACCTCCCGGCTTGTATGGAAATACCTACTGAAACTGAAATAATGATGCTTGAATTCATAATTTATCTGGACCTTCAAGGTTTTTTGTTTGTATTTGTGTGCGTGTATTACCTGTGTTTCTATTAATAAATTATATATTTCAGCTATTTAGAAGCTTGTTATATGAATGTGTTTTTTTCAATACTTTTGTTATTGCTCGCCGTTTTACATTTGAACGTAACGTGAATTTATCGTTTGTTGCAGGTAATGGCGCGTAAAATTTCTTACTGGCGCAAATGAGACGGTGATGTATGGAATTGTTTATCTTGAGGATGCTTGTTTAATACCTTTTTTACGATTACCATATCCTGGAGGACACGTTTTATGGTAGAAGCCTGAAGGTTACTAAACAACACGCTATAATGTTCTAACAACTATAGTCGGATGGGCTCAGTCATAATATTCAGCTTGCAAAACTCGTGACTTGAAGTTTAAAGAGCGGTTTTTAGATTTCTAAAATAATACGTTTCAATTGATGATCGATATTGATCCATTGTAGCGAACAGAAGCCTGAACGAACACTACTCTTTGTCTTCGGGTGTTACTCGGGCACGACTTTAAATGACAAAATCCAGATCAACTACGACGATGTTTGACAATTTGATTTATGCAAAGTAGGTACACAGTAATTATACAGGGTGGATCTGGGGCGGTTTAATGAGTTCCAGTCAAACTGTACGTTTTTTTTTTTTTTTTTTTTTTTTTTTTTATTATTCATTGATCTATTTATTATAAAATAAGGTATAAAAACAGGGACTAAGTATAAAATTAACATAACTAAAACTAACTTAAAATAGCTAAACAGAAATTAAACTGTACGTTGTTATTCAAAACCGCATTTCGGTGTATTAAGGCGAGTTTGAATTCGCAAGCGATTAATGTGGTGTGCTAAATCCTATTGTGCGAGGGTATAATAGGACTCCCTACAACATACGGCGTAATCCGATTGAACGTATTGTTATAGAATTTATTGGAGTTTGCTAGCAAAACGTCAATACCACGTTATCCCATGCGAGAGTTACTCGTTTTTTTCATTATTCATAAAACAAAAGAAGACTGCGTAATTATTGACTTTGATATACCAGTTACTTCAAGCTATCACATTGCATATTTCCGTCATTGGTAAATGTCCGTCATTTTCTATATTATTTATCTAAAATCACATTTCTTCATCCTCATTTACAAGCTTTTATTACAAGCTTTTATATAACTTGCAATGTATGTATGTATGTATGTATGTATGTATGTATGTACGGGTCAAATCGCGCAACTCGAATTTGCGCCGCTTCCAGTGGTCGGATTCACTTGAAATTTGGTATACTTATGTAAGTTGGATGACAATGCAAGTACAGTCAACAAAAAGTACAAAAACTTTTTTTACTTGCCCTGTTTGTTTGGGTCAAATCTTGGAAGTCGATTTTAATCCACTTCCAGTGATCGGATTGACTTGAAATTTGGTATACTTATGTAGGTTGGATGACATTGCATGTACCGTTGAAATAAAGTACAGTCAGCGAAAAAGCTTGGACTAATAATTATTTTAGCAAAAACTTATTTTTATGTGAAAAATATCGATGCCATCTGTGTTTATTTTGTTTGATTAAACAGATACGACATCATATAAAATAATAGGAACTTGAATCATGTGGTAAAACAGACACTAAGAGCTATTTTAGAAAGCTACAGGTTCTACAACTTCCTCGTAGGTACGGTTTTTGCGGCAACTTAATGCTTCCAACGTCGTGCCTTTAACTTTAAAACACTGTTGCATTCATCAAACTACCATGTCGTGATAAATTTTAAAAAAATACACTGTAAGCTTAATGGGTATTCGTGTTACCCGCGTTTGACGTACGTTGCATCAGTTCCTATTAATAATTCCCTGGGTAGTGCAGGATGGAGCACTTGATGCTGGTTGTATGATGCTAGTTCTTGAAACACGTTGTGATCGTTGTTTGTTTCTAAATGATTTTAATGTGGATTCGTGTGCTTGTGTCAGTTTCGTATATTTTGTATATCTGGAAAACAAACAGCAAATGTAATATAGTTGAATATAAAGATAACATATTTTTGTTCCTCGAACGATCCTCCCGGAGAAATGAAAGAAAGAAAGAAAGAAAATTTTTATTCGTGATATAAAATTGAAATAAGACATTAATAGAACAAAAAATAAAACAAAACTTACACCACGAAATGGCCCCAATGGCGCTGCTCTTTCTTTGGGACCATCAGGTTAAAATACATAAAAAAATGATATTATCAAAAACAAAGTGAAACCGACACAGCAGTTTTTAGGTTCTAAAAAAGCAAACAAACAAGAAATTATAATTTAACACAAAAAATTAGCCGAATAGGCAAGGCCACACTCCTTTACCCATTCGAACCATAATAAGGAAACTGAATACAATTGCAACGAATATCTGGCTGTATGGTTTCAAACCTATCTGCTATCTCGTGTACATTTTGTTTCTATCTGCGTATTAATAAAAACACAGTCGAAATAAGGGATCTCAATCAGTAAAACGTTTACAAGCAGCATCGGCCAAAAGACGTCCGCTATTGGATAACCCCCAAAATAGAGTTCCACAACCATCGGTCCTTTGCTACCTACATAAAAGTGCTTCCTGACATCTTTACCAGAGCGTCGGTCAGTCTTGTTAGTGACCTTCTTACGCCACGTCTTCCGGTTCGTAGTCTCTAGAACCTTACTGCCCCATTGGCCGTCGGATTTACGAGCATCTTGCCCAGACCACGGCCAATAAAGTTTGTTAAATCTCCGAGCTATGTTAATACTTTGGTTCTCTTAAACGAATAATAAGAGTTTTTTACCTGGTCAATGCCATGTACCGAAATGTCATTGCTCGCATTGAGTTTAAAGTTAACCAATATTCAAATATAAAACAAGTAATTTAAAAATATAAAATAATTCGCTCTCCTTTATACGAATTTCAAAGCTACAAATCATACTGTCGACTATATAGATGTACAATCAAGTGGGACTACGAAGACTACCTCTAACCCGAGCAGATAAAAAACTTCATGAATAAGCTTCGGTAAACTCAAATTCAGCTCCACGTGGTGTACAATTCAATAACAAGTATTAGCATTTTATTGAACAAGTGCACCTGCATTTTGTTTCTGTTAAAGTTTCGAGTGTACCTTAAGTTATTTGAAGGCAGTGAAAATACTCTCTTTCACTGCGTAGTTTAAATTAGTTCCGTAGGGTCAAGAGATCGGATCTATCAACACAGTTCTAATACAACATTAATTTCCTAATACTCAGCAAAACACCAACATATAAACGAACAATAGGCACATGGCAACATTACCTACCCATTTAATAAAATGCATCATGCTTAAATAGACAACAAGTCTTTAGGCAGTGTATGTAAATGGCCTGCAGTCTTTTCCATCTTTGTTTCTGCACAAATTCCGTAGTTAAATAATTTATTGAATCAGGCGTTACTTTGCGGAGGTCCATATTAATGAACTGAAACAATTACTTTGCTCACCCGCGACCTTAAAGCCCAGGCGCCGTAGTTAAGTTGTACCCAAAATAGTAGCGTGATATAAAGTTGTAAGACGAGCAAAACAGCGCATGCACCAAAACTGTTTGGGGGTAGAGTTCAGGAGGGACGTTGATGCACTTATTTATATTGAGAGAAAGTACTTCCATCCGCTGAATTTGCCACAGGCTCTAAAATAAAATAAAAATAAAAAGACACGTAGACGTTATAGTTACGTCATCGCCAAGCAAAAAACTTTAAAATCTCAATTACTCACATTTGCTTTAAATTGCATCACCTACTGTAATTGTAAAGAATTCTCCTGAAAGACTTAGTATAAGACCACCTATTGTTTGCCAGACTGATTATCTACTTGAATCTGAATTTGAGTTGCAAGCATCAAGCGCGAAGAAGACTGGCACTATTTTGTGCGGATTCACAATGGCTTCTGCCAAACGTCCCGCGCATTAAAATTTACAGTTGCTATCCAAATTTTCGTCACTAACAAACATTTAACTTTAGATTCGTGGAAGCTCACTATCATTACTATCATATTCTACTTGAATGTCAGCTCCAAAGACGATTAACAAAATTGTTTGAACTTTGTAAACCTTTGACTTTATCTGTCCAATGTACTTGTAAATTGGAGTTTTTATGGCAATTACTTATCATCATCCTTCTTGCCACTAATGTTCTTGAGATACGTAATTACGTTTGATTATGTCAATTTTAACAAAGGTCTTGTTAAACAGTTTTTACTCATTTGAGCTTCCTCTCAATTATTTGTATTCGTAGTGATGAAACAACCACTGTTAAATCCGACTCTTAGGAGCTTTTAGCGTCTTCCATTACCTACGACGAGAAACAAGTCTTGCTTGCAAAAATAGGTTTGTTACGTTACAATTAACATACTCTAGTCGTAATGAGTACGGAACAGCATGCTGAGGGAAATTACGAACGTACATACTGTGGTTTGCAAGAAATGAGATCAGTTCACTGTGTACGTACAGTACATGTATTCCGTATGTCTTTCGTATTACCAGAATAAGAAACTACGACAGCTTATAACAAACCTTCATATAGTCAGTCGTATTTACGTCTCATTTTTTTTCCACAATGAACATGGACCTGTGTTTTCTAATTAATTCTTCAGCGAAGCAGTAAAGTCGCTTATTGAAATAGTTCCGTAACTCAGCTTTGAATATCTTCTTCTAAAAACGCTTCTGAGTTTGATGCTCGTTTATTTATTGAATAATAGGCGATTAGCAGGACCATCTAGAAGAGGAAAACGCACAACCGATCTGGATGGAGAAATATTGGAGAGGCGTAAGCCCAACGGTGGGTTAAACCAGCGCGGTGAAGAGTAATCCTCGCCGTACGTGCTGAGCCTGAGCCTTTTGCCACATAATTTTGTGTATTTTTTATTTTCTTTTTCTTTTTTTATGGGCAATACCTAAATATTCTTTTATTTTATTTATTTTATTTTATTTAAAATGCGCTGACGAAGAAGAATTGACAGAGGACGCTTAGACGCAAAATGGAAATCACTTTCGAATAAAATGCGTACGTAGATATTGTAAATAGCCGAAGGACTCAATAAATGTCTTCTAAACTAAAATAGAGTAGACTGCACTCATTAACATTTCCTACGACTAAGCCCTTCGCGGGCGCTCCAGTTTCGCCACCGCAGTAACTTGAACCCTAAATCGTACACCGTGACTTAATAAATAAAGCCAAAGATATGCTGGTCGTTACAGTCAAGAGCGGAAGTACGGTAAGCGACTAAAATCCATTCATGTCGGCTGTACAATGCAAATTGAAGCCTTTCATTATGGATGTAAGATCGATATTCGACGGAGCCGACGCCTGAGTGCTGAAGCGGCGAAAGTGATGCTCGATCTGGGGTTTTGGAAATGTTTAACCGTGGAAGTACCTATACTTTACAGGGGGCGATTTTTAAATCATATCCGTGATATATATTCGAGTCTATTGAGTGGGTTTTCTTTGTATAATGCATTCGTGGTTGTGTATTAGGTATAAGAGAAATTGTAATCTGAATTGTTTTTAGAAAAAAAATAGCTCGTGCTAAATTTCTTGCGGCGCATTCTTCTTGGCAACAGTGGTCTTTGAAACCATAAACCATATTGAAACTGGGACCTCAAACTTTACAATTAGGTTCTCTAAGTATCTTCTCGGCTATACGGCCATTAAACACACTCATAAAGCATGAAACCTGCATGATAATGTGCAAGTTACGAGCATGTGTATTCTCGGCTCTATTAACTACAGTTGTAAGTACCTTATCCATCAAAAAAGTCGCGGCTTAGTGGTTTGACCTATGGCCACTCGAGCAAATAGTTGCGGGTTCGAGCTTCAGCTCGCACCGATAGTATTTTCGGGATTTATGTACTGAATTATATTCCAAATTTACCATGAGTTTTACGGTTAAGGATAACACATCTGCGAAGAAATTCAAGGTAGTGGGAGGAGGGTTTGCAAACTGTAGACACCAGGCATGGATATCCAGCAACATGCTAGTCGTGCACAGTGCGGTAGTCTGGCTTGCTGTGAGACAGCGTCGTCGTTTTGTATGTCTACGAAGGTTGCGATTTCGTTCAATGCCGTGGGTCACTCACAATTTGGGGGTAGGATACAATAGCGAGATCTCTCTCCAGGCAGATGTTATGCCTGGGGACCAAAGTCCGAAGGAAGAAAGTTGGAAGTTGTGTTTATGCAGCCGAGTTGAAAAACTTTGATAGCGCGATGTAGAACATAGCGGTTTCTCTAATTCACGACTAGATGGCGCTGGAGGTCGCTACAGTGGTGTGTGATGTTCCCAATCCGCACTAGGCCTGGGTGGTAATTACGGCAGAAGCCCTCTCATTCTGAGAGGAGCCCTCTGTCTTGCAGTAGGACGTTTGTCGTATATAGGTCGAGATGATTATGATGATATTATGTAACTCATATCATCTGAGGTTACAGCAGTGTTATGATTATAAGCATCTCGAGTTTCTGAGCCATTCTGTACTAAGCTAATATTCAGTGCGGAGCACAAAGTTCAGCGCTGTTCTGGACTGACTGGTAACCAAGCAAAAGTTACGCTTCTAACGGATTTGCACATGTCGCCTGCAGTTTACGAAGTAGCCAATTAAGACCGTTTAATTTAGTTAGGCGGTATAGCTTAGAGCAGTATTGAATATGTTACTTGCTTACCTTTGAATGTTCCATTATAATACAGAAATTAATAAATATGAACAGGCTAATGTACATACCTAAAAAATAAAGAAAAATGGTAAAACGGAACGGTGGATTTATAATCTGTTTTGTTTATAGTATGGCCTGCAAAAAGATAACGGTAATATTTTTAAACCAACGAGTTCAATACATTCCAATACATTCCTTGTTGTTTTTCCTGCGTTAAATGGTTGCCTGGATGAGATCACTTCGAAGCGATAAGGCCGCCTATTGCGCACCTTGATATATTTTTATCCATGTACTTACTTGTTTTTCTGTATTGTTTTCTTTGTGGTGTACAATAAAGAGTCATTGTATTGTATTGTATTGTATTGTCCGTTCGGACATTGCGGATTGATTGCAGACGATCTTGAAAGCCGAGGTATTTCAACGTTTTTGGACAGCGCCCTCTATTCTTGTTTAAAATTGAAACGTCGCCTAGGGGAACGGATTTTTGCCCACATGTATCTACGCCAAGTTTCATCAAATTCCTTTCAGCTGCTTTTGGCTTGAAATGATTGACTGATCAACATTCAAACCGCAAATTTGCTTATTACCCGACTCCCGAAGAAGGGCTACATAGTTGGATAGAATTGTAAGTTCTCTACAAAAATCCGTCTTGCAATTTATACTCATTCTTTCAAAAAAATTCAGTATTGAAAAACCCAATGGCGGCAATGAAATGTTCCATCATATTGAGGCCAAACCGAGTAAATGTGCCATGAGAGATTGCGCCTTTGAAATATAATTCGTAAAGCATTTAATTGAAAAAATTACAAGTGTATTCAAAATAAGTACTCTAAACTATCCGTCTTGCCATTTATTCTCGTTCGACCTTCAGAAAAAAATGAGTGACGCCGACGCAACTTTTAATATTAGCAACGACGAAATACTCCAGCGTATAGGTACATACAGTAAGTAACTACAAGGTCTTTACAAAGAAAGGGGCCGGGTCACAGTCCCCACGCGGGGCCTCTGCGGATCGGGGACTATGCATACATCGCTGAATTGCTTCAGATATGTTGGGATCTCTCACCGTAAACCTTACTAAAGAGAGTAAGAAATCAGATGGAATCTAACAAATGTGTGAGCAAATTATCATTGACTGGCGTTTACACCAAAATTTTTATGGTTCTAAAAATACGAAAAACTAACTCTTGTTGTTAAATTAGTGAATGTGCTTAGTTAGCCATGCTCCACGGGAGTGGTATAATGTAAAAAATTAAGTGAACTTTATTACCTGCTTGGAGGGTGAATTTTCAATTCGTTATTATTCCTTGTCTACGTCATTGAAAAAACTTGTATCTAAAATTTCAGCTTTCTAGTGCCAAGAGTTTGTGGTCGGTGTTGATAAGTCAGCCAATCTGTCGGGCAATTATTTTATATGTTTAAATTAATCTAATCTAGCTAATATATATATATATTTATTGAATCAGGCGTTACTTTGCGGAGGTCCATATTAATGAACTAAAACAATTACTATTATGTGTGTGTTCGTACAGTGTGGAGGTGGAGGAACTGCATGAACGCACATTTCTTGCATAAACGTAACTATTGTAAGGTCGCGGGTGAGCAAAGTAATTGTTTTAGTTCATATATATATATATCTAATACCTTTAAACGAGCAATAATACCTTTAAACGAGCAATTCTTGTATATATATATATAATCAGAATCTCAGAAACGGCTCCAACGATTTCATTGAAATTTGGTATGTGGGGGTTTTCGGGGATGAAAAATTGATCTAGCTTGGCCTGATCTCTGGGAAAACGCTTGGTACTGAGTTTCAGCCCGAGCGGAGCTCGGTCGTCCGGGTACTTTACTTAATTTTTTATTTTTTATTTTATTGAAACAAAGAAACAAACAGCGAAAAATAACATTTGTGATTATTTGAAATTTAGATAATGGGTCAATCAACTTTTTTTTGTAAATTTCTGTTTACTCCTTTACAATTAACTCTGTAATCTTTGGTTAGTGAAACCATGATTTTGCAGTAATTAGATAAACTGTTTATCATAGTGCGTATGTGAAAACCAAAAAAAATAAGTATTTCTATGAAAAAATCCGGTCACCCAGGGGACATACCACTATTTTCATACAAATTTCGGGGACAACATTGTCCCCTGGGTAACCCACGAAATAGAAGCTAAACAAAATAAAATAAATATGGCAATTATACCATTATTGACTACAAAAATCTAGGGTTTTGAAAAGTATACTTTAAATAAGGAAAAACAATCAGTTTTTTAATTATTTCAGTTTTCATAGAAAGTAGCAGAAAATCGTTTACAAAAAAAAGTTGATTGACCCTAATACAAAAGCCAAAGTAGTTTCCACTAGTGAATTATAACATTATGGTTGCTCAAAAAGACTTAGTTTTTACAATTGACTAATTACATTACTAAAATAATAAGGGAAATATTTATGTGTATATAAAGTAAAAGCAAAAGCAAAAGCAATAAAGTACCATGCACAAATTCAGCCAACAAAAGGCGAGTTCAAACGACTCAACCTATCACAGTTCATAATAATATGTAATCATGCTCATGAATAAAATAAAATTAATTAAATTATAATTAGATAACATTGTTATTTTTTCTTCATATTTTACACATTTTTTTTTAATAATTTTATTATCTTTTAATTGCAGAGACAAATTTTTGTACTGATGGAATGAAAAATATATCGACATGAGAATATTTATCATTATAATTTTTACATGCTCTAACAATAAATCTGTTCCTTGCATATGCAGTTCGATGGAAAGGTAGTGCGAATAAGGTGGAAGACCGGGTGCGGCGTTCGGGGCAGCGCAGAGATATGCTTGAGAGAAGGGCAGGCGAGTCCAGCAACCCGTTTAGGATTTTAAACACTGCAGTTTGATCTCTAATTTCACGTCGAAGTTGAAGAGATATAATATTGTTTGTTTTAAAATCTTTGAATTTATACTTCATCCGCCTAATAAATTTATTTTGAATCTTTTCTATTGCATTAATATGGACAGCAAAATGAGGATTCCATACGGTAGAGGCATATTCCAAATGAGATCTAACATACGCATTATATAACACAATCATTGTGTTAGGATCTTTAAAATCTCTGCTCTGCCGAAATATAAATCCAGAGAATTTCATATACATATACTCATCATAAGGAACGTAAACAATTTGGTGTACTGCCCGTAGGCCACATTTGAATGCACGATTGTAAAATAGACCAGACAAATAAATACATTTGAAATTTACCATGAGCTTAAAATTAATTTAATGGTGTGTGATAAGTTCCCATTCCGCACAGGGCACGCGTGGGAACTACGGCCCAAGCCCTCTCATTCTGAGAGGAGGCATGTGTCCTGCAGTGCGACGTATATAGGCTGGGATGATAAGACCAGACTTACGAATCTAAAAATAAACCATTTTTAGGTTACTTTGACCAACGGTCAAGTTTTTTTACTCAATTAATAAAATTGTAGTAATGTACAATTAATTGAGTTAAAAAAAACTTTTTCTCTGGACTTTTTTTTCATTAGGTACGAATCTTGACTACTCATCAATCATCAGTTGACAGAGCAAAAAAGATGTTTTATTTTATTATTAGGTTGGGTTATCTCCGTAAAATCGCGCCTCAATCTAATATTACTTGTAATATATTTTTACGCCAAACTATGCAATTTATTTTTTTATTCAGGGTCAAACATTACTAAACTGTTAGAACTCTGTCTTCGCTTGAATTTTATTGAGGAGAAGAGAGGACGTAATCATTAGAAATTCAGAAGGACAAACTAAGTTCGAATGCAGTCTGCAAAGTTGTAATTTATTGATTCTTTCCAACCCAATATCAAGCAGCCCGTTCTACAAAGATGAAACAATAATACGATCAGGGAAACTTATTATTTAATTAAGAAGCTAACGGTTCGCTGAAGATTCAGTTTCAACGGAATGGAACTGCTGGTTTGTAGGCAGCTAATTTACGACTTGGCATTTATTGTGCATGCATAAGTTAAGTTTCGTTGTTCAATTTATGTTTAAGATTCTATTTAAATTGAATTGGAAGAAAGTCAGTCGGTTTGTCTGGTTGACTAGTATTTAAGTGCTCCAACTTTTTCATTTCAACTACCACCATGTATTGTAAGTAACTGAACAAAATCATTGGAACGTCTAATGTAAATTGTAAGCTACTGCCTTCTGCTTCATTTGACACTAATACTTTTCCGTTCGCAGTAGAATTTTCCTTTCGTTTCAGGCCTTGAATTATTGTTTTAATTATCTCAAACTCAGCTCATTTTGAAAAGTCAACGACCTCGTTTATTTTATAAGACCGATGTTTTATGACTGAGTTCCTGTAACTGCTTATTAGGAACAAATTGTGTTTTCTTTCTTTTGAAATCTTCCAGTTCGGTGTTTTATGTGAGATATTTAAGCGTTACAACAATTTATTTACTTGGGAAATGACTAAATCTTAAAACTGGACCTTTGTCAATTGTAACGTCTTTATTTCCCGAAAATAAAGAAGTTAAAATACGGACTAAGGTTTTCTTTATCGAGGCGCTGTTGGTAGCTGTCTTTAATATATCTACAGCCCATGTATGCCCCACTGATGGGCACATGCCTCCTTTCAGAATGAAAGAGACCTTGGGCTGTAGTTCTCACACGGACCCGAAGCAGGTTCTGAACTTATTAACACACACCACAGAAATGATTCGCAGGTGTATATTCAGGTTCTCTCAAGATAATATTTTTCTTCACCGAAAAGCTCATTCTAAAATCGCATAAATTCCGAAAACTTAGAGTACGATCCTGAACCCGAACCCACGGTTTTCTGTTTGAAAGGCCATTGGTTATACCACTTATACCACTAGGCTACCACAGTTTTTCCCTAGAGTGATTCTCTCAGTATTAAATTTGAACAGTGCTAGTGCTCAACGGTAATGAATCTTATAGTTACGGCTTATATGATCTTATTGGATATGTTCAAGTCTCTTGAAGTCCATGGAGATTTGTAGGTTAAATTGTTATTGCCCAAGTTTTGACTCTATTGAGACTATCAGTACAAAGTGGTTTAACTTCTTGTTTTCTTATCTGATAGAAAACTTTAAGAAAACAGCCAGTCTTTGTACGTCTTCAACTCTTTAAGACGAAGATATTATGTTATGTCAGGTACATGTAAGTTTTAGTGTTAAACTTGAGCAATAATAAAAATGACTTTTATTGGATTTAATGGGAAGTAGTAACAATATCTGCACAGAGCCCGTGTGGGAATTACGGCCCAAGGGTGTCCATGGGCGACGGTGATCGCTTTCCATCAGGTGACCCGTCTGCTCGTTTGCCACCTCTTATATAAAAAAAAAAGCCCTCTCATTCGTTTTTCAATGTGTTAGTGGAGAAAAGCCACGTTAGGGAGGCATGTGCTCTACAGTGGGATGTACATTTATGTCGAAAAGATGAGAGAGATAAAGACCTTCCAATACAATATGCTACACAGGTTGCAAATCATATATAATAATAGATAATCATAATAATGTCATTGGAAGGCAAGAAACATACAAAATCATACAAAGGCCCAAGCTCAGTACAACTGCTATTGAAATTACACCCTCTACCTCGTTAGAACGGTTGAATTTAGTATAAACTTTAAATGGAACATCAAACCTTTGTGCAAGCAATCTTACAAGGCAGCGAAACGCGCCATCTCACAGATACTTGGGCTTTGTTTCTCACTCTGTCTAATTAGTGTTATCAAGGCGAGTCGAACATTCTTTTGTCCGGAACTCAACGCCACGCACAAATAACTCACTTAATTGGTACAACGCCGCCTTTGCGGTTGTCAAAGAATTTGAACAATAGAATTGGAAATTTGGTAACGTTAAGCTCCAATGATTTTGTTCGAGACAATTTTGTGCCGCTATTTGGTTACCAAATTTGTGCAGTGGATTCTATATTGACGCTTATATTATAAGACGTCCTACCAGTTTACCCCTGCTTCGGTGCTATTTAAAGGGTTCCGTAGGTAGTAGGTAGTCGAGTCGAGGGTAGGTTTAAATATCTATGCAGCCATCACCTCAGTCAGATATAAGTAAACACCAACCTCATGATAGCGGTATAGAGGTGTATAGATATTTTTGAAATCTTGGTAATGTATATAATTTGTGCTCTTGAATACAGTCAAGAATATACAACACATAAAAGTGAAAGAAGCGTGTAAGCTTATGAAAGTAAAATTTAATGCAATAATTAAATTTTGTACGGAACTGTCGATACGCGAGTCCGGTTCGCACTTGGCCGTTTTTTTTAGAATGCAGTTACTTGGCAAAATAAGATTAAATTGTGATTCTTATTATATCCACCAAATGTGACAAATATTATGTTGAAATTATGAAATAAAAATGGTATGTGCATTTCTGCTATTTCGGATTTACGATACGTGGTCAGTCCAGATAGATATCTGCAACATTAAAAACACTTTACTATGTAGAGGAAGCTTCAAGTTTGCAGTATCTTTATGACGCAATAAAACGCAGAATCGACACTTGCATCTTCTAACGCCGCTTTGGTACCTACACCTGAAAGGCGAAAAACAACTGTAATAAATAGTGAAATAGATTATGATAAGTCTATTTTTAAACATCATATTATCATATTAAAGAAAAGCGTGACCTTTAAAGCGATTATGGGTAGCAATAACTCAGGATACCAGCGGTTAACCTTTCGATGTGTTTAAAAATAAAAACTTGCTTTTATTGATCTTAGTAATAAATAGGTAACTAATCCATAGTCTTTGAACAAAAAAAATCTTGATTTTATGCTAATGACAAGAAATCTACCATATAATTAATGATCTTTTTGAACTTTATTTGTCTTGCAATATTGTTTGTTAAGGTCAAATCTGTCAGGACGACTTTCATTAGATTAGTCATCGGATTGATTTGAAACCAAGTACGAATGTGTACTTTGGATGACAATAGCAGTAAAACCAACAAAAAATACAATCTACAGCAAAACTCCAGTGAAATCAAGTATAGTAAGTAGCCTGAATAAACTTTTCTATCTACAGCCATTATCCGTCCACTGCTGCACGTAGGCCTCCTTAATATTGCGCCAACACTCGCGAT
The DNA here is from genome assembly GCA_947859365.1 of Archips crataeganus. Taxonomy (NCBI): domain Eukaryota; kingdom Metazoa; phylum Arthropoda; class Insecta; order Lepidoptera; family Tortricidae; genus Archips; species Archips crataeganus. The sequence continues at coordinate 16,438,144 of OX402054.1, forward strand.
CCTGGGCTTCCCTCATCCAGCCGCTGACAACTGTCCTTCTAAGGTCATCAACTTTACTAATTACACAAATCTTACAACCATCGCTTACAACTTTATAAGGCACAGGTTAGGCCGCACATGGAGTACTGCTCTCATCTCTGGGCTGGGGCACCCAAGTACCAAATTCTTCCATTTGACCGCATCCAACGTAGAGCTGCTCGATTTGTCGGTAATCAGGCACTCTCTGGCCTACTCGATCCTTTGGCTTTGCGTAGGGATGTGGCGTCTCTCTGTATATTATACCGTATCTATCATGTGGAGTGTTCTGACGAACTGTTCGAATTGCTGCCTGCGGCTAAATTCCACTACCGCACTTCGAGGAACCGTTTGTCTTTCCATCCTCACCATCTTGATGATTGGCAGTCTAGTACCGTGCGTTTTAAGCGAAACTTCTTTCCTCGCACGACAAAGATCTGGAATCAGCTTTCTGCGGCAGCATTCCCGGAGCGTTACAACTTAGGGATCTTTAAAAAACGAGCCTACCAATTCCTAAAAGGGTCGGCAACGCACCTGTGATGCCCCCCGTGTTACGGGTGTCCATGGGCGACGGTGATCGCTTTCCATCAGGTGACGAGTCTGCTCGTTTGCCACGTCTTATATAAAAAAAAAAAAAATCTAGTTGCACCTGAAAAGGCAGAAGAAAGGCAGCAAAATCAGATAACCACAGTTCTTGTGATGGCTGGTGGTAGGATCTTGTGCTTATGTGATAGATTTGCTGGATCGCTACCACCAGAAGGCACCGCCGACGATCAATGAGAAGCGAGTAGTGCTAGAAACTAGATACGAGTTAGCAAGCACCGAGAAACGAGTGTGTAGTTCCGATAATTTTATCGCTGAACCATAAGCGAGTGTATGAGTGCGAAGAGCGATTATTCGCAGGATGATTTGCAAACAGAGTATGACTGCTTTTTGCTTTTGGCGTAAGTCCTGACCAACGAGCTAGCATCGTTGACAGAGTTTTATCTCCGATAGCTCTTGCCTTCAACGAGCTAGTGGTGAGAAAGTTCTCGCCGGCAGTGTGAACACTTCAACAGCCAGTGATCAACTGCTATTGTATTGGCACGCGTTTTAAGTATATGTATTGTTCATTACTTGAGCGGGAAAAAGTTGACAGCTATTCGCTTGCTCGTTGGCGGTAGGACAAGTGCCTCATACTCGCTAATCCTGCCAGTACTTGCGCTACTGTGTTCCGGCGTGAGGAATAAGAGCCGGTGAAGTTGGCGACGCATCAATGTCGATGGGTGGTAGTACTCTTTTGCCATTAGGTGACCTACTTGTTTGCTATCCTACCTGTCTATCTATATACACATCAAAATCAAAAACGTCTTGACAATTTTTGTCTGATTCAGTAGTATGCCTACTTATATTGAAATGTTCAAAATTATTTAGGGATCCATATCGCTCATGTAGAAGAACACTGGGGATGTCTATTTTTTTGCAATGTATAGTAAATCGAAAACCATTTCGAGATAAATGATTTTTAACTCGTTTTCTGTAGTTATTTAACTAGCTTTTGCCCGCGGCTTCGCTCGCGTGTACCATGAGTATTCCAAAGAACCAAGATATCAAGCAAGCAAGCATACAGGCAAGCAAGCAAGCATGCAAGCATGCAAGCAATATGCAAGCAGGCATGCATGCACGCAAGCATGCAAGCGTGCAAGAACGCGTGCAAGTAAGCGTGCAAGTAAGCGTGCAAGCAAGCGTGCAAGCAAGCACGACTAAACTTCAGGTAGATACGATCCTTTACAGTATTTCTTTGTATACAATGTTTTTCACTAATTCGGAAGCGAGCACTAAAAATCTGTATAACCAGAAAGAATACAACTAAAGGTCTATACATGCATATGATATTTAAAGAAACTTCCTATAACTACTAACCGTTAAGGAGTTTAACCTTCCATCATCAGCTCACCTGGATAACATGTAAAAATACAACTATCGGTCTATACGTACCTATAATATTTGAAAAAATATCCTCAACTCCTAACCGTTAAGGAGTTTTACCTTCCATCATCAGCTCATCAACGTGAGATGATGTCTACCAGACGCAAACACTTAAATAGCTTGAGAAAATATATGAAAAACGTAATGCGTGCCTACAAAATTTGAAGGTTGCCCTCGATTTCCCTGAGATCCCGTCATCAGATCCTGATTTGTTGACAATGGGACCATCTCAGGAGTATATTATATTCTTTCGTATAAAAAAAGAATTTTTAAAATCGGTCCACAATTGACATACATACAGTGAAATGCATAACCTCCTCCTTTTTTGAAGTCGGTTAAAGAGCCCATTGTGGCCTATTTACAGTACAAACTTTTGAATTTTGAAATTTTACCTTTCTACAACCAGTAAAACGCAAAATCCCGTTTTTTCTCGTTCCCGTAAGAATTTCGGGAAATGCTTTATTAATGCTCCCCTACACTCCCCAAGGAACCCACTTGCCTAATCTCAGCTTTCTACGACCAGTAAAACGAAAAATCCCGTTTTTTCTCGTTCCCGTGTGAAGGAATTTCAGAAAGTTCTCTCTCAATGCTCCTCTGCACTCCTCAAGCAACCTACATACCGAATTTCAGCTTTCTACGACCAGTAAAACGAAAAATCCCGTTTTTTCCTTATCCCGTGGGAATTTCAGAAAATCCTTAAAACTTTTTTTTTACTACTATAATTACCTACTTCGATGCCAAATTTGAAGAGTCTAGTAATTAGTTCATGGGATTCCGTTGAACTGAATATATAAATCCCGTTTTTTCCTTATCCCGTGGGAATTTTGAAAAATCCTGAAATTAATGTTTTAACTAATGTAATTCCTACTTGTGTATCAAATTTGAAGAGTCTAGTTATTATAGTTACCGAGATAGGGTCACTCGGAATCCAATATATAAATCCCGTTCCCGTGGGAATTCCCAAAAATCCTTCCTTAGTGGATACCTACATTGCATAAGGTATCTATGTGCAAAATTTCAAGTTTCTAGGTCCAGTGGTTTGGGCTATACATTAAAAACGACACCCATATTGATATTTAGACATTTCAACCCCATCGCACCCCATCCAGGGAGATGGTATTTTACGTATGCCACATCGGATTTTAAAACCGTTGTTGTTTTCATAACCAGCGACCCGATAAACCATAGAAACAACACCCATGTTGATTTTCAGACTTTGTTACCCCTTGCCCCCCCTTTTAGGGGTTGAATTCTCAAAAAACCTGAAACACGTGTTTACTCATTTATCATTAGGAGTATTTCTGTGAAGTTTCGAATAAAATAGCCGAACTAATCTTGTTTCCCCATACAAACTTTGAACCCCCTTTTTACCCCCTTAGGGAGTGAATTTTGAAAAATCCTTTCTTAGTGCACCCCTAGACCTTATAAGGAACCTACATGCCAAATTTGGAATCTCTAGGCCCAGTGGTTTGGGCTGTGCGTTGATATGTCAGTCAGTCAGTCAGTCAGTCAGTCAGTCAGTCAGTTTCTTCTTTTATATATTAAGATTTTAATATTATGTAATGAATTTACTATATAACAAATAAGCAATGACCTTCATTTGACATTGGTGTAAATTGCGTGACCGGTTCAAGTCGAACTTTATTCTGTGTGGTTAGAATTCTTCACAATTTACGCGTGGATTATACTACGGAGTTTGATTTGGACCTGCTGTCTGACATCTAGCACTTTGACAGTGCCAGTAAAGTGACACAGTGTATAGTGTACCACTACGCAAAAAAATAATTAAAGGGGTTGCCTTATCGTACGCATTTAGATAGATTTAGAAATTTGGCATTGTGGGAGCCCTCAATTATAATCTGACGTCATCAACTAAAATAGTTTCAATAATTAATTTTGAAAAAAGTAGAGAACTAAATGACAAAATATTGAAATTAGTTTCTTATAATTGACTTTTCTATACAAAAAAAATATAAAAACCACTGGTAGTTTTTTTTAGACATTCACAATTACAAATTATTGTAATTTCAAAACTAAACTTGTTTTTCTTTTTATTTTTACATAAAGTTTAGTTTTGAAATTACAATAATTTGTAATTGTGTCAGTGTTCTACATTTATAAGCGATATGTTATCACTGGCAACACACACTTTTGTTTTGAGGAATTTTATCTTTACGCGGAGGAAATCGCGGGAAAAGCTTGCTTCATAAAAAAACCGGTGGTCTGTAAAGTCGGTTTACGGACGATAGTTCAACGTGACAACGTCATAACAAAACATTCAAAAAACGAAAATGAAACCAGGCGGTCACCCATCCAAGTACTGACCGCGCCCGACGTTGCTTAACCTCGGTGATCGGACGAGAACCGGTGTTTTGTCAAATATCTTGAGAACGGTGCATCCTACGGCAAAATCAATGAAATTTTCATCCCCCTTTAATACCACCGAATCCACCCTCAAACCCCCCCCGCATCCGCACCCCCCATTAAAATTTACCCGAGCGCTAGCACTAAGATTGTACAACCTGGCGCGCGCTATAACGCGCGATGACACAATGTAACGTACATGTACGTACATGTACGTTACATTGCGTCATCCTTTTTCGTGCATGCAGCCGGCGTTCATCGATTTATTAGACGTTGTCACGTCTATAAACGTGCCTCTCGCTCGACTTTGCACCCGTGCGTGTCTAAGCGCCCAAATATTCCGAATGTGCCAAACTCCAAATTGTTTCATTGCTCGAGAAATTAGGAGAGATGTAAACAAACACACAAACGCGGTAATAAACGGATGGGCTTGATTAATGGCCTTGTTGGGAACGTCAAAATATTTGCTCCCTTATTACCTCGAGTTCATTTTGTGTGAAATGGAGGAAGGTAATTAATGAACTTACTTTTTTACCGTGTGTATATTTCGAGTGTAACAGAAACGAGGTAAATTTTGGGCGTTATAAAATTTCAGTATAGCACGGTGCGTTTTTATATTTCTACAAATATTTTAAATGTGGAAGTTTGTTTCTGTCGTGCGTGCGTGTGTGCATGTATATATACACACATGTGTGTTAAAGGTTAATTGAACTTTTTCTTGGTTGACGGATTAGGATGAAATTTTAGGTCTCGGAAATGACACGAAAGATTTTTATTCTGATGGATAGCCTGTTGCCCGTGACTCTGTCTGCGAAGAATTCGTGTATCGCTATCCCGCAGCAATTACTCGATTTTCCGGGATACAAAGGATCCTACATGTTAATCTAGGTTATAAACTATCTCTGTGCCAAACTTCATCAGAATCCGTCAAACCCTTTTAGCGTTAAAGAGTAAATTTAAAATTTATTGAATTAGGCGTTACTTTGCGGAGGTCCATATTAATGAACAGTACCTCTACCATGAGTTACACTAGTTTACAGTAACCGTACTCGCTAGCGACGGCGTAAATGATTTGTATGGAGAATTGTACTTCCGTAAGTGACCGCTAGAGGCGCTGTACACAATTCTCCATACAAATCATTTACGCCGTCGCTAGCGAGTACGGGCACTGTAAACTAGTGTAACTCATGGTAGAGGTACTGAAACAATTACTTTGTTATACTCAATTTAAGCTACAATAGAGAAATATTTCTCTTGGCTGATGTTATAAGGTCGCGGGTGAGCAAAGTAATTGTTTCAGTTCATCAAATTTAAAATCCCAAAATCTTAAATTCACATTCTTTACAGTTTAAGTTTAAGTTAATTTTGCCGTGTTTTACGGTGGGCCGATTTTGTAAAGATGGAGAAAGACCACAAAGTGATTTAAGGAAATTCCCATAATTCCCGAAATTTAAATTCAATTGGCACGCCTAAGTTCATGGGAGTGACGCCACGGGTAAAAGATAGTAAGTCGCTAACTTAAAGCTTGATATTTCAATAAAACTACATCCAATGTTAGTGAGCATAAATTAACTGTAGATTTCTAGAGCGATCTTAAATAGTTTTATGTAAATACGTAGCGAACGTAACACTAAAATCACCAGTGTAAATTCAACTCGCGAATACAAATTAAGTTTGGCAATCTGGCGAAACTAAATAACCGTTATTACCGACAAATTCTCCGAACTATCCGCTCTCGCAGTTACCAAAGCGGTTAATCTGCACTTAGATCCACCACATGGTGCACCGTGATCCGTGCAAGTTACTTAACCGGTTTGAATCAAACAAATTTTGGCCAACACTAGCGCTGAAAACTACTAATAGTGTTGGGGTTAATTAAGCGAGTTGAGTTTGAGTTACCTAAGGCTAAACTAAATTAATTGGATTTTGGGTTATGGTTGTAATTTCTAAACTTAGTTAGTATAATAACTGGGATTATAATTATACTTAGAGATTTCCTTCTGATACTTAGTTTATCGATATCTTATAAGTGGCATTATATCAATGTTACACGTTTGAAAATATATGAACAACTAGCTGTTGCCCACGACTCCGTCTGCGAAGAATATGGGTAGGTATACAAAAAATAGCCTACAACCTATTCTCAGACCTACCGAATACAGCAAAAAAAGTTTCATTAAAATCGGTCAAGCCGATAAGCTACCATAGCAAAGTTATCAAAATCAAAAGTTAATTTTACAAATAGGACATGGGGGCTTTTTCGCATGTGATTTTGGGACTACACGTGCCTTCAGGAAACCATCAATGCCAAGAAAAATGCGACGGAAGAATCTAGAAGTATTTTTTTTTCTGAAACATATGCCACAATTTCTGGGTCGCTATCAAAAAAAATGGTACCTACATAATTAAGGGTTTAATGAAAATAATATCACGATCGCGTCCTTTGTGTAACGAAAGTTAGTCATACAATCTACACTCAGCGACAAATTTAGAGGAACGCGTTTTTCTCTCATTGTTTCCTGGTCAAGCATTAAGTATGCGGTTATGCTAACTTTTTTATGCGTTCCTCTAAATTTGTCCCTGAGTGTATATGGATAACTTTCGTTACACAAAGGAGTCAATTAAGTTTTGTTTTAATTAAATCCTTAATCGTTCACAATTTTTTTGAAAATGTCTCTTCTATGTACTTGATTTTAATTTATATTTTTTTAAATGACGCAGTGATGCCAATTCTAAAATGTTGAAATCGTCGTATTCGCACGACGAAATTATCGTTTTGACAGCAAAATTGTAGTATACGTAAACAAATATTGTTTTGACCTTGTTCTCGCGAAGGGAGGTAAGTACAATACCTATAGAATTTTAATGTCGGCGCGGCCATGTTTTTAGCCGTTGGTTTGCTGCTGTTTTGCCATTGCCATTTATACATGTTACGTAGTTTAGACTATCGCGATCATACGTCGTACCGAGGGCTAAATTATCGTACGCCGCCATGATTATCTTACGGTTTAGCAACACTGATATAACGTAATGTATGATGTAACGATAAATCACACTAGCCGTAAGATCTCCAATAGGCTACTTTCCTAACTAGTCAGTCTTTTAGATTATCAAAAAATATTGGACACGTATTTTTTATTTTGTCAATTAAATAAAAAATTACGAAGATATGGCGCGTTGAAGTTTCGCGTGACGTCACTTGTTCCTACACTTTGTATGAGCGTTTTAGGAACAAGTGACGTCACGCCTCGTCACGCGGAACTTCAACGCGCCATATCTTCGTAGTTTTTTGTTTAATTGTCAAAAGAAAAATTACGTGTCTAATATTTTTTGATAATGTAAAATACGGACTAATAAGAATTATTATTTTTTTACCTAGGAAACATCCCTATTAAGTTTTCGGGTAACGCACATATATTTACTCTTCTGTTTAAAAATGTCTGAATACTAATAAACCCTTTGCGTTTTCTATAAGATCTACAACGGGGAATGCTCTGAGGAACTCTTTGACCTCATTCCAGCTGCGGGGTTCCATTACAGATCCACCCGTCGTAAGCGTACATTTCATCGTCATCATGTTGATGAATGGCAGTCTTCGACGGTGCGTTTTGAGCGGTCTTTTTTGCCACGAATTTGCAAAATCTGGAACGATCTTCCCGCTGGGGTCTTCCCATCGAGTTACGACCTGGGTGCCTTTAAGAGGCGAGTGTACCATTTTCTGCAGGGCCGACAACGCACTGGTATCGCGTAAGGCGCTGCGAGTGCCTATGGACAGTGGTGTTCATTTAATATCAGGTGACCCACTAGTTCGTTTGTCTGGCCTCTCCAACATAAAAATATATATATATATATATATTATCGTTCATTACAGAAAAACGGAGCTTTCACTCACCAAATAGTTAACTAAAGCAAAACGATGATATTTTTACAACCGCAGTTCGGAGCTAGAAGGATTACGTCCGAACTCTCCTCCGCATTAAAAAAACATTAAACTGACTGCACAGTACTAAAACTCCTAAAAACTCTTTTAGAGCTCTTTTAAAATAAATAAAGCTATCATTTGGTATAAAATTAGGTAGACGGGACGATAAATTAAGTAAATGTTTGATTTAACTTCTGAGAGATCAGACTGATTATGTTTAGATAACTGAATACGGCTTAGGAAAGCTGGACAATGGAAAGCAATTTTATAGAAATTTTAAATGTAGCGCTAGAATTTAAGAGGCACTCGCTTTCTTTCTGAACACTAAACCTTTCCAATATTTGTTACTTTTTACATGAACTGAAACAATTAGGTACTTTGATAACCCGCAACCTTACGATGGTTACGTTTGTGTAAGAAATGCGTGTTCATGCAGTTCCTCCACCTCCACACTGTACGAACACACACAAATCACACAAACCCAACTATCACCACCACCAAACTACACTAAACGTAACTATCATACATAAGCGCGATGGTCGCGGATGAGCAAAGTAATTGTTTCGGTTTATTAATATGGACCTCCGCAAAGTAACGCCTGATTCAATAAATTATTTAGTCTTAACGTGTAATTTGACTAAGAATGGTATCCAGGATCTAATGATGGAGCAGTCAAGCAGGTGTACCTACCACTAAAGCTTGTTTTTAGTTTTTTAAACTGTATGATTAGTTCCTTTAAACATGAAACTACCGTGAGACTCACTCATAGTGAAAATAAACGAATCACTCACGTCTTTAAACGAGTTTAACTCGACATGTATCGGGCTAATCCGTAGCCCTTCCAGTAGCGTAGTCCTTCAGTTGCGTCGAGTAGCCGCGCGACCAGGGCGGTAGCACGCAGTGCACGTTTGGCAGCCGCCGTGACGTGCGACTCCGAGAGGAAGGGCTACGGATTAGCCCGAAACATGTCAAGTTAAACTCGTTTTAAGACGTGAGTGATCCGTTTATTTTCACTATATGATTAGTTACTAGCTGTTACCCGTGACTCCGTCTGCAAAGAATTTCTCTATCGCTATCTCGGGATAACTGTGCAATACTCCGGGATAGCGACTATCATTTGTCTTTCCCATGGTCTCAAGCTATCTCCATACCAAATTTCATCTAAATCGGCTTAGCGGTTTAAGCGTACAGATAGACAGACAGGCAACCACATTTTCGCATTATTTATGTTTAATGTCGAATCACAAAGACGTTTTAACCGGTCGATACTTTCTACTTGCTTACCTAATATTCGGTTTATAAATTTCCTTTAATTTTACCTACGCAAAATATTTAATTAAATTATGTTTTGCCCCAAACTTCGACAATCAGCACATTAAACTCAACTCAACCGATTCGTCCAACTCGCCAACATTAACAAACGCACAATTAGTTACCGTCAATCCTTTCAATTTGGATTCCCGTTGAAGCTATAAGAGCAGTAGACATTTGAAATAACCTTCTAAATTATTCATTTTTTGCTCAAGACAGGGAAACTGGGTCAAGGTGGGGCACGAATTATTTCACGGGGCACTCTCTTGTTCAAATACGGGCCTTTTCCCTGACACGTTTCGCTACTAAGTGCACAAGTTAAATAGTACGAATACATTCGGGTAACAGTTTCAAGGCTCATAGGTTGCGTAGCTTACCATCGTAAGCTACGCAACCTATGAGCCTATGGTGAAGTTATACATGGCTGCGTTTAACCTACGTTCCTTTACTTTAGGCTTCGAAGCGCAGCATTACTCTTGACATTGGTGAAGTTATACATGGCTGCGTTTAACCTACGTTCCTTTACTTTAGGCTTCGAAGCGCAGCATTACTCTTGACATTTTTAAAACATTCGAATGGAACTTAGTGGCATACTTAGGTATCTATAGTCGACCAAGAAATCCCTGTACTTACCATCGTAAGGTTCAATGTCAGTTGCACGGCTTAAAGCATTAAAGACTATTTTCACTTAGAAGTCGATCGATGTATGGTAACAATCAGTCTTAGGTACTCATCATTCATCATCATAATTTCAGCCGAAAGCCGTCCTCTGCTGAACATAGGCCTCCCCCAAGGCTTGCTAAACAGATCGGTCCCGTGCCATCCGCATCCAACGCGATCCCGCAACCTTAACCAGGTCGTTGCTCCATTTGTTGGAGGCCTACCTATACACTGCATTTTCAGGTCCGTGGACGCGACTCGAGAACCTTTTGGCCCCATCGGTCATCAGTTCTACGAGCGATGTGCCCTGCCCACTGCCACTTGAGTCTGGCGATTCTTCTTCTTAGGTACTCGTATTGTTTTTATTCTGATGTCGGAACTGTCACACAAAATGGTACAGCACTTGGTCGACTATCGATAATAATAATATGGTCTAGCATTACCTGAGCTAAGGCTAAGGCCTCCTCTTCTTTCTGCCACTCGTCTCTAATTACAAGTTGCAAGCTTTTTACACGCTTTATATTAGCTTCACCTGTATGTTTGTATGTATGTTTGTAACCGACTCCTTAGGGCGCGATTTGGACCCACATCCCGGTTTCCGATTGAGCTGAAATTTTGCACATATGTGTAAATTGGATGACAATGCAATATTATTGTAACATGGAGCTGATCTGATTATGGAGCTGGATGGTGGCCATAGGAACTATGTAATAAAACAACACAACCCCATCGAGTTTGGGCTCGTTTGATTCGTCTTGACGAGCACTTTGATCCCATATGGTAACCAGGGTCTGATGATGGAGCTGGAAGATGGCCAAAGGCACTCCACAATAAAACGACACAACCCCATCGAGTTTGGGCTCGTTTGATTCGTCTTGACGAGCACTTTGATCCCATATGGTAACCAGGGTCTGATGATGGAGCTGGAAGATGGCCAAAGGCACTCCACAATAAAACGAAACAACCCTATCGAGTTTGGGCTCGTTTGATTCGTTTTGACGAGTACTTTGGTCCTAGATGGTAACAAGGGTCTGATGATGGAGCTGGAAGGGGGTAGGTGGCGGGGTGGAGGGGAATGGGGTATGGGTTAAGGGGGTCGGGGGTTTAGAGAGTTGGGGATTAGGGTGTGGCGGTTGGGGTTAGGGGATAGGGGGGGGGTTTACGGGAAATAGGGTGGGGGTGTTGGGGGGTTCGGGGGTAAGTGATTTTGGGGGGGTTGTGGGAAATGGGGAGGGGGTAAGAGGCCTAGATGGTAACAAGGGTTTGATGATGGAACTGGAAGGGGGGGAGGCGGTAGGTGGCGGGGTGGGGTGTGGGAGGGGTTGGGAGGAAGGGGAGGGGGGGTGGGTTAGGGCGGGTTCCGGGGGTTTGGGGGGTTCGGTGTTCCGGGGGTTGGGTTTAGGTGGTTCGGGGGTTTGTAAAATGAGGAGGGGGTAAGGGGGGTTTAGGAGATTGGGGGTAAGGGTTTGGGGTAATGGGGTGGGGGATGTTGGGGGGTTGGGTTTAGGGGGTTTGGGGGTTGTAGGTGAGGGGGGTAAAGTTAGAAAGAAAAAAAATGCAACTAAAAAATAGAAAATAAATAATAGTTTAAAAAAACTAAAAAACACGCTTTAAAAAATAAAAAATAAATTTTAATAAATTTCAATTCACTATTCTTATAGTGCAGTAAAAAATCTTAATAAGCAATTATTATATTGTTATATCCAGATCAAAATTTGTAAGCAATTCTAAATATTGATAAAATAAATAATAATAGTTTAAAATATTTTATTGTAAAAAAAGCGTGGGGTGCTTTTTAAGATGTTATCAAAATGATAATCCTTGACAATTGACACCATGCACCCCACGCTTTTTTACAATAAAATATTTTAAACTATAATTATTTATTTTATCAATATTTAGAATTGCTTACAAATTTTGATCTGGATATAACAATATAATAATTGCTTATTAAGATTTTTTACTGCACTATAAGAATAGTGAATTGAAATTTATTAAAATTTATTTTTTATTTTTTAAAGCGTGTTTTTTAGTTTTTTTAAACTATTATTTTTATTAACTAGGATTGTATGTATGTATGTACGAGTCAAAAATCTTGCAAGTTAAATTTGACCCACTTCCCGGTTTCCGATTGAGCTGAAATTTTGCATGCATGTTTAAATAGGATAACAATGTTATATTATTATGCCATGGAGCTGATCTGATGATAAAACTGGAAGGTGGCCATACGAACTCTGTAATAAAACGCACGACCGCATAGAGTTTGGACTCGTTTGATTCGTCTCGACGAGAACTTTGTTTAATCAAGGGCAAAAAATAGAGTCAGCAAAAAAGCTTGTGTTTAAAAATAATTTTTTTAACGAAAATTAAATTTATTTTGTATCGTGTGAAAGATTTCATCCTGTTTATGTCGACTAACACACGTCGTCACAATCACATTTACCTGTACCAAAACAAAAGTTCGTGCTAGTTCGCATCGCTTAACCCTCTTTCTATACCCCTGTTCGAATTCAACACATCCCCTCGCCCCTAAATCCTTCGCTTTACGGAACGCTGCCGCAATTGTCGAATGTAATCGTCGCAATTTTCGAACGTTCCTGAGGCATTAACGCGACAATGTTCGCGGTACGCTCCCGATAGCCCCGCTGCAGTTGTTTGCGAATTCTTAATTAAATTTTATCTCCGTCGAACGTGTTTGTCTTGCACTAGTACCTATTGCTTTGGTTTCGCTGTCGGCGTGCTTAGGACCGTGGGAATAAAATAAACTCAATAAATATTACTTGACGTTCTGTAAGTATGCAATAAGTACTGTTTTTTCCAATTAAGCCCCACGGGATCCATGTCCCGACGCCACACGTGCGCCGGAAATAAATGGCTTTTTTTTCAATAATTTAAAGAATTTCCATTTAAAACCGTGTTTCTTTTGACTTGTTATTCCCAACTTCAACAATAACAACAAATAAACTATAACAGAAATGTTGATCAGGTTCAATTCTCGGTTATGCCCATGAGTTCAAAAAAAATGTTTGAATGCCAACACAACTATTTGAATATTAACTCTAATATCGAAGCCATGACTCCAAAGAACAGATTTCGCTATCTCTCTTAGTTTCTGATTTCTCCATACTGACCCATTTGGATTGATCATTCTGTATAGTTTATTATTTTAATAAAAATATACACTTGAACGGGGTCTTCACGTAACAAGTAAAATCGCCTAAATAGCAATATATTTCGGGCTTTAAATAGTACATTACATTACGTCATACCTAACTAGATCGCTATCCCCGCAGACTGTATATAGCAACTCGGATTATCTTACTTCTTAACCGACGAAAACAAAAGGAGGAGGTTCTCAAGTCGACGTGTATATTTTTATTTTTTTATTTTTTTTATGTATGATCACGCATAACTTTTTACAGAGTACTCCGATTTTGATGTTTCTTTTTTTATTGGAAAGCGTATACCCCGAGGGTGGTCCCATTTAAATTTGGAAATAATATTCCTACCCTAAGGGTAGGAAAACAGGGGATGATTGACTAACTTTTTACAGAGTAGTCTGATTTTCATAATTCTTTTTTATTGGATAGGGTATACCTTGAAGTTGGAATTATATAAATTTGGAAAAAAAAATTCGCCCCAAGGATGGGAAAAAAGTATAAAATGAAAACTTTTTAACAAAAATATTAAACCGCCGAAAAAATTGAAAAGCAAAAAATAATACCTTTTTTGTTTGACCTTAATCTAGGTACCAGTTTGAAGTCGGTGCCTCAGCACGAGCCAGGAGGAGTGATAGAAGCCAATCAGGTAGACGATTATAGGTCCACTCCTCCTGGGTGGTGCTGAGGCACCGACTTCAAACTGGTACCTAGATTAAGGTCAAACAAAAAAGGTATTATTTTTTGCTTTTCAATTTTTTCGGTGGTTTAATTTTTTTGTTAAAAAGTTTTTTATTGTAAAAACTCGGCTTGAATTATACGTTGGATACTAAAAAGACGATATAAAAAAAGATTAAATAGTGTTTTTTAGTATAAAACATTTTAATATGGTCCCGTATAACATTATCTCGTGTTAAGCTAAAGAGTATGAGAAACAATCTTCCCTCGAGGATCACCGCCAGCTAAATCATGAAAAACATTTGATATTTCACCTCTCCGACATACATTAAACTCGTATTCCCCAAATATCAGAGCTTCTAAATCTAAATGGCACAATTATTTGGAATGTAATTCAAAAACGTTATTCCGCCTCTATCTACTCCCCGATTGAAGCGAATGTTTTGTTTAAATTCCCATTCTACAGTCGTAACTAAATTGCTATCGCTATTTTCATCACTTGACATGCCTACGCCGAGAATCATTGAAAGTATAATAATAATAAAGAAATGTGCTGTTATTTTTTTTAAATTAGCATACCTATATTTCCAATTGTACCAAAAAATGATTGTAACAATAAGGCCTCTATCTATAGCATAGGTTCCCAACGGGGGCGGTGCGTTTCGCGGGGGCGGTAGCGGGTCCAAATATTTTTTAATTTGTGATTATTTATACGAGATAATACGCAGAATTCTATATAGATAATACAAAGAATCTACAAAATTGCATTATTAAATACTGTGTAAGTTCGTGTGCCAGAAATGCTGTAGAACGAGCCGTTCTCGGATCGGACTTTACAATCACGAACGGCATTGCCTCTCTCAAACAGACTCTGTCAAAATGTAAGAGGCATTGTGTGTGTGTGTGTGTGTGTGTGTGTGTGTGTGTGTGTGTGTGTGCGTGTGTGTGTGAACGTGCGTGCGTGCGTGCGTGCGTGCGTGCGTATGTGTGTGTGCGTGTGTGTGTGTGTGTGTAAAGGGGCGTTGAATTTTTTATTCTTGTAAAGGGGGCAGTAGGGCATGCATGTGCAATGCGAAACCTATGCTTGAAAGTAATAAAATTACACTGTCGAAACAAACAAAAGTTTTTAACTGTCTTTTTTAAATAATGAAAACATATTCATAGCGCTCGTAATAACGCGAGTTTTTTTATTAATCTCTTGAAAGCAATTGGAGATATGGAATAATGTAGAGGAACGCCACTCCAGTTTAGCTCTAATGAGATTTCCGTGCAAATTCTCCACGGCTTACCACTATCTGTAACGTACGTCTTTATTTAGTGCCATGTTTTGTTCAACTCCAATATTCGGTACAATTCACATTTCATTATCATTAATGCAACATTTATATGGTAAATCAAATGAGTTCACATCAATAAAAGTAGAGTCATCATCTCGGCCTAATTACATCCCACTTCAGGGCACGCGGACCCAGTGCGGATAGAGAACTTCAAACACACCATTGATTTCTTCACAGTTTCTTCACGATGTTTTCTTTTATAAATTTCAAATGTGCTCATAAATTCCGAAAAAAGTCAGATTTGTGATCCCGGGCTCGAACTCACGATCCTCTGCTCGAGAGGGCATAGTGTAAACCACTGGGATGGGAGCTACCGCAACTTTATAACACTAGCTATCTTTCTTTCTTTCCTTATTTCTATTTCCCGCAACTCAGTCTGCGAAGAATTCGTTTATCGCTATCCCCGGAAACTATGCAATTTTCCGGGATAAAAGTATCCTATGTCCTTTCCCAGGACCGCAACTATCTCTATGCCAAATTTCATCTAAATCGGTTCAGTGGTTGAAGTGTAAATATGTGACAAACAGATAGACACCCTTTCGCATTTATAATATAAGTATGGATACAGGTTGTCCCAAGATTCAATAGAAGCTATTCACTCTTGTACTTTGTCGTAACAACACAATTTTCAATGAAGTATGACGTTTTGCACCTAACTGTAGAGCGACAAGGTACAAAAGTGATCAGCTACTTTTTGTGCTGACTGTACTCAGTAAGAGACCAAATTATATCAGTTCTCTACCTATTTTATGGAATGACGAAAGCACCAGCACAAGTACAACCTGTTGCCCACCCCGTAAAGAGCTAAACTTTTCCACAACATTGTCAGTTGTTCACAGGCGAGCTAGTAGAACTATTCCTAACTACAAATCATCTTGCTGCTGCGCTTGGCCTATTTCCTGCTCTCGATTGGCGCTTACAATCGACTTAGCGAAGCGTTTGGAGCGGTAATAGGTCCATCGATCATTAAAACGATACGACGTTTCGGAAAGCAATTAACGTATTAACACAGTACCTTTAACAGTTTTCATTTTCATTTATTTCATGTCTCTCATCCCAGCAGTTGAGTTCTCGGGATTTTATCTTAATCCCGTGGGAATGTCGGGATAAAAAGTAGCCTATGTGATATTTTAGACGTCCAGCTATATACATATACTAAGGTTCATCATCATCATCGTCATCAACATTTCAGCCGAAAGACGTCCACTGCTGAACATAGGCCTCCCCCAAGGCTCGCAAGACATCTTGTTTTAGGCCTATCTACACTGCTTCTTCCGGTCCGTGGACGCCACTCGAGAACCTTTTTGCCCCATCGGCCATCAGTTCTACGAGCAATCGCAATGTGCCCTGCCCACTGCCACGCATGAGTCTGGCGATTCTTCGAGCTATGTCGGTGACTTTAGTTTTTACGCGGATTTCATCATTTCTAAAGCGATCCCGCAGAGAAACTCCGAGCATAGCCCTCTCCAACGCCCTCTGGCTGACTTTGAGCTTCCTTATGAGGCCCATCTTTAGCGGCCACGTCTCAGTGCCATAAGACATCACTTGCAACACACTGCAGCACTGGTCAAAGACTTTTGACTTCAGACATTGCGGTATATTATATTGGCTGAAAAGATATTGCGGCTACTTAGGTTCTGCAAATCGCATTGAAATTCAGGGATTTTGTAACAGCATTAATATATTTCAAACTAGATACAAACTGAAACATAGATGCATAGAAAAAAAAAACAGAAAAAAGACCAGCGTTATGTCTGTTTGTACTTTTGCTTTTAGCCTGTGTATGTATGTATTATTTGCTGTTGTAAATAAATGTTTTTCATTCTTTGAAAGGGTTTCAAATGAGACCCTACTAAGCCTGTAATGTTGTCTGCCCGTCGTTCTGTCACAGAGCTGTATATTTCGAGCCCAGATATCAGTAGGTAGCCGTAATTCCGGCTACCCATAAATTTATGAAGCCTTCCCCAAATTAATTGAAAAAAAAAACCTTCATCCTATACAGGAGTGTATTTTTATTGCTAAACGAATGGGTTGGAGTTTGATAGCAATTTTTCCGTATACTTATTTAAACTTCGCGACCGCAATGAAAAGGACCGCGATCGCATAAAACTGTGATGTGAATTTACGATATTATTTACGATGGCTGAGCAAGACCGATTGTAAACTTAAGTACCAAATAAAACTAAGTACCAACCTAAGTAGTATAGCGATGTCGAGTTTGACTAACGTGATACATGGATTTAAGACCAGACGCATAAATATTCGAGGGAAATCTTCCCTTCCTTGCGATGAAATCGACAGAAATAAGGAATACTAGCTGTTGCCCGCGACTTTGTCTGTGAATAATTTGTTTATCGTTATCTCGCGGGTCATCATCATCATCATTTCAGCCAAAAGACATCCACTGCTGAACATAGGCCTCCCCAAGGCTCACCAAACAGATCGGTCCCGTGCCATCAGCATCCAACGCGTTCCCGTAACCTTAACCAGGTCGTCGTTTTATCTTGTTGGAGGTCTACCTACACGGCGTCTTCCGGTCCGTGGACGCCACTCGAGAACCACTAGATCAGCCTATCAGTATGGTTGCCTTTTTTCAACCGACGAAAACAAAAGGAGGAGGTTCTCAATTCGACGTGTATATATTTTTTTTTATACAGGGTTATTTGTAATTCACTAGCATCCTTTTATCCCTATACTCCTACCACTTAAACAAATGTTTTTTGTTTTACGGCTTTTGTCATAGCTTAATATTTTTGGTGTAATAACGTTTTGAAAATTTGAATTTGAATGGGAAAAAAGGTGCTTCATTTTAAAAAGTCGTAAAACAAAAAACATTTGTTTGAGTGATAGGAATTCAGGGTTAAGAGGATGTCAGTGAATTACAAATAACCCTGTATACCTACAGATATATGTTACCTAATTAATCGGATTGGAAATAAATTTCTAATCAGAACGACAATTACTATTTAGCATTCAAATTACAAATTTAAACTAAACCTACTGCGTGAATTTTAATGTTGATTGAAATATTAAATTAATTACTTATAGACATCGGACGCAATACCTGAACATGTCCAGGTCCACGCGATCCGTTAAAATACATGGCCAAATAAGGTTACAATTCCGCTGACTCGTATCATCATAACTCATAACGGAAGTAGTTGGTCGTTTGATATCTGTGGTTGTTTTGCTGCTTCCTGTGGCCGGACAAATAGACAAACGAGGCGTAATTTAGCAATGGGTATCAGTGTTGCTAACTGTAAAAGTTGAAATTATCGCATTCGCAGCATTACAAATACGAATAAATTATCAAAATTGTAGCAAAATTGTAGTACGAATAAAAAAGTTATAATACGTTAACTTAAGTAGGTATCCGGTTGAGAGCGAGTTGGGGGCGGGTTGGGAGCGGGTTGGGGGCGGGTTAGAAGCGGGTTGGGGCGGGTTGAGAGCGAGTTAGGGGCGGGTTGGGGGTGGGTTGGGAGTGGGTCGGGGGCGGGTTAGGAGCGGGTGGGGGGCGGGGTGAGAGCGAGTTGGGGGCGGGTTGGGAGTGGGTGGGGGGGGCGAGTTGTGAGCAGGTTGGGAGCGGGTGGGGGCGTGTTGAGAGCGAGTTGGGGGCGGGTTGGGGCGGTTTGGGGGCGGGTTAGGAGCGGATTGGGAGCGGGTTGGTTTATTATGAAGTTTCACTTCTTCCGGAAGGATCTAAGGAGAGCCATAATTGATGAAAAAGCAAATTGGATAAAAAAATAAGCTGCCCAAATTACTAATTCCACGCGGACGGAGTCGCGGGCAAAAGCTAGTATAATATATCCCTAGCGTCTTTGGACATCTTATAAATCGGTGTTAGTAGTTACCACGATCCCACAGTCCATGTCCTGTCTGTTAAGCTTGATCTACAAGGACATTACTGTCACCACAACATAATTTATTCCATTACGCAGAAAGGCTTCAAAGGAACACATCCTCGTATAGCTTTTAACATCTCATTTCAAAAAGCGTTAATGTAAAAAGCTATATTTTTAATGGAGTGCAAGTTGAAATGCAAAAGAAATTATGGCGCAAACTAGACATTTGAAATTGGATTTCAAAGGTTGCATTTCTGCGCAGTGAAATCGTGAATCTTGTTATTTTCCTTTTTGTGTGAAAGATAGAGCTATCTTACTAATATTATTAATGAGAAAGTTAGATTTGTCAATCAGATGGAAACATAATCTGAATTGAGACACAGGATACTTATTATCCGGTAATTAGTTCCCGCGGGATTTTTTTTTTAATATAAACAATAATAGAGGGCGCTGAACCAGTGAGGTACGCCTTTGGCGTCATCTTCACTTTTCATCAGGTGAGATAGTGGTCAATCAAGAGTCAGTTTTATGTAAAAAAAAGATGTACCTCCGATATCAAGATGACGTGCTAACGTCGACTGCAATTCACAGATGGCGTTGTCCGAGCGAACGGTGTGCTTGTAAAATAAAATGTACTGCAACCTTTTATTAACCCCCGACACAAAAAGAAGGGCTGTTATAAGTTTGACCGCTATGTGTGTGTGTCTGTCTGTCTGTCTGACTGTCTGTGTGTCTGTCTGTGGCACCATAACTCTAAAATGGGTGAACCGATTCGGATGCGGTTTTATTTTATTTGAAAGCTGGTTTCTTGGGGATGGTTCTTAGACATGTTTCATCAAAATCGATTCAGCCGTTTCAAAGTTATAAGCTCTTTTGTCAGCTGCGGAAGGGATCTTAGACGCATAATGGGCATTCACTTTATCATCAGACATAATGTGCGACCAAATTGCGTTGGGGGTTTTTAAAATTTTCAATTTATAGTTATAAAAAAAACACTATGTTACGTATTTACTAAATTATACGTATACGCTCGCTCTCGTTGCGTTACCTAACTTCTGAGTTAGGTTTTGACCTAACGAGTTATTCATTGACCTAGTTCTTAGGTAGAGTTCCATTGGATGGAAATTAATTATACCCAATTAAGCGTTTAAAGTAGAGTCTGGTATAAGTTTTAAAGATTTCTTTTGTATTTGGATGGTTAGATGAAAAATAAGACTTTGCTCTTGAACCAGATTCTTTATGAAAGTTTTAAGTAGCTCTTTAGCTAAAGAGAGCCTTTTATCTTAAAGCCTCAAAAAATATAAAAAACTCAAGAATTTATTAAGTGGTTTTGAATTTAACATTAGCTTTGGTGTTTAGAGGTTTGAAATGTACCATATTTGGCCTGCAGGCCTGCAGGACAAATGGTTTAATCAAATAATAGTTAATTTTGTATCATTATCCAGTTTTCAATAAAACGTCATCATCATTCCAGCCTATATACGTCCCAGTGGAAGGCGCAGGCCTCCTCTCAAAATGAACTTCACACACATCATTGAATTTCTTCTCAAGTGTGTGCAGGTTTCCTCACAATGTTTTCTTTAACCTAAAGCTCATGGTAAATTTCAAATGTAATTTTGCATATAAATTTCGATAACTCTCGGCTTGAACCCGCGACCCTCTGCTTGATAGGCAAATAAATAAACAGTGAGTATAGTGTGAGAACTTAGATCCAAACTAAGCAAGCCTAGTACAAACTAGATGTAGGGGACAGGTGGAATGACAAGGACACATAATGAAAGAGACAATTTCAAATATAACTAGAAAGCTTCATATATAGGAAGTGTTTATTATTTAAACTATTGAAATGATATACAATAATTGTCATTAATCAATTTTTAGTTGTTTGTTTTCGCATCTTTTAATAATGTGTATTAAATTAAATAAATGGACTTTCATAAATGGACTATTTTTTATTTTTTTATTGTGAGAGGGAGGCAAACGAGCAAGCGGGTCATCTGATGGAAAATGTTCACCACCGCCCATAAGTATCAACAACTCAAAGGGAGTCACCAATCTATTGCCGGCCTTTAAAGTAATTACCAACTCTTTTCTTGAAAACCCCGATGTCATAGTTGTCTGGAAACACTGCTGCCGGAAGCTGGTTCCACAGTTTCACCGTACGTAGCAGGAAGTGCCGAAGGAAACGTACAGAATACACGAAGAACGTGTAGCATTGTTCCTTTCAATACATGTCTTCACGTCTTATGCCTTCTCTCCCCTACTAAAAAACGATTCTGCTTAAGTACATACTACGTCATCCCACCCTGAACGGTTTTTAGGGTTCCGTAGTCAACTAGGAACCCTTATAGTTTCGCCATGTCTGTCCGTCTGTCTGTCCGCGGCTAAGCTCAGAGACTGTTAGTACTAGAAAGCTGTAATTGGCATCAATATATATATATCAGTCACGCCGACAAAGTGATTGAATAAAAAAAAGTAAAAAAAAATTTTTTAGGCTACCTCCCATAGACTAAAGTTTGGGTGATTTTTTTTTTCTCGGTTAACCCTATAGTGGTGGGGTATCGTTGGATAGGTCTTTTAAAATCATTGCGGGGTTGCTAACATGTTTTTTCTATTCAGTGATCTGTTTGCAAAATATTCAACTTTAAAGTGAAAATTATCATTAAAATCGGCCGTCCCCCCCCTCTAAAATCTAAACTGTTGGGTGGAAAAATTTGAAAAAATTCAGAAGGGTAGTAAATATATCAAATTTACTAGGAAAATTATAGCGGCTAGGATTGCTTGGAAATTATTTGTAGTTTAAGAGTAAATAGTAGCCTAAGGTATAAAACATACCTAAACTTGGATGATTCCGTACACATACGAAATCCTTAGAAAAATATTACTTGATTTTTTCGTAATGGCTACGGAACCCTACCTTGGGCGTGTCCGACACGCTCTTGGCCGGTTTTTTTTATTGTCATTGTGGTATGTACGGGCGGTAGTTAACTCCGGCTGCCAGCATTGGTAGCGAAATCTCATTAGTAAACTGGCAGTACTTCGCATTTATTTAACGTAATTGTTGTATTTTTAAAAGTAAATAATGTAATTTTATTGCACAACTGTAAAGCACTAAGTAAATATTTTCCGTGTTATTTTAATTAAAGAATATAACTGTTTTTATTAACTGCTGCAAAAAATATAGGTGCTTAAAAATGAAAATGAAATGAAAATTGATACTTAATTTTGCAAATAGGTCGCAAAAGGCTAATTGGCATGTTTTTTTTTCGAGTCTGCCAGTTATCATTATTATTACACAAGCAAAATTGTAGAGACAGCACAGCTATGAAATTTTGCTATGAAAGATAGTTTTTTTTTCTCTAAGTGGTTGTAACATTTTCTGATTACTCTTGTTTTCAATTTTCTTAGCATAGATTTTATTTTAATGCACTTGGAAGATTCCTAATGCAGATTTATATTTATAATTAAAACTACGTAGTGTAAAATCTCACTACTACTTACCTACAGCTTTCCCTCTAATATCTAAGTCGTATTATAAAATTAATGATTATTTCATGGACGACGATGTTTGGAAATTATTCCGATCCGCATCGGCGATTCCTAGCCTCAAAAATCTTATCTACCTATAGTATGTTAAAAAAAACTAAATAGTTTGGATGTCAGTTATTAAATAACATTGTAGATCTGTTTTGAAAAAAAAAAGTATACCTAGCCCTTGGCCTTATTACCCGCGACTCATACTGCATAGAATTCGTGTATCGCTATCCCGCAGGATCTATGGAATTTTTCAGGAAAAAAACTATAATTATGTCCTTTGCAGGGTTTCTAAGTAGATGCTATATCCATGCCTCATCTTAATTCAAAATTAAATTAAATTTCTATATTAAATTAATTTTGTTCTTGTGATTTTTCCCAAGTTGTCACAAATAACGTTTTCTTTTTTTAAAACAGTTCAGCGGTTTAAGCATGAAGAGGCAACAGACGGACAGTTATTTTCGCATTTATAATAATAGTAGTAGAGATTGGGGACAGCAGCGCCACTAATTGGGGATGTCTATTTTTTTGCAATGTATAGTAAATCGAAAACCATTTCGAGATAAATGCTTTCTAACTCGTTTTCTATAGTTATTATTTTTTTATATAACGTAATGAATTTATTAAATAAGAAAAAAGCAATGACTTTCATTTGACATTGGTGTATTTTGCGTGACCGGTCGTACTTTATTGTGTGTGGTTAGATTCTTCACAATTTACGCGAGGATTATACTACGGAGTTTGATTTGGACCCGCTGTCTGACATCTAGCACTTTGACAGTGCCAGTAAAGTGACACAGTGTATAGTGTACCACCACGCAAAAAATAATTAAAGGGGTTGCCTTATCGTACACATTTAGATAGATTTAGAAATTTGGCATTGTGGGAGCCCTCAATTATAATCTGACGTCATCAACTAAAATAGTTTCAATAATTAATTTTGAAAAAAGTAGAGAACTAAATGACAAAATATTGAAATTAGTTTCTTATAATTGAATTTTCTATACAAAAAAAATATAAAAACCACTGGTAATTTTTTTTAGACATTCCCAATTTGTTTCTCCGAGCATTTGTTGCGAGCGAATAGCTCGGTCTTGTTTCGGCCTCTGATTGCATTTTGATTGCACCAGTGCAATTTATAGTTATGACCCACTGTTGTAGAAGTGTGTTTTTACCAGACACAATACGGTTTCTTCATTGCTAGTATTTTTTTAAGTTTACTGTGTTCTGTCCGTTAGCGTATGTATACTGCATTGACAAATTGTTTTTCTCAAAAGCCGTTGTACTCTTCAGCAGAGGATAGTGATTTCAAGCTCGGTCCTACACCTTTTTTTTTATTTTATTTTTATTGATAGAGGGAGGCAAACGAGCAAGTGGGTCACCTGTTGGTAAGCGATCACCACCACCCATGAGAACCAGTAACCCCAGAGGGGTCATTAGTCCGTTGCCGGCCTTTAAGGGAACAATACACTCTTTTCTTGAAGGCCCCGATGTCATAGTTAGTTGGAAACACCATAGACGGGAGTTGATTCCACAATTTTACTGTGCGTGGCAGAAAATGCCGACGGAAACGCACAGTTGTAGATGGACATTCATCAAGGTGGTGACGGTGGAACACAGACTTACGGCGCGACGTGCGATAGTGGAAGCCCGTAGCTGGTAATAAATTGAATAGCTCCACGGAGCACTCCCCGTAGTAGAGCCTGTAGAGTACACAGAGAGAATCTACGTTTCTTCGCAAGGAAAGGGGATCCAAACGACCAGAAACTAGCGGGTCGCCTACAAGTCGAGCTGCACGACGTTGGATACGGTCAAATGGAAGGAGAAAGCATTGGGGCGACTCAGCGACATAGTCCCGAGAGGTGTCAGCTCGGCCAGAGTATCTTACATCCCCCGTACTGTCGTCCGCATAGCAATGAATATTAAAAATCTGCAATAAGTCACCTCAGAAATTTACCACGAGCTTTACCATGAAGACATAATGTCGTGAAACCTACAAACACCCAAGCACCACCAAACACCAAAGGTCAAAGGTCGCGGGTGCGCGAAGTAATTGTTTCAGTTCTACGAACACCTATCAAGTAATTCTATGGTGTGTGTGAAGTTCCCAATAAGCGCTAGAACTACAACCTAAGCAACATCATTCCGAGGCGAGGGCTGTGCCCAACAGTGGGACGTGTATTAGGCCGAGATGACGTTTTCGTAGTTGGCGTAGGCATCTGTGCGTAACATTTGTAATGCATCTACGAGCACAGATTATTGTAGCACGTTAAACTAAGTACCTACATCTAATCTCATCATCATCATCAAATTCAAATTGTGAGCATTTATAATTTATTTATTTCCGGAATCTGGATAACAATTTCGATACCTCTGCCACCCGCGTATCTGCTAATTCGTCGTGGTTACATTTTTCTATGGTAGACATACGTACAGGACCTCTAAATAATAAATAACCGAAAACGCAATCCAGTAAAGCCAATTCGAAGAACTTTTGACCACGAACATGAAGCAGTTGAAACGCTCGAATGAACCATAAATTATTAAGGTGAATTTATCATCATCATCATAATCCCAGCCTATTAACGTCCCACTGCAGGGCACAGGCCTACTCTCAGAATGAGAGGGCTTGGGCCGTAGTTCCCACGCGGGCCCAGTGCGGATTGGGATCTTCACATACACCATTGAATTACTTCGCAAGTGTATACAGGTTTCCTCACGATGTTTTCCTTCACCGTAAAGCTCATGGTAAATTACAAATGTATTTTCGCACATAAATTTTGAAAAACTCAGAGGTGCAAGCCGGGATTTGAACCCAGGACCCTCTGCTTGAGAGGCCATGGATCAAATCACTAGGCCACCACGGCTTTTAGAATGCTAATAGAATGTTGTTTTAAAATTGTTTCGATATTATGGCAACATTAAAATATTACTCACACTCCGACGGCGCAAGGGCAAGATTTAATGGTACGTGTGAGGGTAAAAGATTGGGCGCCCGGGATTAGCACAAACTCGAAGTCGTTAATCTATGCTAATGTTATCCATATAGAGAAAAGTTTCCGCTGCGGGATGTCTTTGGAGCACGCTAGGGAGAGTGCTTGTAGTGTTAGATCCAATCGTAAAATTCTTTTCACTTCTCGTCCAGACCCCGGAATTTTGGTTGCACTTTTGACCTGTCATATTGACTTCTCACTTATCGAATTTCGTTATCCATATATCGATAACAACATACTAAAAAAGATTAAAAGTAGAGGTAAACAATTAGCGGCCTTATTGCTAAAGAGCGATCTCTTCCGAATAACTTTTAAGCAGTTGAAAATGTGAACATAATATGCAATGAACACAAAGTAGAATTGGTTAATAAGGTAGAGGCGATTTAGCGACCACATGCACTGAGTTTGAAATTAAACCTTATTAATTTCAATATACGACACAATTTCTATTGAAGTTATTGAAAATACGACTAGCCTTAAAAATATCCTTTGTCAGGTATGTATTCGATAGCTGCTTTTGATTCTGTTGTAGTATGCTCCAATAAATGGGACCTTATAAAGGTTTAACAGTTTCTAATTAAATTAAATATATGCATAAGTCTATAAAACTAATAATCAAATGTCATCAGATTAATCGCCAGTACCTACATAACATGATAAGTTTACGATAATCTAATTGAAAGTCTGATATATCGATGACATTTAGGTAGAGTCGATAAGTGAGAAGTAAGACATAGTGATATGACAGGTCAATAGTGCCACCAAAATTCCGGGTTCTGCTTATCAGTGCCAACCCTGAAGATAATCTAGCAAGAGTTAGGACACTTTGTCTTAGAGAAATTAAGTTAATTTGACCTGTTGAATGTTCCATTGTAACTGGATAAAACAGATTGCCACGTTGAGATGTCAGAGACGTTGATTGAACGAAGTATGCCACATCTCTTTGCCGAAGCCGTGGTGGCCTAGTGGTTCGACCTATTGCCCCTCAAGCAGAGGGTGTCGTGGGTTCAAATCCCGGCTCGCACCTCTGAGACATTTGTAATTTACCATGAGCTTTACCATGAAGAAACCTGCATACACCTGCGAAGAAAATCAATGGCGTGTGTGAAGTTTACAATTCGCACTGGGCCCGCGTGGAAACTACGGCCCAAGCCCTCTCGTTCTGAGAGGAGGCCTGTGCTTTGCAGTGAGACGTATATAGGCTGGGATGATGATGATGATGTACTATAATATAATTATTATATTTTGATCCTTTCTCTAGAAAACGTATGTCTTTGAGTTTATTCTCGAGCAAAGCGCGGTCGCTCAGGTACTTAAGTAAAAATTGGGGGAGAAAAGGATGTATCTCTAAATTTAGACACAGTTGGCGAGTTTTTCGGCTTTGAAACAGACGAAGAAGGCCAAGTGAGCTGCCTTACACGAGATACATGCATACATGCATAAGCCATGAGCTTATTTCCATGTCTTTGATGTATGGTATGAGGGACACGGAAAACTTCGAATGCAGCAGACATAGCTAACAACTCATGCAAAGTAAACTCAGTGCTACCTACTTAAACCTCGCCACTTGACCACTCGCTCTTTTACCACCTTCTTTCGTAAAATAGTACATTACTGCAGCGGCCGCGAAATAGGGGATTGCCGGCCGAGTAGCTATAGATGGCCGAGTGTTAACGAGGCCATCTAGGGATACGAGGCCGGCAATCCCTGTTCGTGGCCAAGGCTTGTATAGAGTTTTTCTCAAACATGCATCATCATCATCATCATCATCATCATCATCATCATCATCATCATCACCATCACCATCACCATCGTCGTCGTCGTCATCATCACCATCATCACCACCATCAACATCATCATCACCATCATCATCATCATCACCACCTCCATTACCATCATCACCATCACCATCACCATCTTACCTTACCTTTAAATAAGCGTAGTAGCAGAATGTCATAATGAACCAAAACGCAAATATTGCTCATAGTTTTTTTTAATGGCTAAATGCTATGATGCCATAGACCTACAAACGTCATGGTATGAAACAATAGACGATCACTTTGCTGGCCTTGGCCAGCAATGTTGTATGAAATTCCATTATTGACCTCTCGCTAGCCGCACCTGCATTGTGACACTTTGTGGCGTATTATAAGGAACATAACGTCAATATTACATAGCATGTTTGAGAAAAAATATTTGTCATAGGTTTTCCTTCCCTTTTTTAAAAACAAAATAAGTTGTATGCATTCAACAGATAAAACATCTCAAACCGTTCTCATCGCTTATAGAAATTCTCGATACGAACCGTTAAAGCGGTTTATTTCAATGAGTAATAGTCGCAGGATCATAAAAATGTGAAATGATATTTATTTTATCTTCCGACGTGGAATGTTAATATTTCCTATTCGATTATGATTTAAATTCCTTTCAAAACTTTTAAACTAATGTTCCGTGCAATACAGTTTTACTGGTTTAATATGCCATGATCGCCAAACTAAGTAGAAATTCAATTTACGAGTTTCATCATCATATATTTAAGATCTAGGCTCTTGTCAGTGGATTAATTTCCAACTTATTCTACATTCCGCTTTTTCTTTCACCTCTTTATGTATGTAATGAAACATTTATTATTCTTTTTTTTTGCTCCATAGTATAACTCCTTCTTGGTCTTCCCATTTTCCTTTCTCTCTTTCCTTCTATTATAAGAATAAGAATAAGAATAAGAATAAGAATTATTGCCACAAAACAAAACAAAAATAAAACAATATCAAGAACAATGAACAAAACATTTACAAATAAAATAAAAAAAAATACAATAATTTAGAAAAACTTTTGAGGCAAAAGGTCCCAGTCTCAGCATGTGCTGGAGGTTTTATAGTCTTAATGTAATAATTATCGTGCCGTAAGATATGACCTTACATTTTCGCTCTCCTGTTCTCAATCATATTCAACAAAGATCTCTTTTCGTTACTGCATTTAAAACTTTTCTTTTCGGTCCAACTGATCTTTTCCATCCTCCTCCTTTACGAGTTCACAACCTTTTATTTAACATGCACTGTTTGTTTTGGTCACTTCTTGGACGTCGAATTTAACCCACTTAGAGTGGTCAGATTGACTTGAAATTTGGCATACTTAGGTATATAGGTTGGATGATACAGTCAACAGAAAATAAATTCAGAGAAAAGCTTGCCTTAAAAATGAAATTATTATTATTGTTGCTTATTTGCAACGTTCGTAACTAGTATGTTTTGCATTAAAATATTTTTCGAACACTTAGCGGTATCCGATGGAGCTGAAATTTGCCATAGTTAGGTAACTCCGGTGACTATAGAATAATCTGGTAGTGAAATTCTGGTGGTCCGGCCACGATCGTCTCCGAGGACGGAACTCTTCAACCGTTAATGGCATCGTCTTGAAACTTGATACGGATATGTAGTTTGGATGACAAAGTAACACAGTCAACAAAAAACAGTCGGCAAAACAAGCTTGTATTCAAATTTATTTGTTTGAGAAAAATCCGACAGATGTCGCAATCGCTAGCAAGATTTTTCGAATCTATCCACTATGCTCCACGATTTGTATCTATTAGTATATAGCAAATTGGACATTTTCCTCCTCCTCCTCCTCTACGAGTTTTAGCGATAGAGCAAATTGAACTGTTTTTCTCTAAGTTGTTTGTTTTTTCTTTAATAGTGTAGCAAATTGGAGGAAAATGCCTAGTTTGCTATACTAAGTAGATACAAATCGTAGAGCATAATGGATAGATTTGATTCTTCTTGCTCCGTATAAAAGATCTGAAAACTTCAAGTGAAATGGATGGAATATGATGGCGCGGGAGCGGTCTCTTTGGCGAACCTTGGAAGAGATCTATGTTCAGCAGTGGACGTCTTTCGTCTGAAATGATGATGATAGCATTCCACATAATCCAGAGTAAACAACAATTTAGTGGTGGAAAATTGAATTCAATTGAAATAAATTCTCAAAGAGCAGGGCACTGAGATAAACCTAATCCTCGCCTCTGCCGTTCAACTCAGATTCGTTTTAAATAGCGGGTTCGTTTTAGAATTGTCTTGAACAATTTCAAATACAATTTTTTTAAAGTTGTTATTTCTTAAATAAAACCAGTCAAGTGCGAGTCGGACTCGTACATGAGGTTCCGTAGCACTAAAATCGTAAACTTATAGGTAGGAAAACATCCGAACAGCAAGGGACCGATCGCGTTGCCTAGCAACTGCCGGCTGGGTAGCCTAGGCTGCCTAGTAACCTAAAAACGCTGAAAAAAACACGTCTCGTGTATGACGACCGCTTTAACGACCGCTTTAGCCTAGTTGGTAGCGACCCTGCCTACGAAGGAAGAGGTCCTGGGTTCGAATCCCGGTCAGGGCATTTATTTGTGTGATGAGCACGAATATTTGTTCCTGATTTATGGATGTTTTCTATGTATTTAAGTATTTATTTATCTATATAAGTATGTTTATCGTCGTCTAGTACCCATAGTACAAGCTTTGCTTAGTTTGGGACTAGGTCGATTTGTGTAAGATTGTCCCCTAATATATTTTTTTTTTTTACGACCCCCTATAATTGTAACTTTATTTTATTTTTAGTAATTTTGTTGTTATAGCGGCCGCAGTAATACATCTTCATCATCATCATCATCATCATCCCAGCCTATATACGTCCCACTGCAGGGCACAGGCCTCCTCTCAGAATGAGAGGGCTTGGGCTGCAGTTCCCACGCGGGCCCAGTGCGGATTGGGAACTTACAGTAATACATAATCGATGAAAATTTCAATTGTCTAGCTGTTACGGTTCAAGAGATAGAGCCATGTGACAGACGGACAGACAGAAAGCAGAATCTCACTAATATGGTTCCGTTGGCATCCTTTGTGTACGGAACCCTAAAAAAATTAAATTATGTCTTTTACGATGCCTGCAAAGCATAACATAGTCTTCTCTTTGAGTTTGACTCGTCTCAGTCTGTGCGTGTGTATATTATGTGTAATCAAATTTTGCAAGTCAAATTTGAACCACTTGTGTAGTGGCCGTATTGACTTGGAATTTCGCATACATATGTAGATTAAATAACAATGCAATCACAGCAGAGCTATTAAAAAGTACAGATATCACAAAAAGTGGAATTTATTGTTTTAAACTTTCGCCTTTTAGCCATAGTTTTTAGAACTCGGAACTTGAACTTGCATTATTAGGTCGTAAGTACATTATTGTCATTCATTTCGAATGACAATAAAATAACAAGTTTTACTTTAATTACACCCGGTTAATCTACTCACGTGTAGGTCATTTTAGAAATAAATTTTCGCGTTTTAGGCCCGAGTTGTAATAATAACTATAAGTGGAATTAAAACGCAACAAAGAGATCTCTCAATAAACTAAGAGTTCAATACAATAAATAAAGCTCCAAACGCTCAGACAGTGGAGGTGGGGCGGTGCGGTGGCGGTGACGGTTGTAATATTCTAACTTGTATGAACGAGTTCGCGGTACGGTACCGCACAATCCTTCATACAAGTTAGAATATTATTAGTCACCGCCACCGCAACGCCACGCCTCCGCAGTCCGCAGTCTGTGCGTTTGAAGCTTTACGCATTTTGTGCCATGCTGAGGCTGCCTTGGCGAAATTGGTCTTTTGGCGAAAGATTGGTTAGATCCAGTAATAGCCTAGTCCAAAACATATATGAGACGTACTATGTAGATGGTGCGAATTTTTTCTTGGTATACGAGAGTGCACCCTTGTCACTTTTATTGCTTTGGAATTCGCCACTTGTTTCTGTGAACGTTACCCTCGGACTTTGAATAAACTGAATCCTATGGCGACATTGCGTAAGCGGAAAATTTGCGTTTAGGCCGTGGTTTGTGAGTTACGTGCGGTTTTTACGGGTCGCGCGTCGATCACAGAGACGGGTGTAGCGTCGAATACATTTTGGACATTTTTATTAGAGACTAGCTTTTTCCCGTGACTTCGTCCACGCAGAGATAAATATTAAGGAGAACATAAGAAAAAAACTGAGTTGAGAGGAAGCCGGCGAGAAAGTCATCGAGATATGGCGGTCCATAAAACATTTTAGTTAATGCAAATATTTTTTTATATTTGCATAATCATTTTAGTTGCCTGGTGTCATGCACGGTTTAACATTTCGTGAAAAGGTTAAAGTTTAAAACCACTTCCTTATTCAACTGAATAGAGCTTGTTCGATATTTTGTAATCATGTTGCTAGAAACGCAGCGATACCTAGTAATACCTAATTTATTTATTCGCCCATTACATAGGACCAAATAGTCAAACACAAAACTTCACCCTCCCAACTATTAACCATTCTAGAGAAGAAACGAACACCGAAACACTTTATATTCTTAAAACCACTTAAAACTTTCCGATAAGAAAAGTCAGGTTAACTCCCTCCTAGTGTTTCGAGTTAGTAAACTATAGGTTATTATAGTTGCAAATTTTGCCAATACCCAAGTAGCACAAGTAGCATTATAAGAAATCACTTTTGGTGTACACGGAAACTTTAAGCTGTACAAGACAGTGTTACAATGGTGTTAACAGCGCTGTTAACACTGAAATAACTCTTATTTGGGCACAAATTATTCAGCCTATAGTTCTAGTTTAGTTCACATTTCTGTTTAACAGCATTACAGTAGCACTATATTGGAATTATTATGGGTCACCAGGCTGTTTATCAGCTGCTTAACAGAATACGAATGTCCTGTTATACAGACTAAGCGTCAGGATTGGGTGACTGCTAGTCTTATATAACGCTTTAGGTTTTACATTACCCTTCGTTCATATTGAAATTGCTTATTATATTTGCAGATTTTCTTTTAATAGTATTATAGCGGTGCCGATAAATTTCCAGAGTGTGATGTGTAATGGCGAAGTAAATGTCACAATTTTATTGAGAATTTGTGTTAACTCACGAAAGTACACCTTTATAGCCAACCTACTGTGAAAACATTTGGGAATGCAAGTTTACTGTGAATGTTTATATGGTTTTTTAGCAAAATTTTTACGCGCTTCGGAAATATCTCGTTTTATATTATACTACAATAAGTGTATATGAATAACGTGTAATTTAGGGCAGTAAAATATGAATAACAACAGAATAATTATCAATATATACGATTTAGGTTATAATAAAATGGCGCATTCTTAAGAAACTTTTGTGAACTCTTTTTATCCTGAATTAATTACCATGGCTGTACAAGAGTACACCCCAGTTCCTTTATTATACTTATTGCAGTAATTAAGAGTTCAAGTGAACCAATATTCAGCCTGTCAGCTGTTATTAGTTTTATTATGGTTCACATAAACGCCAAAACCATTTATTTGAACTACTTAAACGCATTACCTTTTAAAAGTTATTTAATTTTTATTTAGTGTTTTAATTTTAATTCAATCTTGTTTTAATTTTTCAATTTTTTTAGCATTTTGTATAATTTAATACACGATCCACGCCAACTGTTATTATGACCGCTTAAGAATTTAATGATTGACTAACGTGAACCTGATTGCAGCTTCGTGCGTTATAATATATGTAAAGTGTTCTTTTATGCAGACTAAAACAATGTATTGGTATATTTCACAGCCAAATGCTGCATTTCTGAGTTAAACAAGGATCTTGAAATACCTTCGGTGTTCACGTGTATTAATAAAACACCTTTTAACTGCTTTGAAAAATAGGCTTAAAACAGAGCCGAGGCGAACCGATGTGGAACTTTTTGTGTTAAATTACTCTAAGTGTACACTACTCTAAAACTGTTGGCTGTACGGTAGTTCACAGTGACACTTTTAAGACGCTAGCATTTCAGTGGTATAATTCTACGCCTTTAAACAGCAATAGCATATTTTACTACCACTATAATGCTCTTAAGCAACCAATGCAAAAGAGACTGTAAGAAGGCATTTTTGACATCTGCACTAACTCTGATCCCGTAACAATAGTATCCGTTTCTACTTTTATGATGCTGTTATACACACTAAAGCGTCATACGCAGCTCTAAGTTCTCAGTTGAACCATATTAACTGTTTATTAAGTCATGAAGTTCCGAGTTATACCCAAAGTGATTTCTTATAATGCTAACTGTGCTACTTGGGTATCTATCGATTTCGTAGGTAACTTTTATGGTTCCGCTTACAGCTCGGTTGACAGTGACGAAGATAATCGAAGTTTGGTCGTGACTGTTATTAGGTGGGTTAGTGGGTAGAATCAAAATTACAAAGGTAGTGCGGGGCTGAGCGGTTGACGACGCCGCTACAAATGGTGATTATACAGTCAGTCATAAGCTGAATGTTTACATAACAAGGGCGGGGTAGTGCTTGTCGGGTAACCTCGTGTGCCCCGGAGCTGCGGTTCTCTTCTGGATCCGTCCGAGGTAAAAGCTCATTACAAAATTACAAATGTAATTTCGCACATAAATGCCAAAAAAAGGGTCCGGGTTCGAACCCACGGACCACATTTAAGACGGCATAGGTAAAACCAGGTTCCCATTTTTTTATACGATTGATTATAGCATCGAACGAGTGAATATTTGCCTGCTAAAAACGAATGAACACAACGCAATATAAATTGATTTACCTATCGCCGCGCTGCGAACTGTTCGGAACAACCACATTGAAATGCATCGCCCATTCCATGAATAGAATTTGCCGGTGTTCTCCAATGAGAATCGTGACAACGTCCAATGTCTCTATCACGGATTGCCACTGCTTCTCTTGCAAAAAAAAAGGTTAACGAAACATAATCACTGTTTTATATTTCGTACTAAATACAAACTGAAATATAGATGCACAGAAAAAACCCCAGAAAAAAGACCAATGCTGGGAATCACTGTTTTAGTTTAGTTTACTAAAAAAAAATCATCTCAATTTAAAAAAAACAACAATACATAAATTCGTTGTTTTTAGGAGGCCTTCGTCGATCTGTGGGACGTATGTGGGCCAGTGTAATCAGCAGCAAGAACTGTTTTGAACTCTCTTCAAATCGTCATCAAATGTCTACCAAGCAACACTGTCTAAGTGTCTAATTCCGTATTGATACCGAACTTGGAAACTAACAAAATACTCATCACCATGCTTGCCGCTTGCCATCAAGAGTTTCTTCCAGAGTGTTGTTGATAGTTCCAAGTTCTATGTTGTAGGTTCTTAGACAAGACTTCCCGGCAAATTTAACTTGAGAACTAGTATTAACCTTCATTTAGACCGCTGGTTCAAGGTTGATGCAAGCCGGCTTCCAATCGTAGTGATTGGATATCAATGAGGGAGGCGTATGTCCAGCAGTAGACGTCCTACGGCTGAAATTATGATGATGATGTGACGGTGCGACAAATAATACAAGTTGTGTTCCATTGCGCAGCTGAATTGTTATGAATTTAGGAGCGATCAATCGTCGACAGCAATGTATCGCAACATTCGCAACCCGCATGATATTTTACGCACAATCTAAATGAGAGTACTGAACGCCGCAGTACTCGCCCGTCCACACTTTCGCTTCCTCCACGAACGGATTACGCCGTGCCAAACTTTCTTGTGGCCCAATCGATTTTGTTTCTTTTACTTAAAAGACGAGCGTTCAGCTCGTTCAAGGAAACTTCCGTGAGAGAATAGTATTAATTGTTTTTGTTGTATCGAGTTAGGTTCTTTGTGGAAGCATTGTTTTGATGTGTTTGGTTTTTCTTGCTTTTGTTGTTCATGAGCGTCTAGTCCACGGGCTTACCATCATCATGATGTACAAATTATCGACGCCCGCTTCATCACTAGGGCCCCTGTTTACTTTCTAACCCCGGACGCAAAAGGAAGGGTGTTATTTGTAATACCAATAATGATAGTATTTAAATAAATCATTGAGCAAAATTTGCGACCTTCATAGCTATTATAATTATAGTATACACTTTTATGTGTCATCCATCATATAGTATGTGTCACTGCACAAACCTCTCAGAATGA
This sequence comes from Archips crataeganus, assembly GCA_947859365.1. Classification (NCBI taxonomy): domain Eukaryota; kingdom Metazoa; phylum Arthropoda; class Insecta; order Lepidoptera; family Tortricidae; genus Archips; species Archips crataeganus. The sequence goes on from OX402054.1 coordinate 16,473,888, forward strand.
AAGGGCTTAGGCCGTAGTAAGCGGGCCCAGGGCGGATGGGGAACATCACAAACAACCTTGAATTTCTTTACAGGTGTGTAATATTTTTCCTCACGTTGTTTGCCTTCACCATAAAGCTAACAGATACAAACCCGAGCTCAAACCCATGACCCTCTGCTTTAGTATATTAGGTTTAACCACCAACTACTACGACTTATATTTTTATATGTATTGAAACTATTCCATGCGATTATTTTTGTTATAACTTTGTCAAACCCATTTATTTTCTACAATCGTTCAAGCAACGAATACCACAATTCTTAACTGTCACCACCATCTTCAATAAGCCGCCTGCTTTTATCTGAAATGCACCAGACCACTGTTGCAACAAAACATATAATTTATCGCACTGTATAAAACTGTCACGGTGAAATATCAACTAACGGGCTGTGCCATAAGCACCGCCCGTAACTGACGTTATAGTTAAACAACAAAGCTTGGGCGTCGTAACTTTGTCATTCTAAAAATCTTTTAAGAGTCTCAAAACTTCCCGGCACGTTTACTTGCATAGAGTGACTTCGAGCAAAGGTCATTTGGCTGGGAAACTTATGAAATAATTTATATGCAAAGTTGCCTGAAAATAAGGAAAAGCGACGAGGTATTACATGCCCCGTTCGTTTGCATAGTTCTATTTTAATAGTGATTGTCTTAGTTACGGCGTCAATTTCAAAATGGATGCTCTGGGGAACTGCCGCTGTCGCTCTTTAACCGAAGAAACCACAAATTACCAGAAAATTACAGTTAATTTAGGTGCGAATTATTTAGAATACCTTTTGTTACAATAGTCCGAGTTGTAATTAATGAACGCAATGCAGCTATTTCTACAACATAAAATAAGAACATTACAGAGAGAGAGAGAGAGAGAGAGAGATGTTTATTTACACATATTCGATACACAGGAAATACAGTTGACAGGAACAGATACAAATAAAAATCATCGAATAGTGTAAATTGGGCCCCCCACTCAGCACGCACGCACGCTGTTTTTCAGTGGGACCCATTTAAAAACTAAACACAAAAAAAACAAACAACACATTGTGATGAGACACGAACGCCAGCGGAAAATGTAGTTCACAACAAAACCTAAATAGGTACAAACCAGAAGTATGTATGGCAACACTTGCTCAGTTTAATCGTATCTGAACCATTAGGTATAATGACTGTCTTGTAATCATAGTAACCACTTTTTAAACCTTCAAATTTTTCCAAATTAAAGTGATAAGAGCTCCATCACTCTATAAACTTACCCACCAATATCGTTGAGACGTACTAATTCTATTCTCTTTGGAAGTTGTTGCTAGCAATACCTAGTTCTGGGTTGGCAGAACTTTATCTCTTCTTCTTCCGCGTCTATAATGGTCGCAACATCGCATTAAAACTTGTGTCTAAAGTAATTCCTCCTTGTGTTGTACAGTGTTAAATAGTCGTGGTACAAATTAATTAATAAGAATCTTCTCTTTTAATCGCCCCACAAGAAACTACAGTCCTCTGTCCGAACAGCAGTTGTCATTCGAAAATATATTCTGTAACTGCTACTGCTGTTGATGAGTCGGCGTAGTAACTATTTATTACGTAGCCTGTGATTTAGACCCAGCTGTTTCCAAAAGCAAAATGATACCAGAACGACTAATATTACTCGCGTAATTCGGTGGCTTCAAAATATATCTCTTATATATTTTTAGCTGAAATTGGAACTCTCATTACATTCCCTTTAGCCCCGTATTTGGTGTTATTTCCGTCGTTTGTTTTCATACCTTTATAATTAATATATATGTGTGCGTGTTCAGACGGCAAAAGCCTGGATTTTATCACGTTTTAAATAATTAACACCGGTATGTTTACGCATGCCCATGTATTTCACAATGATGCAAATTTGTTCAAACGTTGTTCTGCGTTAGTAAAATGAAAATAAAATAATCGGATTAAATAGAACGCCGTGAAAAAGCCGTGGTGGCCTAATGGTTGGCCCTATGGCGTCTGAAGCAGAAAGCAGGAATTTATGTGTGAAATTACATATTATTATAACATTTATCATGAGCTTTACGATACAGAAAAACATCGCGAGGAAACCTTTGAGGAGGATAGATTTGAGAAAAAATTCAGTGGTGTCTGTGAAATTCCCATTCCGCACTGGACCCGCGTGGGAACTGCGACAAAAGCCCTCTCATTCTAACAAGAAGGCTATGTCCTGCAGTGGGACGTATACTAGCTGGGATTATGATGATAATAATGAAATAAAAACTTCACGTTTTGCTACATATTGTATCGAGTAAGACTCCGCAGTAGCGGCATAGAATATTCATGGCCTTTTTTGCAGGGCATATCTCTTCACTCTTTCCACTAGCTGATTTTAATAATTAAATTTCCTCGAAACTTTCCTAGCGTTACATCCTGCCGCGAACAACAAAGGAACGTGTGCTATTATTATGCAAATACTCGGATTGAGCGGTTTGTCTTTCTTTGCCATTCTTTTGTAACTTACAAGATCTAATTTTGGACAGAGGTCGGCAGTCAGGTTTATTTAAATATTTTATTAGGTTATGCTGTTGAAAATGGCTTCTAAAATGTCATTGTTTACATCAATTACGTCTTTCGGTATTATTTCGACGCTCATACAACATTTTTTTTGTTTGTTTGACCAGTATTCTGCTGTTTATTTCGTGTGTTTTAGGACATATATTATAGTCAAACCTACCATCACTTTTGCGGGGACAGACATGCAGCATTGTGTATTTGTTTTACTATTTTCATGTTTGTGATTTTTGTTTCTCTGTGTGAAATTGTGTTTATTTTCTTGTATTTGTGTGTCTTGTGAAAGTGAAGTGAGTGAAGTGAGTTCTTTCTTCTTTCAAAAAACTGAATCGCATACCAGGTTTACAACTGTTTCATAATCAATCACAGTGATTTATTTGGTCGATGTATGAAATAACACTACATTCACAGCAAAAAGATTCCACACTGGTAAGCCGATCCAGTTTCCTTGGCTACATACATAATTAATTATACATGGCCTCCCAAACTGATCCTTTAAAGGAAAAAAATCGTGTCTGTAGTATAGTAACTCAATGTTTGTCATTGTGTTTCTTCTTGGAATCATGTAAATTTTGTTCCGTGACTATTTCTGTGCCACGAAGTATCACTATTTCCATCAATTCCTCTGTCAACAACAGCACTACCGCTAACAAAGCCCTTAATTTTGTAAATAAAATGCTAGCGTCGCCTAAAAACACTGCCAGAAAACGGGATGGATAGACGTTTCATCAATCCGAAGCCGACCCAAAATCCAATCAATTTATTCTAGCAATAAATTGAATTTAAAGTGTTCAGAGTATGTTGATTTTGGCAGACCTAGAGGTACCTTATATAACTCGGTACTATTTTTAGCACACCAGACTAGGTTCGATTTGGTTTAGTCTGAAGTAAAACCCTTATTTTACGGTTCATGTGTATCAGGGTTCAAAGTCACTCAAAGAGCGATGAAGCGAGGTATGCTCGGAGTTCCCTACGTGATCGAATCAGAAATGAGGACATCCACAGGAGAACCGAAGTTGCTGATATAGCTCGGAGAGTCGACAGACTTAAGTGGCAGAGGCCAGGACACATTGCTCGTACGTATAAAACCGACGGTCGAGGTGGCGGTAAAGGTTCTAAAGTGGCAGCCGCGAACCGGAAAGCATGGTGTAGGAAGAGCCCCAACAAGATGCACTGAGGATCTGGTAAAGGTAACAGGAACCACTCAGGACCGATTATTGCGTAACTCTTCGGTGTAATAGGTCTTTGTCCAGCAGTGGACGTCTTTTGGCTAATATGATAATGATGATGTAACAGGGTTTTGAAAATTTTTATGAAAAAATATTTTGCATATTTGCTACTTTCTCGAGTCTATTCTGAAATTCTGTACCGTATATAAACCGGAGATGCTGATGATAAAAAAATTGTGGTAAGTTGTTTTAAATCTTGAGCCGGTCTTACACTCGGAAAACAAAATGTTTATCCACGAAGACAATCGCAATCTAAATCAGAGCCGGCAAAATTCAGACTCATCTTATTCCTAAATAATTAGGGTAAATGTAAGCGTAGCGAATCAATAAAACTATATACGGTTTATTACAATACAATTAGGACCGATACAAAACTCGTGTTCGTATAAGTATTTCAAAGGTTCTTTAAAGTAAGAAGTTAGTGTCAAATATGACAGCAACCTTTCCACTGGTTTATGACACATAGTTAATAAAATTTTAGTTTTCTTTTGGAGTAAAGAAACTACTGTCTGAGAGAAATCAACTTCATTTGACCTGTTGACTGTTCCCTTAGAGTTAAAGAAATAAAAAAAAACTCGGCGTATATGCCACAAAGTATCAAAGATATCACAACCAACACAATATCGTATCCTAAAACACTTTCAAACATTACCACAGATGTTCGCTAAAAGAGTATTCAATCTTCCGTCTCACATTTTGCTAAAGACGGTAAAAAATATTCCCGCTCTACTTAACAGTCTTGAATGGTGAGTTCACATGCGAGGAATATTAGCCTATAGCTGCCACCAACAATTGACTTTGCGTCGGGAAAGCTTTTAAGGAACAATCGTGCCGGATTAGCCTTTCCGCTGCCTCTTGAAGAATGCTAATGGTTTGCTATTTACGCTATCTGCTCTCAGATTCGAATCATGTGTCGATGTTAGCAGGCACTGGAATGTGTTGTCTTTTGGTTCTATTAGACGTGAAAGCGAACGTTATGTTCCGTTAAAATCGATACATAGCGACTCGTTTGCAAAACGTAAAATAAAGTCTCATGTGTGTTTTTACTCCAGGAAATCTTCGCTCGAACGAACATTCGGGTTGTTGAATCTATTACCATTTACGACAACATGCAAATCAGGACAAATGCTCTCGTTACTAATTTGCAAGACAAATGGCGTTTCTTTCATGAAATAAAATAAAATCAAGGCCTTCAAGCGAAACTCTTTCGCAAGTTTAAAAAACGTGTTGCCTTAATATTACATTTGTTAATTACCTGGGCATTGTGCCGTTAAATTTTGCCTTTGTTATAATTTACAAGCCTTCTGGAGGGATATTTTCCTTGCAGAAGACGCTTAAAAATTTCATTGTGCCGCAGTCATTTTAAAGTAAGTAGGACAGTAATTCGTGATACTTTTCTGTGGTAATTGGAGGTTGTTTTACACAATGTGAAATCTGAAATGCGTTTTTTTTACCACTCTCTCAAATAATAAATAAATAAATAAATAAATATCACGGGACAATTCAAACCAATTGACCTAGTCCCAAAGTAAGCTAGGCAAAGCTTGTGTTATGGGTACTAGGCAACGGAAAAACGTACTTATATAGATAGATACATACTTAAATACATAATTATTAAACACCCAAGACCCGAGAACAAACATTCGTATTTCGTAAACAAATATCTGCCCCGACACGGGAATCGAACCCGGGACCTCAAGCTTCATAGTCAGGGTCTGTAACCACTTGGCCATCTGGTCGTCTGAAATACCTAATATTGGAAGTGAACTTCCCTTGCTGAATTTGGGCGCGGTTAGTGTAAACCCCGTAATCATCGACCCGGAATGGACGAAAACTATGCACGACCTAATAATTCAAGTCCTTATGACAATAACGTGAGGGTTCGAATTATCAAGTCATACATTGTTCTCATTCATATCGGGTCGACAATTACAGGTCGTGTTGTAACCGCATCGCTTAATTTCTACATGTCCTAACTAGCTATACGTACAATCTGCGCTGTGCAACCACTGTCTTAATAGGCCTGTATCCATAGCCGTTCAGATATTGATTTCAATGGCATGCATTAAAATGGACACAAAGATTTTCCAAACACCCCAGAGATCCGCTTCCATCTTTTCAATATCATTTTATCAGAACACTTCAAATCCAGGAGCAATAACTTGACAATGGATAGTTCGGTCAGAGTATACTTAAATTTTTATCGACTCTTACCTGACATTTTTACAGGCATGTTACCCAAGGTACCATGACAGTGACAGCGACCATTACTTGGGCTGTTAAAATGTGTTACACTAGGCGCGGACTGTCATAGCCTCGTCCTACGACAATATTATCTACTAGTAAAACCCTGTCGTAAACTTAAAAGCGGCAATAGAAAACGCTCTTCTATTTATAGCGGCACAAATCACTCCTTTGTAACTCGTTGGTATCCCTGCGATGTAGAGTTCCTTCATTGTTAGATACCAGGTCGCGTTTATAGTTAGTTTGAAAACTAGAGATAACATTAAAGCTTGTTTGAATACTTCTTGGTTTGGTAAAGAGTTTTCTTCTCAATTATACGAAAACTAGAACACAGGTAAAGTCCAGAAAAGTTCCTCGTCGTTTCGTGATTCGTACTTGACTACAAGGTGAAAGTTTTCAATATGTTCTCAATATAGTTATAATATATAATAATAATAATAATCATTTATTTACATATAGTTGTACAAACAATGAAGGACAAACATATTTCTGTCAGCACGAAAAAAAAGAGTAAGAGCGCGCGCAGACGGAGAGCGGTCTGGCGTTCCGCGTTCCGAGTTCCGAGTTCTGCGTTCTTCCGAATGTACTAGGTCCCTTACGATAACGCACACAGCAGGCGGTCGGAACTCTCGAGCGGTCAAAACACAGAACTCTGAACGCGACGCGGAACGCGGAACTCCAGACCGCTCTCTGTCTGCGGGCGCTCTTATAGTCTAGTTATCATGTACTTACTTAGTCCAAGCACGGCGGACAGCTCTTGCGATACAAAGATGTGCTCAAAAGGCATATGAAAAGCTGCAGTTTTGACCCCTTAACATGGGAGTCATCTGCTGCAAATCGCCCGGAATGGAGACGTCTTTTAAGGCAGAACATCGAAGCCTTTGAAAAGCTACGAAAAGACGAGCTCGACGCAAAATGAGACGAGCTAAAAGCCAGACCACCAATGGCTTTAACTTACAATTATAGTGGCGGCGTTCTCACCTGTCCGATATGCTCAAGAACATTTATTATTATTACTTAGTCCAAGGATGATCTCACTACATTGTGCCATAAGTTATTGGGTTAAAATAAAAATAAAATATTTCTTGAAGGCTAGATGTATATTTTTTGTTTTCTAATATAATAATTTTTATTAATAATTTTATTTTTGAAGTGTCACATGGATACCAATATTACATGTTGCATAGATAAGTACATAACTTAATGTATACATTTAGTTTTAAAAACCGGCCAAGTGCGAGTCGGACTCGCGCACGAAGGGTTCCATACAATTATCTATAAAAATCACGTTTGTTGTATGGGAGCCCCCTTAAATATTTCTTTTTATTTTAATTTAATGATTTATTTTAAAAGTTAATACATAATTAAATATTATGTGCATATTTCAAGCTTCTACCTGTTGCCGTTATCAACATCGAGCAAAAACGAGCAAAAAAATCACGTTTGTTGGGTATGTATTACAATACCGAAGTACGAAAGACCGAATGTATTAAAACATCGAATGGATCAAAAGACCGACACGATTTTTTTCTGAAACCGTAAAAATTTCAGAATTTATTAAAATGGCATCATACAGAACCCATTAGGTTAGGTTGGGTTTGTTTTATAACAATCTTAAAAAGTTATCGGTTTCAGAAAAAAATCGTGTCGGTCTTTTGACCCATTCGATGTTTTAATACATTCGGTCTTTCGTACTTCGGTATTGTAATACATACCCCGTTTGTTGTATGGGAGCCCCCTTGAATATTTATTTATATATTTATTTTTTTACATAAAACTGACCCGTGATTGACCACTATCTCACCTGATGAAAAGTGTAGATGAGGCCAAAGGTGTACCTCACTGGTTCAGTAACAGCCTCATTCTAGCCTTGAAGAGACCTAGGTTGTATTTATCAGGAAATACAGACGACGGGAGCGAATTCCATTCTTTAGCAGTTCGCATTAGGAATGATGACGCGAAGCGCTTCGATTATTCGATTTATACGATTTTTTAGTATTTGTTGTTATAGCGGCAACCGAAATACATCATCTGTGAAAATTTAAACTCTCTAGCTATCACGGTTCCTGAGATGAGATACAGCCTGGTGACAGACGGACAGGCGGACAGACGGACAGACGAACGGACGGACGGACGGACAGCGCAGCCTCGGTAATAGGGTCCCGTTTTTACCCTTTACGGAACCCTAAAAATTATTAAAATTACATGTACATACTTAATATAAAATGTACCTACTACCTAGTTAATGTTACTAACTAAATTGCTACGCCCCAACAGCTGGGTATAATTTTTTGTACAGTCAGCAACAAAAACATGAATTCACCCAAAGTACCAAATATATGCATCCACGACTCTATTACCAGGGCATAAAGGCGTGTATACATATTTTTGGTACTTTAAGTGTATTCATATTTTTGTTGCTGACTGTACATTGTTTTGTAAGAAATGTTGCAATTATAAAATACTGAATACTGATTAAATTTTAAAAGTAGAATAGTAGTAGTGAGAGCGCCGGGGGCCCAATACCTCTCCCCCTCCCCTATTCCCTCTCCTTTTCCCAGGGCCGACAACGCACTGGCATCGTGTAAAGCGCTGCGGGTGTCTATGGACAGTGGTGATCATTTAACATCAGGTGAACCACTAGTTCGTTTGTCTGGCCTTTCTAACATAAAAAAAAAAAGTAGAATATTTGCAATTCCAGATAATAGATACATAGGTATCTGTATACCAAATTTTCTGCATCCAAATCCGTCCAGTCGTTTGATCGTGAAAGTTGACGTTCCAAATTAGAAAAATAACTTACCTTCCATTTCAATTGTATGCACTACTACATACAACAAGTACTTAAGTTTTAGTCATTAGGTATTGTTTTATTATTATATTGTTGTTATCTATGTTGTCACAAATAAATGTTTTCATCCTTTTTCACCTATTTAGAGTTGTTACAACAAAACTAACTCAACCATCTTCTGGAATATTCTGAATTCGTTTTAAAACTACTTGTACGAGGGGCGTTCAATATAAAGTGAGAATGAGATGCAAATTCTTTTAATATTACGAAATTAAATACTGGCTGGTAAAGCTAATCTATCTAGCTGATTGCTATGAAAAAAAAATAACTAACTGTCTTTTGTTTAAAAAAATATACGGTAATTTCTTTGCAATGCTATTGACTACGTTAGCGAAAATGGAGAAAATTGAACTGCGCGCCGTTATCAAATACTTGTATTTGAAAAATTTTTCTACGGACCAAGTCAATTTGGATTTGCGGGACACTTTAGGGTCTAATGCTCCTCCGTATTCGACAGTCGCACGTTGGTGCGCCGAATTTAGACGTGGAAGAACATCGACAATGGACGACCCCCGCTCCGGACGCCCTACTACAGCAGTAACTGAAGAAATTGTGAAAAAAGTCGAAAACTCCGTTTTGGCGGATCGTCGTGTCACAATTCGTTTTATTGCTGAAAATGTAAAGATTTCAACGGGGAGCGTGCATAATATTTTACATGAACGCTTGGGTATGAAAAAGGTATCTGCGCGTTGGGTACCAAGAATGCTTACTGACACGCAAAAACAAACTAGACTAGAGATTTGTCAAGAAGCTTTGAACCTGATGCAGCAAGACCGGGAACTTTTTTTGGCGCGATTTATAACAATGGACGAAAAATGGCTCCATCATTACGACCCTGAAACGAAACTGCAGTCTATGACATGGAAAAGGCCATCATCTCCAACTCCGAAGAAATTCAAGGTGAGCCCATCTGCCGGTAAGGTCATGGGCTCTGTTTTTTGAGATGGTAAAGGTGTATTAATGATTAAGTATCTCGAGCATGGAGCCACTATTACGGGCACTTTATACGCCAAACAAATAGCAACATTGCGCAATGAGATCCGCGAAAAGGGCGAAGTAAACTCTCGAAAGTTGTGCTGGTCCACCAGGACAATGCCCCGGCACACAAGTCCGCCGTTGCAATGGCTGCAATTCGTGATGCTGGGTTCGATATCCTTAACCATCCTCCGTATTCACCAGATCTCGCTCCCAGTGATTTCTACCTATTTCCGAGATTGAAACAATACCTGAGAGGCCAGAAATTTGAAGACGACGACGCGGTAGTCGCCGCAGTACAAGATTTTTTAAGTACTCAAGATGAGACCTTTTTTAAAAATGGAATTTTAAGTTTAGAAAAAAGATATACTAATTGTATTATGCTAAAAGGTGACTATGTCGAAAAATAAAATGACATTTAGTAAAAGTTGTTTATAACATACTCATTCTCACTTTTTATTGAACGCCCCTAGTATATTCGTCCTATGCGAACCAATTTATTTAGTCCTTACTTAACACAACGTGGCACTCATGAAGTTACTCTTAAACATGTTAATAAGGTAAACGACGTAATAAAGATCCGGAGCGCGGTGACAAGTAAATTAAACATTCATCGTCAAATTACTTACCGAGAAAACAAATTGTATCTTCAATCTTTGTGATAAAGGACGCCATCTTGCTCAAGTTTTATCGCTAGCTTTTAGCCTTTGACATTCTTGGTAGGCAGGAGTCTGGTCCAAAATATATTTTTAATTAAATTATATTTCAAAATGTTCTACGAATCGTGGCGTTTGGGACTAGTAGGGTTACCATATCCCAGGATTTGTTCTAAGATCGGTTTTTAGACTCTTTTCAGCCGAATTTCGTTATTTTCTGTTCTCTTTTTTAAAGGTACAGAAGTAAGTAATTTCTTTAAACGTATATAGATTAATTGAGAACTAACTTTAGTGGGACCCTTCATAATCAAGAATTGAGACCCACAAATCATACGACTTCTTTAAATCTATACTAAAGATTTACTAAATCAAGACGGTTAATCTTTGCTTATTCTGTATAAACAAATCAAATTGAATGCACACAATCAAACAATTAACCTTCTCCTTTATTTTAAATGTGAAGCAGCCTATCGACACTTCATATAAGAAACACAATGTATGGAATTATGAACGTACTTTGTACCAACATTGAAAACTAAGACACTCTTGCCAAATAAGAGAGTTAGTTAATGTTCTGTCCTAATATACCAACCCCGACACCCTAATTTAGCCGCATTATACTTCACCTCATGTTGGCCAGCATGTGACGTACGCCATTGCCGCCATCAATTCAAATCTGTCGCGTGGTGTTCTTATTTTCACTAAATTTATTAAAAAACTGCAATTAACTCCATAAACAGACATTATGGGTGGCAAATCTTTGCGAAAGTGTGAAATTTGTGGTGTCCAGAGAGTGAGAAGGGTAAGTAAAGACATACTTTTGGCTAGATTTCCGCTTGACCCGAACAAGTAATTTTTAAGCTATTGCATAGTTTTGTATGTTTTTTTAGTTGTATAGGTAATTTGAGTAAAAACAGCTTAAAACAGTGTTAATGATAGTCGCATTAACAGTAAATATTATGAGCCTATGTAATATTTAGCATTACCATATTTTCATATAACCATTACATAGTGCTGTGCTAAAGTTATCGATATTTTTTTATTTTATTTAAATTAATTAATTGTAATTACTTCTGTTTCAGATTTCAACTGACTTCTGCCACGAGCTGGACATTTTATTATGGACCTGAGTTCTCAAGATTGTTGTTAATAACGCTATACATACATATTTGTTGCAAATTGTGTGGTTATCGTAGCATATTCAACTTATTCATAAATCACTAGATTTTCAATAAAATTTTATTGATGTGCTATTTGTAATTATTTTCTGGTTTAATGCAAAAAATATTACAAAGATCGATAAATATTAAGCAGTACCAAGTAGTACCTATTTAGGTAGGTATACCTAGGTACTACTTAATATTTATCGATATCGATGGCATAGTGCTACATCTCTAATGCCTTGACATTGACACTTTATGTTGGTACCTCTGACTGTCACTTTCAAGTTGGTAGAAACTACGTTCATAATTCAGTTTATGGCTTTGATGGAAGTGCCGTCTCTTAAAACGTAGTGATTACTTGCTCAGTGATGTGAAGTGGATGAACCTGAATTGCATATCAGAATGAAACTTTTATGAATCAATTTCACGATAATTTATTTGGCAGGACTTGTGGAATGTCAACATGGCATTTGGAACGGAAAGGTTCTATTCTGGTTCGCGATTCTATTTCTTCGACTGTGCTACGTCTACGTAGGTACTATTTCGTTTATTATGTTTATAACATCTAGTATAACATTTGGTGTAATAACCAACGAATTAAGTTTTGCTTGGTCTGAAATTTACAGCACTCAAAGGGTGTGATTAATCTCTGAGTTCAGAAAATATTTAGTAAAATATTCAAGTCTGGCATATTAGGTACCACGTCTAGACTAGAACCTTTCTTTAAACAGATTTTTGTAATTAATTAATTAAATTTCTGCCCCGAAATATAAATAAAAAGCTTTATTATCTCTTTAACTTGATAACTTGAGATTATTGGTCCTACGCGTTTATTTGTCTATAGTCCAGTTTAGACCTGCAAGAAAAATCGTGCAAGTTGCATTACATTGCGCCGCTCGATTGACCACTCTAAACTCGTTCGCTTTAAGGCCTCGTAATGTAATGCAACTTGCACGATTTTTCTTGCAAGTCTAAACTGGATCTATCATTCAAAAGAAAAACAGTTGTTGCTGTGAAAAACAGAATTTAAATGTTTCTGAACAGGTGATACGCAACTTTGGCCTCAGATGAGACCAAATGCAGATGCACTCTTGATCAAGTGAGGTAGGGTCACTCATTGGTCATTGACACTGGTCAGTCAACGGATAAAAGTTTTGTGAGATTCCTTGTACGAAATGGACAAGCTGTTGTTGATAATGATGATGACAGTTAACTTTATATTCACACAAGAACAGAAATAACAGACTATATGAAAACGACCTAATTTTTTCAATCCGATAAAAAGACTAGAATCCTACGCGGGTAATTTTTAGAATGATATCCCCAAAATCCAAAAGTGTTTCGTAAGAGTGTTTCATGTTTCTAACATTCTGTCAAAATTGCTAACGAATAAATTATTGTTTACAGTAAGTATATTGAAGTAAATATCCACACTGCCAATGAAAACATCACGTAAGATACATTTGCTACATATCGCTGGAAATTCATACCTACAAAACGTCGAACGAGTTGCATACATACGAACAGAAGAATTGACGAACCGAAACTTTTTGTCCGCCAGAGCGGATATTTAATCGTTTGGGATTTCATTCCGCTCCATCTCTACATAGAAATCATTCATTTTCATCGCACCATTCGCACTTCGTTGGGAAATCCGTAAAATTACCATTTAATATTTATGTTCAGTCTTGAAGCTATGTGACTGGATATAGACGATTTTGCCATCTTATTTCTACATTTTATAACTGCCTCAAATCTGAAAATAAAAACGCAACAGACCTGAATGGAGTAGCAATTACTTGAGTTCGTGGTAGCCTAGTGGTTTCATCTATGGCCTCTTAAGCAGAGGGTCGGGGGTTCAAGCCCAAACTTGCACTTCTGACTTTTTTTCGGACTTTATGTGTGAAATCTCTCAGTGATTGTCGGAAAAATGCCTGTATTTTACTTTTGAGTGGGTAAAGACTACAATTTGTGACCCATTTGTGAGATGAAACAGTTCGTTTATTGTCTACGGATGTCATTAGAGCGTATTGTAATATTGTGAAGAAGTCTATACTGTATGAAACAGGGTAGTGTTTTAAATGACGAGCCATTTTTCGACCCTTAGAAATCACATTTGAAATTTAAAATGAGCTCTACGGTGAAGTTGATTCGTCCAATGGTTTGTGCAGTTCCCAATCTGCACTGGGTCCGAATTGGAACTACGATCCAAACCCTCATTCTGAGAGCAAGCATGTGCATTGCGGTGGGACATAAAAAGGCCAAGATGTTGTGGCGTTGCCTATTGAAGAATATTTAATTACAAAATCAGACTATGAACTCGGGAGCTGTTCCCGACATTGATATTAAATTTAACCCCTTGTATGCATGCTTAAGACTTATATTTTTATTGTTATCTGTAAAATTAAATTTATATGAGCCAGTTGGGACTAGAATACAGGTTTTATTTCACTTCCCGCATACGAAGAATTAAGTTCGTCACTTGTCTATTTGTTTGTTGCCGAATTTACCGCTGAATATCTGGCTGCTCGTTCATTATTTAATCCAAGCCTGCTTTTCATATGAGCACTATCGTTTTCTTGCTCCATAAAATTTGTGCAAACTTTGCTGCGTCACGCCCCCGTTATTGAATTGAACCTTTTGTTCCATTGTTGGTTTTGGCTCTCACATTCGCGAAACTTAATTTGGAAACTGCGAACTCTGAATGAGTTTCTTTTTCTCTTCACAAGTTAAATTAAGGAGACCGCTATCATTATGGAGTTAGGCGGAAGGTGGACGAAGAAGTTTTAGCCTGTCTATTAAATTTGCGTAAGCGCGAGTTTTGCCTTCATAGATTTTGCTTAATTACAGTGAATGTATTAGTAAAAAACTCTCAATCTATAAGTCTAGTAAAAGGTTGTAAGTTGTTGATACGAACCTCCGCAAAATAATCCCTCTACCAACCAGAGAATTACCAATATGGCCATAGCCTTTTAAAAACAAAACTCATACTTGTTCTTGGAAACGTACACGTCGTAAGTTACGACGTGTAATTCGTTATTGGAGAGTTGGAATTGAAACTATGTATTAAAACATACGGGTAACTAAATAAAATTTTATAAATCCTCCATTGTCAAAGTTAAACTTTGTAACCGCGTTGTTTATTCGTTCATAAATTACCCTAAAGTAATTCCCAAATAGTTTCAATAATGAAATTCCTCCGGGTGACCCATTTTGCAGACGAAAGGTTGCTTGGCTCGGTGCCACTTCCGTCAGTTTTGGCCAGCTCTCCGTTTCCAAGGAAATTAAACTGCAAAAACTAACTAGCCTGAGATATATTGCATCTAGACCTGCATTAGGCCACTGTGACCTGGGCCAAGTGACCGAGCTGACCTTTTTGCCAATAGTCTGCCACATGTAAGCCTATCTACATTTTGGACGTGCCATTTTAACTTTAACTTGGCAATTGGTCTCTATTGTTTCAACACGAGAATCAATCAATCAAGTCGTAGCTTCTAATAGTAGTGATGGATGTTACCACACGCCACTGTTGGCGTATGTAAGCGATTAAGAATTTCGGGGAAGTCGGTTGGGAGCGACGTGGTTCAATTGGTAGAACACCCGTGTTGGGGCGCATACCCAGGAGACGTGGGTTCGAATCCCACCGGCGCACCCGGAAAACTTTTTCGCTTTTAAATCTAAAAAATAAATAATATACGAGAATCAATTATATGGCACTGCATTTATTGATATATTGTTTTGAGATAAAAGTAAAGGCTCTAGAAATATGTAGGTTCAATCTCGTTTTTTAATAGTCCAATAATGGCAGAAGTGAAAAATACTAGTATAAACACACTTTTTACTGTTACCTAATTTGGAAAATGTTGAATTTTATTTTCAATACTTAAAAACATTGGAATTTTACGGTAAAAATGTGTAATATGATAAAAGAACGGAAATGTAAACTAATTTCCACCATCCGCGGATACAATCGATAAATTTTAAAAAAAAAGTAAGACAGAAATGAAAATAATTCAACATCTGCGATAAACAACGAGGTGAAGACTATTTTTTGTGTTTTCTGACAACTACGTTGATGAGACGTTTGTTTTCAGGCAAGCTTACTTTCTGCGCCATTGCGAACGCCGAAATAGACATTGACGGATGTTCCTGTCGCCATATCTGGCCCTTAAATTAGAAAAATGTCTCGGCAACGAAATATTACCCTTTTCTTTCACCGTAAGCCAGGGGATGAGCACAAAATGCAAATTGTTCACTTTTATCTAATGAAGCATTTTAATTAACCTGGTATTAAAGCTTTATACCAGCTCCAGGTGGGGTGTACCTAGTACCGACGTATTTGAGAATGTCTGGGAACTCACTGTTTCCGTGCTTTACGAATCATTGCCCTGATCTGTCTTAAACATCGATACCTAGGTTATATATTATTGCCATTTTATTTTTGTCTTAATCTATACCGCTCCGATTCCACTGTTTTCAATTACAATTTCTCAGTATTCCTCTTTACGATACTTTATTGTTTTCTATCTTTACATTATGGGAACTTATTTTATTGTACATCCTAAATCTACTTCAACATCCATCATTGGGTATTCCATTCATATCGCATGGGACGCTATCTTTCGCCATCATAGTTCAGTACGCCTCCCTTTACGTTGCGGCTCAATCGGCGAAATCTTTTGATGCAATGCAGATATTGAAAATGTGGAGCAAAATTTATGTTGCAAACTTATTTCCTGTGTGGCTTGCAAAACCGAATCTGTCTGTATTAAGATAGCCAAAATGCAATTAAGATTCCATAGAGTGTAAATATTTCTTCAAAATTAAATACAGTGTTTCTAGTTAAGTTTTAAGCAGGAAGAATTTTATTATTGGTATTCTTTTCATGGTTCTCGTGTTTTAAAAACTTGTACGACAATGCTAAGGGTTGCAGAAATATAAATTAAATCGCTTGGAAACTTTTGAAGTGGTTGTCATGAGGCAAACAAAGTTCTGAACTCATACCCTTGCGAATATTATTTATTAGCGTTCTTCTCAGTCAAAATTTTTATTCGTTTCATTTCTTGCTGTAAAGATTGGAAAACTTGATGAACTTTTTTTAACGTTATTGTCATTCATATAGATGACGTTTTTTGTTGTTCTTGTTTATTTCTGTATCGTGTTGCTTACGATTGGCCTGATATTAGTCTCTTCTTTAGTAAAAGTAAATCAAATGTCATGTACCATGATGCCGTGATATAACTCGAAACATTGCTGTCAATAATGCAACACTCATTTAAGGAAACTATATAAGTACAGGAAAAGTTATCAAGAATGATATCACTTCGAAAAGTTTGTCACGTCGCATTCAAAACATCGAAGCCAAATTGTCTCAGATCAGATGTTAAAAGTATTTTATTTAAGAACCAGAAATAGCTAACTTTCTTATTGTCCCCAGAAAATCACAAATACAAATTCATTCAATCCTTCTTCATTGACAGATCCAATCATAGGCCGCGGTTATTAATGACAGAAGACACTTATGATGTTTTTCCTTTCTTCGTGCAGCCCTTTTATATTGTTTGGACGCTCTCCAAGTATTGGCAAGGTCTTACTTTTGGTTTAGGTATGTAGATGACCGGTTACTAGACCTATTTGTAGTCTTATATGCCTGGTTTTCTTTTCATAGTTGCCAGACACAACTTCACTTGTAAATATTATACACAAGCCTTAAGGCGTATTGGGCCGTCGAAAACATTTAGTAAAAATGTATTTTACTTGTTTCAGATAATTTGTCACGAAAAAAAAATAACAGTCCTTAGTGCCATTACAGTACCTCTACCATGAGTTTACACTAGTTTACGTACCGTACTCGCTAGCGACGGCGTAAATTATTTGTATGGAGAATTGAACAGCGCCTCTAGCGGTCACTTACGGAAGTACAATTCTCCATACAAATCATTTACGCCGTCGCTAGCGAGTACGGTCACTGTAAACTAGTGTAAACTCATGGTAGAGGCACAGGGCTCGTTATTCTTACCTGAATTGTTTTGCTTTGATCAACATTTCAGGGCACAGGCCTCCTCTCAGAATGAGACGGTTTGGGCCGTAGTTTCCACGCCGCTCACGCAACCCTGCAGTCTTGCAGTGGGGCGTATATAGGCTGGGATGATGATGGTGATGATGATGATCAACATTGAGAGATAAATTTTCATGTATTATCATATTATTATTACCGTCTTTCTACATTGGAGTCCACTGCCGAACAAATTAAACATTCTCTAGTGCACACCATTGACTTCTCAATTGTACCGTCACATCGTACCCGCCGTGCTAACAATACCTACTGAAAGTTTATACACAATGCTCTTTTTCTTAAAAATGCGTACTACTTGTAATTATGAACTTACAACTGCTGTGCACGGTACAACTACTACTACTACTACTACTACTACTACTACTACTACTACTACTACTACTACTACTACTACTACTACTACTACTACTACTAGCTACTAGCTAGCTAGCTAGGATACTAGCTTTTGCCCGCGACTCCGTCCGCGTGGAATTAGTAATTTGGGCAGCTTATGTTGTTTTTATCCAATTTGCTTTTTCATCAATTATGGCTGTCCTTAGTTCCTTGATATAGAAAAAATTACCCGCCCCCGCACCCCCCCGCACACCCGCGTTCACATTCAACACCGTGCACCGTACTCCCAAGTCAAGCGTGCCTATAGAAGTTTTACTTCAAAAACCCCCGATTTTGAAACATTCTTCCGCTCCGCTCCGCTCCTATTGGTGTTAGCGTGATAAGCCTATAGCCTTCCTCGATAAATGTGCTATTTAACACTGAAAGAATTTTTCTAATCGGAGCAGTAGTTCCTGAGATTAGCGCGTTCAAACAAAAAAACCTGTTCGATAAATTCTTAAAATAGATGTATCTTTCTTATTTGTGAACCGATTCAAATGAAACAAACACTAAATGTTAATCCAAGAAAATACCAACATATCAGTGAAAACCGCATCCTTCTAGGTTAAGCAGTTTCTGAGATTAGCGCGCACAAACGCACAGACAAACAGACAATAATTCTAAAAATCATTGTTTTGGGTTCTATTGTGCTAATAAATAGCCCTAGTGACAGTTTTTCTCAAATATCTTCAATGTATAAACACCGACTTGTTACAGATTTATTATATGTATAGATTTACGTCAACAACCTATTCTAATTATACCCTGTCGTACCCCTCTGTATAACTAGGGCTTGCAATTCGAATATTCGAATATTCGAATAATTCGAATATTCGGCGAATTTTCATATTCGAATATTTGGGGGCATGGTATTCGAATATTCGATATTCGATTTTATGTTCATCATTTCAGCCGAAAGACGTGCACTGTTGAACATAGACCTCCCCCAAGGCTCGACAAACAGATCGGCCCCGTGCCCTCCGTATCCAACGTGATCCCGCAACCTTAACCAGGTCGTCTTACCATCTTGTTGGAGGCCTACCTACACTGCGTCTTCCGGTCCGCGGACGCCACTCGAGAACCTTTTCGCCCCATCGGCCATCTGTTCTACGAGCGATGTGCCCTGCCCACTGCCACTTGATTCTGGTGATTCTTCGAGCTATGTCGGTTAGTTCTTGCGCGGATTTCATCATTTCTAATGCGATCCCGCAAAGAAACTCCGAGCATATCCCTCTCCATTGCCCTCTCAGTGACTTTGAGCTTCCTTATGAGGCCCATCGTTAGCGGCCACGTCTCGGTGCCATAAGTCATCACTGGCAACACACACTGGTCAAGACTTTAGACTTGCGACACTGCGGTATATTGGATGACAAGATATTGCGCAGCCGAGCCGAATTCGTCAATTGACCCCTTTCTCGAAGTTGAACCTACCTAATCGGATTGTGTGTCCCAGGTAGATAATACAGTCATCAACAACTTTGAGAGGAGAGTCTCCAATTATGATGAGAGATGGTACAACATGGGCATTCGACATAACCTTCGCCTTGTCCATGTTCAATTAAGACCAACTCGCTCAGAGACAGTCCCGAGGTCAGCGAGTATCGCACTTAGGTCTTCCAAGATTTCAGGCATAAGCACTACGTCATCGGCAAATCGAAGTGAGCGATGTATTCGCCGTTTATATTGATGCCTCGCCCTTCCCAGTCAAGAGTCTTAAAAGCATCCTCCAGTGCAGCGGTGAACAGTTTCGGAGAAATAACATCTCCTTGTCTGACTCCACGCTGCAATAGAATAGGCTTCGACATCTGGTCCTGAAGTCGGACGGATATTGTGGCGTTATTATCATTATCACGCACATCTAACAATCAGTTTTAAGTTTTTAACGCCTTACATGGCTGTAAGTATGAAATTATTGTTTAATTCACAGTGGACTACAGTGTGTGTCCACCTACCTACCTAATTCACCTAATCATCTAAATATTACGATCACTTTAGCGCTTTAGCACCGTAGACCACATACATGCGTTGCGGCAGGCAGGTTATACAGAAAACCGAGGAGTATAACCGCCCCCTTTTCCTGGCATTTGTGGACTACGAGAAAGCCTTCAATTCGATCGAGACTTGAGCTGTACTGCAGTCTCCAACGGTGCCAAGTAGACTACCGGTACATCGAAGTGTTGAAAATTGCAATTAATGTTTTGTTTTTTTTATTGCCATGTGATTTTTCAGACTGATTACGTAATTACTACTAATTACACAGCTTATTCTGTAGTTTTCTGTGTTTTATTAAACCTTTCTAAAATATTCGAATATTATTCGAATAATTCGAATACTTCCGAATTTACGAATCGAATATTCGAATAATTGAAATGGTCGAATATTGCAAGCCCTAGGTATAACACGACCTATTTCGAACAACTAACAGGTTTATAAAATAACTTTGCACTTCCTCTTTTCTAATATCCCCGTTGGGTTTTGTATTCCACGCACACGGAGTAAGGGACGCGGAAGTTGATACTTGAACGTATGCGGGGTAAGCAGATTCGACACGGTTCGGTTACGCGGAATGAAATTTTATAGCGGTGGGTTGGCCATATCATGTAATTTATTTGAACGTGTGTGCTACAAAATACGCGAGACAACGGGACGAAGAGGGGTGATGGCGGGATGAATAAAGCTACGGGGAAATAGCAGTTGGTCAGACAAAATCCTTGTGGTAAAAGTTGGTAAGAAACTTTACCAGAAGTAGCTGGATACGACATGACACGGAACGTAAATACATTATATTGTAATAAAATACAGTTAAAATATAGTTGAAACCAATTAAGTTTGGTGTCACGTCTGTGTCGCGCCTATTTGTTTAGTACTTAAGCTAAAACCTAAATAATTAGAAACTCAACCAAAACGTGCTCGTCTACGTGGCCGACTTAAATTATAATTGTTTGACTAAAGCTTTAATGCCCCCTAATAACTGAGTAATGCTTTCTCAAACAGTAATTACGTTGCGGTCAACCGTATCTTGAATTCTCGTAACGAAATTTCGCTGGAATTCGATAAGATTTAATCACAATGAAAATGTTGTACACATAGAAAGACAAAGCACTGTTGCGCAGGTTTTTTAATTAAGTACACAATAAGACAAATGCTTTATATAGGTATTTTGAAAGCGAGAAGATGCTTTTCAAACATGAATTTCTCAAACTCAGTGATCAATTTGATCATCTATGAGTTGTACAGTAGAAAAAAATTGCAGTGGACGCGTCGTTGTAGATAATTTTGAACGCCACAAGAGCTCATCCACTTCTTCTGTTAACTGTATCTACAAGAAAGTAGCCAAGTTATTGCTCAGTAAAGAGTAACGAAGGAGAATAATACTGACGAGCATTGATTTTACACCTTTTTTTAAATAATGTAACATTTCAAAACTATTTAGATAGCATACAAGAAAACTAGGTTTTCTGTAATCCCCAACACAAATCGTTCTAAACTCATGAGAATCACAGGGCCGCAGTATCTCGGTGACAAATAGAAACACGCGACTCCGTTTCATCCCAGACGTGACAGGCGACTGTGAGCCTCTTTGACTGTAAAGTATTTCTTATTGTGCTTACGTTTCGCCCCAGTAAGACCTGAAGATGTCAGCCTTTGTGATTTTCCTCGCTTCAACGCTCAAGTCTAGCAATGAGGGATGGTCATATCAAATATTAATTCTTAAGTTGGCTTTGTTATCATCTTGCTTCGTTGGCGTCTTGAATTTTGCTGACATTTCCTAGTATTTATTCTTCGTTTTCCTGTGCTTTTGCTTTAATTATAATTAAAATGAATTTAATGTCTCAATGTCTGCTTTTTGCCTTAAATCTCAAATTGTTACCCAAGCATTCTCCTCTAATGACGACTTAGCTTTGCTTTTAAGGATCCAGGATTTATTCTTATTTAATTTTATTAAAAGTATTTGCACTTAAAGCATTTCAAGTAGATTCAGTAAATCAAATATTAATTTGACGAACGCTGTACTCAGATGATTATGAAATCTAGGTCAAACTACTGAGATAAAATAAACTTTCAATTTCCTATCATAAGTCTGGAAGATGGATCATATTTTAATAACCGCCCTCCCTCCCTTTTATAAACTATGGAAGACGGCCGATCTAATATCTCGGAAAACTGAATATAAATGACGACCGCTTTAGTTGTGCCTTCTGTAAAAATAAATGTCGGCATTTCATCGAATCGTTGCCTGAGGGGAGGAAACATTAAGGCAGAAACGTTTTCTGCTGTACTCGGTATATATAAAAGTAGATGTAACCGGACCTAACACTTCAGTGATCGCTCCCAACAAACGGCCGGTTATTGTTTTCCGTAAACGGTTTGTAGCAACTGGCTTCTTTAAAAAAAAAAATAATACCATTGTGACATTATGATATGACAAGTATGACTTTCATACCATTGAAATGAAGAGCGGCGATAGGTGATTGCGCTGATAAAATTCATTGAGCCGGTTAACTTCAACCAGATTATAGATTTCCATAGTCAAAATGGCAAAAACGGAGCTCTTACAGATGTCATATATATATCCGTTTGTCCGCGGTTTCGTTCAGAGACTCTGTAATTTTTGGAGTACAAGTCGGAGTAGAAATTTTTAAATGACACGTAAAGCGGGGATGGTTTTTTGCCGTCTACCGCGTGGTCTATCTATTGAGAGGTCTTTCTATTCCATGTTTGAGAGTTTTCATGTCTCTTCACATCACAGTCAGCTATAAATCTCGCTAGTCCAAATTCTATTACAGAAGAGACTTTTACTGCAACAAGGTACGTGCAGAAATCGAGTTTTATTAAATCGTAAAGCTGAAGCGCGCCGTGAGTGAAATCCGTTGAAAGTTTGGAATTTATTCTCAGACGCAGCTGGATAGTTTGTTGGAATGGAAAGAACAGTCTGCAACGGAGGCCTGGAAGCGTGGAATAGCGAACGTTCGAACGTTGGCGGACGTCAGAAGTCGTCGGTGCGTCTCGGCTCGTACCTAATTCAAGCCGACTTGACATCCCGGCCGATATTGAGATTTCACGGACGATTTGAAATCGGCGGTAAAGAAGTTTTTAGTATCTTCCTCGCGTCCCTAGGTTGAGCATAGTTGCTCGCATTTTGCGGACTTTATGCTTGGTGTAGACAGGATATTACTTCATCTTTACATATTCTGGCGGAACTTTTCGTGCTATGTTAAATATGAAATTCTATGTAGAATTACTTGAAAGCGTTCAGTTTATATGAAGTATAGTGGCGCTGCTTCTCCCTTTAATCAATCTTAATGATGTTCCGCGGCGACCGGAATACTGGAGTGGGCTATCAAATAGTAAGGGCGGTTTTACAACTTTTTTTATGACCATGATACACGCCCAAGTTGTCATATAAAAATGCGGTTTGTAGTTCAACGTCTTGTCATTAGCATGTTTGCTCAATTATTAAAGAAAAATTGCCTCGTTCTATGACTTTGATTTGTTAGTATTTGAGACAATTGGTTAGAATCTTTCTTGTTATTCGTCATCATCATCACCATCATCATCACCAACCGGAAGAAGTCCATTGCTTTGCATAAGAAAAAAAAAAAAAGATATCATGGGAAAATTCACACCAATTGACCTAGTCCCAAAGTAAGCTTAGTAAAGCTTGTGTTATGGGTACTAAGCAACGGATAAACATACTTATATAGATAAATAAATACTTAAATACATAGAAAACATCCATAACTCAGGAACAAATATTCGTGCTCATCACACAAATAAATGCCCTTACCGGGATTCGAATCCAGGACCTCTTGCTTCGTAGGCAGGGTCACTACCAACTAGGCTAAAGTGGTCGTTAAACTTCTCAATGGATATCCACGTCGATTGTTTTTGTATTGTCTAACGCGCGGACGCTTGCGATCCCATTCACCACTTCTTTCTACCCTTTATAACGTTTGACAGAAAGAAGTAGTAGTGATGGTGGTAGTGGTTTATGTTCAAAGTTGGTGAAAGCAATTATGATTTCGACTACGTTAGTCAATAAGGCCTCAGATCGTCCACCTTGTCCGAGGCCAACCAAAATTTTGCCTTCCTACACAATCGTACCTTTAAACCTACTAATCGTACCTTTTAACCGTTTAATAAAAATCAGTACTCATATGTTTGGATAAAGGTGACACAGTTGTCGGTGACACTTATAATAGGATTTGGGGGAAATGACAAATCTTGACATAGGTCCGCGTTGAAGGGTGATATAAAATTCAGCTCGGGTGGAGGTTCGGAAAATAATATCAAGGACATATTATTTTACTGCACGGCTATCTTGGCCGTGACTTACCTTATTGCAGTGTGCGTTGCTTTCTTTGTAGTTTTGTATGTATAGAAGATTCGGCCGAACGAAAAAAGAAAAAACATGAAAAGCGAGCTAACTTTGCTTTTATTGACTGATTGACCTTACAGGCTGAACCAATGTAGCTAGAGACTTGAAATCTAGCATCTTCAAGCATCATGCATGGATATACACAACAATCAACGGCTGCTATCACGTAAATCCTCATACATGGCACAACTATGAAGTTTTGAATATTGACGTGTCCGCCATGGAAAAATAAATGCTATAGTTATTTGTTGCGAGTGACAAAATAGTAAGTAGGTATAGCATTTTTATCTTATGAGTCACATTGTCAATTTTCAGAAGCTTCATAGTTGTGCTGTGCAGCCTGTGCAATGTATCAGGTTAGGGCTTTCTTCACAGCAGCCGTTGACTTAAGAAGATATTTTTAGAAATTTTCGTGATATTATGAACTAGTCTTCTTTTATTTGTCAACGGAGGCGAAGCAGCGGAAGTATGCTAATAGAAATTCGTAAAACACAAAATTTAATAATTTAATAACCTTTTTGTACGTCCATGTTAACTTGAAGCCAGAATATTTTTATTCGGCAACTCTGGTAAAGCTAACAACATATTTCTGTCATAAACTTCCAAAGTCCCTATCTTGTTTACGATCGCGAATGAAGACATAATCGATGTCCTTTCTTTTATCTCTTCTTTGTCTTCTAAAAATGTCCCTTCAAATTCAGTTAAGGACACTTGTGTTGGTAATTAGTCTTTAACGCTGCCGTTTAAACTTTTCACTGTAATTTATTTTCATGAACGACCCTTTGAAGGCGAACTTTAAGAATATTATGTTGCTTCAAATAACAATTTACTATGGTAATGTTGCCTCTTAGTGCTCTGATATAATTAATGGTGTAGGTTATTTATAATGATCATTTTCTTAACTAATGTGTTTTCTTATAAGTACTTTGTTGTTGTTACAGGTAATACCTTTTCGATGTATCATTAAACGATTGCTCCGTGATATTGGTGAGTAATTTCACACAAAGTTATTATAATGTTGATATGTTCTGTGCAGCGTATCAACCATGTTTAAAATTTAGTTGTGTTAAATAGTTTCGAGCGTATCTATCAATGAACCCTGTTTAAAATTTAGTTTTATTAAATATTTTGGATGTAACTAAATCAACTCACTCAAGTGACATTGGGCAGGTCACTAGTTTGTTCTTATGGTCTAAGGCGGTAATTTCCTAAGTGGTCCACGGGAGACTCGACGGGATTTAGATCCAATCTTCACATTTTTGTCGAGTTTTGGGAATATGGCACCAATGTAGCTGGACCCCTGTCCACCGGAACCACCTAAATTTTGAAACTGGTCTAGGAGAAAAAAAAGTTCGGGAAACTATAGTGTAAGGTCTTAATTTATGATGTAATTAAATATCTCTCTCTCTCTCCCCCCTCTCTCTCTCTCTCTACTACTAGGCTACCAAGACTTCTAATTGATTTATGTAATTAATTTTAAACAACTTCACTAAATCTATACAAAAGGGAACAGCTGAAATGTGATAATTTACTTAAATTCCCTCCCAAAAAACTCCTGGAAAGACCGCAGGCGGACGTTGCCGCCCCGTATTTCATAATTTCTCATCTCTGCCATTATATTCAATAATTTGCCACTTGAATGAATGGTTTTGCGTACATTACGGAATTACAGGGAAGGTATTAGCAGTGATTAATATCGTTCAGATGCTGTAGAGCGCAATGTTAATCAATTTGAGCGCAATGCGAACTCTCCGTGCGCCAATTCATTTGGAGTTTCGCTAAAATCGATGTTGTTGCTTCAAAAATGGGACAGTTACCGTCGTGAACTTATGTTTATTTTTTGTTTATTGACGACCGGGTATCCTATTGGTTAGAGAACTTGACTACGAAGCTTGATGTCCCGGGTTCGAGTCCCGGTTGGGGGCAGATATTTGTGTGAAAAATACGAATGTTTGTAGTTGAGTCATGGATGTTTAATATTATTATGCATTTAAGTATGTGTATCCATTGTCTAGTATAAATAGTACAAGCTATGCTTAGTTTGGGTCTAGGTCTATTGGTGTCCATCGTCCCATGTATTATTAAGTATAATTCTTCTAATATATAAAAATCTCGTGTAACGGTGTTTGTTATCGAATTCCACTGAAACGGCTTGACCGATTTTTATGACATTTTTTATCTGTTTGGTAGGTCTGAGAATAGGTCGTAGGCTATTTTTGATACCCATATTCTTCGCAGAAGGAGTCGAGGGCAACAGCTAGTTGTTTTTTGATATTATAGCTTTAGCTCCTGTCTTGACTCACGACCATTTGGGTTCGGGATCCTAAAAAAAACAATCTGCGTACGTATGAACAGGTTAGCAGAAAGTTCAATGACAAAGAAAATAAGTGTTTGCGAAAAAACGTTCTAATGTACATGTTTTGTTCTACGCATACCAGAAAATACCTTTTCCCATTAAGCAATACAGTGCGCAAACATTAAGCTTCACACCTAAGCTGTTCGCATTACACAAGTCAGATTATAGAGTGAAACATTAGGAAATTCTGCTGTAGTAATTTGTTTGCTTGGTTGTTACCTAGGCGTGGGAACGACTCCAGTGTTATGTTATTTATTTATTTATTTATTTATTAAGTAAAACAAAATTTACACAGTATTACAGCTGTAAGCCAATTCACTGGAAAATTCAATTTAAACATTTGAAAACAAGAAATAAAAACATAAAATTATACATTTAAGAAATACATAGAATCCACTTCCATCCATCGCCTCAGAGAAGAAGACTTGCAAAGAGGTCAGATTCTGGTGCTGATGACTGAAGCGAGTTGAGGCATGTTAGTGCCCGAATGACAGAGGAGTTACGGTGTGTACAGTACGAGACTTTGGTACCGCTAGCAAACTATTGATACGCGGTCTAAGAATTTTTTTTGGGGAGAATGGGACTGCTAACCTTACAATCATTACCACTAGATCAGGACAATCTGAATTGCCTCGCAAGATTTCACACACCGTCGTTAACAGAGAGCAGCTATGTCTCGCTTCGAGAGAGTTGAAGCCAATATGACCAAGAAATGTTGTTAGTGTTCCGGTCCATGCCCGAAATTGTTCCCTTCATCTTTAATAGTGTGGACTGTTTTAAATCGACAAACGTCAAGATACCATGTACTTTTTTTTTGTTAGCATGTTAAAGTGTCCCACTGCTGGGCAAAGGCCTCCCCTTTTTTCCGCCATTCGTCCCTATCGAGAGCATGATCCTGCCAATCTACTTGATATGCGTCCAAGTTGTCCCGCCATCTTCTCTTCGGTCTGCCTCTGTTTCGATGGCCATCCCGCGGAACCCAATATGTGGTAATTTGGGCTCATCGCTGTGGGTGCATGCGCGGCAGACATGACCAGCCCAGTCCCACTTGAGCTTAGCGGTCTTAGCGCCCACATCTGCAACGCGGGTCTTGGAGCGCAGTTCGGTGTTTCTGATGCGATCAGTTCTACGAACACCCAAAACACTGCGCTCCATTGACCGTTGGCAAACTTTGAGCCTGGACTTTTGAGCTTCAGTCAATGACCAAGTTTGAGCGCCGTAAGTTAGGATGGGCAGAATGCACATATCGACGAGTTTACGCTTTAGCGAAAGTGGAAGGTTGCCCTTCATTAGCGTCTTCATGGACCAGAAGCTCTTCCATGCATTATCGACACGTCTATCGATTTCTCTAGACTGCCTGTTTTCGAAGGATGCTATCTGGCCCAAGTAAATGTACTCGTCAACATAATGCAGTTCTTGCCCATCAACCGATACCTTACATTGCACGCTATTGTGTCTTTGCTCTATTCATGGTGAGTCCAACCTCAAGGCTCGCCGTGCTCAGATCTTGGAGCATTTTTTGTACTTTTGACGCCTTTGTTAACATCAAATTTAGGGCCAGAAGCATGCAATTTGATACTGGCCGTACTGTTTTTATATATGCTGCCAACGAGTTCGACGTAGGTGTTATCAATTCCTTGGTTGGTTAAGGCTGAAAGTGTAGCTGCATGGTTAACGCTGTCAAAAGCTTTATTATAGTCTACGAAAGCGAGGTACAGTGGCTTGTTGAACTCGTTGAATTTCTCTATAATTTGGTTAAGTGTGTGTATGTACTTACAGAAGACTTATTACATGGTGGGTATTTGTTTTTTAGAGTTGTGTCTTGAAATTATTGGTACTCAAATGATGCCGAACTACCTTACACTTGTGTTAGTAAAGTAGCTACGCTTTTTAAACAAACGATAATTGTTTCCACTTTCTAAATGCTAACTGATTCCGACCATTTTTGATATGTTGTCAGTCAACACAAATGCTAGGTTGTATCAGTTTGAATTTTCATGCTGCACCGCACTATGCCCGTTGCTACACAACACAATCCTCTTAACGGATTTGGATAAAAACAAGCACATAGAAGAGTCCAACTAGTACGGTACTTTTATCCAGGAAAATGTAGTGCCTGTGGGAGAACGATGAGCGAAACCCACGCTGACGAAATAAAGGGAAACCGCGTTTTACTGAATTAAAAATAAAAACATCTCTCATTATTGCAGCCATTGCGTAAATCTTACTAATCCAAGTTATATAACTGCAAAATATATAACCGTGCGTGCGTGTGTGCGTGAGTATTCGCCCGCGTCGGGTGTTTGATACTCCTTCAAATTAGGTATGTAGATAGCTACATAGACATAGTATAACACATAGGCTAGGTTTTGTCCCGATATTTCCATGGGATTCATTTAAAATCCCAAAATCCGAACAGCCATGTCTAGATATATGAAATTTTGCATGGTTGTTCGTCATAAACGTTTAATGGTCTTTAGTTATACATATATGAGTCTATTGTTTGGGAGAGTCACTGAGGGATAAGTCCAATCCAAACAAAGAATACTGATAATTGTTATTTATTCCCAAAAGGACAAGTACACCGTCCTATGGGATTGAGACTACTGGCGAACCTGTCGTCGTAGCTAACCTATATTATAGCTGTCGCTATACTCGTATAGGTAGTTACGCAACTATGTCTGCTTCAAACGTAGGTAATAGCTATTTATGCAACTGTGTCGTAATAGGGGTCCTTAAAACACGAATGTGGTTTCATGAAACGAGGCGTAGCTTAGTTTCATAGAGGCACATGAGTGTTTTAAGGCCAAATTACGTACAGTTGCATACAACATTTTATCTTCTCTCACACATTTTTCCAAAAACGAAGTAGCCTTTTTGCATTTTTCATGCCATCTTGATAGCATTTATCGTATAATTTTCTGAACTTTGCTAGTAATAAATTATGAGTCATTTCCTACGCCGCATCTAAAATATCGGGCGGAGTCAAATTTTCTTCGCATTCACTGATATCAGATATTTTTAAGCAAGAACTAAATTTTCCCACGAAAATTCGTACAACAAAACGACACGTATGGATGGAATGGCGCTAAAACCCAGTACATCACCGCGCATGTGCGCGCATGCGCTAAAGCGGGCGCTGCCACAGACAACTGAAAATTTGAATCAAAACCTGTTGATATAAACTTTTTGGATTTGCCCTGTATCGTAATGGTAAAAAAAAATTGTATTATAACATTATTTCGTTAGAAAAAAAGTGTTATAATTTGTTTTTTTTTTTTAATATTTCGGTATTATGTTTAAAAAGTATGTCAATATAAACTCTTTTTGAATTTTATAATTCGAATTTTACGATATGAGAGTAGATAAATTAGTTTTTAGTCAAATCCCAGACTTTCAATTCAACTGCTATATGTAGCCTTTCTTACCTTAGGCACTACTGCTTGGCACTACCAGTGGTGTCATGGGAAATTTTACTTTTCCATGACACTACCGGTAGTGCCACGGGTAAAAAATAATTTCCTGTGACACTACAGTGGCCTTAGTAGTGTCACGGGAAAATTAATTTCCCTTAATTGTCTTCATACCCATATCGCAACAGTCGTAACTGCAATGCAAACTACTTAGAGCTTGTTCTAATTCGTATCAACGGAAAATTATCGGTTGGTAACACGTTGGACAAATTGAGATAGATTTTCAGCGTGTAAATACGCATCAGTATGAAAAAAAAGTAAAAAAAGTAAGCTTAATACTTAATAGAAGATAAGTCACTTTCGTTTTCATTAAATTTCTTTAAAGTTCACAGATGAATATTTAAATCCAAATCCACTGGATGGTAGTGTCACGGGTAATTAAGTAGATCACGGGTAATTTTGTTGTATGCGTCCAATGAGCCAATCAGAGAAGTAGCGTCATGGGAAAACAAAATTTTCCATGACACTACTGGTAGTGCCAAGCACAGTAGTGCCTAAGGTAAGAAAGGATATGTAGTCTAGTAGACGCATGCGAAGTCATGGATAAAGGCTAGTGCATAATATACTTACAAGTACCCACGCTTATTTTTGATAAGCTTATTTATTTTGGAATTCAGTACATTTTACCTTCTCTTGAGTACGAACAAAAGTCGCATTTGATCGCTTAAGAAATCTCGCATACCGTCAAATATCTCGGATCAAATCGGATTCCTTTTGCATTTTTACTGAAACGGGCAGCTAGGGCGGATTTACATGAGATCGGGTTCCAGTTTCGTGCTCAATAAGCTGAACACAAAATTATTTGAGATTGCAGTTGATAGACGTGCCTTTTTGAAGTCTCTTGATATGGAAAAAACTGGCCAAGTGGCAGTAGGACTCGCGCACGAAGCGTTCCGTCTTTATCTATAAAAACGGCAAAAAATCACGTTTGTTGTATGGGAGCCCCTCTTAAATATTTGATTTATTTTAATTTATTTTTAAATTGAATATATAAATAAATATTCTGTGAATATTTCAAGCGTCTACCTGTTGCCGCTATGAATATCGAGCAAAAACAAGCAAAAAAAATCAAGTTTGTGGTATCGGAGTACCCGAGCACCCCTAAATATTTATTTTATTCTGATTATTATAGTGTTTTTTTATAGCGGCAACCGAAATACATAATCTGTGAAAATGTCAACTGTCTAGCCATCATGGTTCATGAGATACAGCCTGGTGACAGACGGACGGACAGCGAAGTCTCAGTAATAGGGTCTCGTTTTTACCCTTTGGGTACGGAACCCTAAAAACATGGTTCGTTTATTTTAGACCGTTGATTTTATTAATTACTAGCTGTTTCCCAGCCCGCGTCTCTGTACATGGTGGTACATGAAGAATTCGCTCATTGCTATCCCGCGGGAATAATGTAAAGCCCAGTTTAGTTTTGCAAGAAGAATTGTGCAAGTTGCATAGAGCTTGTCTAAGCTAAAATAACTCTACTGAGTGAGTTGATTTTGATGTTTGGGTGTAAACATTAATTTAGGACCATTAACCATTAATTATCTAAGAACAATTGCCAAGAAACCTGCTGTCTATTAAAAAAAACCGCATCCAAATTGGTTCACCCGTTTAAGAGCAATGATGCCACAGACAGACGCAAACACACATACACATAGCGGTCAAACTTATAACACCCCTCTTTTTGTGTCGGGGGTTAAAAATAGAGTGTGTCATTGCGGTTCGGTTGTAAATTGGACACTGGCTCAGCATAATGCTGAGGCGTTTATAACACTCCAGCGCTGATTTTCAGCCAGCACTGTCGGTAATACCCGGAACGCCACACAGATATATAAACTGTAGACTTATCTCTCACGGTAATGGTAATAGTGCATATGCCTTATTTGATGAGTTAGGTAAGGTAACTACTTCTCTATTCGTTTTTGTACGCGTGCTGTTATTTATTTATTTTTCTCTGTACGATTTATAGCAATTAAAAATGTATCACTACGGAAGGGTCCTGCAACACAGGGTATCCTAGCGCAGGTAATTTTTTTTTGGTGAAAACATACTGAAATAAACGCTTTTTCATTTTTTTATTTTTTTTTTCATAAATATTTAAGCGACTAGGCTTCCGTCCGCAGCTTCGCCCGCGATAAAATAAATTTTCCCGTAGGAAAAGGTTTTTCCCGTAGTAAAAAGTAGCCTATGTCACTCTGTGGTAATGTAGCTTTCTAACGGCAAAAGAATTTTTGAAATCGGTCCGGTAGTTTCGGAGCCTATTCAATGCAAACAAACAAACAAACAAACAAACATACAAACAAACAATCAAATCTTTCCTCTTTATAATCTATACATATAAAATCCTTTGTCCTGACTGACGGATCAACGCACAGCCTAAACCGCTGATCGTAGAGACCTGAAACTTGGAGGGTGTGTTCTTTGTATGACGTAGGCATCCGATAAGAAAGGATTTTTCTAGTTCTACTCCTAAGGGGGTAAAAAAGGGGGGCAAAGTTTGTATGGGACAACGTGATTCCTTGGTCCAATCTACTTCAAATTTTGCATAAACATTCTATAACAGAATTGATGGAAGACGTGTTTCGTATTTTATTGAAATTCATCCCTTGACGGGGTTAAAAAGGAGTAGAAAGTTATTTTGGGGGTGATTTGCTCAGACCAATTGCTTCGAAGTTGATATCAATACTCCTTAGTGCTTTTGATTTAAATTACTTTTTATTTTGACACAATGTAAACGAAACAAAACTTCAAATTTTGCAAACCATTTGTCTACGTTTGTCAACCACTTCCTGATCTGATCTCTGATAATAACCAATTATAATAAGTATTTGCATTTTACCAAGCTTTTGCTTTTACAAGCGCAGCGTGGGACGTCCACCAACGAGATGGACGGACGTTTTGGTGAAGGCCGCAGGTTCAGGGTGGATGCAAGTCGCTTCCAACCGTAATGATTGGGCGTCAATGAGGGAGGCCTATGTCCAGCAGTGGACGTCCTACGGCTGAAATGATGATGATGATGATGAAGCTTTTATGTGAGTTCAACCTGTTTCGAATAAAATCGAATTGAGTATTCAAACATCATTGTTGAACTCGCATAAAAGCTTGGTGCAATGCAAATACATATAAAATGCTTTGTCCTGGAAGTCCTAAATGACTGACTGGCGGATTAATACACAGCCTAAACCGCTGTATGTAGAGACCTGAAACTTGGAGGATGTGTTCTTTGTATGACGTAGGCATCCGATAAGAAGGAATTTTCCGGAATTCCCACGGGATAAGGAATATACAGGATGTCTATATTTCATCAATCAAGAGTGACCCTATCCCCATAACGAAGATTACTAAACTGTTCAAATTGGGCATGCAAGTAGGCTATTAGAATAGGTATAAAGCTAAATATACTCAAATCAACTGGATCTTATCTCCGTAACTACAATTACTAAACTTTTCAAATTCGATATAAACGTAAATGGTCATACATAACAGCAAAAAAACTTATTGCAGGATTTTTGGAAATTCCTGTGGAATAGATAATCTCTGAAACTTCCGAGGCGATTAAAAAAAAACTTTTATCAGTAAAAAAATACACTATCCTTTATTGACATAAGCTACTTTTTCCGGGAAAATGCAAAATTCCCAAGGGATAGAAGAAAAAATTCAACTTTGGAGCTCATTTTAAAATGTCTTTCACCAATAGAAAAGATACACTGTCCTTGATTAACATAGGATGCTATTTTCCGGATAAATGCAATATTCTAGCGGTATAGAAAATAGTAAATTTAACTTCGGGGCTGAGTTTAAAAAAAAATACCTATAGAAAGCTACACTATCCTTTATTGGTACAGGCTAGGCTACCTACTATTAATTCGGTAAAATGCAAAATTCCCGTGGGATAGAAAGAAGTGAATATCACTTGAGGGCTGATTTGGAAGTTTCTTTCACCAATAGGAAGCTACACCAACCCTTATTTACATAGACTACTTTTTTCCGTGAAAAAGCAAAATTCCCACGGGAAAAAATAAGTGAATTCAACTACGAGGCTGATTTTAAAACTTCTTTTACCGGTAGAAAGCTACACCTTTAAGGACATAGGCTACTTTTTCTCGGGGAAAATGCAAAATTCCCGCGGGATAAAAATAAGCAAAAATTTGCACAGAATAAGGACAAATTTGTTGAAATTCCCACGGGATAGAGAATAAACGGGATATATAATATTCACTAACTGATACTGATGATGATGAAATGATGAAATGGTAATAATGATAGATGTTGCCGTTCCCGGATTTTTGTTTTATACAATGAAAGAGATGAAGAAGCTTTACCACAAATTGGAATTCTACGCGGACGAAGTCACGGGCAAAAGCTAGTATTAGTATAGAAGTATAGATAAGCTACAAAAACTACATGCTAATTTATAGTTATTGGCCTCTAACTCTAATATTAGTACTACTTGGGCGACCGGCTGAAACTCGGTACCAAGCGTTTTCCCAGAGATAAGACCAAGCTAGATCAATTTTTCATCCCCGAAAACCCCCACATACCAAAATTTCATCGAAATCGTTGGAGCCGTTTCCGAGATCCTGATTATTACATATCCTGATTATACTCAAGAATTATATGCCTATATATATATAAATAAATAAATAAATATAAATAACGACCGCTTTAGCCTAGTTGGTAGTGACTCTGCCTACGAAGCAAGAGGTCCTGGGTTCAAATCCCGGTAAGGGCATTTATTTGTGTGATGAGCACGAATATTTGTTCCTGAGTTATGGATGTTTTCTATGTATTTAAGTATTTATTTATCTATATAAGTATGTTTATCGTTGTCTAGTACCCATAGTACAAGCTTTGCTTAGTTTGGGACTAGGTCGATTTGTGTAAGATTGTCCCCTAATATTTATTTATTTTATTTATTTATTTAAATATCACGGGATAATTCACACCAATTGACCTAGTCCCAAAGTAAGGATACTTAAATACATATTGAACACCCAAGACCCGAGAACAAACATTCGTATTTTTCATACAAATATCTGCCCCGACACGGGAATCGAACCCGGAACCTCAAGCTTCATAGTCAGGTTCTCTAACCACTAGGCCATCTGGTCGTCTATATATATATATATATATATATATATATATATATATATATATATATATATATATATATATATATATATATATATATATATATATATATATCTATATACAAGAATTGCTCGTTTAAAGATATTAGATATGACACTACTCACGAACATTCGCCTTTATAATTTTAGCATGATTAGCAGAATTATACCGCCAATCCAGCTTAGACTCGCATTAACGAAGCTATCACGTCTCATTTGTCATACTCTCTTTGCAGCAAGCCGTCCCACTCCCGAAGAAAGGGATATACATATTAAATCCCTCCAGAGTTAAAGTGTCATACGCTTTTGAATATAATAAGGAAAGAAAGGCGTCACGTAATCTCTACGGAACCCATGGAAACGAAACGGTAAAGCACCCTCGAGGCGCAGCACTCAAATTACATTGTTGGAAACAGTGCCTTTTAGGACCTCATACGAGTGGTTTTTACATTGCCTACTTGTGGCGTCGAGAAATTGGTCGCTTGTAAGTTCGGTAGTAGTTGAAGAGGCAGATTTTCTTATTCCAAGAGAGGACGGCTGGGTGAAAGAAAACTGGAAGGAATTTTAATGTGAAAAGTTGGTCTAGGAGTTTGGGCTTATTTTCTATTAAAGTTCCGCTCTGCTCTTTATACTTTTGTATTTTAGGTTGTTTGAAATAATTCCAATGTTTCCAAGTCCTAATAATGTACAATCAAGGATTTGCCACACTGGATGCGTTCTGCGGTCGCGATCAGGTCAAATTGAACGCAGCCCGCATTATGTATGAACAACATTGTCAGTCTCTATATATTTTGTAGAGATAGGCGATCTGACCGTGCGGTCCGCGTAATTTAATTCGGGCTGCGTTCGATTTGACCTGACCGCGACCGCAGAACGCATCCAGTGTGGCAAACTGAAAAACAGCGTTGTGGTTTGCCGCAACATTATGCTGAGTGGGGCCCAATTTATACTATTCGATGATTTTTTTTGTATCTTTTCCTGTCAACTGTATTTCCTGTGTATCGAATATGTGTAAATAAACATCTCTCTCTCTCTCTTTCTCTCTCTCTCCCTTTCTCTCTCTCTCTCTCTCTCTTTCTCTTTCTCTCTCTCTCTCTCTCTCTCTCAAATCCTTTAAGGTAACTGAATCGCGTACCAGTGTGGTACCTTTTCACAACCAATTTCACGATGATTTCTTTGGAAGATGTGTGTAATGTCAATATGCCATTTGCATAAAAAATATGAGCAAATAAATGAGGCGTTTGAACGCGCGAATAAACGCCCTTCCAAGATTTGACCCCCTCCAACATAAACACGGCTAATTAAATAAAAGCTTGAAATAATTACAAAATATGATAGCCGGTGAAATTACAGGCAGATGAGGTATTCTATCTTAGCCCTCTAGGTTGGCAACGCATCCGGTAATATGTACGTTCCCGTGGAATAATATTTTTTAACCGATATAGAGGGCGCAGTCCAAGAACGTTGAATTATCTTGGCTTTCAAGATAACATTTGAATTTCGTCCGCAATCAATAGATGGCGTTGTCTGCGCGAGCGTTGTTCTTTGAACAGGTTATCGTAACCTTTTTTCAGGCCAAACTTCAAGTATGTAAATGTTTCTCGTGTTGTAGGTATTTCCGTAGATTAAAGCTAGGACTAATATTTATTTACTTGATTAAAGAAGTGCAAAAGCGTTTGGTTGCCATTCAACGAGGAAATGCAGCCAACCTTTTGGGTACGATGCCACGGGGTAGTGATGAGTCCCTCACTCGTGAGGTACCTCGTTTGAGTTCCTCATCGCGACAAAATGAGGGAGTACTCGAATTGCAACTTTGAACCACCTCATTTAGCTCCTCATTTTCTATCACGAGGCGCGAGCACAGATAACTTACTATTTACTCACTGACTCACGAGCGAGGGAGTCGAAACGGATTAACGAGTTCGATGGAATGAATCGATCGAACATTAATTGTTACAATGAGGAAATTTCGGGGTTAAGAGCGCTATTGATTTTGATGATAAAAAGGAATGTCTCAAATTTTTTATTAGTTTTGTTACGTTTTTTTCATACAGTTTATATGGCTCGTCACAAAATTGACACAATTTTTTTTTATGAAAAATAAGTAATATTTTTACGAAAAGGTTGAAAATTCCCAAATCAACATTTAATAAACCGTTATTTGACAAAATTTTATAAATAAAATAATGGTTTTCGTTTATTCGTTTGTTCGCTACGCTACGCGCTTTTCATGCAATCATTTTAAATTCTTTACACCTCACCTCAAATGAGGGGCACCTCGCGCG
The DNA here is from genome assembly GCA_947859365.1 of Archips crataeganus. Taxonomy (NCBI): domain Eukaryota; kingdom Metazoa; phylum Arthropoda; class Insecta; order Lepidoptera; family Tortricidae; genus Archips; species Archips crataeganus. The sequence goes on from OX402054.1 coordinate 16,511,644, forward strand.
CGAGGCAAAACGAGTAGGGATGTAAGCCTCACGTCGTGTGGCAACGATGCGCGCGCCTCGCTACGCTAAGCGCTTTTCATTGCGATCGTTTTGAATCGTTTTACACCTCAACTCAAATGAGGGGTACCTCGCGAGTACCTCACGAGGCAAAATGAGGTCCTCCCTCATCCTCATTTAAAAAGCAAGAGTTACACAACGCTACCACGGGGGCCTTTTTTAGACTTATTATACATAGGAGCTTTTAAAATAGATATTTAGTTTATAGTTAGGTTTTATATATTGTTATTTTTTTAATATTTGTATTCTTTGTTCCAATAAAATCTCCTTGAAAAAAAAAATAAGATAAAAAGTACCTAATACATAAAAAAATACATGTATTACTTAGTTAACCAGTACAGACCGGAAATCCGTAATATTAAGTTTAAATCAGTTTTGGCAAGATAGAGTTACTTCGCAACTTTCAAAGACTTGTATAACATAAATTAATTAGTGGCTTGTGATGCTAATCGCTAGTTAAGCAGAGTTTACTTATTAACTTCGCGTTGAGTAAAATGTCAGAAGCTTCTTGATCAACACTGAAACTAATTAACGTGGAACGTAATTACTGCATGATATCATTCGAAGATTTAATAACCGTTGGTATGAATTTGTTAACATTGTTAAAAAACCGTTTAAATAATCGAGGAGAAAAATTTTTACTCTATATTTGCGATGAAAACGACTGGTTGTTCGGGCTCTGAGTAAGTCTTCTTTCATGGAGATGTGGGGCGACGTTTAGCAAAGGTTGTCTATTGCCATCTTCAAAAAAATGACGCCCTGAATGTTAGACTCAAAGCCTTCCATAGAAGTGAAACGGGGACATGTTGAATTGTCCAGTCACAAAATTGCTACTATGATTGGTGGTATTGGTATTCTACACTCCACTTTCATGGTAGCGGACTTTCAAAAGCTCAACTTCTTTTCTGAAAGTCATCTTCCTTTGGAACAGAAAAAAAATAGTCTGAGCATATTATTAAAGTATTCCCAGCATGGTGGCTTAATTACCCTCGGCCCTACTCAAGCGTTTGTACCTACTTCCCCCGCGTTGCCACAATTCCGTACAAACTCGACAGGATTCGATTAGGTGGACCAAAGCCACGAGATAATTCCATTAGCCAAAGCCATGTTGCGTAGTTTTGACCGCCATAAATCGAAAACGCACAAAAGTCTATTCAGTGAAACTGCGTCTTTACTGTGAAGCGAATTCATGGTAATTTACGCGTAAATTGAATGGCGAGGCGTGGTTGCTTTCGTTTGCTAACCGTCGCGATGTTTTTCGACTCGACTCGAAGTTTACTGCATGAGGCATCTTTAGAATTAAGTTTACGGTGGTTCTGTCCGACATATGCATGTTGTGAAGTTCTAAAAATTAACCAACATTATCCAAAGTTTGGTGTTCTGGGCATAACAACTTTAAAATTGATGTTGATAAACACAAAATAATCCAGGATGTGCATCTAAATGTCGCCTCTGACGACACAGCCATTTGGAATTATTCCGAATGGATTAATACAAGTAATGGCAGCCGACCCATATAAGGCGTGTGAAAGAGTATATTTTGGAAGACGCCCATTTCATTTAGCCGGGTGAAAGTGCCGAAACCACAATAATTTATGCTTCGTTGTCATTGTTTGAAAAAACTTTATTTGCCTGTGTCGGGGTAGGAAAAAAGCATCCTACAAAACTTGGCTAACTGAAATAAACTACTCGCAATAGTGCGATCAAGATCTCCTGTCATAAAAACCGTCACTCTTACTTTTCCGAAGCCCCAATAAATCGAATTCGTAAAGATATTCACAGGGTAATTCCATCAAAAACTTTTCCTCCATCGGTTCTTGAATCAATCTGTATAGCTATACCCGTACCTTAAGGCTTTTCGTGTTTACTTAAATTCGAGTCAATAAATTAACCTGCGCGAATTATATTGATCTTACACATTTTAGCTTCTAATCGTGTGTTAACATTGTTACTGTCATCTTGTACTTTAAACTTGTTTTCGACTCGGTTTGTATTCGTATGTTGAACATTTAAAGTGACGCTTGATCTTTCGATGTGACTTCGGTAGGAGGTTCGTCGTTACTTCAAAAATGCACCAGTTTCTTTTTAAAATTAAATCTTTTAGTACCACTCGCCATTAGGGGGTTCGGTCACGTTTTATATGAAAACACTTTCTTTGAAGTGCTAAAAGCTATATTGCATTCACGCCAAAGTAGTTCACAACCTAGCCTCTTTAAGAGGTTTGCGCCTGACTTTATAGCACTTTTAAGTTTAAACAAAATTCAAAGAAAACTTGGAAAGTGTAAAGTAAAGTTTTAAGTTACGGGTTATTGAACCCAATCAATCAAAATCAAAGTAACCTATTCAATAGCAAGTAATTCGTGCCTGAACCAAATAAATACATATACGAGTACTTACTGTTGGAGTTACTTTGCCTTCAGTACATTCTTTCTGTATTAAATTATCAAAACACTGCCAGTAGATCGAATGAACAGCATTTTGCATCCATAGTGCATATCTCTCTTGTTCTTGTTCTTTCTTGATAAATGAGCTACGATAAAACAGTTCATTTATCAAGAAAGAAACACAATTACTCTTCGACAGGTCGCTTTCACAGAGTTATTTCCACGATTTAGTTTAAGAGCGGCATCGTTGCGACCGAAGTGTTATCTGTCTTGATTCAATAACTCATGTTTTGGGTCTCGTCGAGGTTCTGATAAATCATAGTAACATGTCTTGTGTCCACATAGATAGCCAACTGATTAAATGATTAGAATGATCCTTGCCCTGCTTATTATGTTGTTAGTTGCTTATTAAGCTCTCGTTAAGGACAGATAGATATCCTAAACAGCTTCCCTAACAATACCATAAATTGTATACTTAATAAGCCAACACAGCAGACTAAGAGTATTGTTAAAAAGTATCTATTAACAAATATTAACTAATTATAATAAGTTAATGTAGTGTTAATGAAAGTAAGTTGTTAGTATATAATCTTTAAATTTAAAAGATTGTACTAATAATATTAATAATTAATTTTGTATTTCTTATGAAAGTAATAAACAGTTTAAATTTTAATTTTTTTTTTTACATGTTAGTTGCTGATTAAGTCCTTGTTAACTTGTACTTGTACTGATAATTCGCCGATAAATCGATCTATAATGTGAAAGTCGTTGTAGATACTGTTTGTGTGTGTGCGCTTGTCAAATAGTCAGATGAAGAAGAAATAACCCCGTGCCATAAGCTGTATGCTGGTTTGACTTATGGCCTACATTTTTCAGAAATTTTGAAATGGTCATCCTGTAGAACTCTATGATAATATCTAGGTTAGGTAAGGTTAGATTTGTTTAATAACAATTCTGTACAACTGATGGATTCAGAGTAAAAAGAGTTATGACTAACAATACCTTATGAAAAGCATTAGGTACAATTGGTACATTATGACTTTCAACAATTATTATGCAACCCTTTAAAAACAATTCCTCAATAAAACGGTTCACTCTGTCCTGTATTTTTCCCCATTGCAACACACAACTGATTTTCTTTCGTAACTGATTTATCCTGAAGTTCTAATAAAACAATATTTCGAACGGGAGTTACGTAAAGTTTGAAATCACACCAAATTAACAATTGCTCCATTGTTCCTTTCAAAATGTAGCTTGATTTTAGTAGTCTGAACTAAACTCTTGGAGAAATAGTTTTGGGTTCAACTGGCGAAAAAAATCTGTGATAATTCTCCGGGGTACATTGATGTTTATTTGCTTTACTCGGTGCAACATTTGCAAAGAGACGCATGCAGAACAAAGGACCTTTCGAGTACTTGGCGAAAAAACAAAAAAACGAAAAACAAAACTCCACTGCTGAAAATGCGCCATTCTTTCTACTGATCCTTTGACAATTTATAGTTCTGGTTCCTAGTTTACCACGAGACCCTGGTTATTATCCAAGTGAGCGAGGTAAATCATTCAACGTCTGGTGCGATTTATTTCATGGCACCGATAACGCCTTGACGGCTTGTGGCCCATTGTGCCACATGTCAAAAAGACCCCATGTTGGGCGCCACATAAGCGAACAATAATTCAGGATCGTTCCATTGAACGTCTGTTTACATTGTCTGTCATGAAAATGTAGGTTATTCGACGTCCCCGAACAAACTTCTACGTTGTGGTAAAGTAACCCCTTGGTTTATTTATTTGTAGTTAAATAAAAAGGCGCAAAGCCGTCTTTTCGTCATCCTTTTCACATTTCCGTCAAACCATGCCGTCCTTTGTGTACACGACCTAATTAGAGTTTCCCTCCGACTAATTTTCTGGCAAATTATTAAACTTAACAAAACTTCCTAATTAAAATCTGAAGGGTCGACCCACTTGTAAAAGCGTTTCACCATTCTTTCTGACCTTTTTAAGATAGATATACCTATAACTTGTGTCTTTTGGTTTATTAGATATATAAAATGAGAGCTTTGTGATTGTTTTTTGTTATTCCTAAAATTTCTTTATTTTTAAGTTTAACTGAATTGGATATTACTCGCGCGGTGTCTAATGTTTAATGTTTATTTGGGCAAAAAACGGCACAATATAATGAGTGAACTTAACCCGTGGAGCGTCCGGCTCTGAAAACTGTATGCGGCCGTAGCGCCCAAGGTTTTTTCGACTCATAATTTTTTGGGTACCTACTTCAGAAAAAATTATGTTACTCCTGCGTGGTATAATTATATATTATAAATTATATACCGTTACAAAGTGTACATTCGCAGCTATCGAACTATAAAGCAATAAAGAATACCCACTTGAATAATCCTTGAGAAATTAAATCGTTTTTCTTTTGTTTTGAGTTTTTTCTTCTTTGGCGTCAACACTTTTGTTAAATTACACCAAATTTTTGACACTTTTCACTTTTGTTTTTATACCATTTTAAACGTTAGTAGTTTACGCATCGATAACATTAATTAGTTTATCATAATACACATTATTCACTTCACAATGATTATTTATTTCCGAAACGACAAAACGTGCCACGCGCCGGCCATTGTTGACTGACGCGTGGACAGATAGCACAAAAGTCGTTTACTCGAACTAAATAATTCTTGACTTGGAAATTCAAAAGGGATGGAATTCTTATTAAGATTTATTTTCAATGGTGTAGTTATGTAATAAAACAATATTATTTACTTGTCTGTTGCTTTTTTTTTCATAAATAATTAATAATGTGAGTATTACTAAATATAAAATAAAGACTCATAATTAAGATGTTTTTTTTTTCACTAATCCTCAAAAATTTATCATTGTTTTGTTCCGCTATAATAATATCATACATATACTTTGTCGGCAGAAATTAGTTGGTTTGTCATTTTTAGTTTTGCGTAAACGAAATACTGATTATATGTGCCATTGTACTTATTATTTGCAAATTGTAGTAAACATGTTACGCCGACGCCATACAAATTGAATAAAGGCAAGAAGATGATAATGATTTCGAAATTAGAGCTAATTAGAAACTGAGCTATGAATGAATTGTGTTTCCGCGTAAAAACTAGATTTACGATAAATCGGATTAAAGCGTAACATAAACAAGACACGCGATTTTTTAGAACTATAAATAATAATTATTGTTACATAAAACATAGGATCAATATTCCGTTCCATCACGAAAGCATTAATTTTTTTTTCAGAATACACAAGAATGTTTGTAAATCTATTGGTTTAGGATCCGATAAATATATTTAGTTCTGTAACTCGTTGTTGTAATCTTGTGAAGGATCACGCGATATTTTACAGAAACTAAATGAAATCTTTTCAAAATCATGATAGATTTGTGATATATTTAGTTATCAATATCCAAAAATTGCGTGAGTCTAATGTGTTTTTATTATACCTAGAGATTTTTCTAGCACGAACCACTTGTGATTAGTGTTTGAGATAATAATATCATCGATTTGGTTTGGTATTATTCTTTTATATTTTCAAGCGTGTCTCATTGATATAATGCCACGTATAAGACATCGATAAACTAAGTATTAGAAGGAAAAATATTCGTGCGTGCTAGGAAAATTTCTAGGTATAGTTTTTATTATTACAAATATTTGACTGAGCACTACCAGCCAACCTTTGAGTGCTAGAGAGGAGTAGTTGATTGAATTGAGTTTTATTCTTGATAATAATATTTATTTGTAGGCTGGATTTTACCAAACTTTTATTCCGAGAATAACGCTTACACTCATATAGTAATATCAAACAGCCATAGTGATTTGACATTACTATCTGAGTGTAAGATTTATTTTCGGAATAAAAGTTTGGTGGTAAAATCCAGCCTTAACCAGTAATATGTAGGTATTTTTATTCGTATAATTAACTCAAAATGGTGAAACAGCTGTTTTGTAATAAACAATAATAACTGATAATAATAAAGATCTTGGATGAAAATTTACCTGCATATTACTACAGATTATAAAACCCATTGCAAAAAAAACGGGCACCTATGGTTTTTGTATTTTATGTGCATAAAAGCATAGTTTCTAAGCTTCAATGCCTAAAAATCTGAAAAACCATAGGTGCCTGTTTTTTTGCAAGAGCGTTTATTATTTTATTAAGGATCAAGGTCACATAAAAACAATTTTAATGAAAGTTTATTAAATGAAACAAATGTTGACACATAGTATAAAAATTTAATAAAAAATACAAAAAAAACATAAGTGGATGGGCGGGCAGAGGCGGGAGTGTTGCGGCGGCGCTGAAAAAATAAAATAATATTATTATTTGACATGAAATCGATACTTCTCATAGTTTATTTCAAAAATAATTAGAAAATTATAATGCGAACCTAATGACAGTAGATCAACGCTAATAATAAAGGGTTTCCACGTAACATAATAGCCATCACAACCATTTCCAATTAAAATCAAAAACGGTTTTGATGGCCATTTATGATTGCGTAAAAACCCTGATAGCCGTTGACGAACAGTACGTATGTGTAAAAAAACAGGTAACAAGAATTGCTAGAAAAGCTGGTTGGATCAACAGCAATATTATAAATTCTATCACGTCGGGGTAAAGACAGAGACGTGTGAACAGCAGCAGGTAAAAGGCGGTTGATACATATCAATGGGATTGATTTGAAACATCTGAACATGAATACTCTGAAGTGAGATAGGAAAGATAAACAGCATTGTTGAAGTTGTATGTGCTTGCATGCACATATAAATTCAAAAAGGGAGATCATCTTACTCATCTTGATTTTTTTTCACATTAAATTTTCAAATTAGGTAGGAACCACATCTGTAATTTTAAGGTGAAGAAAAAACCCATGATGTCTACGCACATCCCTCCCCTAAGAATTAGGCTAGTACTGATTGATGCCATAAGTAAAAATCTGGTGTTTACAAAAGGTATCGCTGACAATTGTCCCGTTGTGAAAGTAACTATTTGGGAACACTAAATTCATTCTCAAAAATAACCCAGGTGGGAAAGTAGGATTACGGAAGTGAAAGACGTATAAGAAACTATACTGAGGAGCAAAAATAACAAGTACTTATTATTTTTGCTCGTCAGCGTAGTAATGTGTAAATTTTCAAAAACCTGGCGTACAAGGGTATTAAAACAATGGTCAATGTGGACGCCGAATCGTTTTTCGAACGTTGACATCTCTGCCTGGAAGTTCTTGAAGAGAGTGCCAATCACTCCAACAGCCTTCGAAGCACATGCCCTCGTCACACGTTACGCATTTCAATTGAACATGTTTACTAATACCCTTGCGTTGGCATATGTGACATCGCATTCGTGACTTCCTATCGAGGTATTTTGGAACGTGCACTATGTCCTTCCTCAGCCTCATGACGTCCGCCAAAGGCGCTAAATTTTCTCGTGGCGAAGGGCGGTGAGCCGTCACGAGAGAATTAGCCAACACTAAGCGGAAATCACGATGCGTGATCTCAGGCATACTGCGCCGCTTCAGAGAACTCAATAGCAGCACCAATGAGTTGTGCACACTGACGTTCAACAGCCTTTTGAAAATTTTCATATACCATTTCAAACACCTCTTCCTCTCTACTAAATACATTGACAGTTTTTGATCTTTAAGATCAACACCTCCCATTGTATTATTGTAATCCCGCACGGCCAAGGGCTTAACCAGCGGCCGCCCTGCCTTACTACCAACGAAGGTTTCGGAGTTATGGTAGGTGGAGATCATGTTCACCATTTTGGTGTCTTTCCATGCGATGCATGAAACGTCACCAGAATGGCGAGCAATGATGGTCCCCTTCGGCACTTTCTTCGAAGCTTTCGCGATATCCTTTGGTACATTCTTGCGATTAGGACGTAATGTGCCCAAACAATCAAATCCCAAGCTCTTGAGATACCGCGCCAACGATGGAGAATTATAAAAATTGTCCATCGTGACGCAGTGACCCAGATGTTCGAGACCTTTCAACAAGTCGAGTACCACTTCGGCACTCTTGCCAGCTAACTCTGCACTAGGAGCCGTGACATTGTCGCGTTCAGAATTCTTCCCGGTATATATAATAAATTTGTACAAATAGCCCGTCCTTGACTCACAGAGCTCGTATGACTTAAGTCCAAAACGTGCAGCCTTTGACCGTATTGCTTGAACCCAGGACAACCGGCCCTTGAATAAAGTCAATGACTCGTCAATCGCAACGTCTTGGTGAAGATTGTAGATAGACTGAAATTTTGCATTTAAATGGCTCAGAACTGGGGCAATTTTCCGCAACTTTGGCGAGAACTCGGCCCTGTCGCTTTGTGGCAGCTCCTGACTTTCATCAGGATTGTCTTCAAAGTGAATGAACTTGTTCAGCAATATGAAGCGGTTGTAACTTATTAGCTGCCTAAATCTAGGCATTTCTAACCAGCCACCATGGATTGCCGGTTGGAAGTATTCATGTTGAGATGAACGCGGAACCACTCCCATTAATATGTAAGCCGCAAATAAAACGTACAACTCGTCTACGTCGGTGTCAACCCAACGACGTAGACGAGATGAATCTTTCAGTGTGCCTGCTGCTGTTTTGTCAGCGATCACCTTTTTAGCATATCTATTGGTTTCCTTAGCGATATGCTCCATGATTTCTCTGCTCCAGATATCAGTAAAGGCATCATAGGGGATATCAAAGTCTTTGACAGATCCCGGAGTAGGACCCGAATATTTTTCGGGTACACCCCGAAAAGTATCAAAGTCTGAAGTCCAATTGAAAACATTAGACGTGTTAACAAGGCGCTCGACGGCCAAGTCCATCTCTCTCTCAATAGAATTTATTAAATTGCTTATTGGTTCTTCCAGGTCCTCATCGTCCGGGATTCCTCTGGTTATACCAGCGCTGGAAGCGATTTCGTTCAGATCAAACTCATCGTCAAAATCTGATTCGAATTCACTTTCATACGCTACCAATCCCGCAACAGGTCTTTTGGACGTTACCGTCTTCCCCGATGCGGACGGACGTACATCCACGTCATCAAGAGTCATCTGTGATGTCCCGTGGTATCCGCTAGGCCCAGGTTGTGGCTCTGGCTGCTGAGCAGCGTGGACACTAACGGTACCAGATATGCTATCACAGCTTACCTCTGATACTGACATACTGCGGGAAGGGTTTATACCCATGGTTTCCGACGGCAGCAACTCACTCACCCATTTTTTTACATGATCGTAATGTTCTTCAACAGTATCCTCTCCTTCTTCGTCATCCATGTCACACGCCGCCGCTCGCTCCAACATAGTCATGCTGAAAAATTTTTACTATTAGAAAGACATAGACAAGGACCTAAGTTTGCTACGCGCAGATAAACCATACAATACAATACATTCAAAGGGCAAAACTTACTGCATGGACTGCTCCAGCTCCATTTTTATAGTACCCCGAGGGGTTCGCGTCAGCGCCACGTCCTCGGCTAACCGCAATGAACCTCCTGGGGTTTTATTGACGCGATGGCCAATCAGGGTCCTGGAAAAAATATGAACCATATAATATTTTTACCAATAACTGTATAATTTGTGTAAGCTGTAGATTATTTGTTTATACTCACACAGGTGGTCTCCAGGGCTTCGGCTCCGGCTCCACAAAAACTTCGCGCGGTTCGGCACCGGCCAAGCTACCCATAATCAACTGCCTTCGGGTAGTTGATTGTGGCCGGTGCCTGCGCTCTTCCGGCGGCCCTGGAGTAACCGACCGCGAACGCGATCGCGTGAATGTCATTCTTCTGAAAATAAAATAATAATTGTTTATTACAAATGCTCACATTTATTCTAAAATCATAAAGTACTTAGACAAAAAACGGTTGTAAAAATTACAAATCATGCAGTTAATCAGAAATAATAAAGAAATAATTCTAAAATAACAGAAGCAACTTTTGGGTCTTATATCTCCGATTTTTGTGGTTTAGAGGAAAGTTTTCAAGTAAAAGATGCTTCTTTTACCGTGTTTTACACAGTTAATAATTTTAAACTATTGTTACATTATAAATGTCAATAAAAAAATTGCACCTGTGATATTTATAAAATATCCAAAAAAAAATTTTGCAAGTACATGTAAAACATAATCGTAAATAAATAACACTTATTTAATTTCAAAGTAGTAATGCGTAATAAAATAGAAACAAAAATTAAAATTAAAATTAAAACGCGTGATCACAATTTTATGCTGACAGTACAGCACTTTGGTGCCATTTTGTTACTCAGTTTGACTAAAAACCGGATTACGCAATATTTACGTAATAACGGCATAATCTAATAAGAAAGTCAAATTCCTGAATAAATTTGTAACAAAGTTATCTATCTTTTATAGCATATTGAGTAAACTAACTATATTTTACAACTAAAAATATTGGCCGATGACGGCGCGAAATTAGGTTACGAGAAAGTTCAAGACTTTTTTTACTGATATATCTTACAATAAAGTTAAAACAAATATTTAAAACACATTACTTATTTATTTCCTTGTAATTTGATATATAATACAAATAACAAACACTTACCGTTTCATTTTTAATACGCACAACAAAACCACAGCCAAACTGACAGAACTCGACAATATGGCGCACTACAGATTATTTTTGCCTTGGGTGCTTTTTTCGTTAATTTCACGCCGTGGATACTAGCGATTGGCTAAAAAACGTCCCTAATGCTAATGTGATAGCGGCTGAAGCCGTACGTTATTTTTTTTCCAATAGTAACACTGCAAAATTTAAAATATTCGTCCACCAATCAGCGCCAAAGCGTTATGTGCACAGGTGTGCGCACAGGGCGCTGTGGTCCTAAAACCGTTGTGCGCACAGGTGTGCGCACAGGACGCTCGACGGGTTAAAGAAAAACTTAAGTAATACATAGGCCAGCAAATATGCCACAGTTAATTTATGCCAATGAAGTAACACGTAAAAATACAAACAGCCAAATATGAGAAAAAGTGAAACGGGCGTTAAATAAATAGTATGTCTAAGTATGTATAAATCTAAAGTTTTAACAGAGCACCTTTAAACCTGCTAAGTGAAAGATTAAAAATATCTAGTTCAAAAAAGGAATTATTATATGTTTTACAAGCTATGGATATAAAAGTATTAGAAGCATATTTACTACGAGTCAACGGAATATAAAACAAACAGTTAGTGCGCCTTGAACTAATACGATATATTTTTAAGTTTAACTGAATTGGATATTACTCGCGCGGTGTCACTCCCATAAACCAATTAATTCTACCAATTGAATTTAAATGCAGGGTTTTTACTGAATTCCCATGAGAAATCCTAAAAATGACGCCGTTAGTCTACATTCACTTGAAAAAAAAACCAGCACGGTCTCAAATTCTAGCATTTAAAATATTAGCAGGATAGGAATATTTAGTAATAATTCAAATCATTTCATTTCAGATCTAGTTGATATTTGTATGTCAGTTTGATCAATAAATGAACAGCTTAGGTCAAATGAAATCAAATTAGGTTCGTCAAACTATTTGAAGTTCAAGAGGGGTCATGGACAGGTCATTATCATTTCAATCTAAAAACGTCCACTGCTGAACATAGGCCTCTAGGCCTCCCCCAAGGTTCGCCAAACAGACCGGTCCTGCGCCATTCGCATCCAACGCGTTCCCGCAACATTAACCAGGTCGTCGCTCTATCTTGTTGGAGGTGTCTGCTTCTTCCGGTTCGTGGACGCCATTCGAAAACCTTTAGGCCCCATCAGGTCAAATGGCTCGAACAACAGATTCTTCATTGATAATTCTAATTTACCCTTTTATTAGTGACAGTTTTAAAAATCAGTGCAGTAGATTCGGAGATTAATTACTCTTACATTCAAATAAAAAACATTATTACACATATTAGTATAGACGTTTATACATATATGTCCTATAATTCCTATAAACCTAGAATCGTTAATGTTTCAGCTATTCTGGAGGATACTTCAGATGTTTTTTTTTATGTTGGAAGTTAAAAAACTCTTTGTTCTTTGGATAAACATTCAAGACTCGGCCATAGTACCAAAGGCAAAAAATCAGTCGAATGATAAAGTATGAAACGTAGTTCATCTGATCTATGATATTTCAACAAGGAATTTATCCCATGTCCTTAAAATCTCGCGTCTACATTCTTTCTCGAGAAGCTCTATGTTGAGTATTTAAGGCATTTGCATTTTACAAAGAACGGGAGGTCACAAAATTGATAGCCGAGTCAACGATTAAATGGCGACGCTTAAATTCATTTCGGGCCATAAAAAGAATACTGGATCATGAATGGGCCCCATCTGATGTTCGAGGAAGTTTTTCTCTTCATTATATAGCATTTACGTGTAATGAGATTGTGCTTCTTCTTTAAACAAGAAATGTCTTGAAACATCAAAGCTGATGCGAATACGCAATCGAGTTGTTTGAAAGTCAAGAAACATAGTATGCTTTTGGATGAAGTAATTCCATGAAACACAATCGGTACAGCTTCTCTATTTTTTGTCAGAATTTCATGAGCATAAATGTATTGTTTTCCATATATTTTATTTATCATAGCGTTTTATTCCGGAATCGGTATTTTTCCCGAATGATTGGTTGAATTAAACTAACCTAACGCCCTACATTCATCACATAAACTAGAATATATATCTAGCTGTTGCCTGCGACTCCGTGTGCAAAGAATAAGTTTATCGCTATTTTGCGGGAACTTTGCACTTTTCCGGGATAAATAATATCCTATATGTTAATCCAGGTTATAAAATATCTGTGTGCCAAATTTCATCAGTATCCGCCAAAGTGTTTAAGCGTGAAAGAGTATTTAACAAAACACACATCCATACAAACATTCATACAAACTATTGATAAGATAAGATAATGTTGTGGGAAACGAAGGGATACAATGTAGGTGTTTTCAAAATAATTGGCACGATTTCAATGTAACTTACACAACTTACGGTATCTATCATTAAGCCCATAAAAATATTGTTTAGAATTATTATCTTAATCTACTTGTGTCCTACCTAATAATAAAAGAATTTGAGTGTTTTTCGACTTAGGGAGTAAATAATGCTTCAAATAAACTAGGTTAAACATTATTGATGTCTAATCCATGTTTAAACTTATTACGCCACGTACCTGCCATCCTAACCGAGACCGATTCGACAGCGGTAAATGCTAACACTATTAAAATATTTATTACTCCGAACTCCGAAGTATATTCATCCCACCCCCGGTAATCTTTATTTCTCTGCTAGATAATCTAACTAGAACCAACAAAACTATAAGGCATTTGTCCCACCGTCATCGAGGAGACGCTCAGCTATCAACTATTTACTCGCTCAATACACAAGGTGAGTTTTTAGTCACCATTTTCGATATGTCATTCAGTACATATTGTTAAAAAAACACTACGTTCGCTTAGGGAGTAAACCTGCTAAACCCGTTAATACAGTCAATAAATTTTCAATCTAGTTACAGGTGTCAGTAAATTAAAAAACCGGCCAAGAACGTGTCGGACACGCCCAAGGTAGGGTTCCGTAGCCATTACGAAAAAATCAAGTAATATTTTTCTAAGGATTTCGTATGTGTACGGAATCATCCAAGTTTAGGTATGTTTTATACCTAAGGCTATACTATTTACTCTTAAACTACAAATAATTTCCAAGCAATCTTAGCCGCTATAATTTTCCTAGTAAATTTGATATATTTACTACCCTTCTGAATTTTTTCAAATTTTTCCACCCAACAGTTTAGATTTTAGAGGGGGGGGACGGCCGATTTTAATGAAAATTTTCACTTTAAAGTTGAATATTTCGCAAACAGATCACTGAATAGAAAAATCTTGTTAGCAACCCCACAATGATTTTAAAAGACCTATCCAACGATACCTCACACTATAGGGTTAGCCGAGAAAAATAAAATCACCCCCACTTTACGTCTATGGGAGGTACCCTAAAAAAATTTTTTTTACTTTTTTTTATTAAATCACTTTGTCGGCGTGACTGATATATATATTCATGCCAAATTACAGCTTTCTAGTACTAACAGTCTCTGAGCTTAGCCGCGGACAGACAGACAGACAGACAGACATGGCAAAACTATAAGGGTTCCTAGTTGACTACGGAACCCTAAAAATTGGATAACGGTTGAAAGGGATTTAGCAGGTTTACTCCCTAACCTAAGCCAACGTTTATACTAATTTTCATTTACGTTTATTACATTTTCAATTTTGCGTTGTTCATTTAGTAATCTGGTCAAACAACAAAGGGAATCCCAAAATTCTTAAAGCTTATTCAATGAAAAATACTTAAAAGGTGTTTAAATAATCACAATGTATTGGTATATAACTATAATCCTCATAATTCAAACACTCAATCAATCATCATTCAATGTCAATGTGATCCTCGCTTCACGTGAACGAAGAGTGTACAACTATTAACAAGCATTTTCACTTTACTGGTTCACCTATGCCAGCGCCATATTAGATTCTGTATCAATAACATAGATACCTACATACATGTAATAATAGTTGATCGCTGTTCAAACTGCTGGCAAGAACTCTCTCCACTTGTTTAACGCAGCGTAAAGAGCTATCAAAGATGAAACTTACTCAGCTATCTTCGCTTGGCGGTCAGACCTCACGCTGTGAGACCAACCATGTGGTTAGTTTACTTTACAGCCCGAACGCGAGTAATCCCCCTTCGCTCTCGTACACTCGCTTATATTGTAACTCTCTAGACTAGCGATAAAACGCTAATTTGCATAGTTTTAAGTTGTATCTTCTCGTTCATCGTCAGCGGTGGGACATGTGCCCAAGAAACAAACATCACGTATATTGTTAGGTATAGAATAGACGTTCACAAACTCATTTATGGCCGAGATTAGTCATTCGACATTTGGCGCCGATGTTCTGCTTACTATAGCATTTTGGGCTAATACAAAAAGTTTTATTGGCAATGTTGTTCTATCGATAAATTAATACTGTCTTCCACAAAGATGTACGAGCATTTAAGTCTCCAAGCGCTTCCCGCAATCGGTTGTCTCGGACAAGTTACAGCAAAATTTATCGTTTAGCCAATTAGATATGACTAGTCTTTACCCGCGGGTTTGAACGCGTAAATTGTTAGATCTTGCGGTTGATTTAAAACACCGGGATTTTACTGAATTCATGGGAATTCCCAAAACTTAAATGGTCTTCATTTACGTTCATATATCTAAAATTTGCGTTTAAGTTTTGGGATTTCGAAAGAACCAATAATACCTATGATAAACGTAATTCTTCTAGCTTAACTGAGCAAGAACGTGAAACAAAATAAGTGTTTCTAACTTAGTTAATGCTGGACAATATAATGCATTAACTCGATTGTTAAAATGGGTCTGATAAAATTTAGAATGTTCATATTTTGTTTAAATCACAAACTCTATGTATGGACACTGTTAAGACAAATTAAATAAGACTCATTAAAACAATTGAGTTAATGAATCATACGCAGCAGCATTATATGCAGCATTAATAGAGTTAGAAACACTTATTATACAAGAAAATACACATTCCTATTTTATTAGATCACAAGCATGAAAATAAAAAACAAATACATTTAAAGTTTCGTGGTTCTCATTCATAATTATTATGCTCAATGGCACTTATCATGCAAACAATATTTACCTCGACGTTTCGGCCACATTAGCAGTCCAGCAGTTTGCGGGATAAGTCCCGTTTGGTATAATAAATACACATCTGCTTGCGTGGCTCCGCAAAAGTGAAACTGAGTCAGCTTTATGCTGATTTTGAGCCTTATTTTTTATTCCGTTCATATCGAAAGTTTCCGTGGGATGCAGAAAAAGTTGCGGGCCAACAGCTAATATTGTACAATTTGGTATATATTATCTTAACGCCATAACTGACCTTTGCTTTAGGACCTTCGTAGTAATCCCCTGAAATCACCGAAATCCCCGTCAAGGCCTTGCTCGTACGAACCATAATTCTAAATTACGTCGATACGCCATTACTCAGTCTTACCAAATATCGCGCTCTACCGCATCAGTCATCGGGGGTGGCTTTCATCACAAAATACAATGAAAACGGGCACAAGTAGTATTCAGTATTAAAAAATTTAAAAACCCCCAGCGCCATTTGGTCGTACATATGTTTGAAAATAAAGTAAATGCCCATTATGCGTCTAAGATCCCTTCTGCAGCTAACAAAAGAGCTTATAACTTTGAAACGGCTGAACCGATTTTAATGAAACGTAGTTAAGAACCATCGCCAAGAAACCAGCTTTTAAATATAAAAAACGCATCCGAATTGGTTCACCCGTTTTAAAGTTATGATGCCACAGACAGACAGACACACACACACACACACACACACACACACACACACACACACACACACACACACACACACACACATACACATAGCGGTCAAACTTAAACACCCCTCTTTTTGTGTCGGGGGTTAAAAAGAAGTAACATGGTTGCATAAATCACATTACAATATTTGCATGGCTCATGAAGTTTAAATGTATGAAACTGGAAAACTTTTTACCACCATTAATTGTACTAAATTTAAGGCAAATAAATATATTTCATTTCATTTAATTTAAAAATAAAATAACACAATTAAGACCTTTAATTAAAAAAAAATGATTTAATTAATTCCTTTGTGTGACGAAAGTTACCAATATAGTCAGTATCAGTAACTTTCGTTACGTTACACAAAAGACGCGATCGTGATTTTGTTTTCACTATGCCTTTAATTTTTTTGAGAACGTTTCGCTCGCAAAGGGTGCCGGTGCCGTATCTAGCACCGTACAAATTGACATCTTCAGTTGCGTCAAGAAAACACTAATATCTATAGGGTGTGTGCTAGGAGTAGTAATCAAATGCTAAAATTTTCCTCCATACCAATATTATTGTCTGCTCAGAAGTTTATTACTAGCTGTTGCCGGCGAACGTTGCACGAACACACACAAATCACACGAACCCATCTGTCACCACCACCACACTAACTGACACGTTTCGAACTGAACCAGAGCTCATCTTCAGAACAACACAACCGTTCACCATGCTACCAGATCTGAAGGTAGACTAACAAACCAAAACAAACGTTTTAATTTGTCACTGTAACTCCCCAAGTACCTACCCACTTTATTTTTTGTCGGTAGTTTGTTTGAGAAGAATAAAACGGGTACTTGGGGAGTTACAGCGACAAATTAAAATGTTTCATTTGGTTTATATGGAACTCTAACACCTGGTAGTGTGGTGAACGGTTGTGTTGCTCTGAAGATGAGCTTTGGTTGAGTTCGAAACGCGTCAGATAGTGTGGTGGTGGTGGTGGTGATAGATGGGTTTGTGTGTGTTCGTGCAGTGTGGCCGTGGAACTCACATTTCTTGCATAAACGTAGCTATCATAAGGTCTTATTGTTTCAGTTCATTGATATGGACCTCCGCAAAGTAAATAACGCCTGATTTTATAAATTACTAGCTTTTGCCCGCGATTCCGTCCGCGTGAAATTAGCAATTTGGGCAGCTTATGTTTTTATCCAATTTGCTTTTTCATCAATTATGGCTCTCCTTAGTTCCACGATATAAAAAAAATTACCCCCCCACCCCGCACCCCCCCCAGACCCCTCAACCCCCACAGAACTCCCCCCGCACCCCGCAACCCCCGCAAACCCCCCCCTTCCGAACCCCCCCGCACACCCGCGTCCACATTCACCACCGTACTCCCAAGTCAAGCGTGCCTATAGAAGTTTTACTTCAAATCATTCTGCCGCTCCGCTCGATGATATATAGCCTATGTCCATTCTCAGGCTCTAGACTATCTGTGTACCAAATTTCATTTAAATCGGTTCAGTAGTTTTAGCGTGAAAGCGAGACAGACAGACAGACAGAGTTACTTTCGCATTTATAATATTAGTTAGGATTTAAAACAAAGGAATTAAAGATAGATAATAGATATGATTGAGAAGTACAGAAGTAAAGATGAAATAAATAGTGCCCTTTGCTCCCTTTGGATAATACGTCATGAACCGACCCACTGGCTGGGTTGGTGTAACCGCTGAACCGCTGTATGTGTTTTCTTATTACGTTTATTGGCAACATAATTTCCAGCTATTCCGAGTACCTACGGTCCACGCCCACGTTCGAACTGAAGTGTCGGCACAAGTCAAGAAATATTGGATTAATCCACTTCAGCATTTTTGGGTTATTTATCTTGTTAGGGTTCCGTACCCAAAGGGTAAACTCGGGACCCTATTACTAAGACTCCACTGTCCGTCTGTCTGTCTGTCACCAGGCTGTATCTGATGAGCCGTGATAGCTAGATAGTTTAAATTTTTACAGATGTTGTATTTCTGTTCAACAAATACTAAAAATAAAATAAAGTTAAAAACTAAAGGTCATCATACAAGAAACGTATTTTTTTCAGTGTTTTTAATTCGATTTCTTATAATGGTATTAACTATCCACTACAACAAAACAAAAAATAAAAATATAATTAAATTAAATATTAAGGGGGTCTCAACTAACCAATCTAAACTGATCCCACATTGCGTACATTTTACTAAGAAGCAGGGCTCTGCTAATACTGTATTATTATAGTTCCAGCTGTTTACCATAAAGGCCGGTTTTTTTTTACACCTACCTACTTATTACAAGCTTTTATTTAACACTTGTTTTGGTCTGTTAGTACGGTCGTGCGAACCAGTAAATCCATAACTGAAAATTTCACTAAATACCTTCTAAATACTAATAAATTTGTTCTGTCGGACAAACTACTTAGCGTCTCTGGCGACCTCAGGGCCGGGTCTTTTTTTCGCCCAGAGACTGAGCATAGCCGTGCAGAGAAGGGATGCTGCATGCTAGGCACGCTCCCCCGGGTAGGAGAAATACAGGGTTTCTAAATTTTTTAATATGTACATTATTGTCATAGTTTTTTATTTATTTCTATACAATATTATGTTTGTTTTAAAATAAAACTTACGTTAACTAAATAGGTACTTACAAATATATATACCTACACAAACTCCTACACAAATTCCTAAAAACGTTATGTCTGTAAATTTGACGGTTGTGTTTTCGGGCTTTGACACACCATCTTGAAAGTCCTGGTTTTTCAACGTTCTTGGACAGCGCCTCTATTCTTGTTTAAAGTATTTTATTATCCCTCGGGAACTCATTACCGATATATTAAGTATCCTGTGTCTCAATTAATATCTCTGTTCATCATTATGCCGATTTATATCTAAATCAGTTCAGCCGTTATAGCGTAATTGAGTAACCAACAATCAAACGTCCAAATATCTTCACAAACTTATACAATGCATACTAATTTATCGCTTGTCACTTGCATTGCAGCACAAAAGCTGTTTTGCGGATTGCCAGTTTCTTCATTTCTGTCAACGATTACCGCTCGTTGGCTACACATCGCCCCATTTCTATTTGCCGGTAATTTATCAAGGGACGTTTCGACGTTGATACGAGCCGCTTCCTCAGCTCTTATGATTGTATTAAAGCTCTTTCCTTCTTGACTTCGTTTAAGAGCAGCAATAAAGATAAAATTTAATGGCCAGTTAATCGGTCTCTGAAAGTTGTGCGTTTGTCCTTGTTATCTGTCTTCATCTCTACGGGCTGACAATGACGCGAGGATGATAGAAACGTTATGGCCACATTTGTATCATTTTAGCGTATCGAACTGTAGTAAAGCCAGTGCCATTCACGAAGACGCGTGAATTTATCAAAATTAGACATTAATAACATTACAATAAGAACTACGGCGCGAGTTGTCATGAATAACTCGATCTATACACTTTACACACTGTAATAATGTATATGGAACGTCGTATGTGTATTTTCGGATTGCGCAGACACGAACAAACTTAGTATTCCGATGATAGCCGAAGGTACGATTCAAACTTTGAATCAGTCTAATGTCATACAGTTACAAGGTGCAAATTACAGTGCATCTGTTATCCGTCTCACTCACACAAACTCACTTGGCACATGATATAGACACGCCGTGCATGGAGTATCCTGATTGGTCAATTTCATTTCCCGCGCTTCTACATAAAGCGAGTCTTCTGGCGCAGGTAGATCAGTGAGCCATATCAGTTGTGTACTACTGCATCTCCATCGCGTAGCGCCGACTGGTATCATGATTGCTAAGTCCAGTTTAGATTTGCAAGAAAGGTGCAAGTTGAATTTATCATCATCATCATCATCATCATCATCAGCCTATCGCAGCCCACTGCTGGACATAGGCCTCTTCCATGGCGCGCCACAACACTCTGACTTCGGCATCCATCCGCCGCCAGCGACCCTCTTAAGGTCATCCGTCCACCGTGCCTCAGGACGCCCTACACTAACGTTTCCCCGTTCGTGGTCTCCATTCGAGGACTCGTCTGCTCCACCGCTCATCAGCCCTGCGACAGACGTGGCCAGCCCAACGGGTGTGTAATGATAGATAACGACCGCTTTAGCCTAGTTGGCAGTGACCCTGCCTACGAAGCAAGAGGTCCTGGGTTCAAATCCCGGTAAGGGCATTTATTTGTGTGATGAGCACGAATATTTGTTCCTGAGTTATGGATGTTTTCTATGTATTTAAGTATTTATTTATCTATATAAGTATGTTTATCCGTTGCTTAGTACCCATAACACAAGCTTTGCTAAGCTTACTTTGGGACTAGGTCAATTGGTGTGAATTGTCCCTTGAAATTTTTTTTTTTTTTTTTTAGATATAACAACATTTGATATAACTGTAACATTTGGTATAATGCTACATTTGACATAATTCGATTTACTCGAGAAGTAAACATTCTACGATTCTTTTATAAAATAACCTAACCTAACCTAATGCATATCAAATAGAATTAATATCAATTCTCCGAAGTTTACTTTTTGAGTAAATCGCATTATATCAAATGTAGCATTATACCAAATGTTACAGTTATATCAAATGTTGTTATATCTATCGAGGCGCACCCCAGCCCAACGCACTTCAGCAAACTAATTCCTTGAGCAATGTATGAGTGTGTTTGAGTGTGTGTGTGTGTGTGTGTGTGTGTGTGTGCGTGTGTATGAGCATTACGAGTACATTGCTAGGCAGTAAAGCGAACGAGTTTGAAGTGGTCAATCGAGCGACGTAATGTAATGCAACTTGCACGATTCGTGTAGGTTTAAACTAGGCTTTAATAACACGCCGTATCTGATACATCGCATTCCGTGTGCCGCGCGTATCCTTATACCTGATTTACACTCTCGCCTCGTCACCTCGCCTCACGCCTCGCCTCGTCGTCTCGCTCCGGACGCGAGCCTCAAAATCAAGGAAAATCACGAGACGAGGCGCGAGGCGCGCCTGTTCACTCTCGTCTCGTGGCTCGTCCCGCAGTTCGTCTCGCCACTCGTACGCGAGTGTAAACCAGGTATTAAGGTATACTAATCATCATCATCCCAGCCCAAATACGTCTCACTGCGGGGCACAACCGGCACAGGCCGCCTCTCAATCCCGGAGTCACACGTCACGGCGGCTACCAAACGCTACGGATTAGCCAGAAACATGTCGAGTTAAACTCGTTTTAAGTCGTGTGTGATCCGTATATTTTCACTATAAGTACTTACTTAGTTGGATGCGGATGGCACAGGACCGATCTCTCTGGCGAGCCTTGGGGGAGCCCTATGTTCAGCAGTGGACGTTTTTCGGCTGAAATGATGATGATGAAGTACTTATTATGATACATTGACATTCCATACGCTAACAAGGTGTCATAAACCTACTATCTTATAAAACTATCATCTAATAATGTACAGTACAACGCACGTAAAAAGAGCTCCTGGCGACATACCTGTGTAGCAACACTACCGCCACGCTACGTAGCGCCGGACAGCGGAACTACATTTCGCGCAGCCGCACAAGCACATGAATAAATACGGAGCAGAATAAAAAGTTCAAACAACGTCGCGCACGCATTACACTACTACACGCACAACATATGTGTGCGTGACCTGTCACAGACAGGACGGGGGGGGCGTGCACCGGCGCCCGCTCGGAGACAAACTGGTTTGAACTAGCTCAGTGAGTAGACAAAGTTCAGGTGTGCCGCCAGCGACGACGCGACCGTTTAGCGTTTAGCTACATAGTTCGGGTGTTCGGTTGTTTTTAAAGATGCCTTGTTTGTAGATATACAGATATTAGATATTTAGGTACTTGTTTGAATAAAATATTTTGATTTTTAATATATTTTTTTACCAACCGACAACCCTATGAGAATAGGTAAGAATTTCGAGCACTGTTCGGAAGCTTTTCTTCTGCTCTGTATTTATTCATGTGGCACAAGTAACCTGTCGAAGTTTTGTCTTCTGTTCAAATATTCATAACTGTCAATAGTCGACACAAACGAAATAAAATTATTACTCACGAAAAAGCTGTTTGACCCTTTCTAAAGTGAGTGAAATACGGACCAAATTAGCGGTGAGCGGTGGGGGACGTAGGAGCGCGCGTGCGGCCGTTACGCCATTGGCTTGTTAGTTGACAGATGCGCAAAAGTATCCCCTCCACTAGCCACCCAGAGCTCTTTTTACGTGCGTTGACTTGTAATGAATGAACATGAAGTTGATGAACAAATGAGTATAATATGAAGATAATAAGGCCCTACCGATCTTTTGGCGCTAATCGATTTTAGGTATTCTATGCACTCGTGTATGTGTGCGTGAGAGCGGCTAGAATAAAAGCCGTGCGTAAGCGCGAGCGACACGAGTTCCCCGTCCGATGGCCGAAGGAGAACTGAAACAGCACTCACGCGGACATGGGGGGAACCCGGTGGCTCAAGATAGGTTGGTTAGACTGCGCGTGTATTTAGGTATTTTCATCGTATTACTAAAACAAATACACATTTTTAAAATGTAGCAACACTACGCCCTAGAAAACATCTTGTTTTATTAATATTGAAAAAGTCATGACCTGCCGTGCAGTATTTACGTCGTACTACGAATTTATTTTATTTTTTAGAGACGACTTTGGATTTTTTTTCCATCGAGCGAACTACAAGTAATCGTGTTTCGATAAACACTTGTCATTAGAGTGAATCCTCAAATATCTTACACATGAATTTCAGGACTATACATAGCTTTTCTAGTAATGTAATGATACAGCACGAGATTAAATTAATGCAATTAATGCGTCAAAAGCTCTGTAGGGCCTTAAATACCCCATGAATCAAGTTAAATTTCAAAGCGAGCGTACATATTAGGACACGCGTGCTCGATAAGATACGCCTGATCTTGATAGGCTAAAGTGATACAATAATGGACCCACCCAATATGATTTAAGTGAACACACAGTGATTATAATCAACGACCGTTGTTTTGTAAGTCATGAATATTAGATATTAGACGCGTAGTCAAATAGCAATCAAAACTGGTCATACCTATCCCCTTAAGAGACTTTTGGAAGTACTTAACCCTTTATTCATACCGAGTATTGCCTGTAATCCTATTAATCCGATCGGTATAAAACATTCCAAGACTCGAGAAGAAATATTCGTGTTTTTCACACATTTACAATCGCTTTGTAGTCAGGTCTAAAAAAAAAAAAAAGTTTAAACTGTTTATTGCAATTAATGTTGTAACAATTTTCTTATACTTACTGTACTGTAACTTTTCTTATACTGTAACCACCAGGCTATTCGTTCGTAAATAGTAAGTTATAATAATAAGATTCTAGCTGTTTTTGAGTGATAAAGAATACTCACAGTTAACTCCAGTTATAGTAGATGAAACAAACTTTAATTTAACGTTGATTTAATTAGCATTTTCATTTCACACGAAATAAGCGAACAAAATTTTACAACTAAGAACTCGTTTTCTTTTACGTACGAAAGACTAATACTAAAATCTCAGCTCTGCCCATCCCTCTGGTGAAGAAGGTATGTGTGTTAGATTGAATTGGAGTGAAACGTCTAGGTAGTGCTAAATCGAGTGCCGACGATGGCCAGAAATTGCGACTACGTGATCGAGGACCCAAGCTCGCCGGTTCGACAGAGAATTTACTCCGTTTTTAACTAGCAGAATCTATGACTTGAGTTTCTACTGGAAATCTCGCTATTGCCGCTGCTTATTGATTTCACATCGAGTTCATGGATGGTGACACCATAAGGTAAACGTACCAGTGCTCGACACCTCAACGCCCAGTAGATGACGGCTTATTAGCATTTTATATACTTTCGCAGTTTTTATACTTATAAAACCTTTCACCGAGATTTTTTTTTCGAGTTACTACCTTGGTGCCTTTAAGAGGCGAGTGTACAATTTTCTGCAGGACCGACAACGCACTGGTATCGCGTAAGGCGCTGCGAGTGTCTATGGACAGTTGGACAGTGGTGTTCATTTAACATCAGGTGGCCCACTAGTTCGTTTGACTGGCCTCTCTAACATAAAAAAAAATACGTTTTGTAGCAAGTTATATAAAATTTTAAACAGTCCGTTTGTTATAGGGCCAGACTCGTGGTCACACCAGGTTACACACCATTATAGAGATTTATCCTTTCGCTTTCGTCGGCAATTCGTCAGAAATCATTTTCATTCCGCAAAAGTATGTAGGTTAGGTTAGCTAGGTATCTATAGATGCCCGAAGGGCAAACAGGCTAGAAATAGGAGCCCTGCCGTCGAATAGCAATGGTATGACAACCTGGTGTGACGACGAGACTGGCCCTATAATAAATAAAATTTTATATAATTCGCTACAAAATGTATAAAATGTTTTATAAGTAAGTATAAATCTGAGAAAGTGTATAAAATGCTAATAAATCTAGATGAAACCCATCTGTCACCTCTCTTACTGTGACATAAGATTGAAGGTGCCATGTGTTGGGTCAGTGTCGAGCAAAGGGGCGTTTACCTTACAACAATAATTCCAATACGTGACTCTATTAAAAAACGCTTTATTTCAGCACTGTAAAGCAGATTAATTTTTAATCCGTTGAGCTATATGTGAATAGTACATTATTGTCGTGGCCTGGAAGTAGGCAATTGCTGGCTGAGTATGAGTATTAAACGGACGAGCTTGCGAGTCCGTTTAACTAATACGAAGCCAGCAATTGCTATTCCAGCCGAGACTAATATAAAGCTTTTCTCAAAAATGGTGAAGGAATAAAATAGAATAAACTTTTATTACCTTAAATAGGTACAAAGAATTGCAAATCACTTAAAATTAGATGTCATTAAACCCTTTCCCGCCTTTTTTCATTAAAAAAAAAACTGTAGGTGTATTTTTCTACCGATAACACCACAAACTGTTTCAAACACAATAAAAAAAGTCTGGAGTTCCAACAAAACAACTGATACCGGTCATTTGAGTAGGCTGTATACGAATAGTGCCAACTTATTACCGTGGCCGTTTTAACTTTTTAAAAAGTTTGAGACTCGACAATAATGGAATTTGTATGCGACATTGTTGTCGAGTTTATCGCGCCTGCAATGTTTTTAACTTTTAAATTTTTTCACTGACCATAAACTATGCACTTCTCGTTCTGATATGTAAAGAATAATGTCAACTTTTACGGATATTTTTGAGAAAAAACTTATGTAAAGCACCTGTTGTATGTGGTAATGCACAGAATAATAATTGATTATGAGCTAAGTTACTTTTCTAATTTGGATCGTCAGTTTGTTTATACGGAGACGTTACTACGATATACAACTGGTCTTTTTAAGTTTTCCACCTATACGTCAGTTGATTGGTGGGGTTGTCATCCCTATGCAGTTATAGATAAAATTTGAAAATAATCAGAGAAACTAATGTACAAAGGTGTACTTAGATATCCCTTAAAGTTAAGTATTTTGAAGCAATAAACTGATTCATATTTGCTTACGGCGTTTACAAAAGTTTCTCAGTAAAAACTGGCAAATGTACCTAATACATAAAGACACATCCACTATAGGAAACTACAAGAATATCCAGCAATCTATTAGACGCGATTTCGGAAATCTATTTCCCCGCAAGCTGCTCGTTTATTATTTATTTTTCCCTTTTTCACAATCTACATGCTTCATCCCATGTTCCTGGCGGAAAATATACGGTTGGTCGGATAATAATAATGTATTTCAGTGTACAAGCAATCTTGATCGCTGCTTCCAATCTTGAAGAATACATGACTGCATACGATATCCGTGGACTCCTAGTTTAGGAAAATCTATTGTGTTTCTTTCCTGAGCAATGAGTTGGAGACAAGTAAGATATCTATTTATTTGTTATTTTTTATACGCATCCGAAGAATCAACCAATTTCACACTGCACTGTTTATTAGGGTACATGTACTGAAATTGGACCCATTTGTAGTGGTTTAATTTTTACATACTTTACTTTACTTTTTTTTTTAATAAAAGCGGGCAAACGATGGTGATGGGAAGTAATCAATCGATCAAGCAAATAGTGCAAGTAAAGTCAACAAAAAGTAAATATGGCAAACAAGCTTGAATTAAAAACTACCTAGTAAAAAGAATTTATTTGATGTGAAATAGCTAAAATAATTATGTTATTATTTTATAATTATTTTGCATGCCAGGTTCTGGTGAAATATGTGATCTCTATACTGTGTTCCATTTTCTGTACCATATTTTAAGCGAAATAAATGATTTTTATTTGTATTTGTAGCCTGGAAAAGTGTCCCACTGCTGGGCAAAGGCCTCCCCCCATTCTCTCCATGCATCCCGATTTTGAGCGGTAAAATGGTAAACTTGTGTAAAAAAGTAAATCTTCAAAATTGCTTATTTACTTAAAATAAAAATTGTCTACAACATTAGATACAGTCAAACCCAGTCATCATAATCATGATTTCAGCCGTAGGACGTCCACTGCTGGACATAGGTTTCCCTCATTGATACCCAATCGCTACAGTTGGAAGCAGCTTGCATCCACCTGGAACCAGCAGCCTTTACCAAGTCATCCGTCCACTTCGTTGGTGGACGTCCCACCCCCGAACCTAGATTACTTTAAAATTCAAAATATAACAAAAAATACACAATTAAGGGCCGTGGTCTAGGGTTAAAGAATGAAATATTTAACCCTGGGTAATGGATGATAGTTCCATATACATATTTTGACTCTACTTAACCCTGGGTTAGCACTTAAGTCGGAGCTATAGTTAACGCTATTCCGTGCAAGTCCGCCTAAAGTAATTAATTACCTACCTACTTGTACCATGCCGAGAACTTGGTCGTTGACAATTTCTTCTATGCAAATAACTAATTGTAACAAATCTCATCAGTCATCGTAATCAGTCAATTCTTTATTATATCCTTTATTCATATTTACTACAATAAAAAAAACTAGTGCTTTGAAACGAACTCCATCAAGTTCTTCAAACATTGTTCAAACCTTATCAAAACAACGCAAAATGTTTCATCAAATTCATTGCCACGCCATTCCCGGCTCGTAATATTGAAACGTCAGCACGCAATTCTATGAAAAGTCAACACCACTCTGTTTTGTTTGCTTTATGTTACGTTCCCCCACTAAATGGTACACGTTTGATACACGACAATAGCACCATCATCCATCATCGTGTCGAAACGGCCTTTGTTTAGCATAGAATGTCCAAGAGGCCTTATTCCTAACGGGATAGCGAATAAGATGGCTCAGGATAAAATAGTCATTTATCTCCTTTCTTTTGTAAAAACCGGTGTCGAGAGGTTTCCGTATTACTTTAACGCGTTATTTTTCAGCTTGCTTTTTTGCCGGAACCATTATTCGGTAGTTGCTATGTTGGGAATTTTGACCGCTGAATTTCCATATGAAATATCACTTTGGGAGCGAGCAAGCAAAATGCAGTTAGTTTAGTTTTCTAAATATTTAAATTTTAGACTGTGTGTAAGAATATTTTGAAAACGTGTTTGTTGAAGTAAACAGCAGATTAAATGTATCAGAGGTAAACGTCCCTGTGCTCGACACTGACTCAAAACATGGCGCCTTCGATCTTAGTCATAGTAAAAGAGGTGACAGATACGTTGCATCTACTGGGCGTTGAGGTGCCGAGCATTGGTACGTTTACCTTATCAGTGTTGGGCAGGATACGAACATAGAAAAGAGTTTGAAAGAGTAGCCTGTTTTTTGCACTCAACCAGTACAAGTGCAATGTCCTACTTTAAATGACTTCGATACGTTTGAAGTCAAAAGTGCACGTATGATATTTGATGTTATTGTCGGCCGTACGGAGAGTGAGTACTTAACGCGACTGCAGCTGCGACGTAAAATTGGAGTAGTAGTACACTTTGAAATGTTGAGCCCCTCTTACATTTTGACGTCATGTAGGTACGGGACGAATATAGCGCTGTACATAAAACATGAAACGTCTTATATCGTAATGCCCTACTCAACACTACAATTGACGATAATGCCCCTGTCATAATGACGTAGCGCCCCGAATAGCAAACACGTCGCATAGCATTTCTATCGTTCCTTGCAGAGTTGGGACTTTGTGACGCCGAATCACAATTCATAGTTTAGGCAGTTCTAACGTTAGGTCTTATCTGTCGCTTGCCATTCCCGAATTGAGGCCCTATACATACAAAAAGCTCCCAAGCTGCGTTGGAAGCGCAGAAATTTCAATGTACAAAGTACATAAGCCTAAAACGCCCATAGGCCAGGTTTACATCGACAAGCTCCACAGTAGCAGAAATAAGCACTTCACGTATTAGACAAGGCTATTGTGATGCTTCGTATTCAGTATTTGTTGCGGTTTCGCACACGAAGAGAACAAATGATGAAGCCTGCATTGTGCTAGGCAATCTGCAATGAACAGTAGGTATTATAACGTAGCTGGAACACAACAGCTATGGTTTAAATACATCTTTTAACAATAAATAATGAAGATAAAACTAAAAATTTAAGTATCCCCATTCAAAAAACGTGATAATTTCGGCGTGATCTTAATAAAAGTAATTGTGTTGGACGTTACCTTGAAAGAAAACATCGTGAGATAATAGTATAGGAGACGTGGAAGATCGACCTTCACCGATCTGTTAACTCGATGAGACATATTTTTTATCAAATATAATTTATAAACAAATATGCCTATGATAACTTGCCTATCGAAAAGTGTTCATAGATATTTTTTTTTTTTTGGATTGCCTTTAGCCATCTTCCAGCTCCATCATCAGACACTGGTTACCATCTGGGATCAAAGTACTCGTCAAGACGAATCAAACAAGTCCAAACTCGATGGGGTAATTCGTAATTTCATTAATTCAGTATGGCCAAAGGCACTCCACAATAAAACGACACAACCCTATCGAGTTTGGACTCGTTTGATTCGCCTTGTCGAGTACTTTGATCCCAGATGGTAACCAGGGTCTGATGACGGAGCTGGAAGATGGCTAAAGGCACTCAACAAAAAAACAAAAAAAAATAGCTATGAATACTTTTCGATAGGCAAGTTATCATTGGCATATTTGTTTATAAATTATATTTGATAAAAAATATGTCTCATCGAGTTAACAGATCGGTGAAGGTCGATTTTAAACGGCTCTTAGACCATAAGGAAACTTGCACACACCTGCAATGAAATTCAATGGTGTGCGTGAAGTTCTCAATTCGCACTGGGAACTACGGCCCAAATCCTCTCATTCATGTCCTGCATTGGGACGTATAGGTATAGGCTAAAATGATGATGGCTATGTGGTGAACCTCCTCGTTTCTATGAAGGCTTTTTGAGTCCTACTTATAGAATAGGATGTACGTTTCGTGTGTCTGGCACAACAACTAAAATCTATACATATAATTCGTTCAATATACCTGCCTCCATAAATAAGTTGTAAGTAAGTATTGTAAAATCACTCCCTAAATTTGGAAAGACTTCTGTTGTACCGCAGTTCAGTATTGTAAGGCTTTCCTTTGTCTTGTCGGTTCTTGTTTGGATTTGGTTACGCATTCGTTGTTTTGATCAAATTGGACACATTTTTATGGCGTTTAGTGCAACTTGATACTTTTATTTTTCCACTGTATTTCTTTGTATCCTGTCTAACATGTTACGTTATTTGTGAAATACTCGACCATTACGAGCTGAAGTTCTCTAGAAGTTGTATCATTAAATGTATGAAAGTAAACCTCAGGCAATTTCTGACAAGGCTACTTCAGTTCTTTTTTTTTTCGACAAACCGGCGATTAACCTCTAATTATATTTATTCGGAGAAATAGACGACGGGGGCAAATTCCATTCATTAGCAGTTCGCATTATAACAAAGATCGTTACAGTATATGTGACGCCGTCGACGGGGTAAATCTATAATGTATGTATGTATGTATGTATGTAAACTCTTTATTGTACAAAAATAAGGAAAAAAAGAAATACATTATTGACAACCGTTGAAATGCATGTACAAAGGCGAACTTATCCCTTTAAGGGATCTGTACCAGTCAACCCTTGAGTGGATGAAAGGAGCATTTAGTAAGGGACCGACAAAGAGTAAGTCAAAATAATACAGTCGGACAAAGCAAAGGCTACAATACAACTTTTAGTAAATACAATACATAAACTCATAATATAAAGAAACCTAATAAAAATATACTACCATATACAACATATATATGCAAAATACATATAATAAATAAGCAGTGTTCTCAATATATTAAAGTGATGGTGTGAGCCACATCTTCTTCAAAGCTTCCCTGAACGACACCACGGAGGGAGATTGCCTAATGGAGGTGGGTAATCGATTCCACAGTCTAGCAGATTGCACAGTAAATGATTTGAGTAAATTTTGGAAGAAGTAGAAGGACAGGCCAAAAGAAGATTGGTACTCGACCGCAAACGATGCTGGCTTCCTTCAGCCAAGTAGCTGAAACGCTCGGAAAGGTATAAAGGGGCGGAAGGATTAAAAAGAGTGTTGAAAAGCAATGACAGAACGTGGATGTTCCTACGCTCCCTGATGGGCAACCACCTCAGCTGTGCGCGAAAGTGAGAAACGTGGTCGTATTTACGGAGACCAAAGATATACCGGATACACACGTTTTGAAGGCGGTCAAGCTTGTCAAGCAACCCCTCAGCAAGGTCCAAATAACCAACATCAACATAGTCGAGCAAAGGAAGTAAAAGAGACTGAGCTAGGGTAATTTTGGTTTGGAGAGGCAGGAAATTTTGCAAGCGTCTGAGCGAGTGAAGTGAGGCAAAAAGTTTCCGACTGACCTCAGCAACCTGAGCTGACCAGGAAAATGTCTGGTCCATGATAATTTCTTTTTCTCAAACATGCTATGAAATATTGACGTTATGTTCCTTATAATACGCCACGAAGTGTCACAATGCAGGCGCGGCGTGGTGTGCGGCTAGACGAGAGGTCAATAATGGAATTTCATACAACATTGCTGGCCTTGGCCAGCAAAGTGATCGTCTATTGTTTCATACCATAACGTTTATAGGTCTATGGCATCATAGCATTTAGCCATTAAAAAAAAACTATAAGCAATATTTGCATTTTGGTTCATTAGGACAATCTGCCACTACCCTTATTTAAGGTAAAGTAAGATGATGATGATGATGGTGATGATGATGGTGATGTTGATGGTGGTGATGGTGTTGATGATGGCGGTGATGATGATGGTGATGATGATGATGATGGTGTGATGATGATGATGATGATGATGATGTTGATGATGGTGATGGTGATGATGTTGATGATGATGATGATGGTGATGATGATGATGGTGGCGATGGTGATGGTGATGATGATGGTGATGATGACGACGACGACGACGGTGAAAATGGTGTTGATGATGATGATGATGATGATGATGTTGCATGTTTGAGAAAAACTCTATACAAGCCTTGGCCACGAACAGGGATTGCCGGCCTCGTATCTCTAGATGGCCTCGTTGACACTCGGCCATCTATAACTACTCGGCCGGCAATCCCCTATTTCGCGGCCGCTGCAGTACAGTACTTTTTTTTTTTGATCTATAATTTGTCTAGCGGTCGTCTAGCTTCTTGACCTTAACTTACTTTGCCTTACCCTTACCTCACACCTTTCTTTAATTCTACTAATCATATCCTATTACTAATGAACTAAAACAATTACTTTGCTCACCCGCGACCTTACAATAGTTACGTTTATGCAAGAAATGTGCGTTCATGCAGTTCCTCCACCTCCACACTGTACGAACACACACAAATCACATAAACCCAACCATCACCACCACCAAGCTACACTGACGCGTTTCGAACTCAACCAGAGCTCATCTTCAGAGCAGAATAATTAGGTACAACACTATGGGGTCTATTATTAATGAACAGGTAAATTTAGTATCTTCTCCTTTACTGCGGCTTGGGTCGAATTTGAACAGTTAGTATTAATTAAATATGCCTTATAAATAAATAAACAAAAAATTCAAGGTAGTTTTAAATATGTCAATAAAAGTTAATTTTTGTGGGGTAGTTTGAGAATAAGAAAAATAAAGTGGGTACTTGAGAAGTTACAGTGACAAGTTAAAACATTTGTTTTGGTTTGTTAGTTTAACATTTGGTAGCATAGCATACGGTTGTGGTAACTCTGAAGATGAGCTCTGGTTGAGTTCGAAACGCGTCAGTGTAGCTTGGTGGTGGTGATGGTTGGGTTTATGTGATTTGTGTGTGTTCGTACAGTGTGGAGGTGGAGGAACTGCATGAACGCACATTTCTTGCATAAACGTAACTATTGTAAGGTCGCGGGTGAGCAAAGTAATTGTTTTAGTTCATTAATATGGACCTCCGCAAAGTAACGCCTGATTCAATAAACCTATTACTAATATTATAAATGACCAGCAAGAGGAGATGCCGGGGTGACCTGGGGATGTATTCAGGTCTGGGCCACGCACGGACGCTGATTTTGTCCATCCCTATCCCTCTCTTATACACTTGAGCGCTTTGCGGCTCGATTGGAAGTTGCATGTCCAGGATAGGGAAGAATGGCGGAGGAAAGGGGAGGTGTTCGCCCAGCAGTGGGACATATTATAGGCAGTGAAAAATTGCAAAAATTTGCGAGCGTGTGTGTACGAGCGTTTGTTACTCTTTCACGCTAAAACGGCTTTACAGATTCGGATGAAATTTGCTGTGTAGATAACGACGACCTGAGGCACTATCGTTTGACGCACTTGGAATCACAACTGTTTTCACCATCTCTCTCTATCATACGGTAAATGTGAGAAAAGAAAGAAGTGAATGAAGAAGTGGTGAATGTTATCGCAAACTTCCGTGCGTTTTGCGGATTGATTGAGATTGCGGGAACGTGTTGGATGCGGATGGCGCACGACCGGTCTGTTTGGCGAACCTTGGGCATCTTTCGGCTGAAATGATGATGATGATGATGATAATGACGATCTAAGTGAGGCTTTAGCCAAGTGGTCCTTTATATCCTGTGAGCGATAACAGTCCACAAATTACTCTGAATTATTCACCAGTAATTATAGAGCCCGAGAGACCGCTTTAGCGATTAGCGAGCGTGTGAACTTGCTGCAACATCTAATATATCTAGTTATAATTTATAATATATGAATCGTCAAATTGTCAGTGTTATTCCGATACGCTGCTTAAATATTCACAGAAACGTGCGAAAGCCACGTGATTGTGACTTGAGAAGTAATATGATATCGATCGTAGAGCGCATTTTTTAATTTATATGTATGAAAACACCTTTTGGAAATGGTGTTAATGCTTGCATTGTAACACATCAAGATTTAAAAAAAACGATTGATTGAAAAAATAGAGTGAAATGTAATGATTTTACACTATGGATTTGAGCGGTAGTTTCGCTTACTTGATTTCAATAATAAATCAGGCGTTACTATACTGAAGGTAAATGTTAAGATGAAAATAAGAAAGTGAACATTTCTTTGCCAAATATGGCTGGTTTTAGTGTCACGCGGACCGTCCGTACGGATTACTACGCACGGACCAATATATGTATTAAAATTGCTGTCCGCGCGGACGGTCTTCCGTACGGAGCCGCCCGCATTACTCTAAAACGCTCCCTAAGCTTAATACATATTGGTCCATGCGTAGCAATCCGTACTGACCGTCCGCGTAACACTAAAACCAGCCTATTAGCTTATTTTCTTGCAGTTGTTTTACTCCCTCTCCCTTTTCTTATAAAACAAAATAAACAACGCAACCGCACCACTACTAGAACCACAACTACTGAGAAGACCAAGACAAGTATTTTACTTACCTCCGCGGCATCCTGAGCTGATGCTAATGCTCCGCGGCGGTCTGCCGAACGATCGATCGAAAAAACACTCTTCCTCACTACTTTTTGGAGAAGCAACGTTAAACCATTTATTTCTCTGTCAAAATAAATTGCTATTTCCTTACTCCGCAATTGTTTCTTTTTTTAAATCGGAGCGGGCCTCGTAAACATTTTACTTCGCAGTTTTGAGCCGTCACAAACGGCTTAGGGGTTTTTCGAGTGTCCCTTATCACGGCTTGATAGGAGGGGATGAGAATGCCTGCTAATTTGTGCGTCTGTTTCTGTTTATACCGCGACGGGTAATAACCTAAAAGTCTGACGTTAGAAGGGAATATCTGTACTTTGAAGCTGCGATTTTTAGGGGACAATATTGCGACATGGCCTGTAACCCAGTTTAGACTTGCAAGAAATAGATATATTGCGGCGCTCGGTTAACCACTTCGAACTGGTTCGCTTTGCAGCTTCGTAATGTAATGCGACTTGCATAGTTATTCTTACAAAACTAAACTGGGCTTATCAGTTTTTAAATCTGTCATTAATATTAAACCTCTTTGAAGACGTCTTAAAATTAGTTTTAAAAATTTTAGCACATGATTGGGAAACATACACATTCGTTGCTATTTGCATTGCTACGCGCTACTCTCGTATCCAGTAGTAGCGTTTTTCCGCTTTGTAGCGAAAACTACCTTCGAACACAGAACACGCTTAACAGGTTCTTAGCACTGAATGTGTTGTAGACACCTCTAAAGGTTAATCGGATATTATTTATTCAATACGTCACATTTTTGATGCAGTACACTACATTTTGACGACTATTGTATAAAAAGTAGAAAATTTAAAAAATCCCTGAAAAATTTTACAGGGATAGTCAAAGTTGCTCGACCATCCGCTGTTGTTCCAGTTTCAATTTATGGTACTGAATATTATACCTACATAAAAAATTGGGTCTGTTTGAACACTCTTTTGTAGTTTTATGTAACATGCTGTCTCTGTTTGGGGTTTAGACGAACAAAATGAACAGAGACGGCACGGCATTATAGATATCTGAAACATAAAATTACAGGTTTCAAGGTGGCAAGTACAAATTGTTTACGACTCTGATTATAATGGATAATGGCCTTCATATATGTTAATCTATTTACTTACGCGCCTTAGAGCCGAGGGTGCAATTAATTACTAAGGAGCTTTAAAACGGATCACCCTGTGAACTTGCTAAGTTTCATGTTAATTATGGCTATTGTAACTTGTAGAACTGTATGCCGCATATTGCCGCATATGATCATTGCGTAAGGCAACGAAACACGACCATGATCACTAATTGAAATTGCTGTATACTTAAATGAAAACCTTTTTATTTGTATTAAAAATCTTTGAAATCGTGATGTACGAAACGAACCAACGAAATGTTTGATGCGAACGGACATGTTGTAGAGAATTCAAGTTTCAAGTTTCAAGTTTAACAAGTTTATTATACCTACATGAAAATCAAGTTTAACAAAATTAAGAAAACAGTTTACAATAACCGGATGAACAAGTGACAAACATGCATCAGTGCTTCAAATAAGATTGCACTGGCCCCTACACTAGGCACAGCCTGTCCCGTAGGTAGCCAAATTATTTCATCATTTGGCGGTTATTTTTTTTTGAAATATTGTTTTTTAACAAAATCATGAAAAAACGCTTGCCCTCTTGTTCCGGCTCTAGGTATGTTCTTTGAACGCACCTGTTTAGTTTTTTTTTTAAATTCTTAATACAACCTTTTTTCTAACAGTACGTGCATTGTCATCCATCCTGCTAATCTGTACCGAATTTGAAGTCAGTTCGACCACTGAAAGTGTGTTAAATTCTACGTCCAAGATTTCGATCCGCAGATTTGTGTGGGTACGAACGAACACGAACTAATTAACGTAGCAACTTAAATAAAAGCTTGCAAAAACCGTAACCGCAAATCGACGTTATATTTAATACTCCAGTTAGAATGTGTTCACCTCTTAAAAAAAGAAATCATGCGTAGAAACCCACTTTAAATCGCATTCAAATGCTGTTCAATTGTTTAGTTGTAAAAAGATTGAAATTTAATCACATTCAGTATGCGTTCAAACTACAATTTGGCAGGCGACAGACCGTCTCCACATATTCTCGATTCAAAATTTATGTTATTATCGTTGAATTTTCTTTTCTTCTTCAAAATTCAGTAAAAAAAAAAAAAAAAATTAAGCTGTTTATTTCAAGCAAAGAACATTTTATAAAACATGCAAAACGAGTACTAACATCCTATTCTCTAGTGCAATGCTTACGTCGTCAATCAACCTGTCAAATTGAATTTGAATTTTGCACGCTTGAGCCGGCATTTTTAAAATGTACTACCAACCCAGTGGTAGCAGTAGCGCTAATAGCGGGGTAGTAACAGCAGCAGTAGTAGCAGTAGCAGAACCTCATTTTGTTCAATTACTTCAGTACTAAGATGGCGCAATCGTGTCGTCATCTTCGCCTATGTACGATCTACTGTAGGGCACGTGCTTCATCTCAGAATGAGATGGCTGGGGTCGTCGTTCCTGCGTGGACCCAGTGTGGATTCGGAACTTCACACACACCATCAAACTTCACGTTTCGTATGCCATGCCTTTCGCCTTTGAGAATACAGGCGTGATCTTATGTATGTATGCATGTATCAAACTTCAGAAGTGTGCGCCGGTTTCCTCGTAAATTTCAAATTGTGTCGTACCACCACATAATTACTTACTCTTATTTAGATCAAAAACACCGAAATGATCAAGTTCTTGTATGGGAATACTTAAATATGTAGCTTTATTAGGGTTCCGTAGTCAACTAGGAACCCTTATTTATTACTAGCCTTCCGTCCGCAGCTTCGCCCGAGATAAAATGAATTTTCCCGTAGGAAAAGGTATTTTCTCGCGGTATAAAGTACGCTATGTCACTCTGTGGTAATGTAGCTTTCTAACGGCAAAATATTTTTTGAAATCGGTCCGGTAGTTTCGGAGCCTATATTCAATGCAAACACACAAACAAACAATCAAATCTTTCCTCTTTATAATATTACTAGCCTTTTGTCCGCAGCTTTGCCTGCGATAAATTAATTTTCCCGTAGGAAAATGTGTTTTCCCGCGGTAAAACGTAACCTATATCACTCGGTGATAATGTAGCTTTCTAACGGCAAAAGAATTTTTGAATCGGTCTGGTAGTTTCGGAGCCTATTCAATGCAAACAAACAAACAAACAATCAAATCTTTCCTCTTTATAATATTAGTATAGATAGTATAGATGTACTTAAATTGAACGAATTGATTAGCAAAATGTAATAAACTGCCTTTATAAAATGATTTTAAATCAAATCATTGAATTCCCTTCCATTTAACAGAAAAATATAGTAGTAAGCTACCAATCTTCATGGAAATTGGATCGATTTTATCTTATTCTCTCGGTCCATTTAAGCTCGAGATCAAAAGATTAGCATAATACAAAGTAATAATGGCAAGTCGGAAATGAGGATAAATGAACGACGATTTGGTTGCATGTACTGGATTTTTATACGACCATTCTGCACGGTAAAGAAGTAAAAAATAGAAATTCTAAATTTATAATGGTATGGCATGGCTGCACTTGAAATGTATGCATATAAAAGAAAATTCCTGATGATTTACTGACTGATTGGACTCACTCTGTTGACGATTCAAGGGTTCTTCTACGAGCGTTTCAACCGCTATCAGTTTGCTGTCGCTATATTAAAGAAATGAGTTACAGTTTGCATGAAATTATAATGAATTTATATTTTACCGCTAGCACACTGGTATTGTTTTACTAAAACCTTCTGTTCGGTGCAATGGCGTAACTATAAAACATCTAAGTAAAAATTCCCATTAAAAATTGTCACCGTGTAACTTAATTTTAATGTTATTTTTAGCTCGCGGTCTTTTGGGCCGGACCCTCTAGGGTCGGGGGCCCTCCTAGGGTCGGGGCCCGTGGCATTTTGCCAGCTCTGCCGCCCAATAGTTCTGCCACTGGTTCGGTGCGACTCATTTCTTCAATACAGGAAACTTATAGCGGTTGAAACGCTCGTAGAACTACCCTCAAATGACAAACATAAACATTCTATCTTTAGCTTTCTTGTCGTCTTTTGATTTGTAATAAATCGATGATGTGTCTTGTGTTGTAAGACTTGTAAGTAAATGTATTTTCTTTCGTTTCTTTAAATAAAAACACGGGTTTACAAATTGTTAATTATAATATTAAGGAAACCAAAAGGTACAATGTTAGCGCAACCAATCTTACAGAGCAACTGACTTCTTGTTCTCTGTCAGAAGGAATTAAAAGTAAAAAAAGAAATGGTCAAGGAGGCTTTGTCCCAACCAGTCGCCAACACATTCACTTATTGACTCATCAACTCCAAACCCTTAGTCCTAGAAGGTTATAATTTTGCATGTAGGTTGGCTTTATAATTTTGGTAAGGAGTAAGGACGGATTTGCTTAAATTCCCGCGGGATAAGAAATGATCAAAAATTTGCCAAACACTCGCGGCCGCAGCATCTACGGATTCGTAGACAGAGCTACGACTGCGTAGCATCGTAGCACCATCGTTCGTAGCTTGTAATTCCTAAGGAGGGAACTTACATAAATTATGCTCCAGTATCATTTTACATTTAAAAAAGTGGATTAATATCCGAAATACTTCCAATGTGCAAAAAATTACTTTAGTTAATAATAAGTTACTACGTACGAGCCTGGAAAAGGACAAAAAAATTAGGTCGCTTTACTCGCATTTTCTCATGTAAGTCTTTTTTATGAGGATTATTAAATTTGCTTTAGACTCGACCTCCAGTAGGACTTAACCTTTGATATACCTCGTGGTAAAAAAGTAAGCCCTTGAAAAGTGTGGGCGGTGTGGGACATTTCATTCCAGTTAGAGCTTTAGATTCCGGGTTTTTGGCCAGCATTTTTCATTATGCTGCCTTTGTTGGGAGGTCGGGATAGACCACGGACTAAACCAAAATGGCACACAGTCATGTACCAGTATAGATGAATTTTACAAAGACCTTTTTTCGTGCCCAACAGCCCTACACAATTCAGTAAATTTATTACAAGTTGGTACCTTTACGCATTTATGGCACCATATAAAAAAAATGTTACGTATACTCTCACTAGCTCTTGCCCGCGACTCTGTCTGCAAAAAATAGGGGTATAAAAAATAACCTACGACTTCTCAGACCTATCAAATATAGACAATAAAAAATCATAAAAATCGGTCAAGCCGTTTCGAAGGAGTAGGAGGAGCAGAATATATTTAGCCTTCATTTCATGCTTTCCTACACTTCTGCCTCAACCTTTGATACTTTTTGGGTCATCATTTATTTCTCGTTGCGTTTTCACACCGTCTGTCGAGTGGAGGATAGCGGATATCCGGCCGATGACAGGGTCCTATAGTGATCCGAAAATAAAATGATACAATTCCTTCGGGACATATTCTTTTTTTGGATTGAAAGGCTGTCAAAGCGGTGCTTCTGCTTGACGTTGTTGAAGCTCTGCACACTTGGAAAATAAAATATTTTGATGTACAAAATGTTGTTGCCGTTTATGAATTGTAGCGCTTTATTTTTCAATTTTTTCGTATACTTTTGGCAATGCAAAAAGATACGAATTCAACTAAAAAAACAAAACGTGTATTGATAAATATGTTTTTTTTTTAAATGCTACTAATAGGGGTGATAACACCATAATACAATAAGTTGAAAACTTGCTCTAGAAAAAAAGACTTTATTTTAGCTCTAAAAACCAGATTATTTTCAATTAACTGTTAAATCAGATTGTTAGCTGTTTTAAAACAAATTAATAATCGATTGAGTGGTCATAGAAGTGACGTCATAAAATATCACTATCCCTAGTTTATGATATGAGTATTATGAGTGTTATGTATTATGTGTTGATGGGATTGAATTTTAATAGACGAGTGGCCTATCTATAGAGATACGTCTTAATGCCAGGCACAGGCCTCCTTTCAGAATGAGAAGGCTTGAGCCGTAGTTCCCAAAAGGCCCATGCACCTCTTTCCCACTCCTGATTTCTTCGCAGGTGTATGCAGATTTGCACGCGATGTTATTCGTCGCCGCTAAGCTCATAGTAAATCTAAAATGCAATATACTCTACTCCAAGACGACCAGATGGCCTAGTGGTTAGAGAACCTGACTACGAAGCTTGAGGTCCCGGGTTCGATTCTCGTGTCGGGGCAGATATTTGTATGAAAAATACCAGTGTTTGTTCTCGGGTCTTGGGTGTTTAATATGTATTTAAGTATGTATCTATCTATATAAGTATGTTTATCCGTTGCTTAGTACCCATAACACAAGCTTTGCTTAGCTTACTTTGGGACTAGGACAATTGGTGTGAATTGTCCCGTGATATTTATTTATTTATTTATTTATTTATTTTATCCTTTATTATTCTCTATAATTATTAAAGCGCCCTTCTAAGGGAAAGGCAATTAGCAATGATTCTCAAAGGATTGGAACAATTATTAATTGAATTCCCCACCGCATTATGATCACAACATCATTTGCGAAAGACCTTTCCATGCACACGTTAACGGCTATGAATTCATTAAATTTCATGACTAACCATGACAATATTTTTTGTTCGCAGGTAATATTCAGTGATATCGACATTAATGGCTGGCATTAAACAATGTGAGTAGAGTTGTAAGGTTTTATATTGAAGGATTATTTACGGGTAATGGTAAAAATCGGTTTAGTGCGAGTCTGACTCGCGCACCGGGCTTCGTACAGTATGTACGTATGCCAAAATATAAAATTTCAGTGTGAGGCGCAAGCCATACAGAAGAGACGTGGGACGGGGGCGCGTCGCAATCCACGTCGGTTGTTCGCAGTCCGCGTCTCCGCCCCATCTCTTCTGTCTGCTTTGGATCGCGACGCTTCTATACATTAGTATGAAAACTGATTCAAGGGGTCCGCGACTGCGACGCGTCCCCGTCCCACGTCTCTTCTGTGTGGCTTGCGCCTTAGCAGAACCCTGCTTCTATGTGGGTTACAGTCACCATCATAAACATTGCAGCGGTCAGCGTGTTCCAAAATAGTTGAACATGCACGTACGCGATTGACAACGCTGTCGTGTTCAGATATATTTGACCATATGAAACGCTCCGATGTTAATGATTGCAACTGTACGTAAGTAGTTAATTAAATATTTTAAATTATCAGCTTGAAGGAATTTATTTGACCGGGTTATTGCTATAGCAATTTGGTGCGACTCTCCCTTAAATATAGCGTCCCGTAAACCTCTTCTTGGTTCTTGTTAAAACAGTTTAAAAGTCCTCAACGTTTTAACTCTCGGCTATTCCTGGCTTCAAATTAAATTTAAAGAGAGTTATATGAGGCGCTTTTCAGGCGGAATTCGCTAATTTTATTACCTTAATTAAAATGCTTGACGCGATCCTTCCCTTCGCTACCTACGGTTTTTTAAATGTTTTTTGAGTAAACTTACAGCTACCGTTAGAAAAGGTGTACGCTGGTGGCTGACACCAAAATAAACGAAAGTTGGCCGTGGGAAAGCCGTGTTAGCCTAGCCCAGTGGCTTGACCTTAGAATAAGCAGAGAATAGTTAGTTCAAACCCGGGCTCGTACCTCTTAAGTTTTTTAGTATTGATGTGCGAAATTAAATATGTGTTAAATTTACCACGACTTTCATACCTGACTTACACTCTGGCCTCGTCACCTCGCCTCGCGCCTCGCCTCGTCG
Organism: Archips crataeganus; assembly: GCA_947859365.1. Lineage (NCBI taxonomy): Eukaryota > Metazoa > Arthropoda > Insecta > Lepidoptera > Tortricidae > Archips > Archips crataeganus. Next base: position 16,554,089 of record OX402054.1, read on the forward strand.
TCTCGCTCCGGACGCGAGCCTCAAAATCAAGGCAAATCACGAGACGAGGCGCGAGGCGCGCCTGTTCACACTCTCGTCTCGTGGCTCGTCCCGCAGTTCGTCTCGCCACTCGTACGCGAGTGTAAACCAGGTATTAAAAGTCAACTGAGAGCATCTTCTGTTTAATCGGTATGATTTGCTGATGACAAAAAAATATTGATTATAATATCGTCGAGGATACTGCGAACCCGCTTATCTATCGCATATCTGCACACACTAATAATTTCACTTAATAATACTGTAACTAGAATACGTTGCAAAAATTAGAAATAAAAGTCTTAAGTCAGGAATCGAACCTGATTCATCGTCAATTTGTGAGGCGTGCTTTCACTAAACTCCCAACACCCAATGTGAAATTTAAAAACGTGTTCCCGAAACAGTTACCTACTTTTTTACACACAATTACGTTATGAACCGTAAAGGTATGCACTGATTTAAAAAAAATAAACAATGGGTTATAGTCAAAATTTCGAAGTTCTATACTTATTTCAAATCATTAGAGCAAAAATTAAAATAGCACAAAAAAAACGCCTTCATAATTTTTTCCCACAAAGCCATATCAATAAATATAGTCATAGTACCCCTCGTAACGACGTTTTATCCACAGGCTCTGCCATCGAAAAAAAACAATCGAACCTTATAATAATAAAAATAAGGGTGTAATAACATTTTGATGTACGGTTCTTATCGACGGACCCTTTTTAGATATCTCTAGAGATTTAGCAGTCATTCTATCTGATTGAATTGAAATCTCTGCGCATTATTATTGTATTTATGTTTTTCGACCGCACATAAATTCGATTTACTTGTCAGCTGCGTTTGAAATGGACTTTTTTTACAATGCGGAATTACTTGTACTTGTTGTGTTTTAACACAATAGGGATGTTGACACCACCGAATTGACGTACTTTTTATGAGCTGTCAAAACACAATTGTCCTACAGAGTTTGAATGGCAAAAGCAACTTATGACGTCAATTTTTCGCCAACTCAATCAACTATTTATTTGTTTTAAAGCAACGAAAAATCTAATTTTGCAGTTAATCGAAAATTAATCCGGTTTTCAGGGCTATAAAATAAAGCGTTTTTTTTACTGGAGTCGTGTCTTCGCATTATTTTTTAATGGCGTCAACATCCCTATTGACAAAATGTTTCCTTACATTGATCGATTTTTAATCAAAGTGTATGACTTCAAAGGCAAAGGGGTGACTGCATTTTGAAACATATCCCGATGAGAAACCTTTCCAGGGGTGGTCAGTTATACCAACCAAAACATCTGCTGAAATATTCCCGATTAATTTTAAGACAACCTGTATATTGATACCGGTACATAACGAAAAAGTAGTTACAACTAGGTAGTTGTTACATTCTATTAACATTTATTTAGGTTAAGACAAGAATTAAGTGACTATTAGTACCTATAGTATTAATTAAACGATTTCCATTGATAATTAATGAGAACGACACCAATTAGATTTTTTAAACCGTAGAACTTTTTTATATAAAACCATTTTTATCCTCAATCCGTATCAAAGCGATAAAGTCGGCCTAACGCCGTTAAATTTAACAAGAACAACTCAATCACGTGTCCCAAACTTCAAAGCACATTTGTTTCGAAAAACTATCAAGACGCAAGCTCGGGCTCTTACCCTATTTTGTTACGAAAAGGGTGCTCTTGTGTTAACTATCGCCATTAAATTGGAAGGTTCGCTCTCATTGAAAACGATAATTATTACCTTCGTATCTTTTTAACGCCATCTATCGGCCATTCGCGTAACCATTACTGCTATATCTCGACGACCGAGACCGACAAGTCGAGTGAAATTTTGCACTTGCAGCGTTCAGCGCCATCTCGTTTTGTGTGGAGCTAAACTAAAGGCCACCCTTGTTGAAAACGTTGGGGTGCGCTTTCCGAGTTTTCTAATAATGTTTCAGAGAAATGGTAGATGGCGCTGGAAACTCACTTTCACGATTCTTATTTTTCAATCTACGTGGATTTTCACCAAGATTTACCTAACCTATGCTTATACTCGTACTTGAATGTTTCAGATATTTTTATAGGAATTTTATATTTATATTTGTAACATACATTCACGTTGAAATTGTTTAGATACCTTCTTTTATCGTATAACTTTGTTCGTTTACTTAATAATGTATACGTATTTATTTATATCAAATGTTTCAAGTTGATGTATTACAGTTGCCGGGATGCACATTGCAAAAAGCAGATTAAAGGGATACGACCAAACATCAGAATATCAAAACAGCCAACCCTTTCAAATCAATAACATGCGCATAAACATTTCCGAACGCAACAATATTCCCAAAAAAACTATTTCCAAACGAAAAGCCCGCCCGAAAGTTGTCCCAAACAACTAATTTCGCACTTGTCAGCCGTCCAAATACCGGAGCCCGATATTGTCAGTCCCGAACGATCACACGTTCGGACAGCCTGGGACAGCCGAATGTTTTAATAGCAATAAAACTTTTCCGACTGGCCAATTCCAATTCTAGTAAATTTTCCCTCTAGTTCGGTACACTGACGCATCTTTAATGTATGAATAGCTTTTGGGTAAATCTTGAGAGATCGGTTACATCATGCGTGACGCGTTCCGCAATTAAAAATAATTGCGTTATTCTTGAATAAATAAATATCACGGGACATTTGATACTAATTCACCTCGTCCTAAAGTTAGCAAAACTTGTGGTATTAAGCAACGAATAATCATACTTAAATACGAGTATTATGTTTAACACATAAGATTTGGGAACAATGATTCGTATTTCATACTTTCTGATCCGAACTTGGGAGCTCAAGTTCGTAGTCAGATTCTCTAATCACTGGGCTATCCAGTCGTCTTGTTTAGGTAGGCTTGCTTTGCTTTTGTTTTTGGAAACTTGAAGTACCTACCAGAAAATCGTACAATTGACTAAGTATTTGATGCGGAACTTAAGTTCATCTGTGGCAATGTCTTAACATTGTATTAAAGCCATGAGGGGCTAATTTCAGGAAAGGCCCAACACGGTTTGCGAGCGGTAATTCAATCGTTTGGGAGAGGATATGAACGGTTTTAGCTTGGGATGAGCCTTATTTTCCTGTTAATTCGCTTTGTAAATCAATAAATAAATAAATAAACAAATAAATAAGGCTCATTACAAATTCAGCCCAAACCTCTCGCAAACCAGTGATTTTTGGCGTTCCTGAATAGCAGTTCAAACCAAACAAAACCCAAACGATTGAATTAACGCTTCCAATCCCGTGAAGGCCCGTTCCTGAATTTAGCCCGAGGGCTACGTTCGACATCATGTACCCCGCCGCGCATTTAGCGAAGACAATTTTATTAATTGTCTAATTGTAAAATACGTAGCAGTGGTGTGGTGCCGGCGTAAAAACTCTACTCTCAGAGGATTTCCTAACAAAAATATTCACTTCACGCCACAGTACGCAGTAGGTACAACGTGAAAACCTCAAGCGCCGTTTCCATACTAATACTTTCCCTGTTGCTTTGAACTCCATAGCTAATCTCGCCATAGAGATTGTACAGGATCAAAGCGAGCCGTCAGAGTACAATTAGTCTTCCCGTAGTAGTCAAAGAATCTGTCCTAAGCATACATATTTATGACTGCGACTGTACGTTTGGGACAGCAATTAATGGAATACGTGGGATCAGATGTAAAACGTGATTAATCTTACTCAAGTTCGTATTTATGTAAGTAGGTGTACTTATTAGTATGTGTGGGTATTTGGAACGTTCCGTAAATTTGTAAAGCTTAGTTGTTTTGCTCGCCTCATTTGATCCGTTACTGAAACTGTTGAATTAATCGTAGCTGATAATTTGTTACTTGTCTGTAGTTATTATGACGTGTTTTGTTTTATCTGAGCGAAATGTATTTACTTTAGAATTTCCTTACAAGCGAGGTAAGTAGATTATAGATTTTTGATACAAATTACTGAATCACATCCTTTTAATATTTGTGTTATATATGTAGCCTAATTTCATCAAGAGAAAATGCACTCTTGTTTAGCATGTTTGGTTATGCTAGTAACAATGAAATAAAAGATTCATGCGTTTTGCCTTTTAACCGTCGATATGTCTTTCTAGATTCTTCCCGCAACTTTAACCTCGCCATTGACTTATGACTAGATCGAATGTGATGAATGCATTGTTTCATAGTAATCTAAAACTTTCTTCGTATTCAAATCAAATCGTACCTTTCAACTGAAACCGGCTTGGGACACATTGGATGGTTTCAAAGTCTATAATGGACATTGGTAGAAATATTTCGTGTGCCTTATATTTATGAATATAGATTTACGCCCCTACGCAACCTTACGTAGGCAAGTCGTGAAAAAGCAATGAAAACCCCGTATCTCTGTTTAACAACCTTTTATCAACTGAGAAGTAATTTCCGAAACCCACCCCCCGTAATAAAGAAGGAATATATGGGGAATGTTTCTTTCTTGTAGATACACACCAGTTACCCTATCGGTACTGATTTACTACACTTCCACTTTGAAGCACGTCTTAGTACGTTTTGCTCTCGCAAAATAAACAAAAATATCAGACATTTCTTGTTGCTTGTCATTCTTGTTATCTTTTTCGGGGAATTATTTTTAGGAAAATAAGGCTCATTCCAAGCTCAGCCCAAACCTCTCGCAAACCAGTGGTTTTTGGCGTTCCTGAATAGCAGTTCATCCCTATCCTCTCGCGAACGATCGAATTACCGCTCGCAAACCGTGTTGGGCCGTTCCTGAATTTAGACCCTGAGTTATTACGTTAACAATGAGTATGTATAACGACAAGTTACTCGTTATGCGGCATTTAATGTCTGGACTAACATCCGCTCCGTTGTTCATTGTGCTAACATTATAATACTTCTTGTTACGTAACAGATTCTATATTCGTGCTTGACGTCCGCTATATTCACCTACCCCGCACTTCGTCAACGTTATTAGTAGCAGTCATAGAGTACATTTTCGAGTGCCAAAAATAATAGAATCATTACGTATCAAGGATTAGTAGTAGTGGGGAAGTTCGGCAGACTTCGGTTCGGGCACTCTCGCGAATGTTCGCCACTCGTACTCCATAAGTTGCGACCCCCCGTAGACCTATCCTTGCAGGCTTGCATCATCAATCCTACTGATATTATAATACGATGATGTTTGTGAAGATATTTGGGTGTTTGTTAGTCAATCACGGATAAATTTAGATGACTGTATTCTTATTGTTACTATGGTTTGTTTTTAATTCAGTGTTCTCTGACTGACCCATCACATTGAACCCGTTTTGGCGATACATTTTCAATTCTAATTCTGTGTCAATAGCTATTATTTTTATCTTTTTCTCATAAATAAATAAATAAATAATAAATATCACGGGACAATTCACACCAATTGACCTAGTCCCAAAGTAAGCTAAGCAAAGTTTGTGTTATGGGTACTAGGCAACGGATAAACATACTTATATATAGATAGATATATACTTAAATACATATTAAACATTCAAGGCCCGAAACATGAAACATGGTCATGGTGAATTTATTTGTAATAATTTAAGATTTAATTCGAATTTGTCAAATCCTCTAATTAATCTTATCATTTATCACCCGACCTTTCAGGTATAATATACCTTTGCATAATTTTGATAGTAACCTATTAATTCTTCTCGGGTAGGCTTTCAAAGTGTTTGCCGTGCTGTCCCCGAAGAATTGCCCAAATTAATTAATTAAAGTAAATTTCGCTGGTCTATGAATTAGTAAACAGACCCCGTTTTGCCAAAACGCCTCGACATTGTGCTTTTAAATTACATTTTGACCGAGGTTTTTCAGAGATTCTTAAAAAGGCTTTGTCGTGAGTTCCGGGGCTTAATTTAATTTGATGTCATTAATTTTAGTCACTTGCTGGAACAAACGACTGTCTACTTCGTTTAACTGTCCCTACCATGTGGCATATAAGTGACACAATGTCATTTTAATGACATTTTCCTTCAAAGTCAAAAGTCGAAGTCTAAATATCTTTATTAAATTTATGCTATAACAAGCACATAATGAATGTCGAAGAATCTACCATAGGTTTAGAAAAATCCTGTCGAGGTTATTCGGCAAGAAAAGAACCTCAAGTTTTTTTTTTAAACTGAGACTCAATGTTATTTAGTTAAAGTGGGTACCTATTTCACAATTCACAGGCTTCTTCTTGCAGTTACATCTCTTATTCCCGGAGGTGAGCAATCAATCTTAAAACTGGAGACAGCAGTGTGTAACGGATCTTGTGCTCATTTTGAACCACATCCTTATATTTTTGAGCCATGAAGTGCATCTACGTTCAGATTTCCTGCTGCTCTAAATTTATCTTGTTCATCTGGAGGCAAATTATGCAAACCCTGTTTAATCTCGCCTCCATTAACTTTAACTAGCTGACTAGCCAGCTTAACTCGTTGTGACTCAGACTACTTGTGGACTTAAGCACGTTTCTGATAGATGAGAACACTCAAATCTCAATCGATACTGCACTTAATGCTCGATTGTCACTCGAAGCATCTGCGTTAGGAGATCAAGTTTCTTTATTTAGTGTGAAGAGTGTTCAAGATAAATGACATTGACTATGGTGAAAGTATACGGATTACCCACGTCTTGTAAAATTGGATGCCCAGGAATGAGAGAAAGGGTGCTTTTGGACGTTTATATCACGGTAGTTTTATGTTTAAAGTGGCATTGATTATCTTTGAGAACTAAGTTTTATTTTAAAAATCCGATATCATCAAGAAAGCTCGAAATACTATGATTATATTTTTTACTCTAAGCCATCCTTACAATGCGAAAGTTACTCTGTCTGTCTGTATGCTTAGTATAAGTTTTATTTCACCAAAATACTTCTCGATCGCGTTTACCTAAAAATTTCAAGTAATTGATTTACGGTTAAACCGCTGAACGAAGATGAAATTAGGTATGGAGATCCCGGAAGATTGCATAGTTCCAGCGGGACAGCGATAGCCGAATACTTCCCAAACCGAATCGTGAGAAGTTTCTAGAACTAAAAGTTTCTAGTTAACAATAAGATTTCTTAACTAATGGATACTGATCTCGTATTATATTAGGTCTCCTTGTGTGTCTCCTTCATTTTTGAAGATTGCAAGTATTGTGAGTTACACCAACTTACTAAAATGATAACCATAATATCAAAAGTTGTGAAATCTATTGTTAAATAAATTTCTGCAATCATAAATTTACTAATTGCGAACGTTTTACTAATCCAGTAAAAGTTTTTTGAGATTTGACAGCTGATTAGGCTGTTAATGTTATGGTCAGTTACTTGGTGCAACACACGGCTAAACCTTTTCCTGTACTCGTACATAGCTAGTCTTAACAGCTGTTCCATTAACTTGGTGGGTACCACTCTTTTTCTTACGGAGCCATGACATTTTTCGTTTTCAGAATATGCCAAAGTTTTGCCATAAATAACTTTTCTACAAAAACGTATGACCATTTTCATATTGCACCACTAATTTACAGTTGATACAGTCTGTATTATTTTCCCTTTCATTGTGAGAGCAATCGACAGTTTAGGTTTTTCAAAACTAATAAATTTCATCGTTCGTTTACTAAATTCATTATTCACATTCAAAATTGGATCCAACTTTTCGCATTTCAGAGTTATTAATTAGAGAACTTCAACTCTACTGCAGTACGAGTAGTCTCCAAAATTACCAGATAGTCTTGTTTGGTTAAGTTTTGGCTACTCTGCAAACCCTAAGTTCAACAATTTGACTGAAGTTTTAATGCTATCTTAGGAAACTTTAGTTTTGCATGTTTGAAAGTTAATAAATAAATATATCTGAACTTAAATTACTTAGTGTGTTGAAAGCAATTAAGCGTCCCTAACGGTTATTTGATTTACCACCGTTCGTTTGTTTTTTCAATTTAATGGCTTTGATCATAATTGCTTTGATATTTTCAAAGCATACCTATCGTTTTTTCTTACAAAAATAATTGCCGCTTTCAAAATAAAATAGGCAAATAAATCCAAAGCCAAAATATCGAAAATGTTGATGATATAGACTCTCTGCGTGGGTAACTTGATTTTAGCGGAGTTATAAGAGTAAGTATAGAAAAAAATATCATTTCATATTATGTATGAAGTCCATTGTTTTTGCTCGTCAGTATATTTTTAACGAATTTCGTCGTCACCAGCCCGTAATACATACTCGTAGGCCTTTTGCTAGGCACAAGTTTTCTTTTAGTGAGGGAGGGGTTTTTTAAGTTTAATTTCACGAGATGTGAGGCCAGAGTTCGAACCCACGATCCTTTGTTTGTGAGGTCAAACTGCTATGTAGGCTACCAGGCCTTCTTCTTCTTGCTGATAAATTTCCTATTTCAGG